>OY856413.1:414464878-415664878 GCA_963693085.1 Alisma plantago-aquatica
TCGACCGATGAACAACATGATGTGAATTTTGAAAAATGGATTTTGAGTGCTTAAATATTCGATCAAAGTGCTCCTGATTTTTTCTAAGCTTAATTACAAGTCATACAGTCATTACAAGTGATTTACAACATGAGTCTAATGGATTTACATCATATTCATAAAACGTGCACTTGTATTGACTTTGACTTATCTTTTCTCCAAGTTGAGATGTGCAAGTTAGGGCATTTGGAGTGTGTCTATACCTAATCGGAAATCACTCAAGTACAAATATTAGAAACAATTAATTGGAATGGTTTAGTCATCATCAAAATAAGGGTTTAGTCAATTTAGACCTTGAGTCAACAATATGTACATGCCTTAATTTGATATGATTGCAGAACTTACTGAAAAATTAAAAAGTATAGACTAGATGAATACCCCATAGATTACATTTACATACAAACCAACTCTATGTGACTTTTACAGATTATGAAATGAGACAAGATGTGCATTTTTTAATCAATAATGAGTTGCGAAAATTGCAAAAACCATCAGATTGTATTTCACTAGCACAAAAGTATGCATCCCCATCTTCTATTGGAATACCCTATTTTGTAGTTACAATTTTTCTTGTACTTTGCAAACTTTGTTATTTATGCACATACTTAGTATTTCACTAACACATGCTCTTTACCTTTCTTTTTTTGGTGTAGTTCCCAAACAACCCAAACGTAAATGTTTTAAAGGATGATGGTGCGCGAGAAGCATGTACCAAGATAATGAACTTGAGAACAACTTGGGATGACCAGGTTGCCCTCTACATTGGTCCCTTGTAATAGCTAGATACCCTTATCTTTTCACAATATAACAATTGAGGTAAAAAAAAGATGTAATGCAAATATTTTTAAAATAGTCAACTTATCTAAAGCTAATAAAATGAATATGTTTGATAAAGCACACTTGATAAGTAAAATGATATATTTTAAATCATGCATATAATTATATTTAGATTGAATGGATTTACTCATTAATTATTAGGAGTATATATCCCCTCTCATGTTCCACTCTTTACAATTATCCTCCCAAGAGTTGGAAAACTTTTCAAACTTTTCAACGATAGGCAATGCAAAAAAATTGTTGAGTTCATACAACCTCCTGTAAACCATGAACAAGAAGTAAAGTTTCATGTGCTTGTTCAGAAATGACAACTTCCTCAATGATCTAGACTTTACACTTTTTGTCATGGGGTATTTCTCAATACCAAGACCTTTGGGTACTCTAGTTCGAATCCAAACTTTTCCAAAGTTGCATAGTGGTTTTGGTAGGAGAAGAACTATATACGTTGACGAAAACATTCATACCAAGTTGATAATATGCAACATCTGATATGTTTATTCTTCTCCTCCCAATCCGCTATCTTCACTGAATTTTTTGGGATGTGATGCATCTACATGGCATACGAGCATTCTTGGAGTAATCAAATTTTAGAAAGGAAATATCACGTCACATTGTTGTAGTTTACTATGGCAATCGAATGTAGCATCATAAAAGTCAAACACGTGAAAGACATGTCGTTGTCCATCCCAAGTATAGGTGAAGTGGATGACTACATATGTATATAGAACACAAACTGGTGTTCAATGCCTTTATACAACACATGTCGTGAATGGTGTCATGTTGCCTCTGTGAATATAGTGGGGATACATGTGATAAATTTGCTTAGTCAAAGAGGTTTTCTTGTGGTTGATTTGAGTTGGATTCCCTTATTCACCGCAAGTATTAGAATTGCCAATTTGAATGCTCGGTTTAATACAAAGTGTGCTATATGAGATTGATATATAAGCATTTTGTGTTAGAAGTGAAGAATTTTCTCCTCCTCCCAGATCTGTGGCCGAGGCTGGATGCCCAAAAGGGTGATAAATTCGAAGCAGAAATCAAGATTCGAACCCTGTCCCTTTAGTAAGGACACCAAGATTGACCACTTGAGCCATTCTACAGTGATATATGAGCATTTCTAGCACGAGTGTGCCGAATTATTTTTGCCCTAAATTTTTTTGTCGTATAGTTTGCACCATCAAGTGTCAACATTGAATATGTCTGTATCAAAGCTGGAAAACAAAATACTATATGTCGATACAGTTCAGGCTATTACTGAGTATGCAGAAACGGCCTCCGGCCAGTTTGAAGTAATAGGAAAATAGTCCTAGCTAACTAAAAAGTGTATGATTGATATTGTATAAACTATTCGGCATAGCCTAAGTATAGAACATGAAGGCAATGTCTGCATAGATTCCATAACATCTGGCCCATGGATCCACATATACTTGGCCGCAACAAAATGCCTGGTTACTTCATTGGAAGTTATAAAGTTAAATGTTGTCAACAGTCCTAGATCTCATTCACCTCTTTGTCTATCAGATAAATAATATTGAACTCAGCTGCAGTCTGTCCGTTCAGAGGAATAATGACAACTGAAAACAAATCAGACGGGCATGGGCTGCTTCGCTTCCCCTATAACGTTGGCGAGCTCGGCTGGTTTCATAGCACCGGTCCTGGCCTCCACACTCTTCGCCCACAGCAGCGCGTAAAGCCCAGAAATCACCAGGACGGATCCGAAAACGCTACACCATATAATCGCAAAGAAACATCAGATGAAGCAACCAATTGATCACTACTGGCACCAATATCCTTACATACTTTATTACCTTCCAAGGTAGAGCGGCTCCTTGAGTACCGTCAGGTCAATGAACGCGACGAACACCTGGATCAGCGGACTGAATGCGGAGGTGAACACGGGACCTCGCACCGACACACACCACGACATGGTCAGGAACCCCATCCCTGAACCCACCACGCCCTGGACACAAATACAAGAACATTCAGCCGCAGCTTGTTTCTTGTCATCTCAGGGAAACAGATACCAGATTCTCACCGCGTACGTGACAGTCATCAGCTCCATCTTGCCGAAGACCTTCCCCCACAGGCGCATGGACGCGCCGCCACGGCCCTGTGTTGCGAAGGTTAGCGCCGCCGCCTGCAAGAAGCTTGCCAGGAACACCAGGGCCGTGCCGGAGTAGAGGGGCGGGTACGCCACCGCTAGCTTCGACTGCACCAGGAACCACGCCGACCAGCACAGGCAGCCGCACAGCAAGGTGATCGAGCCCAGCGTCCAGTGCCTCTGGGCCGATGCTTGGTCCATCGGATGGGAGAGTGACGGACTAGGGGCGGGTGCCGTATGCCTGTATTGCCGCGCGGTGGCTTGGGCCTCGGCCTGGGAGTGCACGCGCGAGAGGTGCGTCAGCGGTGGGCCTTTGTACAGCATCAGCACGACCGCGCCCGCCACGCAAATCAGCGTCGCTAGTACCTTCGCTTTCCCGGATGCCGTGCGGAGTTTCACCGTCTCAAGCCTGGTAACAATCCGGCAAAATGGAAAATACTAATTAGTAAGTAGCAGAACACATGGAATTGACGTTAACGGATGATTGATGTCAGTTTACTTCGATCGTATAAACAAACACTCCACAATGTTGATGGATTTATTTTGAAAACCTCTTGAGAATTTTATTTTGTTGCAGAATATCCTTAACTTGTAACTATAAGCAACCCCAATACCACATAAAAAGCCCCAATCTGGCCCATGGGGTTTGTTAGCACTTTTGAACAACTTACTATATTTTTTGTGAATTGGGAAAGACCCCTTTCAATGAATGTTGTGAAAACTCATACAGAGGGTTCCATGGGGTTGCCTAATCCATATGAGGTTACAAAGAACTACAAAAATCGTTTTGCACTTTTATTTGTTTCGCAACAACAAAACATGTGCAAATACATCCATTCCAAACATTTTATTACACAAAATATAATTTTTAATTGTAGTTAATTTTTCAAAAAAATAATATGGTCGTGTAGATCTTCCTTAATGCACAAACTTTTAAATAAATAATGTTGTTTTTGTTTCCCAAAAAGTATTAAGTAACTGATCTATATCTTGTATAAATGGAATTTGCTTAGGGGATGTCACGAGTCTGCTTCAAATAGCATATATTTGTTTTCTTACAATATACTTGCACTTTTTCCTTCAAATTGCTTCTAGAAAAGCCATTGAATGCCTCACTTCCACCGGTCTCTTTTAACATGTTCTTATTGGAGTTTTGATTGGGTGTTGTTGCATTATGGTATGAGTCAATTAGCCTAAAATTGGAACAAGTTTCATCTTTCAAACATGTGCTGGTCATATTAGAATTCCTGGAAGGGGCACTTTGGGCTATATATCATTAAATGGATCCCATCATATGAAACTCAAAATATATTTGGTAGGATATATGATACTCATTTGATTTTCTTTAATAAAAGTTCTTACCTCTCATTCCATTTTCGCCTTCTAAATATATTTTTCATTTTTTATTTATTGATATAGTTTTATCTTGACACCCCTTCCTAATTTCCTATGAAATGGTGACTTTCTAAGATTTTGGAGTCATAAATTATATTTTTTCTAAGATATCACCCACAATCTGACCTTTAAATTTTACTCTCAACAAATTAAATTGACCTTTCAATTATTTATGTTTCATCTCTCATTATGTTAATCCAAATGTAGGAATAAAAATATTGATTTCATGACCAATATAGATACCTTACAATCATACAAATATGCCAATTTTATGAATTGTAGTTATTATAGTTATTTTATAAAGGGAGGCTTAGAAAAATACTCTAGTTTTATTAGTACCGAGTATGCAATGATCCTTTTTAGTTCATTGGATCACCATATCAATATTACTGATTTTTTTGAACAATAGTATTTTCTCATAATGTTACATGAGAATACAATAATATAATTTAGGAGTAGGGATTGCAATAGATTGGCGGATACCCTAGCCAAGGCACATCTTAAGGATATTGTGGAGATGGTCAATTATGTAAACCCACCTCATGTTGTCGTGAGAGTTTACCATGAGGAGTTGAGGCTTGACAACTGTAACTTTCAATCTAATGAATAAATAAGATGGGGTTGCATAAAAATAACTATACCAACAATAACTAAATTGTGAACTCATACGAGAACAAGCCTAATGGTCAATCACCCTATAGAAGATAGGCTATATTTTTTAAATGTTCTTAAAATTATATTTTAGTATATTTTGTTGTGAAGAGTAAGCTCATTTTCTTATTCTTGCAATCTTTTTGGAGATATTCGCATAAAATTTTGTTTTTATATTTGTAGAATATATAATATTTTATAAAGAAAAAAACACAGTCTAATAATGAGGGTATGTTTAGTTACTATTACATCATTTTTGAACTAATAATGCATTCTTAAAATATGTTCCCGTAGTGATGTGTCTAGGAAGGTTATTACTTAAGGGTCTAGCGGGGAGGCTAGTGAGTATTTCTTTTTAATACAAGGTCTCTTTTCATATTATTTCATGAATCCAAAACATATAATTTCCCTTAGCTAAAAATAGAGGTATTTTTGTTAAGATGAGAGTGTATATGTGTCATTTGTTTTTCTCATGTAAAATAAAATATTGGCACTTGAATTTATTAAATTTTTTCATATTCAAATTTCTTATTTTTCTATCATTATTATTATGCGAACAATATGTTTCCATTCATCATGGTTTCACATGTGTAGATCTAACAGTTGTGCATATGTTGAAGTCACGAACTATATATGCTAAAAACACTACTTCACCCACAACTTCTATTTGATTGAACTAATGAGGTTTTTGTTCATTTATAGATTTCAACATCTAGCATGGTAAGTGAAGGTGAATAATGTGTTTTTCATTTTAGAGAAGGGACTATTCTTACATGACAATTTGAGGCACTTTTCTCCATAAGAAAGGACACCAATGAATGTCAACTAAATATTCAAGCAGACAATGATGGTTACTGACTTCACTATATAAGCTTGAAATGACTAAAAAGTTCAAAAACAATATCCCAATTTCCCAATAATATTGATTGGTGATAGGTAAATACATGTTGCAGTTTTGGATGAAGAAACACAATGATCATCACATCTAATAAATTATATGAAACATTTTTTGGAATAATCCTAGGTAATTAATTAATCCCACTACAAGAGGCAAACTATCAAATAAAGAGACTAAAAAAGGGTTGTCGCAACACCAATGCAAACTATGATAGTGGCTTTAGAGAAACTATCTTTCCATCTTTTGAATCAACTATGCCTCTATATTTTTCTTTATCTATACAAGTTCTCTCTTTCTCTCACTCATCTACAATATGTCCAGCCACTAATACCTATTAAATTCACCCCCACTTGTTGTGTTTGGCATCTCTGCAAATCTCAGAAGATGTAACCATTCATCAATCCTTGTCTTTTTCATGAAATTAATGGTCATGATTTTCCTCTTTATAAGCATATTAAAATCCTAACAATAGTCTTACAAGATCTCCCATAGAGAGAATCTTATTTTCCCAGTCTTCAAGTAACTGATCACCTCGCCATCAGGCATCCGACTAGCCTCAAGTCATCAATCTCCAATCTTCATATCCACTCACTACATAAGGATTAAGCCCATACTCCAAGACCTCCATGATGTAATCTAACCAATCTATACCTCTTTCAGGCCCTACAAAACCAACCATCAATTTCCCTTCTACATCTATCAACATACCTATTTTTCTACCCTTTGGACATGTTTGAATTGCAGGAAAGTAATAGGATAGGTTGTATAAAAAGGAAGGATAGGAGGGAAAAAGAATAGGATGGGATCTTTATGATTGTATCCTGCGCATTTGGATGGACACAATACATGATTGATTTTGACTTCTTCTCTTCGGTCCACCGTCATCTTGCTTGATGTTTGCCTACCACACCATCCTTGAAATTCATGATTTCACTACGATACGGAAGCCTGTCACCACGGTTTTAATTGCATCTTCTACTTGAGTTCTTAATTGGCGCTTCGGAGACGAAGATGTTTAATTGGGAAAAGGAGGCAGTGGATGCCTTGTCAGGGGATCGAGGAAGGAGGCCATCATTAGGCTGTAGGTGAGGGGCAATCCTAGACGAAAGGTTGAGCTTGCCAAAATGTTTTGTGAAAGCCGGCTGATTTCGGGGCGCCATGGAGTGAGTGGGGCGGGGGGTAGTGGGGTTATCACAGTATCGGGGGGTGGTGGCGGGTGTAATTTTTCTTATCCGGTCTAATACCTAGGGGGGTCGCGGTATGCAGCAGTCCCAGTTGAACGAGACTCTTTCGCTGCAGGTTTAGAAATCCCATGGCCATAAAATGCAACCAAACATGGGTTTGCATAAGAGCACATGATATCAGTCCAATCCTATACCTAATATTGCGTACCAAACGTGACCTTACAATATCCTCATCTCCTCTCTAGGATACCTCTCCAACATATAACTTCTTCTAGTTTATCATTGGTATGATCCACCTAACTATCTTGAATGTACACCTCCAAATTCTCACACCTATACCAAAATTCTGCATCAAACTCAACACATTCCTTCACTCCTCTCTTGCAATGTCACAAATAGCCCCGTGCACACAAACCTTCATAATACTACCTGCCATCCTCTATATGTCAAACCCATCCTCATCCATCATACTACACCCTCGCCTAGCCACCCAAATACACTACATGTAGTGTGATTGAACATCAGCGCTATAAATCCTCCAAACAAGTTGTTCCTGGAGCTTCGCCTAGAGGCCCTAGACTACTACATCGCGAGGCAACAGAAAAGGCTACGCCCTGACAAAACGGATCACGGATAACAAGGACCCCTTCGCCCGACAACTGATGTGCGATGTGTATGTCGTCGTAGCAATTACAACATCTTCGAATGACAATTGGAATAGCTTTAATCCAAAGAGCAGTGGAAGTGCTTGCGAATGCTCCCAGTTGGTGAATATGCGACAAAATAAAAGTAAACTTCAGAAAGTAGAGGGAAAGCAGAGTGTGAAGCATCCGATACTGTAGCTATTGGAGCAGAATGGACACTTGATTGGATATTGGAGGAACGTAGAATCGATGCTTCCATGCATGATGGTGGTGCTGGTAATGCCCGTACTAAGGGCACGTTTGCTTAGCTATATTCGGCTGTGTTGGATTGTATTTAGTAGTCCAGCAATGAAAATAATAATTTGGTTAGCTGGAGGGGGCAAATAGAAACAATCCTGCATTTTTTTTAGACTACACAAGTGCGGGATGCAACTTCCCATCTCCAAACGGTCGGACGCCGTAATCCAGCTCACAAGCGCGTGAACGAAGATACTGGGCCGCAATTTGTGCACAATTTGCACAGCACACAGCGAAGAACTGGAGCAGACACGGGGAAAACGCTATGGAATGAATACAAGCAAACCAAAAACCTAAACTATAGTTTGTTGGGTTCTTCACAAACCATGAATTTATTGAACCTGGGATTAACTGAATCTCGTATTTATCTAAATCCACCTATATCCTACAAATCAAACATGCCCTAATTCTCATTCCATATATATTATCTGTGTCCACGAACAGAGAGAAGATGTAATATACCATTAGAAGGACAGTGGCATTGTTGAAAATCAATTCACGCATGCACGTTTATTTTATTATGCTCATTTTCCCGCCAGATACCGTTTATTGTAGCATATAAAAATCACGATTTCTATATTGAGGTATGAAAATGGTGAAAACCATATTGTCAAATTTACATATATGTATACCTCAATGGCAATGCTACTAAGAAGGTGAACACAGGCGCCATGTTGAGGAAGGCGCAAGCGAAAGTTGCAGAGGTGTTGCGCAGCCCCAGGAAGAAGAGATATTGCGCCAATGATGCACTGAGTAGCACAACATAAGAAACGAGCGTCTTTAGTCCAAATGTCTATTTTTATTGCTGGATCAAACTGATCTTTGTTTATTTCAAAGCCTAGCAAGTTTTAAGATCAGAAGAGAGCGTGCGTATAGTTTAGGTACCCGAACAATGCGCTGATGAAGATATACATAGAGACTGACCACGTCATCTTGGGCCTACTTTTCCTGCATTGCTTCCAATTAACCGAAAGAGTGTAAGAGCTAGACACAGCAGATGACATAAGGATGCAGCAAATTTCTCAGATTTTAGTATGTATCTAGAGAGAAAAATACAAATTCACCTTTCCCGGAAGAAGGCAATGGGGCCTAGAAAGAGTGTGGCAGTGAGTTGCCTCATGGTGACGAGCACCATGGAGTCGAGCCCATCGTCCAGGGACTTCTTGATGAGTATGTTCATCGATCCAAGTGCAACCGTCACAGCCAGCATCGCCACCACCGGCTTCCACTCTATACAGAGTGCCATCTTCTTCTCCGTGATGCTGATTGAGCTACTTCGCCTATATATGGTGGTCCTGAGCTGAGCTCCATTCCTGTCATCATTCTTATATAGTTAGTTATATGAGACAGAATCAGTATGAACTACAGCTCCCTGAAATATCCATCTTGAAAATCACTCTAGCTCTCTGTGTCGGGCCTTGTGGGTCAGACTCAGGTGGCCACTTTATTCTCTCTTTCTATTAATGTTGGAGCATGACCTTTGCTCCTCCCCCCCACCCCTGTCTCCCCGATCTGACGCTGAGGTACAATCAAGAGAGCACTGAACAATTCTCATTCTCCTAGTGATGTGACGCTCTCTTTTGGTTGGCTGGTCGGTCGCATGCCACGATCTCAATTTTCCCTTGTTTGTATACAGAATACACGATTGCTGCTTCTCATCTCAGCTTTGCATCTCAGAATCAGTTTTCCACAAAATGACCAATCTAATGCTTGCAGCACCACGACCATCCCATTTGCCATGAGCATCTAATGCCTCTTTCCTAATTATATAAGTTATAATCACCCGTGCACTTCTACTGTGTGTCTTTTCATACAGAGGCATGATTGGCTCACAGCGTATAGCCTTCTGTAATAAGTGTGCACTAGTATTAATGGCCAGGCTCGGCATTGGTTGGTAACCAATGGTTACCGGTTTGCCTATATTCGCATAAAGCTGATTTCGTCAGATTTAGTTTAGCATCCTACTTAAAATACTGTCATATTCTTTTCCTTTTTGGAATAAACTTCAATCAGACAGGCTTACGTCCACGAACCACGATAAGTATTTGGCTCACGTGAAAAGATTAAGACATTAACACCCATGCCCACTGATGAATCATGCGCTCCATGGACATGCTTGTTTGCCTTCGTGGATGTCGTCCATTCCATGCCAGCAAGGAGCTAGAGTAGTATGAACTTCGATAGCCTTGTGCCACTGTAAAAAAATGTGATAAGTACCCTATGTCACACCTCAAACATATTAGTCAAATAGTAGTAGCCAGTTTGTAGTGTGCGAGTGGTGTTTTGTTTGTGAAGAGGAGACTTAGTCCCGTGTTGGTTGCCTCTGTGTTGGAACCAGAGTTTTCCATCATCACCCAAAATATTGGATTTCTCAACATAAAGATTCATATGCCTCCCGTTATCGATAGTGAGTAGGTCTTTCCAACTATCATCATCCACAACTTGTGTAGGAAATAAGTTAAACGTCGGACCTAAATCACTTGGAAGGGTGTAACTTCAATTTATGTCATGCATTGATGAGTTGATGGAAAGAACTTGATGTATGAATGACATAAACTCGACATAAGTAGATGTCGTAGATATTTCAATAGGCATGGGTGTTCCATCATAAAGTATGACAAAATGTCTTGAGGTATTGGCCATAATCCTGAATTGTATGGAAGTAATTTTTGTTAGATATATAATACGAAAGTTTTTTTTTATTTAGTAGAATTGTATGGAAGTTCAACAAATTTGTTCAAATCACTAAACATATAGCTACCACATTTGTTCAAATGATTTTGATAAAAAAGTGCCTTTGTTCAAATGATTTTGATATAAAAGTGCCTTTGTTCAAATGATTTTGATATAAAATTTACTTTGTTCAACTAATCTTGATAACGATACTATTGCACATTTGTGATGATCCAAACCATTCTCTTCTAGTAAATATAATACAATGAAGCTTTGAAAACTTATAAACCAGTGATCTTTAAGCATCTAATCTATATACAATGAATCATCAATCACAAAACATGTATAAAATATGCATAAAATAACAAATGATATATGTTAAATCAAACCATCAATCACAGAAATAGAAAAAATATATATGAAATCATACTGGAGTAATTTCCTAGAAAATATAAAACCAAACCATCAATCACAAAAACAATGATCAATATGTATGAAATAGAAAATATAAAATAAACCATATGATATTTAGACAAATGTCTAAATAATAAAAGTTTGTGTACAATCTGATTAGGGTACAGTCCAATTAGTTACAATCAAATAAATTACATTCTACAAGTACATACATCATACTCACACGTTTCAAGCTAAAATGCACATAAGCTACTTAATCTCACCTTTTTGTTAGAAGTAGCAAGCTCTCATCTGTGTCGCTTCACCACACCAGAAGTATGACAAGATCAACCGCTCGTTCAGTGATCCTCTTCACCTGTTACGACCCCACCTCCCGATAACCCCCACTTAAGGGAGACCGAGAGGTCGAAGCCGCACACATAAATTCCGGACCAAGGTTCAGCAATTAATTGATAACAATTAATAAATTCTACTATACTAAACTGAAAAGCTGTAATAAATAAAACCTTTTTCATACCTTTGAAAATTGGGAACACTATTACTTCTATCCAGACCTCTGGCTAACTAACTAATCCTCCTTGGACTTTAATTAGTGTAGTTCACAATATGACGGATTACTGTTTGTCCTTTTTGTTTTGTACCTAAAACGCCGACAAACAAAACGTCGGTCAGCCAAAGCTGGTATGTGGGGGAATTACTAATCGTGCAATTATCCATAACAATTATTGCATCCAATTATCAATTAACAAACAATATTACGTTTTAAGTATGACTACGCGATCCATGTGTACCCTATCCCCTGCGCTGTCCCTGCAGTGGACCCGGATACTACCTCCCTTATGGTAGATTCCCATTTTTACCCCTCATGACTTCACCCAATGGGTGAATCAATTTCTAGGGCTAAGTCACATGGCACTACCCGTGGGTAGCCCACTCCTTAACTCATGGTATGCTAAGAGTCTCATGGCACTACACATGTGTAGCCCAATTTCTGACTCATGATACCCTAGACCTTGCTCTAGGATATCCTTAGCCTTGACATAGCCACAGGGGTGGACTCGGATCTAGCTAGTCATACATCTATAATAATTATGATAGCCATAGTCACTTTATAAAGACAGGATTTAAATCATCCAACAGTTATTTCACACATTTAGGGAAACATCGGTAAAACCTCGAAAAACTAAGCGGTATAGCCATAAGCGTAACCACATACCTCTTATTGCAGTCTCAGATATAGAATGAAAGAGAAAAGCCAACTTAAGCAAGCAAAGGCAAAGAAACCCTGAAAATAAAAGTACAATTTACTTTTATTAAATTTTATCCAACATCATTATATTCCTTAGAGTTTCTATCAAATTTTAGGGTTTTCTTGAAAGTTAGGGTTTTGCTTTCAATTTCAATTGCTATGAACCCTAATTCATCAAATTACCTTAAAACCCTTAAATCACTTCCTTTTAATATTCCTAACACTTTTAGGATCATAATATAACAAATTACTGGAATAACAAAATTCCCTTTTTCCTTGAATCCTAAATTAGGGTCTCTATATACATTATCTTTCCTTTTTAAACATAAACCCTAATTTAGGTACATTGGTATTCAAAAACGAATTAAAACTTCATATTATACCTAAACAGGTTAATGTCCTTTTATTTAACCCATTAGGTTACAAGAAACACCCTTTCCATGTAATTAGGGTTTTTAATTAATTTAGTATGCATTTTCCTAACCATTAAATTACTTTTGCAAACTGAACTGGAATCAGGTGTTACAAATATTTTTAACAGATTCCTTGAATTTTTCTACCCCACTTTCATATATAAATTTCCTTTATACGATAATCCTAGCAATTACTATGATTTTTGCAAGAAAACTCATTTATCTATAATTTTGGTCAGAGATAGGTTTTTACCAGAAAGATTCGGCCGTTAGATCAGTGTGCCGCTGCTCCCTTTCTAGATCTGACGCTCCGCGTCAGATTCCTCCACTCAGTGGCGCGCTTCTCCTCTCGTCCGTTGATGACGTGTGGGCGCACGATGGATCTCGATCCAAGGATCCCGATCGACGCGCTCCACTAACCGGGCTGGATCCGCGCGCTGCCTTAAGCGGCGTTGGATCGCAGATGGCGCACGATGCTCCGGGATCCAATGATCCCTGCTTGTCGTCTCCTTCGGTTCTTTCTGAACAAACCACGCGGCGGTGCCGCGGCTGAGGCTCGCCGGAGAGAAAGCAATAGAGCGAGAGAGAGAGAGTTAAAGGTCTAGCAGCCGCCGTTTGAGATCGCGAGGATGCTCCTGACTCATGGGACCCCTATTTATAGGGTATGGGGGTCTCTCTAGGGTTTCCGACCTCGCCGCCATCCTTGGTCTTTGCTTGTTTGGGAGTTTTGGATATACGCCACCAAAGATGGCAAAACCATGGTCTACTCTCTTCGTCTGAGTCTCCCGAACCTATTGGGATTAAAATCATGAGCGCAGATGCACTGTATCAATTGGAAAGTCAAGGGGAAAATCCCCTGTGAACGTGCTGTGTCCGAGTTCTATCGGGATTCTGGGCGATCAGCCCGATCCGTTGGATTTAGATCCAACGTTCCATATTATCCGCGTTCTAAACCAAAAGGAAAGAATTCCTTAAATTTCCAAGGAAAAATCTATTTTTGTAGATAATTTGAAAATTTAATAACTCCTAATCCATAAGCCCTTTTGGCCTCAAATTTTAAAGGAAAGTATTTTATACGTTTATCTTTCATTGTACAAAATTTGAAACCATTATCCCAAGGAAACGAGTCCCTTACTTCAGTTTCAAGTTATCTCTTATTTAATGGTAATTTCCATATATCCTTTATTTCCTTAGCCATTATTCAATTATTTTGGGTTCCTTGATCCCCAAGGATCTTTTATAATATGAAAACTTATTATGGGAAATTATTTTCTAGCCTTTTCATCACTTTCAACCATTATTTTATATTACTCCATTATTCCCTTGTATTCTTTTATCAAATGGAATTCCCTTTTCCATTTCTTTTTATATTTCTTCCAAATGGGCTAAATGGCCAATAAGGCCCATCAAGAAAGCATGCAAGGCCATTAGAAACAAAATTCATGCAAAAACAACCATGAAGTCACACATTGGTCTTATATTTTCATTTAAAAGAGATATTACATGTATTGAAAAATGAGGTTATAACATCCTCCCCTCCTTATAGGAATTTTGCCCTCAAAATTCAACAATCAAACAAACAAATTTGGATATGCCTTTTCCATGTCCGTCTTCAGCTCCCATGTGGCCTCATCCTCTCCATGGTGCTTCCATAGAACCTTAACCATCTCTATATTCTTATTTCTGAGCTCTCTTACCTTGGTATCTAGAATCCGCAAAGGCAACTCAGGATAAGACAACTTTCCTTGAAGCTCAATTGGTTCAATGCTCAGCACATGGCTTGGATCTTGCACATATCGCTTCAGATTGGACACGTGGAACACATCATGCATCATACTGTATTGAGGGGGTAACGCCACACGATATGCGGCTTCACCAATCCGTTCTAATACTTCAAACGGACCCACGTATCGGGGACTTAACTTTCCTCTATTTTTAGCTATAGCTCGGAGCGGTCGAATTTTTAGAAAAACATGTTCTCCCACAGCGAAATGCACATCAGTCCGCTTCGCATCAGCATACGACTTCTGTCTGTCTTGGGCTCTCTTTAGCCTTTGCCTGATTAAAGCGACTTTATCAGCATACACTTGGAGTTCCTCTGACCTCAATAAGGTCCTTTCACCAACTTCATCCCAGTGAAGTGGTGACCGACACGGTCTCCCATACAGAGCTTCATATGGAGGCATCCCGATACTGGCTTGGTAACTATTATTGTAGGCAAACTCAGCTAAAGGCAGATACTTCTCCCATGATCCACCCCAATCGAGCACACAAGCTCGCAGCAGATCCTCTAAGGTCTGAATCGTCCTTTCTGACTGACCATCTGTCTGGGGGTGATAGGCGGTACTGAACTTTAACCTTGTTCCTAATTCCTCTTGAACCTGCTTCCACAACTTGGAAGTAAACTTTGGGTCTCTATCAGAAATGATGGAACCAGGTACGCCATGCAAGCGTACTATCTCTCTGATATACAGCTCAGCTAAATCAGACACCTTGGCAGTGGTCTTTAAGGCAAGGAAGTGTGCTGACTTGGTAAGGCGATCTACCACGACCCATATTGCATCATGACCTTTCTTGGTCCGGGGTAGATCCACCACAAAATCCATGGTGATCTGCTCCCATTTCCACTCTGGAATCTCTATAGACTGCAAAAGTCCGTCGGGTCGTTGGTGTTCAGCCTTCACCATTTGACACGTAAGACAACTGGCTACATAAGCTGCAATGTCTCTTTTCATCCCTGGCCACCAGAAAAACCTCTGCATGTCCTTATACATCTTTGTAGTCCCTGGGTGTACTGTGTACTTAGAACCATGAGCCTCTTGTAAGATACGTTCCTTCAGTGGTGAGTCTTCAGGAACCCATATACGATTCTCAAATCTGATTCCTCCGTCTACTCCCAAAGAAAGTCGAGTCTGAGGCTTCTGCATCAAGCCTTTCATCTTGTCAAGTCCTTCACTGGCCAACTGTGCTGTGACAATTTCACTTAGTAATTCAGACTATATCTGGATATTGGCCAAACGAACTCGATCATCTAACGTTTGAGGTGACCATTCTACCAGTTCTTCTAAGCTCTTCCACTGACTAGACAAAACAGCTGCACACCTGAGCTGCTTTCGACTTAAGGCATCAGCTACGACGTTCGCCTTCCCTGGATGATAGGCAATGGTGAAGTCGTAATCTTTCATGTACTCCATCCATCGTCGTTGTCGTAGATTCAAGTCTTTTTGCGTCAGAAGATACTTCAGGCTCTTATGGTCAGTGAAGATCTCAAAAGTGGCACCATATAGATAATGTCGCCAAATCTTCAAAGCATGAATGATAGCAGCTAACTCCAGGTCATGTGTCGGGTAATTCACCTCGTTTGGCTTGAGCTGTCGGGAGGCATATGCAACCACGTGCCGATTCTGTTCCAACACACAGCCAAGTCCCATCTTTGATGCGTCGGTGAAGATCATGAAACCCTCATTGCCTGAAGGTAATGCCAACACGGGTGCAGTGGTCAACTTCTCTTTCAGCTCCTAGAAACGAGCCTCACAGACATCGGTCCATACAAATTTCACATCTTTCCGAGTCAACATAGTCAGTGGCAATGCGGTCTTTGAGAAATCCGCGATGAAGCGCCGATAATATCCTGCCAACCCCAAGAAGATTCGTATCTCGGAGGGGTTCTTCGGTGCCGGCCAGTCTCGAACTGCTGACACTTTAGCTGGATCTACGGCGATCGTTCCTCCCGAGATGATGTGTCCAAGGAACATGACTCGGTCTATCCAAAACTCACATTTAGAGAATTTCCCATAGAACTTCTGCTTCCTCAAGATATCAAGGACCTTACTTAGGTGGTCTCGGTGTTGATCTAGGTCATCAGAGTAAACCAGTATGTCATCTATGAACACTATGACAAACGAGTCAAGGAAGGGTTGAAACACATTATTCATAAGGTTCATGAACACACTAGATGCATTGGACAACCCAAAAGGCATAACCACGAACTCATAGTGGCCATACCGGGTCCTGAAAGCGGTTTTTGGGATATCCTCACTTCTGACTCTCAACTGGTGGTAACCCGATCTCAAATCGATCTTGGAAAAGACTCGAGCCGACTTCAACTGGTCAAACAAGTCATCTATCCGGGGTAAAGGGTATTTATTCTTAATGGTAGCTTGGTTGATCATCCGGTAGTCTATGCACATTCGGAGCGAACCATCCTTTTTCTTTACAAAAAGAACCGGCGCTCCCCATGGTGATGTGCTAGGGCGGATAAAACCCTTATCCAACAATTCCTGCAATTGCTTCTTTAGTTCAAGCAACTCAGCAGGGGCCATCCTATAGGGTGCTCGGGAAATAGGGTTTGTACCGGGAGCTAGCTCTATTGAAAAATCTACTTCTCTCTCGGGTGGTATCTCGGGTAGATCATCAGGGAAAACATCTGCATAGCTTCAGACTACCTCTATTTCCTCTAAGGGTTGGACCTTAGGTTCTGGCTCAGTGACTACCGCTAAGAAAGCTTGACATCCTTTACTCATCATTTGTTCTGCCTTCAAAGCCGACACATACGGGCTGGTGGTGGCATCCTTCCTACCCCTAATGACAAAAGGTGGGTGACCTGGTCTATTAATGATCACTTTCTTCTCCCTACAGTCAATATTGGCCCTATAGGTATAAAGCCAATCCATGCCAATGATTACATCAAAATCATTCATGTCAAGAAGGATAAAATCTGTAGGAAACTCTTGATCTCGATATTTCACAGGTATCACCGGAGTTTTCAAAAGGGAAGTAAAGATCCGACCACTCGGGGTTGTAACATCTAAGACATAACCTAGATCCTTGATATCCAAACAAAGCATAGTTGCAAGATTTCTCGAAATGAAAGTATTAGTAGATCCAGAGTCAAATAGAGCTTTCACATTATGTCCCATAACTTCAAGCATGCCTACATTGTTTTTCATCATGCATTAATTCATTACATGCTCAATCTTAAAACATAAAAGAAAACTCTAAGGGTTATTACCCTCGATCAACCGATTTGCATTTGCCTGAGCCTCCTCATTGTCAATGGCAAACACCCGAGCTTGCCTTCTTTCTCCTACAGGTGGGGCTACAGCTATAGGTGGAGCTGCCACAGGTGGTGCTGCTGCCGGTGGGGCTACAACTTGTCCCTGTCCTCTGGGCTCTGGCATAGGGCAGACAGATTGCAGATGTCCTTCTTGGTGGCAACGAAAACAAGTCTTCTTCTTGTAGCGACATTCACCAGCATGGCCCTTCCCGCAGGTGCAGCAAGGAGGTCGGTTGTTCTCCTGACGAGGTTTCCCCTTTCCTCCATGTTTACCTTTAGCTTGATGTCGTCCTGGACCCTTCTTGTGGTTGTTCCTTGGGCCTTGGGCTCCTTCAGTGAAACCCAAGTACCCCTTAGGTGGAAACGAGGTAGGCATGACGGTCCTCTCCATGTCTAAAGCAGTGTTGTAGGCTTCGGAGAAAGTCCTTGGCTTGCTTGCCATCACATGGGGCCTGATGGTAGGGTGAAGGCGCTCTATGAAGTGATCCACCCTCCTTTCTTCATCCATCTTGTACCCAAAGCGTTCCAGGATCCGGAACTTGCGCCCGAAGTCTGCCACAGAAGAGTTTCCTTGGGTCATGTTGGTGAACTCTCTTTCCTTTTCCTTCTTAGCTGAGACTGGGACGAATCTGGCGGTGAAGATTGTCTTGAAATCAGCCCATGCCATGGGCTCCTCTGTCAGGTCTCTGCCAGTGATGTGGGTCTCCCACCATATCTTAGCTGCCCCTTCCAAGAGATGAGCAGCAAAGAGGACCTTCTTGCTCGGTTGAACTTCAAGCATGCGGAAACCATTCTCTATTGCAAGTATCCAGGCTTCTGCTTTATCAACCACTTCCGTCTTATCCTCTCCCCAGAACTTCTCTATGTTCAGCTTGACAAAGTCTAGGATGGTGGCTCCCACACGTGGACGAACAGGGTGTGGTTCACCATTCTCAGCTCTAGCTATGTCTCGGAGGGCCAAAGCATTAATAGCCTCTGTCAACTTCCTCTGTTGCTCTAACCACAAGGTATCAAGGGTATGGATCATCATGGTGGGTTCTGAATAATCGACTGGGTCTTCATCCATCTGGGCTTCTTCCTCATACACATGCTGCTCTTCATATCCTTGGTCTTCTTCTTGGTTCAGGTTACTAAATGGCACCGGGTCAGGGTTAGGGACTTCTTGAGTGACTTCCTCAGGCCTCTTCCTCTTCTTAGAGGATCCACCCTCATGGTTCCTATTCCTCCTTTCAGAAGACTCCTTCACTTTACGGGGAGGCCAAACACTCCTAGCCGGTTTTCCGGAGCCCTCAGGGATAGCAACAGTCTTTGTACGAGCCATCTACATAAGTATAACAAACAAATCTTTAGTTTATCATTAAACTAATTATACTTATGCCAGTGATATCTCATTACGTATCTTTTATTAATTTGATGGAGAATTCCTTAATCCTTATCTTATTTTCCCATACTACATGAGGGTGGGGAAGAGAGAGAAATCCCTAACTCTTAAGTCCTTAATAGAAATTGTGATGAGAAGGGATGAATAAGAGGAGAAAATCCTAAAGGTATCTTATTTTGATTCAAATCCTAGGACATCGGCCAGCCAGTCACACATTCCGGGAGTCCTCGTATTCCGACTAGCGGTGCGGAGGAAAATTTTGCCAGCCCCCGGAAGTGATCCTTTTCTAGACACCTCAGTCTTTCGGAAAATCCTCTAATAACTCCCTTGGGTTCTATGGAGGTTGTAAAATTTATTAATTATTAACAATTAAGTGGAGAACCGTGGCTCTGATACCAAATGTTACGACCCCACCTCCCGATAACCCCCACTTAAGGGAGACCGAGAGGTCGAAGCCGCACACATAAATTCCGGACCAAGGTTCAGCAATTAATTGATAACAATTAATAAATTCTACTATACTAAACTGAAAAGCTGTAATAAATAAAACCTTTTTCATACCTTTGAAAATTGGGAACACTATTACTTCTATCCAGACCTCTGGCTAACTAACTAATCCTCCTTGGACTTTAATTAGTGTAGTTCACAATATGACGGATTACTGTTTGTCCTTTTTGTTTTGTACCTAAAACACTGACAAACAAAACGTCGGTCAGCCAAAGCTGGTATGTGGGGGAATTACTAATCGTGCAATTATCCATAACAATTATTGCATCCAATTATCAATTAACAAACAATATTACGTTTTAAGTATGACTACGCGATCCATGTGTACCCTATCCCCTGCGCTGTCACCTGCAGTGGACCCGGATACTACCTCCCTTATGGTAGATTCCCATTTTTACCCCTCATGACTTCACCCAATGGGTGAATCAATTTCTAGGGCTGAGTCACATGGCACTACCCGTGGGTAGCCCACTCCTTAACTCATGGTATGCTAAGAGTCTCATGGCACTACACATGTGTAGCCCAATTTCTGACTCATGATACCCTAGACCTTGCTCTAGGATATCCTTAGCCTTGACATAGCCACAGGGGTGGACTCGGATCTAGCTAGTCATACATCTATAATCATTATGATATCCATAGTCACTTTATAAAGACAGGATTTAAATCATCCAACAGTTATTTCACACATTTAGGGAAACATCGGTAAAACCTCGGAAAACTAAGCGGTATAGCCATAAGCGTAACCACATACCTCTTATTGCAGTCTCAGATATAGAATGAAAGAGAAAAGACAACTTAAGCAAGAAAAGGCAAAGAAACCCTGAAAATAAAAGTACAATTTACTTTTATTAAATTTTATCCAACATCATTATATTCCTTAGAGTTTCTATCAAATTTTAGGGTTTTCTTGAAAGTTAGGGTTTTGCTTTCAATTTCAATTGCTATGAACCCTAATTCATCAAATTACCTTAAAACCCTTAAATCACTTCCTTTTAATATTCCTAATACTTTTAGGATCATAATATAACAAATTACTGGAATAACAAAATTCCCTTTTTCCTTTAATCCTAAATTAGGGTCTCTATATACATTATCTTTCCTTTTTAAACATAAACCCTAATTTAGGTACATTGGTATTCAAAAACGAATTAAAACTTCATATTATACCTAAACAGGTTAATGTCCTTTTATTTAACCCATTAGGTTACAAGAAACACCCTTTCCATGTAATTAGGGTTTTTAATTAATTTAGTATGCATTTTCCTAACCATTAAATTACTTTTGCAAACTGAACTGGAATCAGGTGTTACAAATATTTTTAACAGATTTCTTGAATTTTTCTACCCCACTTTCATATATAAATTTCCTTTATACGATAATCCTAGCAATTACTATGATTTTTGCAAGAAAACTCATTTATCTATAATTTTGGTCAGAGATAGGTTTTTACCAGAAAGATTCGGCCGTTAGATCAGTGTGCCGCTGCTCCCTTTCTAGATCTGACGCTCCGCGTCAGATTCCTCCACTCAGTGGCGCGCTTCTCCTCTCGTTCGTTGATGACGCGTGGGCGCACGATGGATCTCGATCCAAGGATCCCGATCGACGCGCTCCACTAACCGGGCTGGATCCGCGCGCTGCCTTAAGCGGCGTTGGATCGCAGATGGCGCACGATGCTCCGGGATCCAACGATCCCTGCTTGTCGTCTCCTTCGGTTCTTTCTGAACAAACCACGCGGCGGTGCCGCGGCTGAGGCTCGCCGGAGAGAAAGCAATAGAGCGAGAGAGAGAGAGAGTTAAAGGTCTAGCAGCCGCCGTTTGAGATCGCGAGGATGCTCCTGACTCATGGGACCCCTATTTATAGGGTATGGGGGTCTCTCTAGGGTTTCCGACCTCGCCGCCATCCCTGGTCTTTGCTTGTTTGGGAGTTTTGGATATACGCCACCAAAGATGGCAAAACCATGGTCTACTCTCTTCGTCTGAGTCTCCCGAACCTATTGGGATTAAAATCATGAGCGCAGATGCGCTGTATCAATTGGAAAGTCAAGGGGAAAATCCCCTGTGAACGTGCTGTGTCCGAGTTCTATCGGGATTCTGGGCGATCAGCCCGATCCGTTGGATTTAGATCCAACGTTCCATATTATCCGCGTTCTAAACCAAAAGGAAAGAATTCCTTAAATTTCCAAGGAAAAATCTATTTTTGTAGATAATTTGAAAATTAATAACTCCTAATCCATAAGCCCTTTTGGCCTCAAATTTTAAAGGAAAGTATTTTATACGTTTATCTTTCATTGTACAAAATTTGAAACCATTATCCCAAGGAAACGAGTCCCTTACTTCAGTTTCAAGTTATCTCTTATTTAATGGTAATTTCCATATATCCTTTATTTCCTTAGCCATTATTCAATTATTTTGGGTTCCTTGATCCCCAAGGATCTTTTATAATACGAAAACTTATTATGGGAAATTATTTTCTAGCCTTTTCATCACTTTCAACCATTATTTTATATTACTCCATTATTCCCTTGTATTCTTTTATCAAATGGAATTCCCTTTTCCATTTCTTTTTATATTTCTTCCAAATGGGCTAAATGGCCAATAAGGCCCATCAAGAAAGCATGCAAGGCCATTAGAAACAAAATTCATGCAAAAACAACCATGAAGTCACACATTGGTCTTATATTTTCATTTAAAAGAGATATTACATGTATTGAAAAATGAGGTTATAACATCACCACACAATTAAATGACAATACCTAGTCTTTGCAGTGAAGAAGAGAAAGAATGAAAATGAAGAAAAGTAATAGAAGAGTTCGATACACAGGGAGAAGAGTTGACATTGCTAACAAAATAAAAAATGAAAAAAACAAGCAATCTATCGCAGATTTGAAACAACTAAGATATATGCAACAATGTAATGATGATATAAGTTTGAAACAACTAAAATACACCATTTGTTAAGATGATATATGCAACAATGTACTGACGAAAAATGAAAAAGCCGGTCGACGCTCGGCTGCGGGGATTTGCTGTAAACAATGTATACTGTGACGTGTTACTGAGTGTTGTAACTAGGTCTCAAGGCCTAGTTTAGCCGGCCACTTTTAGAATCGCGCAAATCTACATAGTAGATGGTAGTCGATTAACACAACGTAGCAGCTGTTGGAACCGGGTTCTGTGTTTGCAAAGCGAGCAAGAAAGGGAAGGAATGGAAGGGATGGGGAGTGGAAAGACGAAGGAGCAAGTAACTAGGGGCAACTAGTAGTAGTGGGAGTGCGCCTGTTCTGTTATGTGGGTGCCCCGGTCACAAATAGCAATAGGAACAACAACACAACACATATAGCTGGACGAATTTGTATCAGACCAAGTGTCGGCATCCCAAATACATCATCCGCCTCACTCTGCATTTCCCCCCATCCATCGTATTCTTCCTCCCACTGACTGGAGACCAGGACCACGTTTCTTGGCCATACCATTACCTTACGTGGGGCAGACAGGCGGAAGAACTTACCGATGATGTTGGTTGCAGCGGTGGTCACCGATCGCCGGTTGAAGCTCGTCATTGGCCGCCTGTCGCCGGTCGTTGGTCGCCAGTCGACGCTCGTCGCTGGTGGCCGGTCGTCGGTCGTGGCTACTCCGGAAGAGCAAGCAAGCAGGCGGGTGATCGGACTAGAGAAATCCTAAGAGAAAGCGGAAGAAGTCGAGAGAGAGAAAGGACGAGCGAGCGATCGTTTCGGAGTAAAAGGAAGCAAAAAACACCAACTTTTGGGGCGTTTTACACAAAGACGCCTCTCCGTAGCGCAAATCAGGGAGACGAGACGTTTCGGGCCCGTGAATAAATCTAACACGCCAAACTATGTGGCGCTTTACGAAGGTTTGGTGTGAGTATTCAATAGAAACACCAAGTAATGTGGTGTCTTTCTGTGACCGCTGCCTCGAAGTCTTAAAATGCCAAACAATGTGGCGCTTTACACGTAAAATGTTGACTTATTTGGTGCTTTTTCTTCCTCCAGTACGAAAACGCTAATATAGCGCTTTACATCTAAAATGCCAATTTAGTTGGCGCTTTTAGGTCCTAAAGCTTGAAAACACCAGATTGATTGGCGTTTTTAGGTCCTAAAGCTTAAAAATGTCAAACTGTGTGGCGCTTTATATCCCCGCAACAGTAAAACGCCAACATAAGTAGCGTTTTAGTCTGAAAGTGTGCTAGTTTGGGGAAATAAGTTGGAAAAGATGCTATACTGATAAATATTTATACAATAGTGTGCTATTTGGGTTTTTTTCCCTTTTTTTATACGTTGTTGACATGTATCGATTTTGTAATCAAATTCACAAAATGACTTTAGGTAGTTATACACCAAGAGATCTTGTTTTCTGAAAGCGTACTCAAAAATTAATTAAACTACAAATCATATAGTTAAGTTTATCATCCTTATCATCACATTGTATTTCACAACTACATTTATGTTGTAAATTTATTATTAAAAATATTTATTACTATATTTATGTGATAGAGATGTACTAATAAGTGAAATTTAGTTAGAATTTTATTTAAACTAGATTGTCAAGTTTCATACATTAATAATATTTGTTTTCTCCCAATAAAATTGTGAGATAGAATATACGAATTGAATTACATAATTGAGCACCTAAAGACTTACAATGTCATACAAACCAACCATGACCCTGTCACGTTTTGTTTACTTATCAATTAAAGTATATTTGACTCTACCCAATGCCCAAAATCTAGTTCTGCAACGCCTGGGCTACCTCCATAGTTCAGGAAAACGGTATGCGGTGTACGGGCGGAGAGGGTATTGCATAGAGTATATGCGGTATGCGGGAATATATACGGGAGTATATGCGGTTTTGAATTTTTTTATTTCAATAAACTAATTATATATAAAATAACATAGCGAGATCATACATGAAAATATATAGAGTAGACACGTACATCTATTTACTTATAAACATATTAATATGCATGTATGATGTATGATATGCTTATATATTTATATATGTCTATAGAATGTGTTTGTAATATATGTACAAATACTAAAATGTAGGTAAATCAATGTACAAATATATGTATAGTGTGTATAAATGTGAATAAATCAAAATGTATATATACATGCACAAATATGTGATTGTATATTTAGGTATATTTTATATGTATCTATACATGTTAATATATCAAAAGGTATTCGAATAAATGTGCAAATGCATGTGGAAAATTTTTATATGTATTACAATGTATACATATAACTCAATGAATATATATCTCAATTTATATATATAATGAAATGTGTATATATATGCATGTATGTACGAAATGCATGAACATTAGTTGTGGGCTTTTCAAAAAGCGGAGTTTAATCGGCCGCTTAATCGGCCAAGCGGGAGTATATGCGGCCCATGACTGCTTAGTGGACCGATTAGTAATATGTGATGCGGTAGGGTGACTGAATAGGTACATGCGGGAGTATATGCGTCTGTACGGACCGATTTCCCGAACAGTGGCTACCGCCCCTGGTCACCCATTCTAATACTACTATGGGGTAAACATACTTAATCACAAATTTCTCAGTAATGGACTCTTTGGAAAGGAAGTCCACCTTAATGATAAGAGTAGTCTAATTATTATTTTTAAGATCATTCTGAGATCTCAAATCTTAAGACGTTTCAGACTATGCTCCTATTGAAAATCAAAGAGACACTTCCCCCCCCCCCCCCCCCTTCCAAACATAATAAAATTACAGGATTATATAGACAATCTAAGCTTGATTTTACCAACCCGTTTTGAGTGTGTGAAGGATGTATCCAATTTTAGATACGTATCCAGATACCGGGTTAGCAAAATTACAAGAGTCAAGGCATATACATACCAAGAATTGCTTATTCAATGCTTGTGTCAAGTTTCTAGTATACCGAACTAGTAGTGGTGGCGTGGTGCTAACAGGACTTCTGGGAGACTTGGGAGATTCGATTGGAGAATCCAAGTGGTTCGATTTACGCTGGATGAAGCTCTAAATCTGCTATTCATGACACCCTAATCCCCATTATTTATCAAATCTCGTATGTGACGTCACAAAATCTGCTATTCATGACACCCTAATCCCCATTATTTATCAAATCTCGTATGTGACGTCACAAAACCCATTGACAATCTGTCTCAGCGCTGGTGCCGGTGACAATGGAGGGATACTCTGTGCGCTCCGAAACACGTTCTCCGGATCAAACATGGTCTTCACCTTCACAAGCCGTTCGTAATTGCCGAGGAAGTACTTGTCACCCCAACTCCTAGCTTCCTCCGCCACGTTGTCGTCGTTCCAATTGACCGTATTCCCGACGGCACCCAAATCAAGGTCCAAGTAGTTGATATATGCGGCACGAGGGCCCGATGACACGAGTGGCTCCATGCGGTCGTAGAACCGTCGGATCCAGTCCAAGTACTCGTCCCTGTTGTTGACATCTTCTTCTTTGTGCCACTCGATCAGGTGTTGGATTGCATAGAGGTTGCCCCTCCGGTGCGGGAACGGAAGCTCGTCGCTTGGGATCCGGTCCATGACACCACCATACGGGTCGAGGATCAGATACGCGAGGGGCTGTCGAACCATCTCATCGAACACGCCCACTAGATCCGGTAAACCAATCGGGTCCCTCACGTAGTCGGATTTCGCCTTGAAGTACTTCTTCTCCTGCAGCGACCTGTCTTTCAGATCCACCACGGTGCTTCCCTCGGGCAAGCCCGAGAAGAACAGGACCGACTCGATCCAACTCATCTCGAGGCAGTCCGATTCGGCCAGCCCCAGCTCAGGGAACCGACTGGTCACCAACGACACTGCCTGGGCCTTCCGGCCGAGGAAGAGCCCCTTGAACGTCCCGGAGAACGGCGCTCCCAGGGCCGGGTTGAACTCGGGAAGCCCCGCCCCGACGAACGCCGAGAGGTAGAACTCGTCCGGGAGGCCATGCCCGACGCTCTGCCACGTGTACACGAGCCTTGCCACGTCGCATGCCGTACCGGGCCTGTTGACCACGAAGGCCGTGACGCGTTCTGGGACGGGGACGAGCTTGAGCTTCCATGCGTACACTGCGCCCCAACACCCTCCTCCGCCTCCACGCACCGCCCAGAACACGTCCTCGCCCATCGCTTCCCTGTCCAGGATTCGGCCTTCAGGGCTGACGAGCACTGCGTCGATGACGTTATCCGCTGCAAGGCCGTACTTGCGTGACAGGAGCCCGAACCCACCTCCGGCAACGTGGCCGCCGGCGCCGACGGTCGGGCACGACCCTGCGGACAGCGCGAGCTTCCCGCAACTGGATTCTGCTACGGCGTGGTAGACCTCACCAAGGGTCGCACCGGCCTCAACCCAGGCAAAGCCGGCCACCGCGTCGACTAGCACGGCAGCGAGGTTCATAAGGTCGATCACCGCGAATGGCACGTCACCGAGGTCCACCGAGGTGTAAGACATGCCCTCATAGCTGTGCCCGCCGCTTCGGACGCGGATGGCGAGGCCGGAGCGCCGGCAACAGAGGACGGCCGCACGGAGCTCTTCCTTGCACGTCGGAAGCACGACGGCCAATGGTTTTGCGTAGGAGTCGTTTACAAAGCGCAGGTTGTGGGCGGAGGAGTACAGAAGCCTGTCGAACGTGGGGTTGGAGATGCTACACGAGGCCAAAGTGGTGAAGTTGGTGACGCCGGCTGAGGATAGGCATGAAGCGAAACATTCTGCATCTTCTGTCCCGACGGCTCCTTTGCTGCTAGTGAGGAGTAGGAGGAAGTAGAGAGAAATTAGATACAAGCAGCTCTCCATAATTAGCTAATGATCGTAATAATACATACATCAGTGAAACACTATAGTTGTTCTGTTTCTCATACATATAACTCTAGTTTCGAACGGGAATTACAACCAAATCCGTTCACAACACTACAAACAAACAGATACTTACACAGGAGTGCTCGTACATATGGTTTCCGGCCGTCGGGAGGATCAAAAGAGATTAGTCCTGTGTAGGGGATGAGGACAACAAGGAGGCGGTGGAGCAGCCGTCCGAGGGCTAGCACTGCCGGCGTCCACTGGCAGCTTGCGGGACCAAATATTATTGCAGATAAGAGGTGCTTTTGTTTTGGAACAAATTAAAACCCAACTCAAGATATCCATCCATCCACAATTCTAAAATATGGACGCTGTTGCAGTTCTCAAGTCTCAATATCATGATGAGCTCTGCGCGCCATTTAATCCACAAGCACCACGCCATAACCCGTTTAGATTATCTCGTCCCTCGCCATCAATGGAGTACGTACAGCCGGACTGTGCCCTTGTTCCTTGCTAGGAGAGCAACACTTTGTTGGACTAGCTGTCGGAGCTGATTTAAATAACAATCGCAGGCAACGTTCAAACCTTTGAAATGGTACAAATTACGAATAAAAAACATAAGGACCTGCCTGGTAGTCCGAAATGACACAAATAGCCAGAATGGGCCATGGGAATGCACCTGAAATCAAAGAGGAACATCAGCAGCTCTGGAGTCTAAACAGGGTAAGGCGATGTGCAGATCTGGAGTTCATACAGGGCAAGACGTTGAGCAGGTCAAGAGTCTAAGATCAACATATCTCGAGTTCATTGTAAGACTCATCATATCCATACAAGTTATTGGTGTGGGTGAGATATATGCCAACTTAATAGCATGGATTATGCTACATGTTAGAAAGTATTATTAGTTAGTAGGATATGTGTTATGTGGGTTCCGTTGTCTTGGCAATTACGATTAGAAAGTATTATTAGTTAGTAGGATATGTGTTATGTGTTATGTGGGTTCCGTTTTCTGCTTCCTTATATATGACTTATCAACAAGTTAACCTCTTAGGATCTTAGCAAAGGCAGTCACTCACACAGAAAACGCAATAGCTAACGTATATTAAAACGAGGAAGACAAAAGTGCTGAATATCTCATAGTTATTTGCTTGCGATACAAGCTTTAAATAGAGATACAAAGACTGACCATTGCTGGAGGCTCGACTTGTAACATGTGCGGACCTGAGCTGAGTCTGAAATATTTTTCTAACATTCTCCTCCTTAATTCAGACTTGGTGAGTCAAGGTTCCTGACCCGATCATTTCACTTAGTTCTGCAGACTTGATTCTTCCGAGTGCCTTGGTAAGGCTATCTGCTCATAGTACTGACATAATTTATTATCATCTGCCTTCTTCCACTTTTTCATGAATGAAGTGAATTTTCGCCCATGAAATACATGATTTTTCATCAGGGTAATAGCAGACTTATTATCTACTAGCAAATGAACGGGCTTACTCTCTTGTCCTGTGACTTCATGAAGTAGATTCCTCAGTCAAATCCCTTGACATGCTGTTGCAGTAGCTGCCATAAACTCAGATTAGCATGATGATAACGCTACACATTTTTGTTTCTGGGATGCGTATGAGATAGGTTTTCCATTCAAATAAAAAACCATACTCGTTGAGCTTTTCCTATCATATGCATTCCCTGCTAGATCATTGTCTGAATAGCTTAATATTTGGGCTTCGCCATCTCCACTTTTGTATACCAGACCGTGATTCACGGTCCCTTTCACATACCTCAGAATGCGTTTAACAGCTTGTTGGTGCATTACTTTGGGTTCCTCCATATATCTGCTCACCATCCCAATTGAATAGGATAAGTCTGGTCGGGTGTGCAAAACATACCTTAGACTTCCAACCAAGCTTTTGTATTCATTGGGATTAGTGCTTCTCCATTAGTGTCTTTTCTTAACTTTAGTTTAGGCTCCATGGGTAACTTGGTCGGATTGCAATCACTCATACCTGCTTGTTTGAGTATTTTCTTAGGCTAATCGCCTTAGCAGAATGCATCTTCCCTTTGCTCCACTTCAATTCCAAGATAGTGTGAGAGAAGTCATAGATCACTCATCTCGAATTCCTTCATCATTTGTTCATTGAATTTACTAATTTTATCACCACTTGACCCAGTTATGATCAAATCATTTACGTAAATTCCAAAAATAAGCACATCCTTGTCAATTTTCCTTGTGTACAAAGCATGCTTCTGTGTACAACTGTGGAATAATCCATGCTATTAAGTTGGCATATCTCACCCACACCAATAACTTGTATGGATATGATGAGTCTTATGCTAGCATGTATATTCCAAGCCCTTGGTACTTGTCGTAGTCCAAATAAGGCTTTCTTAATCTTGAGTACCTTGTTCTCTTGTCTTTCCGCATTGAAACCTTCAGGCTGGGCATTATAGACTTCTTCTTCGAGGTCGCCATTAAGGAAAGCTATCTTGATGTCAAGATGATGGACTTCCCACCTGTGGTGTGTCGAGATATCTAGCAAAAACCTCACTATCTCCATTCTAGCTACTGGAGCGAGGACTTCATCAAATTCTATCCCATGTTGTTGCACATATCCCTTTGCCACGAGCCTTGCCTTGTGTTTGTAATATTCCCTTTTGAGTCCTTCTTCAATTTGTATACCCACTTCACTCCTATAGCTTTGTGACCCACTGGTAATTCAGACAACATCCATGTGCCATTATTTTCTATTGCCTCCAGATCTTAGATCATGGCCTCTTTCCATGATGGTATTTTGACAACTTCTAAATAGTTGGAGGCTCTTCAACATCCGTCAGCAGCAACTCCCCAGCATTATGTTTAGTTTCCTGGTAGATGTCCTCAGGGGATCTGAGTTTCACTGGTCTTGTCTCAAACGACGAGGACCCAAAACTTCCTGGTGAACTAAGGGACCTTGTAGAGTGTATCGATGACTGGGTAAGTTGTGCTTTATGAAAAAGAGGTGTGGTTGATCCTTGCAACTGACTAGGTGTGGCCACTGTGGGTGATTATCCTCCATCTCTGATGTGATGCCCTTCTTCCTGTTCACTTTCACTAGAATCCTCCACTATGAATGTGACCTTAGTGTGTGCATCTTCTTTTTCAATTTCACTCCACTTCCACTTCCTTTTCTAATCAAAAATCACATATCTACTAACTTTTATCCTTCCTTCTTGGGGATCATACAGTCGATGTGCCTTGCTTCCTGGTTCTACACCCAAATACAACATGGGAGTAATTCGATCATCAAGTGTCTTTGTGTGTATACTTAGCACCTTCATATGAGTAGCACACCCAAATAGCTTATATGACCTAAATGTGGTTTCTTTCTTGATCATGCATCATGATGTGTAATTCCGGTTAGTGCTTTGGTAGGCATGCGACTTAGCAAGTAAACTGCATGCCTTACAACCTCCCCCTACATATTTGAAGGTACATCCATACTCTTCAACAAGCTTCTCGCCGTGTCCATGACTGTCTGATTCCTTCTTTCCACCACACCATTCTGTTGTGGGTTGTAGGGTGTTGTTAGGTGCCTTTTAATCCCTTCCTTCTCACAAAACATGGTGAACCTATTGGATAAAAATTCACCACTGCAATATGTTGATTTGAGAGTTATATATTGCCCATATTTTGATAATGGCTTAACCATTCCATTCCTATGTATCTAATATGTTTGTTTAAGATTGATTTCAGACTTTAGGTACATGAAAAGGATCAAATTACACAAGCCCTAGCTTGTTCAAGTTCAAGTCAAAAGCAATGCAAGTGTGTGTTTTGGGAAATCACTCCAAATGACCTTAGATAATTTTGTAATCACTTGTATTGATGATATGACTTGTAACTAAGATGAGAAAAAAATTAGGGACACTTAATTCCAACATTTGATCACTCAAATGTCAATTTAGAAAATTTGTCACACGTTGTTCATCGATTGAGTTGGAAACTCGATCGATCCAGTGATGGATTTTCTAGAGAGATCAACCTGTTAAGTTGCACACTCACAGAACTCGACCGACTGACTCACTGAGTAAAACTGATTTTAGCTCATTGGTCGAGTTTCCCAGAATAAACTCGACCAATAGTTTGAAAATTGGCTTTGTCATTTAGTGGATCAGTCGAGTTACCTTTATTAAAACTTGATTGAATGTAGTATACAGAAAACACATAAAAAGTGATTATAACCGTTGGTAAGTTGTTTTGAGTGAGAGAAGATCTGTTGCAACTTGGAAAATGGCTATATTTCACCCTTAAGTGTGCCCACACTCAAGGGAACACCCCCAGCTATAAATAGGACCCCTTGGAGTTCATTAAAAGTTTTCTCATTCATGCTATTCTAAGTCCTTTCTATAGTTGAGTGCATTGCAACTCCTTGAGCCCCTTTCTCTCTCTTATTTACACAACATTTCGTGATTATGAGTGAGTTAGGCCAATTGTAAGAGAGCTACTTCCTTGTATTTGTAAAGTTCTCATTTCATTCCATCTTCCATACCCCTTTCCTCAAAGAAGCAAAGGTGAAGCAAGCTATAACGCCACATCCCGCTATCACACAGACAACGAAATGGCACAAAACAATATGCAGAAACACCATAAACCACATATTACCGAAAATACGGGTTAATTAAAACCGTCTGCGGAAAGCAGATAAAAGAGAACTTATTACATCCAGATCCTCATCCTATAAGGAAACATGTTATATAAATATGCACAAGCATGGATATATGTCCACAGCTTATAGGAACCAGCTGTCCTGTCAGCACCAGAGTTCATCACCTATTTATACATACATAACGGGCCACATCAGGCCAGCAGTAGGATATACAAGCTACATCAGCTATACATCATAAAACATCGTCAAAACACCTCCGAGGACCTGAGAATACAGGGATGACTCTATGACTCTACTACAAAGCAACCAAAACAATAACATATCCATCTCTTGCCTCCTACTGCTCTTCTTGCTGCTCGGCCGCAACCTCATGACTACCACCACATCTAGCATGATTACCTAAAAAGGTTGTAAACCAACGGGGTGAGACACACAGTCCCAGCGAGAAACATAACTCCCCGCTAAAACTATAAAACTTCAAAAGCAGCAGGTAAAGCAGATGACTGATATCAACAGACCATAAGAGCAGCATCCTGAGTAGAACTTATTTTATTAACAATCTTAACAGATATCCAGGAGGCATATATCCAGATATTTCTTTATGGAACATGATTGACAACATAAGCTTTATAGGAACTTATCATAAAATATAAGGATCGTACAAATAGCTGCAAGTTATAACACGATCAACTACACTAGCAAGGCCTCAATCAATGTTTTGTGCTTTGCCTTAAGAAATATATTCTATACGACTGGATTATGATTTATTATGCCCTGAAGAAGGGAGTCGTCCCACTCAAATCCAACCTTCAGCTGTGAAGCCCAAAAACCGGTGCCATACAAGGTCAATGGGAGAGTCGGACTCCATGACCTCACCTCTTCATGATCAGTGCATGAAAACCAAAGTAGGACCGCAGTCTCTTGCTTGAGTGGCCTCAGCCACAGGGTCAGCTCCACAGGACACCCTTCTATAATATTGATCCATGGGCATATTAACCATGCTCTATAATCATTGCCACAGTTGTACTCAAATCCTCCTACTTTCGGCTAGGAGAAACCCCACATATTCAATAATATGCGCTCTAGGTAATCCCGCAGGATAAACCTGTTTCACCATCACCAACTACTGACGATGATGGATCTATGGCCAGAGAAAACTACATGATATGTTCCACTATAATTAATTAGTATATTTTAAGTGGATTGTTGAGGCAACCAATTTGTAAAGCATAAACAACATTGAGTTACATTATTACTGTCATTATCACCTTATCATGGGATCTCAATCCGTCATCACAGAATGCCACTGCCTCTCAAGGCTTGCATCATCACCATGGTATAGAAATCCCTTATCTCAACATCAGAGGATAACACCTCAACTAGCACTCAACCTTTATCAGGTCAACATACCTTTTTACATCATACGGGTGATACATGTTATCCCATCAATCAAGGATTATCATTATTCAGTGTTATTCAAAACACATATACCTCATAGCTCTTACCTGTCTATGAATTCATTTGATGCACCTGCATGGTTAGTATACATATCAAGAGAGATAACATAAATCACCAAACATAGATCTTTTTTATTATCATGTTATTAGGGTTGCAGATGCACATGTTTGGAACAATCATCCATAATCATAATTACAAGAAGCATAAAGCTGTATTAATTTCATGATTATTATCAAACCATGAGCATCCAATATTCCCTAAACTTATAAACATAAACATGTGTCTTATCACCTTAATTATCATCATCTTTCAGTATCAAACATATCACGGTTCACAACCTATCATCCATATTGCTGCAACAACATAGGTGTGGTTTCAAGATAACAAATCACCCACTAGGGTTTCTGAGTTAAACATAACCTCACCAAAGATACCATCTACCCTCACTAAAAGCCTATCGGCTGGGGCACTTAGCCACACATAACGGACATCCATGTCGTGCACCCATGCACCAAGGGTGTCATGCAACCAGGGCTAGTGTTGTGTTGTGCAACCTGATCAAGAGTATGTATTGTGCACCCAAAGAGCAAGGGGGTGTATCAGGCAACTAGATGTGTCTGACAAGACCCTATAGCCCATTAGGGTTAGGGTTCATATCAAGCATCCACCTTCACTATATCGGCCAAGGTCATGGCGCCCAAGATCAACACTGTATCGCCCAACAAGCCCACTACCACTACTATAGAAACAGCGTTCAGTGTCGCTTTTCTGGGCGTCGGTTATTGAGGAAAATCGACGCCTATACTATTCGGCGTCGGTTATTTCGACAAACCGACGTCTATATTCGAAGACCAGCCAGACACGGGTACCGCTTTGTATTCAGCGTCGGTTGCGTATAACAGACCGACGCCTAAAATCGCCCGCGAAATCCAATTTTCGAGCAAAAACATTTTAGGTCACCTACATCGTCGGTGTTTTAACAATTCACCGATGCCTATTTAAAATGAAAATTTGCGCAAAAAGTCCCAATTTCAGTGTCGGTTATCCTTAGATAACCGACGCTGATAATGGTTCCCACCAAATAATTTAGGGCAAAGGTTATCTAGTTGAGCGTCGGTCGTTTATTATCAACCGACGCTAAAGCATAATAGGCGTCGGTGTTGTAGATAACCGACGATGTTGACCAACTTAATAGAGGCCCGATCACCTGGCTCTTCCCCCTTTCTTCCTGTTTCATGATTCTCCTATGCGCTGCTTGTCGCCGCTCTCCCAAAATTGCCGCCTGGTGCCTGCTGCTTCTCGCTCGCCGCCGACGATCCCTGTTGCTGCTCTGCGTCACCGCCGCGCCGCCTTTCCTCATTGCTCACGCCCTACTGCGGCGCTGTCTTCTTCCTTGCCTCCGCCCACTGCTTGCTGCTCTGCTCTCCAGGTATTAGCCGTAGCACCTTCTTCTTTGTCTTCTTCCTTGCCGCCCACTGCTCTTCTCTGCTTGCTGCTTTGATTTCAAAACCTAAGCACCTTAGCCACTTGGCTACGGTTACCTGGAAATTCAGTGAGATACCTTCTAGTTATAGAAGTCCTTACTTCACTTTTTTCCCGACTAAATAATCAATCAATTTCGTTAAAGACTAGTTAGTGTTCTACTTCTTTCACTGAGAACTGAGAAGAATGGCCTACCACGGCCGTGCTGGGCAGCACGGCCGTGGTAGGCCAACACAGCCACGGCCGTGTTTGCTGTTGGTAAGGATATGAACAAATCTATATGTAATGCTTTATGTAAATTTTAGGATACGAACAAATCTTTTGCTTGCATATATTTGTGCTTCTAATCCTAATTCAATTGTGATGAAACCCTAACATGTACATATCAATTTTTGTGTTTGTTGGCCTAGAAACCCGTCCAAGATTTACTCATTAGGAGTAAATCTTAGATAGTCCCCTGTTTGGGACTGTTCTTGAACACCTAATCTCACTTAGGATGTAAGTGTATAATGTGTATTGGGTTTCGAGAAAATTTCGGTAGCATTTCCTCGTTTGTTCTCTAAGTACATATGTACTTAGAGAACAACGGGGAAATGATGCCGAAATTTTCTTGAAAACCCAATACACATTATACACTTACTAGTGAGATTAGGTGTTCAAGGATGGGATAGGTGGTACACATTTATTATATATAAATGACATCACATGTGTTTGTTGGCCTAGATAATAGGAGTAAATCTTGGATATGATGTAAGTGTATACCCTAATCTTGTCCTAATATATACTTGTTTTCTCTTTGATCATAGAATGGATAGATCATAGATGTCCATTCGCAATCGCTGCACCCCAGAGTTTATATCTGGTCTTGATCAATTTATTAGATTTGCCGAGGAACATAGGAAAAACCTACATATAGGTTCTACTGTCCATGTAGGCATTGCGGTAACAACTTGAAAGTCAACACTGGTGAGGAAATCAAAAGTCATGTCATGTGCAACGGGATTGTACAAGGCTATATAGAATGGCACTGGCATGGAGAGATTTCAAACTCGAAACCAGTAGATGTCGATAGCAGTGCTTGGGTGGAAGAAGAAATTGCCTCCGATGACATAGATGTGAACGAACCAGTTCCAGTAGACATCGTTGATGCGATGCTGAATAGTTGTAGGGTAGAGCACACCGATCCACCTCCTATCTTTAGAAACATGATGCTGAGATACCGTTATACACAGGATGTGCTAAGTTTACGAAGCTTAGCGCTGTGTTGAGATTGTATAAGTTGAAAGCTAACATTAAATGGAGCGACAAAAGCTTCACTTCATTGTTGACTTTGTTGAAAGAAATGCTTCCTGAAGGAAACGAGCTGCCAATCTCAACATACCAGGTAAAGAAAATGTTGTGCCCAATGGGAATGGAGGCCAAGAAGATACATGCATGCCCGAATGATTGTGTATTATTTCAAAAGGATTATGTAGATTTGAAAGATTGTCCAAAATGTGGTGTGTCACGGTATAAATTGACGACTTCGGGGGAGTCCAAAACTGGTTCTCCTGCCAAGGTGTTGTGGTATCTACCTATAATATCACGGTTTCAACGCTTGTTTGCAAATCCGAAAGATGCAAAGAATTTGAGGTGGCATGCAGATGTTAATAAAAATAATGATGGGATCCTACGACATGCGTCTGATTCCCCACAGTGGAAGAAGATTGATCTATTGTACCCCAAATTTGGTGAAGAAGATAGGAATCTAAGACTTGGGCTTTGTACAGATGGGATGAATCCGTACGGGAAATTGAGCAGCCAACATAGCACTTGGCCAGTCATGCTTGTTATATACAATCTTCCTCCCTTGCTGTGTATGAAAAATAAGTATGTTATGTTGTCGTTGTTGATATCGGGCCCTAAACAACCCGAAAATGATATCGATGTTTATCTTGAACCTCTGATTGATGACTTAAAGAAACTTTGGGCTGAAGGTGTGATGACCTATGATGCTTCAGGAAGAGAGACATTTCGTTTGCACGCTATGTTGCTTTGCACTATTAATGACTTTCCAGCATATGGGAATTTGTCTGGATATAGTGTCAAAGGAGCTAAAGCGTGCCCTATATGTGAAGAAAACACTGATTCAATAAGACGAAAACATGGCAGAAAGACTGTATATCTTGGTCATCGAAGGTTTCTTTCAAAATTCCATCCGTATCGTAGGAAGCGCAAAGCATTCAATGGATGGAATGATGAACAGAGTGCACCTAAACCTATACCAGGGGATGTTGTTTATGAAAGAGTAAAAGACATTGTCAATGAATTTGGTAAGAAATCACAATGTAGTATGGCCACACGGAGTGACAATTCTTCATTCAAGAAGAACTCAATATTTTGGGATCTTCCTTATTGGAGTTCTTTGACAGTCAGGCATTGTATCGATGTAATGCACGTTGAGAAAAATGTCTGTGATAGCATCATTGGTACTCTGTTAAATATACCAGGTAAGACTAAAGATGGGATAAAATCCAAACTGGACCTACGTGAAATGGGAATAAGGTCAGAATTAACAGAATTATGTGAAATGGGTAATAAAAGAACATACTTACCTCCTGCTTGTTACATGTTGTCTAGAAAGGAGAAGAAAGCTTTTTGTGAATGCTTGGTAAATGTTAAGGTGCCACATGGTTACTCATCCAACATCCGTAGATTGGTATCAATGAAAGATCTGAAGTTGATAGGTCTTAAATCTCATGATTGTCACGCTCTAATGCAACAAATATTACCTGTGGCAATTCGATCTATATTTCCGAAGCATGTAAGGTTTGCAATCACTAGACTTTGTTTCTTTTTCAACAGTCTATACAGCAAAGTTATTGACCCTGATACTCTCGATAATTTGCAAAGAGAAGTGGTTGTTACCCTATGTCAGCTTGAGATGTATTTCCCTCCTTCGTTCTTTGATATCATGGTACATCTTGTTGTCCACTTGACTAGGGAAGTGAAAATGTTGGGACCAGTTTTCTTGCATTGGATGTATCCCTTTGAACGATACATGAGCGTTTTTAAAGGTGATGTTCGAAACCGTTATCGGCCTGAAGAGAGTATTATTGAAGGTTATGTGGCGAGAGAGGTTATGGATTTTTGCAATGACTTTCTGAGTGGTAATAACACTCATGTTAATGACAAGAATATTGAGGAGGGAAAAGGAATTTTGGGATCACAGGTGAAAGTAATCAGCCGTGAGCAGTTGGAACAAGCTCACTTGTATATTTTACACAACATGGACGAAGTGAGTGTTTATATCGAGGAACATACCAATTTCATCAAGAGACAACATCCTCGAGCAAGTTCAATGTGGTTTGCTAGAGAGCATAATAAGACTTTTACTAAGCGGTTTGAAGATAAAGTCTTACATCAACTATCTCAAACACCAAATGATATTACAGAAACTATCAAATGCCTCGCCTTTAAACCAAAACTGAATGTTATGTCTTATGAAGGGTTTGACATTAATGGGTTCACATATTACACAAAGCGCCAAGACGATAAGAATGTCATCCAAAATAGTGGGGTCACTCTTCAAGCATCGACTATGTATTTTGCAAGTGCAAAGGATAAGAGTCCTCGTGAAGCTAAAATGTCATATTACGGTGTCATTGAAGACATATGGGAGTTTGACTACATAGATTTCAAAATTCCGCTCTTTAAATGTAATTAGGTTGATAACACCAAAGGAGTTATAGTGGATGAATTGGGTTTCACTTTGGTGAACTTTGAAAAGATTGGCGAGAAGGGTGAACCATTCATATTGGCATCACATGCGAAACAAATATTCTATATCGATGATCCTGCAAATGATAAATGGTCGGTTGTTCTTCATGGTAAAATACAATTCATTGAAGATCCTATAGAAGAAGAAGAATACTATGATAAGTATGATGACTCCAGTCCATTCTCAGTTGGGTTGCCAACTCCACAAAATATTGAAGCTATTGATGACTTATATGTGCACGGAGATCACAATGAAGGATTGTTAATTGATAAAAGATCACAATTTTAGAGACATGTATGTTTATATTTTTTTATTGAAGCTAAATGTTTGCTTTTTTAATACAAATGCTAATTCAGTGTGTTTATTTTTGTCAAATTTTAGGTTGATGATGCACATGTACCCACTGAAGCACTGGAGCAACTTGATGCGTGGAGAGGGACATTCCAACTCGAGATATCGTCTACCGTTTCCTCCTCCGTAGCAATATCCTCATCTTTGAACGTTTCTCACAGGATTCTGAACCCCTTCCTTCCCTCTACTACATTGAAGCCATGTTGCAGTTGAACCCTTTCGCCGAGCCCTACCTGGCCAAGCAGGCGTCACCTGAAGCACCACCGCCGTCGTCGTCTCCACCTCCATCGCAACTTACTTCAGGAGACGACGACAGTGGTGGTGCTTCAGACGACGCCTGCTTGGCCGGGTAGGGCTCGGCGAAAGGGTTCAACTTTGGCATGGCTTCGATGTAGTAGATGGAAGGAAGGGTTCAGAATCCTGCGAGAAACGTTCAGAGATGAGGATATTGCTACGGAGAAGGAAACAGAAGACGATATCTCGAGTTGGAATGTCCCTCTCCGCACAGGAGTCTGTGAGGGAATGGTAGTAGGTAGGTGAGGAACAACTGAGTTCATGCCAGGACATATATACTAAAGTAACATGATACACCGCCAGTCTGTGGAGGGACCGAGGGAGATACTGGAGGAGAGTAACACCTACCACTGTAACAAAATGCCACATAAGCCAAGAAGAAACATGTGAGATCTTGTTTATACATCCATATACCTTGTGTCAAGTAAGTTTACTTTTTTAAAATTTTGTATGTTTCAATTTATAGTGCGCTACACAAGACAACGGCTGGGCATGCGCATACTATGTGATGCTATTTATGCATATGATTATCCGACATGCCGCATTGGATATTAATACCATACATGAGGTATTATATATAGTCTCATTAGTTAGTATGAAATATATCAATATTATTTTTATATTATTACTTATATATATACATCATTCTCTTTGCAGGTGTTTAAAATTGACCACACTATAGGTAAACGCTTAAAAAGTGTACATGCTCCATATACGATGGAAGCATTAAATGAAATAAGAGAAGAATGGGCAAAAGCCATACAAGCAGTGGCGATTGTAAGATATAATTAGGATGCTGAATGATATTTTGTAAATAAATATTTCTGAATGTTTATACAAGTCTGAATGTTTCTACATGTATTTGAATGTTTCTACATGTGTGAATGTAAGAATTGAATTGATGTTTGAATGTATCTACTTGTGTGAAAAAATATTTGTTGATTTTGCAGGTTTGTGGCCTGTTTGTAGGCTGATATCAATGGATGTCGTAAACCTGTAGTTCAGGAAACTGAACTGCAGGTTCTCATCCTGCTGACCAGCCACAGCAGGCCTGCAAACTGATAAGAAAAAAAAAATTAAAGTATATGCGTCGGTTATTTATAGAACACCGACGCCTAAGGAATACAACGTCGGTTATGGGATAAAACCGACGCCGAATGTGACAAACAACCCGACCGTGCAGGAAAGCACAGCCATGGTGGAACAGGCATCCCGTATTAGTATAAAACTGACGCCTATAGTACTAAACACGGCCGTGCAGCGAAGCACGGCCGTGTCGTCTGGGAGTATGGCGTCGGTGTTTCAGTTGTTAACTGACGCCGAAAGTGTCCTAGGTGGTGCCCTTTTTTGTGGCGTGAACCCTATCGACGTCGGACAACTATATATAACCGACACCTATATATCATATAGGAATCGGTTATAAAACCGATGCTAAAGAGTTTGACCTTTAGCGGCACCCACATAGGCGTCGCTTGAAAACCGTCGCCAAAGGGGGTTAAAAAACCGACGCCAAAGGCTATTTCTGTAGTAGTGTACAACAAATGACAACAAGGCATCACGAGATGACATATCATCCAACTAGGTTAAGCACAACATCTCAGTCACCACTAAGACACCTAACAAGGGTCCACCACCCAAACACCATATCGGCAACACAAAACCACCCTATGTCGCCCAAGGCACAAAACAAAGGTATCTACTAAACACCATATCGGCCAAGGGACATCTAGGGTTCAACACTCCCAAAACCATCTTAGGTAACAAAATCGACATAACTCAACTTAACATATCGTCCAAGCCAAAAGCCCTAGAAGAGGGGTATCGTGCAAAGCACAAGGTCCATATCTGTTGGTCATCTTCAACCTCAAGACCAACATCATCAAACCCTAATAGAATAAGAGAGTTGGCTCACCTCTCAACAACCAAGAGAGAGGGGTATTGCACAACCTCCATCACATATCGGGCATCAAGGTAGGTCATCCATATCGGTCAAACCTTCAACCTCAACTAGGTCATCAACAACCAAAGGCTCACCTCTCAAATCCATGGTGAGAGTAGGGTATTGCCCAAGCAACTAGAATATAGACTCACCTATCAACGACTAAGGAAGAGAGGGGTTTTGCCTACACCACTAGAGCTCAAGCTCACTTCTCAAAACCAAGGAGAGAAAGGGGTATTGCCCCAAGAAAAACCTAATCCATAGGTTCGGCCAACAAGGTCCAAGGTCGTACAACTATCAACATCATAACCACTAAGTCTGACAAGAATAAAGGTACGTACTAGAGCAAGAAACATATCCAACAAGATGCAAGGCCGATCAAGATCATATATGAACATGCAACATAAAAGAAGGTAGTATAGTTAGGGTTAGGAGTTATGTAACCCGCCTCAAGCAAGCTCCAAGCTCCTAGCACCAAGATTCCAAGCTCCAAGCACCACCTTCAGCCACCTCAAGAAGAGAAGCAAAGCTCATAACCACCATGGCCGAAGATCAAGCAAGAAGGAGAATAAGGTGCTAAGGAAAGAGGGGAAAGATGCTCACCACAAGAAGAGAAGTAAGACACACTCTAGGGTTAAGCCACCACTAGAGGAAGAAGAAGACTCCGCCAAAGGGGATCGGCCACCAAGCTTGCTCTACCAAGGAGATGTATCATCCATCAAGGAAGAAGGGAAGCAACTAAGAAACTAAAGAGCTAAGCAACTAAAGAGAGGGTTGTATATATACAAGAGGGTCTATGGGGTGCCCACCTTGGTGTTGCTCCACATGTGCATGTCCAAGGCATTTCTTGTTCAAAGCCATGCTACCTTGCTAAACCACATGCTCATGTCATGCCACCAACTAACAAAGGGTCGACCACTTGTCAATGGTATGGTGACAAAAACAAGGCAAGGTCAAAGTGGTCACCTTGTGCGACACAACCCACTGGGCGATACACCCCATTGGGTGACACACCCCATCTGGGTGACACAGGTCACCAAGGTGCTCTTTTCCTGACACAAGGCCTCAACAAGGCAAAGCAAAGCAAAGCAAATCCCAACAAAGCTCAACAAGACCCAAAACTACTCAAGCAACGAGCCCAACCCATCCTCTTAACCCTAGAGGATGCAAGGAGAGAGAAAAACATCTCTCAAGGTGACAAACTTGCACATCAACCCTAAAACTTGGGTTATTTGCAAGTTGCACCTCCAACTCTCAACAAAACACAACAAACCCTAATCACAACCTCAGGTGATTAGCAAGCTTCTAAACACAAGGTTTAGGAAAAGCAAATAGGGTAAACCCAAAACAAAGGTCAGGGTCCTTACAAGCCATAAACCTCTACAAAGCGATTTAACCCCCGAAATCCAAAGAGAAAAGTGAGGGATACTTCCTCCTCATCTCTTCCTCTAGCTCCCATGTAGCTTCCTCAATGCCATGATGATGCCAAAGAACCTTCACAAGAACTAGGTCCTTCCTCTTCAACTTCTTCACTCTTCAATCAAGAATCATCACTGGACCTTCCTTGTAGGTCACATCTTTATCAAGCTCAACCTCAACTGGATGTATCATTGTCCCTGTATCTGGATGAATTTTCTTCAGCATACTGGCATGGAACACCGGATGTAACATGTGCAACTCTGGCAGTAGTTCTAACTTGTAAGCTATCTTTCCAACACGTGCTATTACCGGATATGGCCCCATATACCTGGGTGCCAGCTTGCCTTTCCGGCTAAACCTCAGCACGCCCTTCCATGGTGAGACCTTGAGATACACCTTGTCTCCCACCTAGAACTCTAAAGGTCTTCGGCGATTATCTTCATAAGACTTTTGTCTGTCCTGTACCACTTTCAACTATTGTTGTATCACTTTGATCTTCTCTGTTGTTTGCTACACTAAGGACCCAAAAGCTGATACTCACCAGACTCATACCAGCACAGAGGAGATCTGCACTTCCTGCCATATAAAGCCTCATAAGGAGCCATGTCGATGCTCCTCTGGTAACTATTATTGTAGGTAAACTCTGTCAAACTGAGATGCACATCCCAACTTCCTAGGAACTGTAGAACACATGCTTGGAGAAGATCCTCCAAAGTCTGAATAGTCCTTTCAGACTGTCCATTTGTCTGTGGGTGGAAAGCAGTACTGAACCTCAATTGTGTTCCCAACGCTTTGTGCAACTTCTCCCAAAAATGACTCATGAATTGGGGTCCTCTGTCAGAGACTATCATTGCGGGCACACCGTAGAAATGCACTATCCCATCCACATACACTTGAGCAAGCTTCTCTACTGTATACGTTGTCTTCACAGGTACGAAATGAGAAGACTTTGTTAATTTGTCCACTATCACCCAGATGGAATCATGATTCTTAGCTGTCCTCGACAGACTAACTACAAAATCCATGGTTATATGATCCCATTTCCACTGCAGTATTGGCATGGGTTGCAACGTACCTGCCGGTTTCTGATTCTTAGCCTTGACTTGCTGGCATACCGCACACCTAACCACAAACTCAACTACATCTCTCTTCAAGCTGAGCTACCAATACAGATCCTTTAGATTATGATACATCTTGCTGACTCCTGGATTCATAGCATACATTGATGTGTGTGCTTACTTGAGCACTGACCTCTTCAAATTATCAATATCGGGTACCACCATCCTACCATGATAGCAAACTAGTCCATCCTCAGACTCATGGAGCCCATCACGCTTTTTGTTACCAAACTCTAATTTGATTAACTGAACACAAGCATCTTCCTATTGTGTGTCTTTGATCTGCTATCTCAATGTAGGCTTTACTTGCATCTGTGCCAACAATCCTGCTAACAAGGAAACTTCTAATCGTACATTCATCTGCCACAAAGAAACAAACATATCCCACCTATGGCATACTAAGGAACTCAAAAATGCCTTCTTCGGAGGGAGAGAAGAAGACTTTCTGCTAAGCGCATCAACTACCACATTCGCCTTACCAGGATGATACTCAATGGTGCAATCGTAATCATTGATCAGCTCCATCCAGCGACGTTGTCGCATGTTCAACTCACTCTGTGAGAAGATGTACTTTAAGTTCTTATGATCTGTAAAGATCTGACACACCTCCCCATAACGATAGTGTCTCCTATTCTTTAACGCATGGACCATCGCTGCCAGCTCCAAATCATGTGTCAGATAATTCTCCTCATGTTTCTTAAGTTGTTGTGAAGAAAAAGAAACCACATGATCTTCCTACATCAGCACACATCCTAGGCCTTTCTTGGAAGCATCATAGAAAACCACATAGCCTTTCCCAGGCTCTGGAAGCACCAACACTGGAACACTAGTCAACTTCTCCTTCAAACTTTGGAAAGCTTACTGACAACGATCATCCCAAATAAAAGGTACATCCTTCCTGGTCAACTTTGTCAATGGTAACACAATCACATTGAAGTTCCTTATAAACCTCCAGTAGTATCCTACTAAACCCAGAAAACTACGAACTTCGGTCAGTGTCTTTGGTTGCTCCCATTCTACAACTGACTCAACCTTCTTAGGATTTACTCTGACTCCTTCTATAGATATCACATGACCCAAGAAAGTCACTTCTTTCAACCAGAACTCACACTTACTAAACTTGGCATACAACTGATGTTGGTGTAGAAGAGTCAACGCTTGTCGAAGATGATGTTCATGCTTTTGACTGTCTCGACTATAGATCAGGATGTCATCTATAAAAACTACAACAAACTGATCTAGAAACAGACGGAACACTCTATTCATCAGATCCATGAAAGCAGTAGGTGCATTGGTTAGCCTGAACAGCATAACCACGAACTCAAAGTCACAATACCTCGTCCTAAAAGCTGACTTTGGTATGTCCTCATCCTTAATTCTTAACTGATGATATCCAGACTGTAGATCAATCTTTGAGAACACTATAATGCGACACAACTGATCAAACAGATTGTCTATCCTCAATAACAAGTACTTGTTCTTGATCGTAACTTTGTTCAACTACCCGTAATCTATGCACAAACACATCAATCCATCCTTCTTCCTTACGAACAGGACCGGAGTACCCCACGACGATGTGCTCGGTATGATGAATCCTTTATCCATCAACTCATGTAACTGCTTCTTCAACTCTGCCATCTCGGCTGGAGCCATCCTGTATGGTGTCTGAGCAACTGGTTGTGTTCCTGGCACCAGATTGATCTCAAAGTCAATCTCTCGAGGTGGGGGAACATTGGGGAACTCATTGGGAAACACATCTGCAAACTCTCAGATAACATTCACCTCCTCAAGGCTAGGACCTTTTGCCTTGATATCCGCAACATGGGCTAAGAACGCCTTACATCCTTGTCGCAACAACTTCTCTGCCACCATAGCTGACACTAAACATGTCGGAAGAATCTTCCTATCTCCTTGGAAGATCCACCTCTCACTGCCGTCAACAAACACTGCTTGCTTGGAACCATAGTCCAACACAACGTTATACTTCTCTAAGGTATTCATCCCAATGATCACATCGAATCCATGCATATCAAGTGGTATAAGATCCACTTGTATATTGTGTCCCAAAAAAGATAGAACACAAGATGGACACTCCTCTCAAAACAACGCAGGTCCAACAAGAGGGGTTTCTAACAATAAGCTATCCTTCTTACAACTAACAGGTAAAATACAGCTATCAAGCATACTACGTGCGATAAAAGAGTGCGTAGCACCTAGCTCAACCAGAACAGATATAAAGTAAGAAGAAGACAAATCAAAATGATATAACTCCATCTGACCTGCCACCACTCGCGGGTTGACTATCACCTATGGTTGACTCATAGCATAGAATCGAGTTGTTGCTTGTTGTCCATGTCCTCTTCTCCCTTGAGCAGATGATCCTACCTATGATGCTTGACCGCGTCCTAGCCCTCAATTACCACTAGACGGCTGTCTATCTGACCCCTGTTGATTCTTCCTCAGCTGCTGCGTCACTTCGACATCTTTCCTTAGGCAATTTGACCTCAAATGCCCGGTCTATCCACAGAGATAACATGACTTGTCCTCTAACTGCGGCCTAGATGGCCCTGTCACTGCTACTGAAGCTGTGTTGTAAGCTCTGGACAGTGAAAATCCACACCCTCTTCCCTTACTCGGAGACCACTGTGATGGTACACTAGAACCTTGCCTCACAAAAGGCGTAGAAAACCTTGGCTTCTTGTTGCTATCAAACCTCTATTTCTAAAACTGAGCATGCCTTTTCTTGTTCATAGTCTCTCTCTTCTCTCGGATTGACCATTCAATCCTCTGAATAGATTCCAAAAATGTAGAAAACTGCTCTTGATTTTCCAGAGCAGCAACAAGTATTGATAGCTCGACACTCAAACCTTCCTCAAACTGCCTGATTCTCTCATCATCTGTCATCACCATGTGAGGACAAAACCTCAACAGGTCCACAAACTTAGCTTCATACTCGGTGCTGGTCATCGATCCTTGGCGCAGACACTCAAACGAGTTGATCTTCTCATCCAGATATGTCTTCGGGAAGTATCGGCTGACGAACTCCCACCGAAAAACATCGCAACAGATCACATCACCAGGTCGCTTCTCCTCCTAGATGGCCCGCCAGTGGCAACATGCTTAACTTTGTCTACTTCGGGGATGTTGAGGATCCAGAAGGCCTTCTCGAGACCTGTCAGCCACAGATCTGCATCCGTTGGATCAGCCATTCCAACATAATCCGAAGCTTTGACTCGGCAAAGCCGCTCAAAGGTCTTCCCAATACCCAAAGATTCACCATGGGGAGTCTGTATTCTTGGCGGAGGCACTGGCAATCTATCCACCACGTGATCCATTGTAGCCATCAACTGCCCCATAAGTTGCTGATAGGAAGAGTTTTCAAGAATGGATGGATCAATTTGGGGGACCTCAGGCACCCAATCTTCATGTGTCTGCACTCATGCTCCATCAATAGATGCATCATCACTGCTCTTGGCAGTATGTTCTTCATGGTTTCCAGACATCTTTAAGATTTATCTTCTGCTGAGGGAAAAAGGTTATTGTAAGAAAATATGGAAAACTCACAAGAACAGACACAACCCTAGTCCTAGATCCCTGTAGACTCAGAGAACCTAGAGCTCTGATACCAAAACTTGTAACGCCACATCCCCTATCAAACAGACAACGAAATGCCACACAAAAATGTGCTGAAACACCATAAATCACATATTACAGAAAACACAGGTTAATTAAAACCGTTTGCGGAAAGGAGATAAAAGAGAAATTATTACATCCAGATCCTCATCCTGCAAGGAAACATGTTATATACATATGCACAAGCATGAATATATGTCCACAGCTTATAGGAACCAGTTGTCCTGTCAACACCAGAGTTCATCACCTGTTTATACATACATAATAGGCCACATCAGCCCAATAATAGGATATACAAGCCGCATCAGCTATACATCATAAAACATCATCAAAACACCTCTGAGGGCCTAAAAATATAGGGATGACTCTAGGACTCTACTACAAAGCAACCAAAACAACAACATATCCATCTCTTGCCTCCTACTACTCTTCTTGCTGCTCAGCTGCAACCTCACAACCACCACCACGTCTAGCAAGATCACCTAAAAAGGTTGTAAACCAATGGGGTGAGACACATAGTCCCACTGAGAAACATAACTCCCCGTTGAAACTATAAAACTTCAAAAGAAGCATGTAAAGTAGATAACTGATATCAACAGATCATAAGAGCAACATCCTGAGAAGAACTTATTTTATTAACAATCTTAACAGATATCCAGGAGGCATATATCCAGATATTTCTTTATGGAACATGATTAACAAGATAATCTTTATAAGAACTTATCACAAAATATAAGGATCGTACAAATAGCTGCAAGGTATAACTCAATCAACTATACAAGCAAGGCCTCAATCAATGTTCCGTGTTTTGGCGTAAGAAATATATTCTATACGACTGGATTATGATTTATTATGCCCTGAAGAAGTGAGCCGTCCCACTCAAATCAAATCTTTGGCTACGAAGCCCAAAAACCGATGCCATACAAGGTCAATGGGAGAGTCAGACTCCATGAACTCACCTCTTCCTGATCAGTGCATGAAAACCAAAGTAGGACTGCAATCTCTTGCTTGAGTGGCCTTATCCATAGGGTCAGCTCCGCAGGCTACCCTTCTATAATACTGAGCCATGGGCCTATTCACCATGCTCTGTAATCACTACCGCAGTTGTACTCAAATCCTCCTACTTTCAGCTAGGAGAAACCCCACATATTCAACAATATGCGCTCCAGGTAATCTCACAGGATAAGTCTGTTTCACCATCACCAACTACTGACAATGATGGATCTATGGATAGGGAAAACTACATGATATGTTCCACTGTAATTAATTAGTATATTTTAAGTGGATTGTTGAGGCAACCAAGTTGTAAAGCATAAACAACATTGAGTTACATTATTACTGTCATTATCACCTTATCATGGGATCTCAATCCCTCATCACAGAATGCCACTACCTCTCAAGGATTACATCATCACCATGGTATATCAAATCCCTTATCTCAACATCAGAGGATAACACCTCAACTAGGCACTCAACCTTTATCAGGTCAACAGACCTTTTCACATCATACGGGTGATACATGTTATTCCATCAATCAAGGATTATCATTATTCAGTGTTACTCAAAACACATATACCTCATAGCTCTTACCTAGCTATGAATTCATTTGATGCACCTACATGGTTAGTATACATATCAAGAGAGATAACATAAATCACCAAACACAGATCTTTCTGATTATCATGTTATTAGGGTTGCAGATGCACATGTTTGGAAAAATCATCCATAATCATAATTACATGGAGCATAAAGCTATATTAATTTCATGATTGTTATCAAACCATGAGCATCCAATATTCCCTAAACTTATAAACATAAACATGTGTCTTATCATCTTAATTATCATCATCTTTCAGTATCAAACATATCACGATTCACAACCTATCATCCATATTGCAGCAACAACATAGGTGTGGTTACAAGATAACAAATCACCCACTAGGGTTTCCGGGTTAAACATAACCCTCACTAAAGGTACCATCTACCCTCACTAAAAGCCTATCGGCTGGGGCACTTAGCCACACATAACGGCCAGCCATGTCGTGCACCCAAGCACCAAGGGTGTCGTGCAACCAGGGCTAGTGTTGTATCGTGCAACCTGATCAAGAGTATTTATCGTTCACCCAAAGAGCAAGGGGTGTATCGGGCAACTAGATGTGTCAGTCAAGACCCTATCTCCCATTAGGGTTAGGGTTCATATCGGGCAACCATCTTCACTATATCAACCAAGGTCATGGCGCCCAAGCTCAACATTGTATCGCCCAACAAGCCCACTACAACAAACGACAACAAGGCACCACGAGATGACCTATCATCCAACTAGGTTAAGAAAAACATCTCGGTCACCACTAAGGCACCTAACAAGGGTCCACGACCCAAACACCATATCGGCAACACAAAACCACCCTATGTCACCCATGGCATAAAACAAAGGTATCTACTAAACACCATATCAACCAAGGGACATCTAGGGTTCAACACTCCCAAAACCATCTCGGGCAACAAAGTTGAGAGAATTCAACTTAACATATCGTCCAAGCCAAATGCCCTAGAAGAGGGGTATCGTGCAAAGCACAAGTTCCATATTGGTTGGTCATCTTCAACCTCAAGACCAACATCATCAAACCCTAATAGATTAAGAGAATTGGCTCACCTCTCAACAACCAAGAGAGAGAGGTATTGTACAACCTCCATCACATATCGAGCATCAAGGTAGGTCATCCATATCAGTCAAACCTTCAACCTCAACTAGGTCATCAACAACCAAAGGCTCACCTCTCAAATCCATGGTGAGAGTAGGGTATTGCCCAAGCAACTAGAATATAGACTCACCTCTCAACAAGTAAGGAAGAGAGGGGTTTTTCCTACACCACTAGAGCTCAAGCTCACTTCTCAAAACTAATGAGAGAAAGGGGTATTGCCCCAAGAAAAACCTAATCCATAGGTTCGGCCAACAAGGTCCAAGGTCATACAACTATCAACATCATAACCACTAAGTCTGACAAGATTAAAGGTACATACTAGAGCAAGAATGCCAACAAGATGCAAGGCCAATCAAGATCATATATGAACATGAAACATAAAACAAGGTAGTATAGTTAGGGTTAGGAGTTATGTAAACCGCCTCAAGCAAGCTCCAAGCTCTTAGCACTAAGCTTCCAAGCTCCAAGCACCACCTTCGGCCATCTCAAGAAGAGAAGCAAAGCTCATAACCACCATGGTCGAAGATCAAGCAAGAAGGAGAAGAAGGTTCTAAGGAAAGAGGGGAAAGATGCTCAGTACAGGAAGAGAAGCAAGACACACTCTAGGGTTCAACCACCACTAGAGGAAGAAGAAGACTCCACCAAAGGGGATCAGCCACCAAGCTTGCTCTACCAAGGAGATGTATCATCCACCAAGGAAGAAGGGAAGCCACTAAGGAACTAAAGAGTGAAGCAACTAAAGAGAGGATTGTATATATACAAGAGGGTCTATGGGGTGCCCATTTTAGTGTTGGTCCACATTGGCATGTCTAAGGCACCACTTGTCCAAAGCCATGCCACCTTGCTAAACCACATTCTCATGTCATGCCACCAATTGATAAAGGGCCAGTCACTTGTCCAAGGTATGGTGACAAAAACAAGGCAAGGTCAAAGTGGTCACCTTGGGTGACACACCCACTGGGCGACACACCCCATCTGGGCGACACAGGTCACCAAGGTGCTCTTTTCCTGACACAAGGCGTCAACAAGGCAAAGCAAAGCAAAGCAAATCCCAAAAAAGTTCAACAAGGCCCAAAACTACTCAAGCAACGATCCCAACCCATCCTCTTAACCCTAGAGGATGTAAGGAGAGAGAAAAATATCTGTCAAGGTGACAAACTTGCACATTAACCCTAAAACTTGGGTTATTTGCAAGTTGCACCTCCAACTCTCAACAAAACACAACAAACCTTAATCACAATCTCATGTGATTAGCAAGCTTATAAACATAAGGTTTAGGCAAAGCAAACATGATAAAACCAAAATAAAGGTCAGGGTCCTTACACAAGCTATTCTGTGTAAAGGTGGGGTTGTTGTTGTTCATCTTCAAGGTTGAAAAAGAGGTGAAGATCTTCTCCAGATGAAGGAGAATGCAAAGGCTGAAGATCCAAGAAGAGTGGGTAATCCCTTGAAGACTGAAGACTTGTGCAAGAGTAGGTAAGTCTTTGAAAGAAGGCAGAAGACTCTTTGCAAAGTGGGTAAGTCCTTGGAAAGGTTGAATACCCTTTGTATTGGATAGATAAGTCCTTTGATGGGTCTTGTGTTGTAACTCCTATTGGTGAATATATAGAGGAAAGCACTTGCAAATTCCTAGAGGTTGACCTCTATAGGTAGTGGATTGACTCTCTCCTAGTTTGGAGAGTGGAACCACTCTAAATGACCTTATCCAAGTACTTGTTTCATTTTCTGCCATCTTTGCTATTCTTGTTAGTAAGGACTTCAAATAGCACTTAAGCTATTGGTTTTGATTGATATAATTTGAAGGTCGAATCTATCTTGTGAAAATTTTTAAAGCTCTATTGACCACCCCCTCTAGAGCCCTAGATCCAACACGTGGTATCAGAGCTAAGGATCTTCTCCAACAATCTCCCATGAGATGAGAAGATCAGAGACAACCTACTTGGTTCACTCAATCTAGAGGGAGGCTTCTCTATGCGTCTTCCAGTCTTCAACGGTACCGACTTCCTTTATTGGAAGAGGCGTATGCAATTCTACATTCAAGACATGAACTTTGATTTGTTGAAGGTAGTGGTCACACCATACAAGGATCCAACCAAATCTATTACAACATGGAGTGAAGCTACACTTAAAGAAGCCCAACTCAATGCCAACGCCGTAAGCATCCTCTATGCAACTCTTACCCCAACAGAGTTCAACCACATCTCATCTTGGGACACCACCTATGAGATTTGGGACAAATTGTGAATCACTTATGAGGGCACAAATCAAGTCAAGGAGGCTAAGATCTACATGTTGAAAAACCTTCTAGAGAACTTCAAGATGGGCAAGAAAGAAGGGAGCTAAGATGTACTCTAGGCTCAATGTCATCATTAATGGCCTAGCTACTTTGGGCAACACTTTGTATTGTGGTGCAATCAACTCCAAGATCTTGAGGACTCTACCAAAGAGATGGGAGTCAAAGGTGACCTCCATTGAAGAAGTGAGGAGCCTTAGTAACATCCCACTCGAAGAGCTCATTGGCAACCTCCAAGCTCATGAGCTGAGGCTTGACAAGTAAGAAGAAGAAGCCAAGCAAGAAGAGAAGGAAGCCAAGAAGTTCAAAGATAGTGCTTTCAAAGAACAAGTGGAGGCGGTCATCCTTCAACAACAACTTACTTTCTGGACTTCTCCTTCTTCCTATAGTGAAAATGATGGCCCAAGTGAGCATGAAGCCAACTACATCAAGGACAAGAATTTTAAGGGAAAGCAAGCCTCCTCCTCTACTCCTAGATGCTACAAGTGTGGAAAAAAGAGACACTACAAGAGTGAATGTACAAAGTTAAGAAAGTCACACCACAAGGGAAGCTAAAAGGAGGAAGAGTACAAGAAGGAGAGCAAGTATAAGAGGAAGGACAAGAAGGAGAAAAGACACAAGAATGCAGCTTGTGCAGCTTGGGAAGCTTCATACTCAAGCAAATCAAGTTCTTAAGAAGATGGAGAGTGCCACCTTACACTCATGGACTCTACTAGTAAAGAAATTGATGAGGTAAGTGAGGTGTGATTGCATGAGTTATCTAAGAAAGCTATTATTGATATGATTATTTCTACCCGTTCTTCTTTTTCTAAGTGTAAATCTAAAAGAAAAAGGTTAGGAAAAATTATTGATGATTTATATGCTAAAATTGAAATTCTTGAGCTTAATGAGAAAACTCAACTTGAGAGCATTGATAGATTTCAAGGCCAATATCTTGATCTTGAGCTCCAATACAATGGAGTTGAGGTAGAGAATGGTGTCTATGTTAAGAACATTGAAACTCTTAAGGAAGATAACCAAAAGTGCCTAAAGGAGCTTGAAACTCTTAAAACTGAAAATGTTGAATTTAAGCTTCATGTTGATACTCGTAAGGATGAAAGAGATGTTTATCTTAAGGAAATTTAAGTACTTAAATTTCAAAATTCTAGGTTGCTTGGTCAAGTTAATGATTTATCTTCTAGACCTATCTTTCCTAGTAATAATATTGCTTCTATTTCTCTTGAGAAAGATTCTTATTTGACTAAATCCCTTTGTCTAGAGGCTGACCTTATTCATTCTAGAGATGATATTATTATCCTCACAACTGTAAGGGGACCAACCCAAAGATTAAATGGGTCCCCAAGCTAACTCCAGATCCTAAAGTTTGAGTTGGGAACTGACACTCTTCTTTCTTGTAGGAAAAAGGAAGATGGATCGTTGATAGTGGTTGCACTAAGCATATGACAGGTGATATAAGCCATTTCAACAACTTCACTAAAAAGAAAGTAGGTTTGGTTACCTTTAGGTAGAATAAGAAAGGTAAAGTCAAAGGTGAGGGTGATGTAGGTGAATCCCTGTGTATAAAGAATGTTCTTTTGTGGATGGCCTACATCACAATTTAATTAGTGTTAGTCAATTATGTCATAATGGTTACCTTGTGTTATTTACTTCCATTGAATGCTTGATTCTAGATTCCCTCACGTATCAAGCTATATATAAGGGAACTAGAATTGGCAATATTTATGTTATTGTTCTTGACTCTATTAAGCATGTTGTTGGTAAATGCCAAATGATATTTCTCTTTGGCATCGTCAGCTTGGTCATGTAAATATGTATCAGTTGAAGAAGTTGAGAAAAAATAACTTGATCAAAGGAGATGAGGAATGCCAATCTTGTACCCAAGGAAATCAAACCAAGTCCTCCTTCAAATCCAAAGGAGTCCTTAGTACCAAGAGATCTCTTGAACTTCTTCACATTGATCTATTTCGAACAATGAGAACTCAACAACTTCGTGGTTCCAAGTATTGCCTTGTTATTTTCAATGATTTCTCTAAATATACTTGGACCTTCTTTCTCATTTCGAAGAGTGATACGCTTGATGTTTTCTCAAGATTTTGTAAACGAGTTGAGAATGAAGCTTCTTGCCGCATCGTTTCTATTCGTACTGACCATGGGTAGAATTTGAAAATGATCTTTTTAAACGTTTCTGTCAAGAATTTGGTTATACACATAACTTTTCTTCACCTCAAACACCTTAACAAAATGGGGTTGTACAGAGGAAGAATAGGCCACTTCAGGAAATGGCTAGGACCATACTTTTAGAGTATGATGATCCAAAGAAGTTTTGGTTCGAAGCTGTCAGTACCTCATATTTTGTGCAAAATTGGGTTTTTACACATCTCTCTTTGAAGAAAATCCCCTATGAGCTATGGCGTGGTAGAAAGCCTTCTATCGAGTATTTCCATGTTTTTGGATGCCCTTGTTTTGTTTTAAATAAGAAAGATTCACTTGACAAGTTTGATCCAAAATCTTACAAGGCTCTCTTTCTTGGCTATAACACTACTAGCAAGGCTTATAGAGTGTTAATGTTGATCTTGCTAAAGTAGAATAATCTATAAATGTTAAGTTTATTGAGACTAATCCCTCTATTCCCAAAGATATTATTTTAAATGATGATGTTGTAGGTGAAGTAATTCCTATTCCAAAAGAGCTCAACATCACCCAAAAGGGACAAGAGGTGGTCACTTAAGAAGAAGAGAAAGATGAAAAGAAGGATCCAACTCCCCAGATTACAAAGTATCATCCAAAAGAGCTAATTTTAAGTGATCCATTTGAAAGAGTGAAGACACAGGCTGCATTCAACAAAGAACAATCCAACAAAGCCTTCATCTCACAACTCGAGCCAAAGAACGTCTAGAAAGCTCTTGGGGATGATGAGTGGATCCTAGCTATGTAAGACGAGTTGGAACAATTTGAAAAGAACAAAGTAAGGAATCTAGTGCCAAGACCAAGTGATAGAAAGATCATTGGCACCAAGTGAGTCTACCACAACAAACTTGATGAAAGCGACAAAGTGGTAATGAACAAAGCAAGGTTAGTGGTTCAAGGTAACAATCAACAGGAAGGTATAGATTTTGATGAAACATATACACCTGTGGCTAGACTTGAGTCCATTCGTATGTTACTTGACTTTGCTAGTTATAATTTTTTTTTCTTTACCAAATGAATGTTAAAAGTGCATTTTTTACTGGTACAATTGGGGAGGAAGTGTATGTTGCACAACCCCCTGGCTTTGAACATGATAGTTTACCTAACCATGTTTATTTATTGCAAAAATCTCTCTATGGACTCAAAAAAGCACCTCAAGCTTGGTATGAGAAATTAAAGAACTTTTTGTTTGATCATGGGTATATAATGGGCAAAGTAGACTCTACTATTGTATTGTCTTTTGGAAGGGAGGATGATATCACCATACCCCATAGAAGTTAGGAGGCATATGTTTTCACCCCTATTGTATAGGTTGATGTTGTTGTAAAGTTGGGGCCACTGACATTGGTGAGGTCACTATCGTAGTTGGGGGCCACTAACATCGGTGAGGTCATTATGACAGTTGAAGTCACATGAAATTTCTATCATAGAGATGACATTTTGGGATAGAAAGAGCACGAGATATCATTGATGTAGGTTTTCTCTCTCACCTTTACCACTTGTCTTCATCGTAATATTAAATGTGAGTCTAATGTTCTTGTAAAGTCTGTTGTTGATTGAGATCTCTATATTAGTGCTAGCTTAGATGACATAAGGAAATGATATTTCTGACTGAAATGTCAACATTGTTTAAAATTTTAGGAATGTTGACTAATTAATATATTCATTCCCTTGTTGGTCTACTTGTTATCCATATGTACTTCCAATTCTCTTAGTCATCCCACAAACTATGCAAAAGACTCCTCCATATAGTTAGTATAGGATTTGAGTTTATCCCTAGTAAGAAGTTGGTTGATCTTTCTTGTGTATTTCTCAATAAAGTGGTTGGACAACTCAGTTTAATACTTCATGTTTTTGACTTCTTCTACTTGTACCATGCTAGAGATGGACCTTGAAGCAACCATTAGAAGAGCATGATCAGTAGATTATTGTCATATTGTACTTCAACCATGTCAGAATAGTATGTATAGATGTGAAGATTTAGAACTCCACACTCTTATTATTTTGAGAACTCAATGGCCTCCAATTTCTTGGAGATATGTGCCTTCAAGAAGTAAATAAAGTCACCTAACTATTTTAGCCTTGCCTTTTGACCATGTATCCTATTATGTTATTTGGTTACTACATACAGTGTGATTTTGAAAATTATAGAATTTTGTTGGAACCAACATCATCATAGTCAATAGAGAGCCTAGGTAGTGTCATCATCCATATTCAAACTTGGGGATACGTAGCAGATAGGACCTGAAAGTAATACATAGAGGCAAGTATGGAGCCTTAATGAACCTCCCTTTAATTATCATAAATGCCAATCATAAGATGGAATCCCTAAACCTAAAACTAGGTTAAGAAACAAAACACTAGCAACTGGAAAAAGACAATCCAAATTGCATACAACAATCATAGGTGCAAAAAGATATCATAAATAATGTTATATTAGATAAGGATCCAGATGTTTACTTATCACAAATCATATTTAAATCCATTAAACCAAAATTATATCTTATTATTCACATGCAATCTAGTTTACAATATATTACAAGTAAATGAAATAAAAAGACTCGATATACAACCCAGTTAAAGAAAGCGAGACTCGAAGGACATTCTAGACTTAATTATTTTATTTACATCTTCTTTGGCACGATCTCTCTAGTGGATGTCACTATACCTAAAACCATATGAAATAGTATCATGACACTCATAGAGCCACTCTAAGTGGAATTTCTCACTCAGATAAGTAATGTGCATCAACATCAGGTTAAGTGTAGTGAACTTAAAACAAACTTGTATATATTTAAAAGTGTAAATGATAATTATATCATATGCACATCCATTCCATGATAATAAATTGATCGATTAATAGTACGCTCATTTAAGATAGATCCCAAGTTTATAAGTATCTTCTATCACATATGTATTATGGATCATCAAGTACTAGTTACTTCATAACTACAATCCTATCACAAGAGTGACATGTAATTTAAGTACGACATGTCTAGATATGATTCATAATATTTCAATAATAAGAAGAACTCTTTGTGGCACCCCACTGGTTTTAGCATGAACACACACTACAATTGTGAAGTTGATGTCCCCAAAATACATGTATACCAAATAGAACTATTCACATTAAAATAAGTTCCATTAACAACCAGTGTATACATATATATCAAATCCACCACATACTAGATATAAGACTTTTCTTGTCATATAAAAATTATTAATCATATTTCATAAAAAGTAGAAAAGAATCATATGACAATTAACCTCATAATAAAAGAGAAACTAATCATCAACTAAAAGAAATATATTCTACACTATAAAAACTTATCATCTAGAAATAGATGGAATACAACACACGTCCATACAATTTCAAACATAATTTATCATCTTTTATTTAATTTCCCTGAGACTAGTTCACTCATACCTAACCAAGTAGAAGTTGAATCTCTTGATTCTTGTGCAAAATCTCACTATCGTTATGATAGGGTTTAGCCGACCACCTTAAGATAACTACAACAAACCCTGATCCACCATAGGGTTGCCAAGAGAGACTATGGTAGGGCATTCAACCTATCTATGATTAGTACCTCACCTAAAGTATGTGATATTGGTAAAAAAAATAGAATATCATATATCAAACATTTTCTCATATTTCACATTTTACAATCTATAAAAATCTATTCCTTATAGCCACTAATTTATCGGTAGAAATTTAGGGTCTAAATCATATAGTGTGATGCATCCATAAATATTGGTTTCCATCCTTCAATGTGTAGTTCCACATTTTATAGATCCTTTTAATAATTATATTATCAGTATAAGGATGTCTTCATTTCCCCACTATGGACCTTGGTGGAAACTAACACTATTCAAAGCACCTACATGAATGAATTTAACATTTCACTAGTTACTTTATCATCTTACTCATCATAAAGATATTTCAATTAATCATCTATCACTTGTAAATTCCTAAGAAGGTACAATGACATGCATCATATTATGATTAACAAAAAAATCATTAATCAAGAAGACAAGAACACATAACAAATTTATAACATACATTATGATTTTAATATCATTTCATATGGATTATCATCTGTTGGATATAAGCCTTAGATATAACAACCCTTCAATATTTACACTATTAGACTTTCTTAGATAAGATAATGTCATGTCATTTTAAACAATAATATCATTCATTATTCTCACTTAATTAATCATCTTAGGGTCAGGGTTAGTGTTAGGATTAGGTTCTTAAACCTACCTAATAATTTTCTTAGTTGTACTTTCATTTGATATTAATTTATTGTAGCTTATTTCATCTAGCACTTACTATAACTATAGGAGACATTAATGGTAACACAATGTTACGACCCCACCTCCCGATAACCCCCAATTAAGGGAGACTGAGAGGTCGAAGCCGCACCCATAACTTCCGGATCAAAGGTTTGACAATTAACCAAGAATAATTATCAAATCTTAACATACTATACTGGAAAGCTGTAAGAAAATAAATTTTTTTGCATACCTTTTTGAAAACTTGGATCTCTACACTTCTATCCACTTAAGGATTCTACTCTAACTAATCCTCCTTGTATTTTACTTCATGTATTTCATAGTATGACGATTTACTATTTGTCCTTTTGGCTTGTACCTAAAATGCCGACAAACAAAATGTCGGTCAGTCAAAGCTGGTATGTGGGGGAAACAATAATTATGTAAATACTTTAACAATGTAATCATTCAATTAATCATTTAACAACCCATATTACATTTTAGATATAACTCCGTGATCCAAGAGTACCCTATCCTCTATGTTGTCCCCATTAAACCCCTCATGATCCACCTATAAGTGAACCAATTTCTAGGGTTGAGTCACATGGCACTACTCGTAAGTAGCCCACTCCTTAACTCATGGCAAGCTAATGAGTCTCATGGAACTACACGTAGGTAGCCCAGTTTCTAACTCTCGATAACCAAGACCTTGCTCTAGGATTACCCCTTTTTTATTAGCCTTTTCAAAGCAATAGAGGTGGAACCGGATCTAGTCAGTTATATACACACATTTATAGTGATAATCATAGTCACTTTATAGTTTCATGAAATAAATAAACATCCAACAGTTATTTTCAAGCAACCGATTAAAACTTCGGGAATCGGCGTGAAACTAGAGCGATTATTCATAAGCGTAACCACATACCTGATTTGATGAGTCATGCAGATTATTCAACATATACTTCATGTATATACAATCAAGCCAATCAACAGATCCAAGCAAGTAATTCAATCATCACATAATTCCTGAAAAGAATATGTACTCTATTTATTACACACTTTATCAAGAATCTACTTTATTGACTTGGATTTACTTTCTAGGGTTTCTAATCCGCATTAAGGTTTCATTAATGTTCATTAGGGATTCTTAGATCAATTTCTCAAACTTTATTCCTTTTAGGTCCACAAACCCTAAAATACTCTTTTCCATTTATATGAACCCTAATTGCTCAACTATCCATTTTAATAGTCTTTTATACCCAAATTGACTTAGGATCATCACATCCCTATTTATTCATGGATTTGAACAATTAAACCAATTAAAAGATGTATTCTCTTAAATTAGGGTTTTCAAGCTCATTAATGCATAATCATGCACGAAACCCTAAATTAAGCCAATTATAAACAGATCATCTTTTTAGATCCTATTTTCACTTTTATTAACAATAAGTTAATATTCACATAAAACATCCATAACGACCTTTCCCAATTTCATTAATTATCAAATTAGGATTTCTTATCCATGAAAGCATTAAAGATAGAAACTTTAAGAAAATTTTGAATTGAAAGAATAATTAGACTTCAATTATATTTTTAGTGTATTCCTTGTATTTTTCTGATCAATTTTGATATATTACTTGGCTAATTCTGAGCATCCTAGCAATTGCTATAATATTCTAAAGTTAAACCTTTTATTAGCCAATTAGGCATTGCCACGTCAGTAAAGTATTCTTTTCTTATTAATTGGCTTAGGATCGGCGAATGGACTTACTTGTCCCTGGCTCTCGAATAGCAGGAGAGGGGCATTGGTGTCCTTTGACTCTAATCCTCTTCCTCCTTGCGCTGGGCGCGACTCTCTCCCCGCTCGCCGCTCCGATAGGCGCCCGATCAAAGGCCAACTGATCAACAAGGTTGCCGCCCTAACTGCAGCCACTATGGACGACCGATCCATCACCTGCACGACCACTCTTCTTCGTGCAAACTGGTGCTTCCACCCATGTTGCACGAACACAACTATCCTCACACCGCTGCCGACACCTACGGTCCCGTTCCAGCCACTCGATGGTGAGGCATGGCACCTCTTCCTAGGTGATGCTGGGGCGGCCCCCTGCTAGACCCCTCCTCACTCATCCCTCATGTTCCATCTATCAGATCATTATAGACAAAAGGGTTGTTTCTGCTACCTGTGCCGTCCACAGCATTGGACGCTGTGCGTGGTACCATCAGAGGCACCTTGGTGGCACTCTCCCTTCCCTTGCCTCACCTCTCTGGGTCCGCCGCCTCCTCCAACAACCTTCATTGGAGACCTAGACATCCAACTCGCCACCCCTGCCTTCCTCTTTGAGCAGGCTTTGGTGGAGTTGTTTGCAGGTCATGCATGATGGCTGACCCTCCGCCAGGTTAATCATGGTATTGAGGATGGTGGAGAAGGTCCACCCACATCTGTCCCTGCTTGCCGCCAAGCTAAGTCATGTCGTATCTATGCTGCAGGTTTATTCAATGTGACTCCACATCGAAGGAACTAGGGGAAAGGGTCTTCACGGTGCATGGATCCTTCATCGGGTTTCATCTTGGACCACTATGGATAGGGTCTTGTATTCTGGTGGCAAGAGGCTGACCTGAGGTTCCCATATATATACATACCTAAGGAAACCCATGGGGTCATCCTTTAAGAGACGAAGAGAGGCCTCAAAGCCTAGAACCATTCACTCTTGGTTGCGAGACACACATACATTTTCGTATTTCTTGTTTTACTAAAAAGGAAGATGCCTAAGGGCATTAATCATCATGCCTTATTCTCTAAAAGCATGTCCATGTATATAGATTCCGAAAAACCCATTAGATATTCCCTATTATTTTTTTATTTTGGAATTGGCAACCCAAAAATTATAAAGAGAAGCCCATCTCTCTACGACACACATTGGATAATTTATTTCTCAATTAGATTATAGTAACATATCAATCTTTTCCCATATTCCAATCGTGGGGTTCCATGGAATATCTTTTCATATCCTGAAACTTGCTCCTTTTAAATAATGTTATTATCTTGTAGAATCTCCTTGCTTGGTGTCACAACCATTAAGTTTCCAATCTTGGCTATGTAATTACTCTTTTAATTATTTCATCACACCATGCATCTTATTCTCCACATTTTATCATTACTTTCAATTTCTTTCTTAATAAAGAAATATCTAATTGACCTTTTCTTTTCTTATTGCATTTTCTATGCAACTTTGGACTCCTTGGAACCCAAGGAACCCAAGAGGCATGAGATCCCTCTTTGGATTTTCCTTCTAGAGGTTTCCACATTTTTCTTTTCTCGAATATTCAATTATTCATTCACTAATTAAATTTTCTTGTTATTTGGGCCCAATAGCCAATAAAGCCCACAACAGAAACATCAAGGCTATTGTAAACAAAATCCTTGTATTCAAAACAAATTATATCATTATTTGTTCAAATATCGTTAATATGAGAAATTACATTTCTCAGCAAATGAACCCAAAATCAGGGTTGTAACATCCTTCCCCTCTTATAGGAATTTTTTCCTCAAAATTCTACCAAGCCAACAAACAATTCAGGATAAGACTTTTCCATGTCCATCATTGGCCCCTATGTGGCTTTACCGTACTCATGGCATTTCCAAAGAACCTTTATCATCACATATTCTTTTCTCTGAGTTCTTTCATCCTGGCATCTATAAACTACACAGGTGACTCAGGCCATTTTAGCCTCCCTTGGGGCTTACTAGGTTCATTGCTCAGCACATGGTCGGGGCACCTCACATAGTGCTCTAAATTGGACACATGGAACTCATCACACATTACTTTATCCTGAGGGGTAAGGTCAATCTTAACCTTCTCCACCAAACCATGTCAAAAGAACCCATGCATCGGGGACTCAGCTCTCTTAGCTATAACTTAGAGGGGTCGGATTTTCATGTCACATATTCTCCCACAGTGAACTGCATGTCAAGCTACTTTGCATCTGCTCACGACTCTTGTCGTCTCTAGGCTCCTTTCAGCCATTACACGATCAAAGCGACTTCATCTACACACACTGTGGTCCCTTTTCTAACCATCACGTGGTCCTTTCACCAACATCACCTTACTGAAGTGGTGACCGACACAACCTCTCTTACAGAGCTTCTTTAAATCCCGATACTGGCTATGGTGGTTATCTTCACATCTTTCATAGGACAAAAACTGTCTCTAGCTATCACCCAAATCGAGCACATATGCTCTCATCCAACCCTTTAATCTGGATCATACTAACCATAGTTAGGGGTGATAAACTATACTAACATTGAGTTCTTCATGTACCTACTTCCACCTTTTGGAAGGGAACCTTTAGGTCAAACTTCAAGAACCTTTGAACTCGCATCATGGGGTAGTTGCATCATCTCTCTCATGGGTAGTTCAACCAAATCTGTCCCTGGACAGAACTCTTTATTTCTCATGTCATCTGGGCAATACGATCTACCATACCCCATATAGCATCTCGACCTTCCTAAGTCTAGGGGAGACTTACAACACCCATAGTGATGGACTCCCTTTTTGTTTCAGGGAATCTTTATCCTTTATATCAATGCATGGGGTTACTGGTGTTCGTCCTTCACCCTAAGCTTGCATGGCCATATACCACATGCAACCTTATCTTAGGTATCTAAGGTACCACTGTCACTCATTATCTTCGTAGTACGATGTATGGTGATCTTAAAATCATGATCTCCTGTATGTCATTATTCTTCAAGATCAATTCCTCAGAAACCCTAAACCACTCTAGTCGGGGTTTCATCACCTTCCTTTCCAAAGAAGTGCATCTGAGGTTCTACCACCATCCTTTCATTGCATCAAGAACTAGACTGGCTAACCAAGCAACCATTAACTTGTTCAACAGATCTCATTACATCGGAGTATTAGCCAAACATATCTCCTTTCCAAACTTAGGGTTAGCCTAACAACCTCTTCTAGCTTCTAGCCAAACTAGTCAGATATATCTCCACCAGAACATCCATTACCACCTCACATCCTTAGGTATTAGGTAACATTGAAGACATACTGGTGCGCTCCCGCTAGAGGCTAGCAACAAGTGCAATCCACGAGGTCAGGAGGCACGGGATGAGATGTGATCTTAGCTTTCGATATTTGTATGGTCCCACACTAACTACCTACGTCTACTAAGACACTACGCCCGCAAGCGCACGGGGTCGTGTTGTAGTATAGGTGAGGCGGAAAGTACGGGGTCGAACCTCGGAGATAGAGGGGGTGCTAGAGTTGGATGGCATGAGCTACGTTCCTAGTGCAGAGAGTAAAGTTTTTAGGGTTATAAGGTTGATTGTTGGTTGATTACAATAAGAGAGCAAGTATGAAAAGCGATATAAAACTAAGTTATCAAAAGACCAAACTAGCAATCTAGGTGACAAACTAGCTAAACTAAGGCAAGGGCAAGATGGACTAGACTAAGCAAGCAATTAACAACTAAGGAATTGAATTAACTACTAATCAAGATAAAAGACCAAAATTAACACTAGCTAGCAGAACTAGGCAATTAGCTAAGGTAACTAAAGCAATTTGAACTACACTAGCATTAACAAGCAAACTAAGCGATTAGGGTTTTAAGCAAGATGATTAAGGTGGGTGGGCTGTTTGGGGAATGTCACTTTGATTTTAGTTGGGGGAGTTCATTAAACATGCATGGTGCTCAATTCATATCTCGATTACCAAACCAAACAACAAGGGCAGTGCCATTAGAACATACCCTATACTACTAGTAGAAGACTAGGGTTAGGTGTAGTTCTAGTGAGATTGGCCAAATCTAGGTTTCTAGGGTAAGTGATAGTGGACAATTGAGGGTTGAGGGTAGAGATGGGAGTGGAGATGAAGGGGTTTAACCTCATGCCACTAGCCACTCTAGCCTTTAGAAGGCCCTAGGCAATTGCATCACTCTCACTTACACTAGCCACTTAAATCTCACACTCATTTGTAGGGGGAGGGGTGTGTATGTAGGAACAAAGGGGGATAGCTAGGGATCCACTAATTGGACCTAGGAGCCATTCCTAAGATTGCCACATACACTCCAATTCCTCCTAAAAATGAAGTGTCATCAAAAACCTCAAAACAAGCAATTCATACAAGAAGCACAAACCACATGTAATAAGATAGGAAAAGAGATGGAAGCAAGAAGTAATCATCATAAATATGAATTGAGTTCATTACAAGAATTTATCCCCCAACATGGTATCAAAGTAACATTTTAATCCCAAACAGCCCACCACAAGGGGGCTTAGCTATACATGATCATGAAAACAGGAAAAGAAAGGGGTAGAAGAGGAAGAAACTCCATGAAGCTTGATGAAGTGGCCTTCTTCTTCACCTCCAAGCAGCTGTAAACGACCTCCCTCCTCCAATGGTGTAGGGGTGCATGAAAATGGTGGAATGGATGGATAGAAACCTAGAGAAACTAGGTTTCTATGGTGGAAATGAGTGGAAAGTGGGTGGAAATGGGGTTGAATGCAAGGAAATGGGTGGATTGGAGCAATGGAGGCAAGGGAAGCAGCTAGGGTCGGCTAGGGGTGCTCTCTCCCGAGCCCTAGGAGCAACTACTGCTTATATAGGAGCTAGGGTTAAGTGGGGGTAGAATGGGAAAAGCAGTGAAAAGTTGTTAGGTTTTGGGGTGGTAGCACGGCCGTGTTGGGCAGCACGGCTGTGGTGGGTAGGAGTGGGCACAACCGTGGTGGGGGAGAACGGCCATGTTGGCTAAGTGTTAATTCAACAGGTTGGTGGGTGAAAACGAAGGCTGGTGGCACGGCCGTTCTGGGCAGAACAGCCGTGTTGGGGGCTAGGTAGAACGACCGTGCTGGGTAGCACGGCCGTGGTGGCGGAGTTGGGAGGAGGTCGTTCTGGGCAGCACGCCCGTTCCATCTTCATCCATCACAGCCATGCTGGGCAACACGGCCGTGGTGGCTGACTTGCTTGGACTTCAATGATTTGTCGATCAACCTGTAAATTTGCTCAATTGCCAGCACGGCCGTTCCATGGCACCACGGCCATGCTGGGGTTTTTTAATGCTAGCATGGCTTCAAACTTCATAATTCTTGGATGCCTTTGCTTGGAGACGATTCTTGGCCACTGGAGGTAGGTTGAGGGAGACTTTGGGGCCTTCTTTGGGTCCCTCCTTGAGTGGGGGAACCCTAGAACTCCCTTTCTCTCTCTCTTCCATCTAAGCATGGTCCAAGTACCTGAAATACAGTGCAAAGAACATCCATAAGCGTATTTGCAATGATAATCATATTGGGGGAAAATACTTGTAATCTAACATGTTTAGATGCAACTTAAATACAAAATGGCACAGGATGGAGCCCTAAAATAGGGCTGCATCACCACCGCAAACTTAGAACATACTTGTCCTCAAGTATGCTCCAACTTAATCTCTCTTTTTCGTTCTTTTCAACAAAAGCAAGTGACAAATGCAAAGCAACAGAAAATTATTGAATATATGGTCTTGGAAATGACTAAGTGCATGTGTCTCACATCTCTCCTCTCCTTCTTTCACAATCTAATCATGAACTGATCACTGAGCATACGAACTTCAAATATAAAGCATAGAAACACAAGTTGTCCATATGTCCTTTATGTTATTCCGGGTAGACCGTTTCATGTTGGTGTTAATCACAGGTGACTAGGAGCGTTGTTTCACTTTCATGCATTCAGTCTTATGCTTCAAACCACACTGGATGATCCACTTGGCTGTAGAAAGGGTAAAGTGAGCTAGATTTGATGTTTTCTAGCTCAATGGGTATAAAAGGAGAAGAAAGGGTTGCGGTAAGATTCGGAGTGCTTTTACACACTCTTCTTTTCTTTATTTGAATGCTCTTAAACAGGAGCATCCTTTTATTTTATTTTTTCTTTTCTTTTTCTTTTTCTTTGCCCTTGGTGTAGGTAGGGTACATGGTGGATGGAGTGAAGCGGGGAGATAAAGATGTGGCCACCCCAAACTTTTGGAGGTGGCCACGGCTAATATGTGCACTTTGGCATCTTTTTATGAGGCGGAGGGGTATGAAGATGGTGGAAGAATAGTCGGATCAAAGAGGGGTCATCATTGTAGTTTTCAACATAAGGTTCCCTGCATGAAAGCTAATTCAACACTTCACCAAGTAATATCACACCACATGATAGAATGAACACAAAATTCATATTTCTACCAAGTGATTCCATTGGCTTTAAGCGTTTGTCGCTTGCTCAATTCATGATTCAACCAAAGCATTCACAGACTTAAGAGATGTGGTTCACATGTAAAAAGTCACAAACAAGACCATCTATCAATAAGATCTAAGAATGTAGCATGCATTTGTCACAAGAGTAAACCATTTCATTTCAGACATTGGAGATTAAGTCAAAACATCCTATCGGAGCAAGAATATTCAAATCTGGGCAAAATTGGCCAAAATGGTGCCAATTTGCACTAAGTCACATCTAAACCTACTTTAGGGAATTTTAAAGACATAAAGAAGCAAATCCTACTTAACATGCACAAGAAATTATCAAAACTACATGAGAATGCAATGCATGGTACGAAGAAGCAAAATTTTTGAAAAATTACTCAAAAATGCAGAAGTCAACTACATGTCATGCGAAGATGCAAGCAAAAGAAAATCTATACTAGGTGGGTTAAACATCAAACAACCAATGATCAGGTAGAACAGGGAACTATCAAAATAAGCTGAAAACAGAGGGCTTACCGCCCTACCACCCCAAACTTTTGAACCATGCTATCCTCAACATGAAACTAAAGCTTAGGGATGATAGGGTAGAAATTAGGGTTGTGGTGGTGTAGGGTCCTGCTACGGGCAGACTGTGGAGGAGGCTACTAGTAGTAGTGGCCCCAGTACGCCGCCTGTGGAGGCGGGTATGTCTCCTGGTAGCTAGCAATTGACCCCCAGAAATCCTCCCCCCATTGGGGGTTTCTTTGTGTCTGCGCATGCTGGTACTGATACATGTGGTTGATTTGGTGATGCATCTGCTGCTGATCCAACCACATGTCCTGTTGAGTTTTCTGAATCTCCTCCAACTGTGCATGGATGGATGCCATATCATATGCATTTGTCAGAGGTGGCTGCGCCTCAAACTCTTCCATTCTCGGCCTTGTGCGGTGTGGATGGTCCAAAGATCGTTGCTGTTCTGGCACGTTTGTTTCCCCCTCCTCCTCAGGTAAGACTACACTTGGTGCTCTGTATCCTTCTCTAGGGGTTTCTGCCTCATATTGTGATAACCGATTGAGAAAATCATCCACAGGCCCTGCATTCTTGAGCAAAGGGAGGGCATGGTAAGGGAGTTCCAAAGTGATTCCAGGGTAGCCGGGGTTCAGCACATAAATTTTTTTGTCATCCTTGACATATATCATCTGTGACCTCGCAAGATAGTTTAGGTCCACATGTTTGTTTCCATCTACCTTGGTGAGCCCTTCCAGATTGCATCCCAACGACCTCGCCAAAGTGGTGACAATCCTCCCATGATGAATGGATTTTTACTTTTGGATGGGATTGTCTTCACGTGATCAATAAACATGGCACCCACGTTCACGAACCCCATGCTTGCAACTGTAGCTATGAGAAAAAAGTCTTTCTGGCCACCTGATCCTTGATTATCATAGCGACCAAATACGGTATTTGCCAGCACTTTTTGCAAATATCTCATGAATGGGTTGTGGATCTTGCTTGTTTTGGATTTCCCTGAAGTGAAAGTAGATTCGCCTGTGATCGTCTTCCACATCTTGGCATAATCTGCCTTACCATTCTTGTCAGATCTTCCCCCGTCGAATTTCCTTGCCATTTCTGGGTTGGGGGCAAAGATTGCATTGATCTGAGAGGTGTTGAGGACATGTGTTGAGACGTTTAATTTGAACCTGAGAGCATCCTCTCCTCGGAACTGAACCTTCTCTAAGGTTGCGAAGAACTCGTGAGTGATCTCCAAGTATGCATCTTCGGCCTTAGTTAAAATGTCGTACAATCCACAATGTTTTAGATGAAACTCAAAACTAAAATAGATACCTAAAGCTTCCATTGTGGGCACACACACATATCTAGTAGCAATCACCCTTCTTGTCATACATTCGGGGTAAAGGGGTTTTACTACTGTGCTTCTTGCGACTCCTCTACCATAAGTGGTTCCTTGTGGTTGCTTTCCCGCCCATGTGAGTCTGTCTTCCTCTAGTCTTGATAGGAAATCCACTGGTTCATCCTCCAATTCCTCGCTCTCAGTATCATCCACTTCCTCTTCTTGATAGGTATGTGACCCCGAACGTGTGTCCAAGTTCAAGGGCACTCTTTCAATGCTTCCACTGGGTCAGGCCGATGACGTCGAATGCCTTGCTGGAGCTGGTCGTGGCGGTAGGCGTGAGGACGAAGCTTCATTAGTTTTCTTAGCCCTTCGCTCACGAGTTGGTGCGGTGATTTCAATAGAATCCACCAGATTCTCCAGATCTTCTTCTTCTTCCTCCTCTTCTTCCCCCGGGTTGCTGTAGCTTGGATTTGAGAGGTGCTCGCTGGAGGGAGAGCGTAGCCGAGATGATCTCATCGACACTGACCGTCCAAAGGAACGCGAAACTGAGTTGGACGGTGAGGAGGCGCTGCCGGACTGCTGTGAACCGGCCGCTCGTTTGGATCTTCTTTTACCACCGGTGAGGATGCTTGTGGTCTTCTCCACTCCTTTCTTGATTGCCTTGCCCATGCCCTTCATGATTGCAAGGTTCTTTGATGAGGAACGAAGCTTGCACTGGAAAAACGCAACTCCGGGCTGATGGGGCAGAATATGAGTGTAACTGGAGGAATCGGTGGTGATGAACGGTGGAAATCGAAGCTAGAGGTTGGGGAAAACGATTAGGGACCAAAGGAACCTCAAATCCGGAGTTTGGGAGCAAGAGGAGGTGATTTGGGGGTGTGGGGGACTCGCCCTAATCGCCAGAAATCGCGGCACGACCGTTTTGGTTCACAAGAATGAGCGAGGGGTCGTGTTGGGTCGGGGTAGATGTTAGGTTAATTTGGGCCAGCACGACCATGGTGGCCAGCACGACCGTGTTGGTTTTAAGCCAACACGGCCGTTTTGGACAAAACGGTCATGTTTCCAGGGGCCAAAAATCTCCAATCAACCTGTAAAATGCGTCTTTGTCAGCACGGCCGTTGTGCTTCAGCACGGCCGTTCTGGTCTGGTGCCAGCACGGCCGTTTTGGTCAGCACGACTGTGCTACTCTCTTTTCAAGTCAAAACTCAAAATTTCATCAAAACTCTTCGAAACTCATCATTTAATCGTCATGAAATGATCTCTTCTTGGTGGAATATCCACCACTCTGACTGACTGTGCCTCAATATTCAGCTTGCACATGTTCAATCCTGTCATTACATCAAAACTAAAAACAAAACTATCAAGCACAAGTGTGCGTGTGTGTATTTGTGTAAGACAAAACTAAAATATCAAAAGAAGGGTTGAGAGTCTCAAACCACGTGGGTTGCCTCCCACTAGCGCTAAATTTAACGCCTTCAGCCAGGCTTATTGATTGTTGGACTTTTCACTTCTTTGGGACTTTCAAGAGATCCTTGTAGTAAATCCCTTTCTCATCCTCATCTAAGCATTCATCTTCATCAAATTCTTCTTCTACCATCATGACAATATCAAAATCTTGGTTGGCCTTGTCCGGGCCGACCTCAACGACAGGTTTCAACCTTTGCCCATTGACGGCAAATTCCTTAGCTCCTTCTTTTGCACAAATGATCACTGCCCCGGATGGGTACACCTTCTTGACTAGGTAAGGTCCTTCCCATCTCGATCGGAGTTTCCCGGGGAAGAACTTCATTCTAGAATCGTAGAGCCATACCCATTTGCCGGGCTCAAACTCTTTCTTTCTTATGATCTTGTCATGTAGAAACTTGGTTCTTTCCTTGTAACTCTTTGACATTTCATATGCTTCATGCCACATTTCTTCTAACTCATGCAATTGAAACTTTCTTCTCATTCCTGCGCTTTCTTCATCAAAGTCCATCTTCTTCAAGGCCCAAAGTGCCTTGTGTTGCAGCTCAACTGGCAAATGGCAACTCTTACCATAGACAAGCTTGAACGGTGTAGTGCCAATCGGGGCTTTATATGCAGTCCTATATGCCCATAAAGCTTCATTGAGTCGAAGTGACCAATCCTTACGGTCCGGTCGCACCATCTTCTCCAAAATGAGCTTTATCTCCCGATTTGCCAACTCAACTTGACCACTCGTTTGAGGGTGGTAAGGAGTAGCTACACGATGATTCACTCCATGTCTCTTTAGCAGCCCTTCGAAGGTGCGGTTGATGAAATGAATCCCGCCATCTCTAATCATAGCCCTTGGAACACCAAAATGGCTAAAGATGTTGGATTTCATGAAATCACACACCACCTTGTGATCATTTGTCCTTGTTGCCACAACCTCAATCCATTTTGATACATAGTCTACGGCGACCAAGATGTAGACATACCCAAAAGAGGGAGGGAACGGACCCATAAAGTCAATCCCCCAAACATCAAACACTTCTACCACCAAGATAGGTGACAAAGGCATCATGTCCCTCTTTGAGATAGTGCCTACTTTTTGGCACTTGATGCAACTCTTGCAAAAGTCATGAGCATCTTTGAACAATGTCGGCCAGTAGAATCCACATTGAAGAACTTTGGCGGCCGTACGTTTTCCTCCAAAATGGCCTCTGCACACTCCGGAATGGCACATAGATAAGACTTCTTGCTGCTCCATCTCCGGAATGCACCTTCTAATGAGTTGGTCCGGACAATACTTAAAGAGGTGAGGGTCATCCCAAATGTAGTTCTTTACCATAGCAAACAATCTCTTGCTTTCCTCTCTTGTCCACATGCTCGGTATCCTCCCAATGGCTAGGAAATTCGCTATGTGCTTGTACCATGGCTTTTGGACAGATGAGACTAAGAGGAGTTGTTCATGTGGAATTGTCTCTTTGATTGGACTTGTCATATCAAACGGTCCATCAAGGCGGGAGAGATGATCTGCAGCACCATTTTCTATTCCTTTCTTATCCACAATTTCTATATCAAATTCTTGGAGCAACAAAATCCATCAGATCAACCTTGGCTTTGAGTCTTTCTTGGACATGAGATACTTCAACGCAGCATGGTCCGTGTAGATTGTCACTTTGTTTTGCAAGAGATACGGCTGGAACTTTTCAAGAGCGAAGATCACCGCAAGCAACTCCTTCTTGGTAGTCGTATAGTTTCTTTGAGCATCGTCTAACGTTTTGCTTGCATAATAGATAGCATGAGGAATTCGGCCAATGCGTTGACCCAGCACAACCCCCACCGCCATATCAGATGCATCTGTCATGATCTCAAATGGCAAAGAGAAATCTGGGGGCTGCATGATAGGAGCAAAAATGAGCCTCTCTTTCAAATGATTGAAGGCTTCAACACATTTGTCATCAAACTGAAATTCGACATCTTTCTCAAGTAATCGACAAAGTGGTCTTGAGATTTTGCTAAAGTCCTTGATAAAATGCCGGTAGAAGCCTGCATGTCCCAAGAAAGATCAAACATGTCTTACGGTCGAAGGAAAGTCGAGTGTAGAAATAAGGCCCACCTTGGCCTTGTCAACTTCAATCCCATCTTTCGAAACTCGGTGTCCCAGAACTATACCCTCAGGTACCATGAAATGACTTTTTTCCCAAGATAGAACTAAGCGAACTTTCACACATCTTTCCAGAACCGCAGCTAGATGTAGCAAGCACTCATCAAAGGTCTTCCCAAAAACTGAAAAATCATCCATGAAGACCTCAAGTGACGAATCAAGCATGTCAGCAAAGATCGAGGTTACACATCTCTGGAAAGTGGAAGGGGCATTGCACAATCCAAATGGAATTCTCCGGTAGGCAAATGTACCACTTGGACAAGTGAATGTTGTCTTTTCCTGGTCCGCCGGATGCACAGCAATCTGAAAATATCCCGAGTATCCATCAAGAAAATAGTAGAAGCTCTGCCCAGCCAATCTCTATAAAATCTGATCAAGAAATGGGAGTGGGTAGTGATCCTTCTTTGACTTTTCGTTGAGTTTCCGGTAATCTACGCACATTCTCCACTTGGATTGTTCTCTCACCGGCATAAGCTCACCATCGGCATTTTCTGCAACAGTAATCCCGCCCTTCTTGGGCACAACTTGGATGGGACTCACCCACGTACTGTCAGAAATGGGGTAGATGATCCCCGCATCAAGCAACTTAACAACCTCTTGAGTTACAACGTCCTTCAACTTTGGATTTAGCCTTCTTTGCATTTGACAGGTCGGCCTCGCATCTTCTTCCAAGTATATCCGATGCACACAAATAGAGGGGTCAATCCCTCTCAAGTCAGTAATAGACCATCCAATGGCTTGGATGTTCTTCCTCAAGACTTCCATCAAGGCATCTTCTTGCTCAGGAGAGAGAATAGAGGAAATGATCACCGAAAGGGTGTCATTTGAGCCAAGGAAAGCGTACTTCAACCCTTGAGGAAGTTTCTTCAACTCAAGAACGGGAGGTGCTTCAAGGGAGTTCTTCAAAGGTGCAGAAATAGAAGGGAGGTCCTGACTTGCAGCCACTAAGGCTAGCTCACACTCTTCATCGTCTTCATCATCGTCGTCAGGGAACTTGAAAATTGGTTCAAGACCTCTACCTTGAGTGGCAGTCTCAATCCACGCAGGTAGGAACTCTTCAACAATCTCATCTAGGCATTCCACCAAATAACAATCTTCCTCGGTGGCTCCTATCACTTCAGCTGTAGTAGCAGACTTGAAAATGTTCAACCAGATCTTCATGTGCATGAAAGTAACATACATGGTCCCAGTCCTCACATGGATCACGGCATCAGCTGTGGCTAAGAAAGGTCTCCCCAAGATGATTGGCACCTTTCTAGCTTCCTTTTCCATATCAAGAATGATAAAGTCGGCTGGGAAGAAGGCAGAAGTATCCTCATCAAGACGGACCAGCACATCATCCACACGCCCTCTAGGCGTCTTCACAGATCGGTCGGCCAACTGTAGAGTGCAATGGGCCGGCCTCAACTCTCCCATTTGGAGCTCAGCAAACAGATCATAAGGCATCAAGTTTACGCTGGACCCCAAGTCAAGAAGAGCCTGGTCTATGCAATGCGCCCCAATGTAGCATGAGATGATGGGGGCACCGGGGACTTTTCTTTTCCGGGGGATAGTGTGTTAGAGAATGGAGCTCACTTGCTCAGTGAGCTTGATCTTCTTAGGCGTCCTCCCTGTTGTCTTTCTTTTGAAGGTGCACAATTCTTTAAGGAACTTTGCATAGGACGGAATTTGGTTGACTGCATCTAGAAGAGGTACATTGATTTTCACTTGCTTGAAGATTTCCAAAATATCATCCGCATGCTTCTTCTTTTTCTTCGCAGCAGAAGGTTCCTCAAGTGCATCAGGATATGGCGAGAGTCGGGACCCCAATCGGTCCACATCAATAGTATCATCTACTGGTATCACTGGAATCACATTATCACAGCTCGGTATCACAGTATCACTGCTCGGCGTCACGGTATCAACACTGCCTCTTATCACAATATCATCAATCTGCATCTCAGTATCAACCTGCTCTGCCTCAGTGTCATCTCTGCCAACAACTGTACCATGAGACCTCTCTAAAGTCCTACCACTCCTCAAAGTAGTCACAGCCTTCACATGCTCATGGGTGGTAGAAGGGGGAGCTTGTGGAGGTGGTTGTGGCTGTTGGGGTGGTGGAGGCCTTTGGTGAGGGGAGTTGTGATTTTGAAGGATGAATTGGGGTTGCGGTTGTTGTTGTGGTGGGGGATGGTATTATGGAGGTGGTTGTTGGTAAGTGTGAGGTGGAGGTGGAGCATATTGATAATTGAGCGGTGCTTGAGGAGGTGGAGGAGCATAGGGGGCTTGGTAAGATGGTGGAATATAAGCACTCAAAGTGTTCCCTAGAAAAACCCCGTCATTGTTCGGGTTCGGTAGTGGTTGAGATGGAAGTCTACCTTCTTCCCTTCTAGCCAAAGAGAGAGAAATTTGGTCCAACCTCTGCTCAAGACGGTTTATAGACTGCCCATGTACATTGACATCTTTTTTTACTTCATCCAGGCTCCTCATCCTTCCTAGTACCTCGTCCTCGAACTTGGAGCTGTAGCGTGTCTTTGACTGCCCCGGCCCTTGCCCTTCCTCATTCTGTTGTTTCCAAGAGAAATTTGGGTGGTTCCTCCACTCGGGGGTGTAGGATTGGGACATTGGGCCCTGGTTGTTGCGGCCACCAAAGGAATGTAAAGCGTTGACTTCCTCGTCTACAGTATCCACAACCATCGCGGTTTGTCTAGAAGAGCCACCCACTTGATTCTTCATCATTCACATCATATCAGCCATCATTTTCATCATATCAGGGTTGGTGGCATTGCGTGCGGGAGCCACAGAAGAAGGGGGAGGGGTGTAGTTCCGGCCGCAATGTCCACCTTTAGTGGAAGCTCGGTGGCGTGAATTCTCGGCGAGATGCTCAAATAGCGGCCATGATTCCTCGGGCAGCTTTGCCATCAACGTGCCCCCGCAAGAAGAATCGACGTTGTTTTGGCTTTTCTCCTCAAGCCCGGTGTAGAAGGCCTGAACTAGCTGCCAAAGAGGAACCTCATGATGAGGGCAGTCACGAAGCAGCTTCTGGAACCTCTCCCACGCCTCGTGGAAGGGCTCGTTGTCTTTCTGGGCAAACGATGTGATGCATCTTCTCATGTAGGATAACTTGGCGATGGGGAAGAACTTCTTGAGAAACTTGTTCTTCACCTCATTCCATGTGACGAGCTCTGGCCTCGAAACGTACCACTCCTTGGCCTTCTCTTTGAGAGAGAAGGGAAAGAGCATCCTTTTAATCGAGTCGTCTGTGGCGGCAGGCGTGCGAAATGTGGATCACGTTTCCAAGAATGCGTCTATATGGTGATACAGATTTTCGTTCTCCATTCCGTAGTACGTGGGAAGAAGCCCCAAGAGTGCTGGCGGGATGGAGAACTGTTGACATGGCATCTGGTCAACTAGAGTGGCGATGGGGGAGTTGTAGTTCCCCGGCGTGAAGTACTCGTGAAGCGGGCGATGTGGCTGTGGAACCTCCGGTGGCGGGTCGTTATCGGCCATCTCGGCCCCTCGGTGTAGATTGCGGCGCGCTTGACGTCTTCTTCTCCCAATCTCGGGGTCGTAAACCACCAAGTCGGTGCAAGTCGAACGTGTGCTGCGCATGCACAACTGTCACCTGCGCAAGTCACAAACAAACAACAAGGAGCCAAGTTAGCGAAACAATATGCAAGAGTAACACAAAGAATAAAGAATAGCAATGGTGAGGGCAAAAGGAAAGGCTAAGCTACGCTATCTAACTAGGCCGAGCGCCTCTATCCCCGGCAACGGTGCCTGAAAGCTTGGTGCACTCCCACTACAGGCTTGCAACAAAGCACAATCCACGAGGTCGGGAGGCACGGGATGAGATGGGATCTTAGCTTTCGATATTTGTATGGTCCCACACTAACTACCTACGTCTACTAAGACACTACGCCCGCAAGCGCACGGGGTCGTGTCGTAGTATAGGTGAGGCGGCAAGTACGGGGTCGAACCTCGGATATAGAGGGGGCGCTAGAGTTAGATGGCGTGAGCTACGTTCCTAGTGCAGAGAGTAAAGTTTTTAGGGTTTTAAGGTTGATTGTTGGTTGATTACACTAAGAGAGCAAGTATGAAAAGCGATATAAAACTAAGTTATCAAAAGACCAAACTAGCAATCTAGGTGACAAACTAGCTAAACTAAGGCAAGGGCAAGATGAACTAGACTAAGCAAGCAATTAACAACTAAGGAATTGAATTAACTACTAATCAAGATCAAAGACCTAAATTAACACTAGCTAGTAGAACTAGGCAATTAGCTAAGGTAACTAAAGCAATTTGAACTACACTAGCATTAGCAAGCAAACTAAGCGATTAGGGTTTTAAGAAAGATGATTAAGGTGGGTGGGCTGTTTGGGGAATGTCACTTTGATTTTAGTTGGGGGAGTTCATTAAACATGCATGGTGCTCAATTCATATCTCAATTACCAAACCAAACAACAAGGGCAATGCCATTAGAACATACCCTATACTACTAGTAGAAGACTAGGGTTAGGTGTAGTTCTAGTGAGATTGGCCAAATCTAGGTTTCTAGGGTAAGTGATAGTGGACAATTGAGGGTTGAGGGTAGAGATGGGAGTGGAGATGAAGGGGTTTAACCTCATGCCACTAGCCACTCTAGCCTTTAGAAGGCCCTAGGAAATTGCATCACTCTCACTTACACTAGCCACTTAAATCTCACACTCATTTGTAGGGGGAGGGGGTGTGTATGTAGGAACAAAGGGGGCTAGCTAGGGATCCACTAATTGGACCTAGGAGCCATTCCTAAGATTGCCACATACACTCCAATTCCTCCTAAAAATGAAGTGTCATCAAAAACCTCAAATCAAGAAATTCATACAAGAAGCACAAACCACATGCAATAAGATAGGAAAAGAGATGGAAGCAAGAAGTAATCATCATAAATATGAATTGAGTTCATTACAAGAATTTATCCCCCAACATGGTATCAAAGAAACATTTTAATCCCAAACATCCCACCACAAGGGGGCTTAGCTATACATGATCATGAAAACAGGAAAAGAAAGGGGTAGAAGAGGAAGAAACTCCATGAAGCTTGATGAAGTGGCCTTCTTCTTCACCTCCAAGCAGCTACAGACGACCTCCCTCCTCCAATGGTGCAGGGGTGCATGAAAATGGTGGAATGGATGGATAGAAACCTAGAGAAACTAGGTTTCTATGGTGGAAATGAGTGGAAAGTGGGTGGAAATGGGGTTGAATGCAAGGAAATGGGTGGATTGGAGCAATGGAGGCAAGGGAAGCAGCTAGGGTCAGCTAGGGGTGCTCTCTCCTGAGCCCTAGGAGCAACTAGTGCTTATATAGGAGCTAGGGTTAAGTGGGGGTAGAATGGGAAAATAAGTGAAAATTTGTTAGGTTTTGGGGTGGTAGCACGGCCGTGCTGGGCAGCACGGCCGTGGTGGGTAGGAGTGGGCACTGCCATGGTGGGGGAGAACGGCCGTGTTGGCTAAGTGTTAATTCAACAGGTTGGTGGGTGAAAACGAAGGCTGGTGGCACGGCCGTTCTGGGCAGAACGGCCGTGTTGGGGGCTAGGTAGAACGGCCGTGCTGAGTAGCACGGCCGTGGTGGTGGAGTTGGGAGGAGGTCGTTCTGGGCAGCACGCCCGTTCCATCTTCATCCAGCACGGCCGTGCTGGGCAACACGGCCGTGGTGGCTGACTTGCTTGGACTTCAATGATTTGTCGATCAACCTGTAAATTTGCTCAATTGCCAGCACGGCCGTTCCATGGCACCACAGCCGTGCTGGGGTCTTTTAATGCTAGCATGGCTTCAAACTTCATAATTCTTGGATGCCTTTGCTTGGAGACGATTCTTGGCCACTGGAGGTAGGTTGAGGGAGACTTTGGGGCCTTCTTTGGGTCCCTCCTTGAGTGGGGGAACCCTAGAACTCCCTTTCTCTCTCTCTTCCATCTAAGCATGGTCCAAGTACCTGAAATACAGTGCAAAGAACATCCATAAGCGTATTTGCAATGATAATCATATTGGGGGAAAATACTTGTAATATAACATGTTTAGATGCAACTTAAATACAAAATGGCACAGGATGGAGCCCTAAAATAGGGCTGCATCACATACACTTTCACATATTTCACTTATCATCTCAAACTCGAATTCTAAGTCTATCTTCATTGAGAACACTTTTGACCTCATCTTCTTGGTGGTCAAACTCAACCTTGTATGACTCATATCTCATGATAAAACATCCTCATACCTCATTCCTCTTAGTGTTTGCAAACCATCCATGTATCATTCACTTTACCAGGGTATGTTATCATCTCTGTCCACATACCTCATAGGAACGTTCCAACTCACATCATCTTTATCCTTGGTGTATGGCATGCATACTGCCCTATCTCTTACTCCCATAACAAGAGGAAATAAGCATTTTTCGGCCGTCTAAATACAAAGTTCTACCTGTTCCACGAGTAGAGATGGTACATCCCACCTTTCCAGTACACCTTTATATCTAAGTTGAAACGTGCCCCATATGTCTCTACATCACATCTTCATGATATCAAAGTTACCTCCATGGAAAATTGGTTTCGAACCTACTTGGGTCACCTCACAATCCTTGGTCATCTCCTCTAGGTTTATAGGGTGCTGACACTTTTAGGGTCATCCCTCTTCCCTTATGCATCCAGAGAGTGCCCTACTCATCTGTCCTTTGGGTCCCATGAGTTCATGAAGGTGATCAATCTCCTAACCCATGGCCCTCAGACAACGATAGTTGTTTCCTCCCGACCCTATGGTCATGTGCAACTGGGGAATTAGGAAACTACTACTTTCATCAGTCTTATCCCTATCTGACCCTAGGATAGACTTAGGATTTTCCATTATAGTACATGTTCACTTAGAACCTTACCCAAGTCTTCATCATCTCTCTTTTTGCATTCATGGGCTGGCTTTCATCCTTTCATAGGGATCATGGCAACCTGCCCACCTTGGTCAAGCCCCATACCGGTTACCTCCATGATAACACATCCATATGCAATTAGAGATCGATATCTATGGGTCTACAGGTTCATTCTCATACCATGTACTTTTCACTTAGCTTCTCAATATCCTATAAGACCTCTTTAGGTTACCTTAAAGCAACACAACTGATATACACCCTACCAAAGGGGTCCCTCTCCCAGGATGGGAGGAAAACTATCTCTTGACAACAAGGTCACAAAAGCTCTTAGGTCTAGGGTTTACATCCACATGATCCTACTTAACCCTAGCAAGCTATTAAGGCACAAGAAGATCACCTACTGAACCATGCTAGGTTATACTTGTCCTCTTTCCTCAATGCTGGATCAAGATCAAACTTTCCTTTATCATCAACCTAGTTGTGAGGGGTTCATCAAATATACCTTATACTTAAGGGGCTTCCCTTTTCCTTTATACATGAGGCGTACCATGCTCGAAACTATAGCAACTTAATTCTCATCATGAGCATTAGGTATATCACTTCCCCTCTTAGGTCAGGAACCCTAGGTTCACTTTGGGTGTCCAACTGTATGCTCAATCTCTTAACCACAAACCAAGCATGCACCGAGTATGACATACACTTCCTATCATCCTTCTCCTCGATCAACACTTTAAGGTTGAGTCCTCCTCAAGGACAATCAACAAGGTGCAAGGCCTCATAACCGGTTACTATACCTCTCCAGGGTTTATGGAACTCTTCTTCTCATCTATACCATAGGTACAAAGGTATAAGCAGACTCATCCTCTCTCTAGGGTTTGGTTCCTCTAAGACAACCAAGATATCATCAGCCTCCAGAAATTATGCATGAGGCAACTGCTATCATTCACTTAGGTCGCATCATCCTTGACTCCCCACTATTCCTCATATATCGGGGTTTTAGGCTTCCAGCCTTCTTTCCTGGGGTCATGCCCTCTCTCTAGAGTTAATCCTACCACCAACCTCACCATTAGAGGTCCTATCTTCGTGAAGGGTCAACTTCAAAAGCATGCCCCTAGCTAGATGAAGCCTATGGTCAACTTATGTTCGCTCAAGGTTATCCATAACCCCTTATACTTATCACCTAAGCTATCCATCAAATTCTCTCGGCCAGGGTTTCAACCTATTGCTCGCACTACTGTTACATACATGGTGCCTATTATGCCATGCTCATATCAGCTCATGGGGTTCCATAGGTTCTTCTCTAACCTCAACAATGAAGGAGCTATCCTTCACTCTAACATGCACGACCCTTCCTAGGGTTGGGTTGCCAGAGGTACTCGGTCATCCAACCTCTCATGGCTCATATGGCATCCCAAGCATGTCCATCCAAACACCTGGTCTACCAAGACATCTAGCTCCCCCTCTCTATCCTTCACTTAGGGTTAGGGTTAACATCATCCTCATAGGATGTGCCAGGTCTCTACTTGCAATGGAGATCTCTATATCCAAGACTAACTTATCCTCCTGACAAGAAGGTCTAGCCTCAGGTCTCTTCTGAGGACATGAAAACTTATGTCATACAACCTAAGCATGTATCTATCCTTTAATTTGCGCTTAATCTATTAAGCTTATGTTCATGACATCTTATTTACATACTTTTCATTAATTTGGTGGAGGATTCCTTAGACCTTATTATCCTTACCCATACCTCAAGAGGGTGAGAAGAAGAGAAAACCCTAATCCTTAAGGTCCTTAACAGAATTTTGTGATGAGAAATGATGAATAAGATGAGAAAGTCCTAAAGGTATCTTATTTCGATTCATACCCTAAGATTTTTGCCAGACAGTCACACGGATCTGGGAGTCCTCGTATTCCGGCTAGCGGTGCGGAGGAAAATATTGCCAGCCCCCGGTCGTGATCCTTTTCTAGACACCTCTGTCTTTCAGATAATCCTCTAATAACTCCCTTGGGTTCTATGGAGTTTGTAAAATTTAATAATTATTAATGGTTAAGTGAGGAACCTAGGCTCTGATACCAAATGTTACGACCCCACCTCCCGATAACCCCCAATTAAGGGAGACTGAGAGGTCGAAGCCGCACCCATAACTTCCAGATCAAAGGTTCGACAATTAACCAAGAATAATTATCAAATTTTAACATACTATACTGAAAAGCTGTAAGAAAATAAATTTTTTTGCATACCATTTTGAAAACTTGGATCTCTACACTTCTATCCACTTAAGGATTCTACTCTAACTAATCCTCCTTGTATTTTACTTCATGTATTTCATAGTATGACGATTTATTGTTTGTCCTTTTGGCTTGTACCTAAAACACCGACAAACAAAACGTCGGTCAACCGAAGCTGGTATGTGGGGGAAACAATAATTATGTAAATACGTTAACAATGTAATCATTCAATTAATCATTTAACAACCCAGATTACATTTTAGATATAACTCCGCGATCCAAGAGTACCCTATCATCTATGTTGTCCCCATTAAACCCCTCATGATCCACCTATAAGTGAACCAATTTCTAGGGTTGAGTCACATGGCACTACTCGTAAGTAGCCCACTCCTTAACTCATGACAGGCTAATGAGTCTCACGACACTACACGTAGGTAGCCCAGTTTCTAACTCTCGGTAACCAAGACCTTGCTCTAGGATTACCCCTTTTTTCTTAGCCTTTTCAAAGCAATAGAGGTGGACCCAGATCTAGTCAGTTATATACACACATTTATAGTGATAATCATAATCACTTTATAGTTGCATGAAATAAATAAACATCCAATAGTTATTTTCAAGCAACCGATTAAAACTTCGGGAATCGCCGTGAAACTAGAGCGATTATTCATAAGCGTAACCACATACCTGATTTGATGAGTCATGCAGATTATTCAACATATACTTCATGTATATACAATCAAGCCAATCAACAGATCCAAGCAAGTAATTCAATCATCACATAATTCCAGAAAAGAATATGTACTCTATTTATTACACACTTTATCAAGAATCTACTTTATTGACTTGGATTTACTTTTTAGGGTTTCTAATCCGCATTAAGGTTTCATTAATGTTCATTAGGGTTTCTTAGATCAATTTCTCAAACTTTATTCCTTTTAGGTCCACAAACCCTAAAATACTCTTTTCCATTTATATGAACCCTAATTGCTCAACTATCCATTTTAACAGTCTTTTATACCCAAATTGACTTAGGATCATCACATCCCTATTTATTCATGGATTTGAACAATTAAACCAATTAAAATATGTATTCTCTTAAATTAGGATTTTCAAGCTCATTAATGCATAATCATGCACGAAACCCTAAATTAAGCCAATTATAAAAATATCATCTTTTTAGATCCTATTTTCACTTTTATTAATAATAAGTTAATATTCACATAAAACATCCATAACGACCTTCCCCAATTTCATTAATTATCAAATTAGGATTTCTTATCCATGAAAGCATTAAAGATAGAAACTTTAAGCAAATTTTTAATTGAAAGAATAATTAGACTTCAATTATATTTTTAGTGTATTCCTTGTATTTTTCAGATCAATTTTGATATATTACTTGTCTAATTCTGAGCATCCTAGCAATTGCTATAATATTCTAAAGTTAAACCTTTTATTAGCCAATTAGGCATTGCCACGTCAGTAAAGTATTCTTTTCTTATTAATTGGCTCAAGATCAGTGAATGGACTTACTTGTCCCTGGCTCTCGAATAGCAGGAGAGGGGCATAGGCATCCTTTGACTCTAATCCTCTTCCTCCTTGCGCTGGGCGTGACTCTCTCCCCGCTCACCGCTCCGATAGGCGCCCGATCAAAGGCCAACTGATCAGCAAGGTTGCCGCCCTAACCACAAACACTGTGGATGACCGATCCATCACCTGCACGACCACTCTTCTTCACGCAGAGTGGTGCTTCCACCCATGCCACACAGACACAACTACCCTCACGCCGCTGCCGGCACCTACAGTCCCGTTCCAGCCGCTCGATGGTGAGGCATGGCGCCTCTTCCTAGGTGATGCCGGGGCGGCCCCATGCTAGACCCCTCCTCACTCATCCCTCCTATTCCATCTATCGGATCATTGCAGATAGAAGGGTAGTTTCTGCTACCTGCGCCGTCCGCAGCACTGGACGCTGTGCGTGGTACCATCGGAGGCACCTTGGTGGCGCTCTCCCTTCCCTTGCCTCACCTCTATGGGTCCTCCGCCTCCTCCAGCAACCTTCATTGGTGACCTAGACATCCAACTCGCCACCCCTACCTTCCTCTTTCAGTAGGCTTTGTTGGAGTTGTTTGCAGGTCATGCATGATGGCTGACCCTCCGCCAGGTTAATCATGGTATTGAGGACGATGGAGAAGGTCCACCCACATCCGTCCCTGCTTGCCGCCGAGCTACGTCATGTTGTATCTATGCTGTAGGTTTACTCGATGTGACTGCACATCGAAGGAACTAGGGGAAAGGGTCTTCACGGCGCATGGATCTTTCGTCGGGTTTCATCTTGGACCACTATGGATAGGGTCGTGTATTCTGGTGGCAAGAGGCTGACCTGAGGTTCCCATATATATACATACCTAAGGAAACCCTAGGGGTCATCCTTGAAGAGACAAAGAGAGGCCTCAAAGCCTAGACCCATTCACTCTTGGTTGTGAGACACACATACGTTTTCATATTTCATGTTTTACTAAAAAGGAAGATGCCTAAGGGCATTAATCATCATGCCTTATTCTCTAAAAGCATGTCCATGTATATAGTTTCTGGAAAACCCATTAGATATTCCATATTCTTTTTTTATTTTGGAATTGGCAACCCAAAAATTATAAAGAGAAGCCCATCTCTCTACGACACCCATTGGATAATTTATTTCTCAATTAGATTATAGTAACATATCAATCTTTTCCCATATTCCAATCGTGGGGTTCTATGGAATATCTTTTCATATCCTCAAACTTGCTCCTTTTAAATAATTTTATTATCTTGTAGAATCTCCTTGCTTGGTGTCACAACCATTAAGTTTCCAATCTTGGCTATGTAATTACTCTTTTAATTATTTCATCACACCATGCATCTTATTCTCCACATTTTATCATTAATTTCAATTTCTTTCTTAATAAAGAAATATCTAATTAATCTTTTCTTTTCTTATTGCATTTTCTATGCAACTTTGCACTCCTTGGAACCCAAGGAACCCAAGAGGCACGAGATCCCTCTTTGGATTTGCCTTCTAGAGGTTTCCACATTTTTCTTTTCTCTAATATTCAATTATTCATTCACTAATTAAATTTTCTTGTTATTTGGGCCCAATAGCCAATAAAGCCCACAACAGAAACATCAAGGCTATTGTAAACAAAATCCATGTATTCAAAACAAACTATATTGTTCAAATATCGTTAATATGAGAAATTACATTTCTCGACAAATGAACTCAAAATCAGGGTTGTAACACACAAGGTTTCTTTCTCATAGAAATCCTTCATAGTAACACTTACATGAATTTATTTCCATTTAGTGTATTTAGTTTACTTCATTCCATTTCCTTTCTTGCATCTGGATACCAAGTCATTTTATTTCCAATGTCATTCTAGTAAACAAATGAAAACCTCCCATTCCTTATAAAACTACTAATTTTAGAAAGTAAAAACAATTCTAAGGTTATATTACTCACTCTTTATTACTTTATCAACCTCTAAATTCTTTATTATGTGACTTATATAGAAGACTTGTATTCATGTCGGATTTCCTCCCTAATCCTTAAATCATGCTATAAAAGCTACATTAGAATTGTATCTTCTTGATGAAGTATCATATCTTCAACTGATGTACTTATACATAATCATGGAAATCTCATTCTTTCTACAAGATTATACCAAGTTACAAATTTATTTTCCATTCCCATCCAATAATGAATGTTAGGGATTTTAAGAAATTATTAATTTTCAATACATATTTATACATCATCATAAACACCACAATGACCACCCTATTTTGATTATGCTAAGATCTATTAAGACTATAAACAACACATGAAAACCCGAGTTTTGTTTTCACTATAGTGTATTCATTCATTACTACATGCATCATCTCATTGAATAATTTGATTCAATCCCTCAATGTTAACCCAAAATTGGGGTATAAACATTTAAAATGTTTCTATTGAGTCTATTCATCCTCATACACAATCATACCTAGATTCACCTTGGGTATAAAGAAAAAGTAATGAACCATATTAAATTCATGTTCAAACCATACTACATATTTCATACATCTCTGTTATGTTTCCAACTATCCAATATATTAGGGGTATCTTAAAAAATATTTAGATCAAACAATGTAATTCCTTTACCATATACTATCAATAGAATTTTCTTTTAGATCATGAAGAAATAAAATACAATTTATTAAATTAAAGATAATATAAAATGTATAAAAATTCCCAATATTCGCCCAGTTGATTACCCAACAACTTATAAATATAGGTAATAGTCTCATTAAATTTTTAGTCAAATAGAATTAAGCTTTCAAGATGTTAAACTTTGTGAATCAGGACCAAACCACTCATCCCAAATGTAGTCCATAATTTGAGCTCCTTAAATTCAATTCAAACTTTAAGGAATCTATCCTTTTCTTCCTCCTTCAGTTCATGAATCATAGGAATAGAGAATTGGAGGAAAGAATGAGAAAAGAGACTGATTAGAGATCTATTTGAGTCCAATTAGAGAAATGGTGATTTTGTACATAAGGTATAAGATAACCCACAAACATCAGGCTAAGATTGATTAACTTAAATGAGTTATCCAACATTGGAGAAATGAAACCCGAGGATTGATTCTCCATCCTCAGGATCTTCAAAGACCTAGAAATTCCCTTATCCCTAAAAAAAATTACAGCTCTAGATTGAAAGATAGAAATCAAAGGTGCTTTGGTTGATTTTTTTCATATATATCAATCAGTGCTTAAGGAAATTAACTTATAATATTTTGAGCATTTTTTATTTGTCTAGAATGTTTGGTCATCCGTGTTGTTCCTCTCATTCAATTCGGTTGATATAGTAGCATGGTATCACTTAATTTTGCTCCAATTGTTTTTTAAAATGGAGTGTTAAAGGAATTGTTACCAATTTAGAGAATTAGGTATTCTGAATAAATAAATAAAAATAGAAAACCTCACTACTATACTCCAACATGTATATCATTGTTAAATGAGTTTTTCTTGGAGAAACTTGGCTTACCAATTAGTTTAGAAAACATAAAAAAATGAAATTTTATAGTAATAGTTATATTTGAGCTATCAATCAGCATCCAAATTTAGAAGTAATTTGAGTCACATATAAAATAATAAAATTGATTTACTACACTAATATACATATATATATATGTCACTATGTTTCTATCACAATATCTACTTATAAACTCTCAACATCTTATTATGGACAAGTAGTATTTTTTCTTGTCAAACCCTGATTATTTGGAAGAAAATTATGTTTAGAATGTCATAGAGTTAGACATGTCATGTTTTTTTTGTGAGAATAGGATGTTGTGCCTCTTTAGTGATATTAAAAAAGGGTTCAATGATTATAGAGTGCATAAATGTATAAAGACTGAAACAAAAGAAAAAAGCATAAAAGAAACATTTTTGTACTCTGAGAATCTATTATATAGAAGATATATATCACAAATGTAGGCTTCCCATACATCTATAGCTTCTCTTCTCGATCAAGAGAAAAATTCTTCTATTTGTCTCCTTCCATAACAAATAGATGATCCAAGCTGCCAACACTTTTCTCTCCTTCTCCAGGCATAAAAGATCTTCAAACTATTTTGCGTGCTTCCCATGTTTACTGCAAAACAGTTCCCATATACGATATGCTTAACGACAATAAAAAATATATGCTGACTACTCTCTACATCTGACTCATAAAAAATACCTTGAAACCATCTAGTAACCCACTCTTTGGAGATAGTCACCAGTAGGTAGCTTCCTTAGGAAACTTCTCCACAGAACTAGAGAACATTTCTTGAATTCCAATAGTATTGATCCATCTTTCCAAAGAAGTTTGACATGTCATTATTAATTAACAATCATTATTCAAGCTTAAACAAGCATCAATCTATTAAATTATGTAATCATCCAAGTAAACTCAAATTAGCTGGCTAAGATGAAACTAGGTCATCACAGTTTCTCCCCCTTTATAGAGTCTTCCAGACACGCTCTGATCAACATGGTCAAGGCAAGGAATGATGGGTTTGTGCCAGTGTGCAACATGCTTTCTGGAGGTTTTTGGGGTGCGTTGGAATGACAAAGAGCTGATTAGTTAAGGTGTAAGGCATGGGGAACTTGAGGCATTCAAGGTGTCTGCCCCACCTTTGTGATCTTTTTAGAAAGTGTTTAACTGACACATAAGTGACTAGTTGATGCGAGAGCAGTTGGGAATGCACAGGGGGAACTTAAGTGTGTTCCCTACCTTCTAGAGGATTCTCAAGGTGGATACAACACACTTTTTGTCTCAGAGAAGGAGGGGAAGGTGGATTCCAAGTGGGTGTCTTGCCTCTCTAGGTCTAGTTTGTCTTGACTCGACCGAGTTAGGGCCACTTTTATGAGGGATTTGTCTTTCTCAAAGCACAGTGTGCACTTTGTAGGCACCCATTCTCCCCTCAAAATTGGTAGGAATGTGTTTCAGGTTCATTTGAGCTTACAGTCGCATACAACATGGATCATAAACATGTGCACACTTGTGATGCATTTGCAATGATAAATGTCCAAGAGAGGACACCCAAATGGTTAGAAACTTGATTTGTGAGTGAGAAATTCCATGTTCAACCCCATGCCACGGGATGAATAGAATGACCAATTAAAAACAATTGCATGGATAAACTTGCCTTTGGTAATGGGAATATTGTTCACGGGTTAGTCTCATTTTGGGATCCTGATGACAACGTCCAAGAAATGTAGTCCATAGTGTATCTTTCATGTTTTCAGTGTTCATTTTGGTCGGTTTATCTTTCACGATTTTAGTGTTCATTCCGGTCGGTGGCCTTCCCACTAAGAGAAGTTAATGTTTGAATCGTACACATATGATTTCTAATCATGAGAGAGATATAGTCTTGTTTTCCTAATCATCATGTGACTTTGATCTTTTTTGTATCCTATCATCCCTTAAAATGTTACTGATGGATCTAAGATGATTGCTTTCTCTCAGTCTAAGGTGAATATTATTGGCTTTTTGTCAAATTTTGTTGTATATGTTTACACCCATAATTTATCACCAAAGATGTTCATATTTGGAAGTTTGTTCGCACATCTATTTTACATTCATTTAATTTTATTTAATGACACTTTACAATATTTTATTCGTTCAACAACCATATCAATCAGACTTTGAATTGGATCGTCAATAGAGAGGCTTATGGATGAAGTAGAAGCATAGATAATGAACTCCATAAGTGCAATATCACCATCTAAACAATTGTACAATCTTTGATCACATCTCTAGAAAAGGACATCTTCATGTAGAGCCATGGCCATTTGCTCCAAGTTTCCCACAATGATGTCTAAGGCTGTGAATTGCCCTCTACTATGTGTCAACTAGATAACCTAGTCAATCAATTAAGATGTCAAAAAAATGTAGTTGTCTTCTCTTTGATTTTACACAAACATTACAATAAAATTAGTCAAGTTGGAGTTTCAATGGGAAATCTATAACCTTTTCTTTGAAACGCTATACTTTTTAGGTGGTTGACTATTTAGAACAACTAGCATAACATCATGACTCGTATGAATTTCCCAGTCACCCATCTAGTGGCACTAGCCGATCAAATAGGAGGTCGATGATTGTGTTTTACTCCTTGAATGTGCCTAGTAAGTGAAGTATCAAAGTAGTCAATCAACTAAATTCTTTTGGTGAAGTATGATGATTATAATTTGCAAAGTAGTTGATCAAGTAGCTAATGTAGTCGATCAAATAGTTGGTTCCGTCTTTTCTCTTTTGACATGGGTGGCTATCTGATTCATTAGTGTGACTAGCGATCACATAACAAGCTATGGAGAGAACATTTCTTTGATGTTGTCATATCGATTCCTACACACCAATAGTCAAGATTAGGTGTGTGGTATGGTGAGTTTGTGTTTGACAATCATACATTGATCACATTGTGGAGGGTTTATGAATTCTCCTCTTTTACATGCATCAATCTACAAAAAGAACTTAAAAGTAAATGAAATTAAATTAAATGTTAAATGGGTGGAGACCCTAAAATAAGCAAAAATATAAATGAAATGCAATACAATTTGCAAAATTGAACATGAATTAGATTAGAAATAAGACGAATTGACATTTGGAGGCTACATTTCACTAATAAATGAAGGTATAATGTCTTAAAATGTTCTAAAAAACCATACAGAGATCGATCAACGATGGGATAAGTGTTAATTACTTTAAGAAAGGTTAGAACTAAGGTCGAACAGTCTAATTATGTTCTTATGAATCTTCCCATATTAGAAAAATCTTATTCACTGGTGTCTGATAACCAAACTACTATCAAAAGAGGTAAAAAGAAAGTCTATCACAAAAAAAAATTGATATATAATTCTACAACATAATATAATGAGGCGTATTATATGTGATAGCATTACTTCATAGAATATACTAGCCTATGTTGAACTTGTCTAATCCTCTAGTAAAGTAATTTAGTTAAAGTGATAGTATGCATCACGAATGGTAAGATTATGCCCTAATCAAAAGTCAAAGTAACAGACACTCGATATTCATGAGTGACAATCTCGAAGAGAAAATGATGTTAAATGAGAAAAACGAGTCTCTACATGACTAATACAAGATATTTTATTTCTTACTCTTATGATGTAAACATTATTATATAGTGAATAGTTAAATTGACTTTTTCTTATTGGATTTTACAACCATTCCTAGCTGTACGTAATTGTAACATGTACTTCATGAAAGTCCAAGTACATATGCTATTGAGTGCTTATCTGTAAATTGCTCACGAACATTTTCAGTAGACACATTGACTTAACATGCCAATGAGAATGTAAATTGATCCAATGGATGTAGTGTGAGTAATAATGAGTTGTTGATTAGATAAGAAAAGAATTACTTTAACCTTTTGTTTGTTCAAAAATTAGTTTCCAATGACTTTATGCATTGCAATTGTTTAAGTCCTCTCCATAATTTGTTCGAGGAGTGGATTCTGGAGTATAAATGTTGGAAGCTGATTGGTCACCTACACAAAAAGGAGAATCATATATTACAATTTTCCATGCATATCACACCTCTTAGGGTGGAGTGTATATCCGATAGAGCAACAGGATAACGAGAGAGTACACTAAAATCATTTTTTCTTTCATTGTTTTAATGGGGAATAGGTTTGGTAGGATAAATGATACTACTTGATCGGTCTCTTATGAGAGATCTCGGACACTACATGTAAAACCGGCCTTCCAGCTATCCCTCAACGACTAATCAATATTTTTTTCCATTATGGTTGTTACTCCCATCGTGAAATGGACATCGCCCTTTTGGGTTCTTCTGTGATTAACCGCATAATGCCCACATAAACTGCACGTGTCTGCCAATCTCGTGGTGAGCCCGCTCCCTCTGCCGGCAGCTGCATGGATGATGAATGTAGATCGTTACAGACCAGTCCGGCCGGACGTCGTTTGTTGGTTCGTTCGTCCGTCTTGGCCGCTTCAACGGATGTTCCGCCCCCTAACAACACAGCGTTGTCTCATCGTTGCCAACACCGTCGTGCGCGTGTCAAGTCTGCCGAGCCACACGTACGCGTCTCGTCTCGTTTGCCCCATCTGTTCATTTCAACTCGACAGCGCCGGACGCACTACTACTCCGATCGACACTGCGTACTTCTCCGCCGTGCTGGAACTGACGCGCCCTGCTGCCGTCGCACTTCCGCGAGTCAACGCATGTAGCTACCATGTCGTCCTTGCCCCCAACACCAGACAGAAGTCGGCAGGCACGTCGAGGCAGCAGGTTCCACCAAATGCGCCCAAATACCTCCTCTCTAGATCTAGCTGCTGCAGTCGTGGCCATTGACGAAATGCAGGAGCTTGCTGTGTCTCTTTCTCGGGCTATGTCTTCGGCCACTACCGCAGTTCAGCTTTTAAGTTGTATTTGAGGGACACGGTGGCTCTCACGTAAGTGGCTGCTCCTAACTACTAATCGCTTTGGAAGTTCGGATCGCTTTGCCTCAATTTATTTTCGAATTCCTCTTTCCCTCATGGAATTTCTATTTCGTATTATATTGCTTGGTACAAAATAAATAGCTTTTCTCCACCAAAATCCCCATCCTTTCATTTCCTTAATTCCTACCCTAACTTCTCCCAAATCTCCGATAAAACCCACTACCTTCCACCTTGCTAATAAATATTTTGTGTCTCCCCTCAAACTGCTACGTTCGCATTACGCACCGTACAAAATAGACGGAGATTCCCCCCACACAAAACCCACCCACTCATTTCCTTAATTACTACCTACCCAAACTCTTTCCTAAATCGTAGATAAAGCTGCTACCTTTCAACGTTGTTAGTCTGCTTGGTATATATGCATGCACTTAATATATATGTAGGAGTTAAAAAGTTAGTACATGTGTTTTGTTTTTGTATCGTGTTCTAGCGTAGTTTTTGAGATATATTAAATTTTTAGAGCTAGTCTCCAATATAATCACTTGTTAATTTTGTTGTTTTCGGTTGACTCATGACGACTGTGACCGAACTGGAGTCTTTATGTTCTTCTGCGTAGTTGGCGTTCTTAGCACATAACTAGGCCGGTTTTCCATTATAAAATACTCATTTATAAGATATATAATTATCATGCTATGAGGTGTTTAAAAATGGTTGGATGCATATATCATTTTGTAGACCGTCAAATTCAAAACTCATAACCGAGTGGTGGAACACACAGGTTATAATTCAGTTGAATAAATTGAATGGACTATATCTGAGCAGTTAAAAACTTATCACGGTTAAGTCTGACTGTTGACATGCAATCCACTAGTTGGGGTCAAACTCAATCTAGAGACGACAGGATAGCTGAAACAATATCTCAATGTCAAAGTTAGATTTTAGATATATTTTGAAATTATCGTTTAATATACAATATTTGTTAGATAATGCATAGGCACAACTCAGTTAACCAACTATCGACAAAAGATGGTTTTCTAATATTTATTTAGGGTAAAAGATGATTTGTGGAAACAAGATATAGAGTTTTGGGGGAATTTAATTCAATAAATAAACCCTTCCAGCGCTTCTGATGTCTAGTTTGTTTCCACACAAACTGAAACAGAAAGTTATAATAACAACTCCCAACAGAGGCAGGTGCCCTTCTCACCTCCTGTGTTGATAACCACATATTTTGACGGTACATAACCTGCATCTCAAAAGTCTCTTTCTGCCACCCTCTGGACAGATGTGCTGCGCCGCTGCTTCCACCTCGTTGTCCACTTTGTCCTAGCGTATTGTGCCTGCAGGAGGGCCGTTGGAGGGTCATGCAGCTGTGACAAGCAATGGAGTTTGAAGCCCTACACAGTCGGAAGTCATAGTTGGCCGTGACGAGGTTGTTGTAGTCAACTGTGGGGACTAATGTATTGTGCTCATGATAGACGGGAAGGCTGTCGCGCTCTCTATCGACCACAAGGTAAGTAGAATGTAAATCGAGTCGTCAAAATTTGCCACAAGTTTGGTTTCCGTGTTGATTCGATTCTATGGATATGCGTTTTATAATAGCCGGAGAGTGTGTCCCCTTCTAGTCTTCATTTTCTTCTTTCTCTTCTTTTCTGCATACTTGTAATAACATGGCTGTTCGTTACTAAGCGCCTTACATTCATCCATTGTGTTCCAGCCAGACAGGAAGGATGAGCAGACTCACATAAGGGGGGCAGGCAATTATGTCATTGATTTGCACGTAGTTCCTCAGGTGATGGCATACTGGCAATGTCTCAGCAATGGGTAAACAAATCAACTCGCCAGACAACCATAAAATCTTGTATTTAACAAATTATTGGTACCTTATATGTATAACAATTACGTTCTAGTGGGAGTCTACTTCGACTTGTGCTAAGATTTGTTGATTCTAGTTTGTTTGTAAAACTGATCCATCTCTTTTTGTTGTAATTTCTTATCACGAATTGGTCTATAAATGATGGAGAATATATTTCCGTCTGGACACCTGTCTCTATTTATAGATTTGTCAAACTTACATTTTCACTGCTGACCCACCATTACTAAAGTATCGTATGAGATGTCTATTTTTTCCACAAGGAAAAATTGTTATGTAAATAACCACTAGCTTCAAATCTCTAGTTTGACATATTAGTACAATTTCCGTATTTAACATGTACACTACAAACAGATTATATTGAGCTTTTGATTTTGTGATGTCAAATGATATTTAGCAAAACATTTGGGGTTTGAGTCATGACAAAGTTCTGGATTGAACTAATGTACTACATGTTATGATTGAACACACACACACACACACACACACAACTCCTACTTACATGTTGGCTTGGATTATTTTTAACACCCATTCCCATCTCAATTGAAATCCATCCATTAAGTGTGGAATGAATGTAGGTAAGGGTGTAATGCAGAAAGGTACATCAAGCGTTGTAACCTACCAACTCCTAATCAATTTTTTTTTTCACCTAACACCATTTTTCACAATGGGGATTGAAGAAGTGAGGGCCAACATATGTCAATGCTAGGGATAATGCAAGATCAAACTAGCAAGACTTTCATATGGTATCAATGGAGCAATGATTGTCGAGTGATATCCTAATAAAATGGGGAACTATATACTTTGCAAAATAAAAGTGATCCTAAAAAATGGAGTAGATAGGCTAAATGAGAACAATGTTCTCTTCTTCTTGGGATTTGGTTGGAGATATGTCACCAAGTAATGGTTAGGCATAAAGTTCTATGTTGTAGATGTAAACATTAGAGAAAATGCACTACTACAGAAATGTCTTATAACGTCACTTTTAAAGGCGTCAGTTGTATAAATACACCGACACCTAAAACTTAAAGCGTCGGTTAAAAAAACAAACCGCCATCTATCTGTGAAGGGCGATCAGACACGGGTATCACTTTTATTCAGTGTCGGTTCCCTAATAATAAAACGACGCCTAAAATTAACCGCCAAATCCAAAATTTCCAGTGAAAAAATTACCTCTAAAACTTAACATATGGCGTTGGTTATTAACTATTAAACCGACGACAAAAGATTATTCGTGAGACAGAAATTGGGCACATTTTGGTCGTCAGTTTTACTACAATGACCGACGCTTATGGGTTTTCCCGCGCTATTCCCGGGGAATTTTTCACACCCTTTAAGCGTCAATTTTTTTGTGTAACCGACGCCTTTAGTTTTATGTGTCAGTTTTTTAGAATAACCGACGCCTATTGTTAACTTAATAGCACCCGCGCGAGCTGGGCTCTTTTCCTTCTCTGTTTCATCGACTCCGACACTTAGGTCTGGCGAATTTCACCTGCTCCGGTTGCCGCCTCCGCCGCCATTCCTTGCTCCTCTGATCGCTGCCTCCGCCGTCGTTCGTTGCTCTGGGCACCGCCGTTCCTTGCTCCTCTGCGCGCCGGTGCCTTCTCCTGATCTCCAACCGACACCCTTCTTTGCTAGCTCCGACGTATGAGCCTGCTCACCTTCTCCTGCACCGTGGTTTGTTGCTCCGACGCCTGCCCCTGCTCTCTTCTCGCCCCTACTCTCCAAGCCACTTCTCTCCTACCTAGGTAGGCCGCTGCCCTTCTTCTTCCTCCACCTCTTCTTCTTCCTACTCCCTCTCCTTACTAAATGGATTAAAACAAGGCCACGACCGTGTGGGCTGGTCACGACCATGGCTGTGTTGACCTACCATAGCCCTCATGGATTAAAACAAGGCCACGACCGTGTGGGCTGGTCACGGCCGTGACTGTGTTGGCCGACCACGGCCGTGGTAGGCCAACACAACCATGGCCGTGGCCAGCCCACATGGTCGTGGCATTGCTTTTATCCATTTAGTAAGGAGGGAGCATTAAGAAGATGATACATTTGCAATTGAATATTAATGCTTGACCTAATTCTGTAAATTTTGATGCATGTTAAATTAAGATATTAAAACCCTAATACACATTTCACCATAATCTTGAATTAACTATATTGCTGAAATCTTGTGATCAATCTATGTAAGATATTAAAACCCTAATGTTAAATATCTGATTATGTAGTGATGTGTCACCCTAACATCTACATGAATCCCTATTGTATGATAGAATCCCTATTGTATGATGTATATTGATGATAATGCATGAGCTAGTTTGAAATTTTGAAATCAATTATGAATCTCTCCATCCATAGGTCATACTAATTTATGTGTAATCTTTATCTTGATGATGAACATGCATGGACACTCGAAATGTTGAAATCAATGTTATAGAATGACATCACATGTATTTGTTGGCCTAGAAACCCATCCAAGATTTACTCATTAGGAGTAAATTTTGGATAGTCCCCAGTTTGGGACTGTTCTTGAATACCTAATCTCACTTAGGATGTAAGTGTATAATGTGTATTTGGTTTTCAAGAAAATTTCAGCAGCATTTCTCCGTTTGTTCTTGAAGTACATATGTACTTAGAGAACAGCTGGGAAATACTGCCGAAATTTTCTTGAAAACCCAATACACATTATACACTTACTAGTGAGATTAGGTGTTCAAGAATGAGATAGGTGGTACACATTTATTATATATAAGAATGACAACACATGTATTTGTTGGCTTAAAGTTTTAACCATGCAAAAACTCTAATATGTTAACCCTAGACCCTAATCTTGTTATAATATATACTTGTTTTCTATTTGATCATAGAATGGATACATCATGGATGTCCATTCGTAATCGTTGCACCCTAGAGTTTATTTCTGGTCTTGACCAGTTTATTAGATTTACTGAGAAATATAGGAAACAACCTGAAGATATGTTTTACTGTCCATGTAGGCATTGTAGTAACAATTTAAAAGTCAGCACTGGTGACGAAATCAAAAGTCATGTCATGTGCAACAGGATTATACAAGGCTATATAGATTGACACTGGCATGGAGAGATTTCAAACCCGAAACCAGTGGATGTCGATAACAGTGCTTGTGTGGAAGAAGAAATTGCCTCTGATGATGTAGATGTGAATGAACCAGTTCCAGTAGACATCATTGATGCGATGTTGGATAGTTGTAGGGTAGAGCACACCGATCCACCTCCCATTTTTAGAAACATTGTGTATGATGTTGAGATATCATTATACACAGGTTGTACTAAGTTTACGAAGCTTAGCGTTGTGTTGAGATTGTATAAGCTGAAAGCTAACAATAGATGGAGCGACAAAAACTTCACGTCATTGTTGTCTTTATTGAAATAAATGCTTCCTAAAGGAAATGAGCTTCCAATCTCAACATACCAGGTAAAGAAATTATTATGCCCAATGAGAATGGATGCCAAGAAGATACACGCATGTCCAAATGATTGTGTATTATTTCAAAAGGACTATGTGGATTTGAAAGATTGTCCAAAATGTGGTGCGTCACGGTATAAATTGATGACTTCGGGGGAGTAAAAAACTAGTTCTCCTGCCAAGGTGATGTGGTATCTACCTATAATATTTATGTATATAACATTCTTTACACAAATTTATAGGGGTTGAAGCCATGCTGTTTACAAAGTAAAGAATATGTCATTGCAGAGGCGTCGGCTTACCCATCCCTACCAGGAGAAAAGTTTCATGGGTCTCCATTACCAATTGGTTGGGTTCTGTGAGCCCACTATGTATATTCCCCAAGTGGATGGATCTTGCATTGCCATATGCCCACCCAGGTTACGAAATGGTTAGTGAGGCAGAAGGTAGAGTGATATTGTGGCCAAAAGTGGATGTCCTCTATACAGAAAATGTATGGTAAATTTACATTACGTTAAATTGTTAGTGTGTGTATATGATGTCAATTGATCTAAAATTATATATATAGGTTAAAAAGAAGACACCCAGATCATCTAGGCCTCCACCTCCACCTCCTACATTACCAAGTTGGGTTCCACATGGCCTACCTATCCCGTTAGGTCCTAATTGTAGGGGTATGACAATATGGTTAGGCGAACATGATATAAATTATATTATAACTGTTTCTATAGATACATATGCTGCAGGTCAATCATAGGAAAGCAAACTATTTATATAAGATATTTTGGAGTTGTTTTGATATGATTGGCTGAATTCATATGTGATAGAGCTATGGATAAGGTGAGATCTTCTTTATACATCCATATACCTTGTGTAGGATCTAATGATCTGGTTTCTTATATATTAATGCATACGTAATACATGTTTTGTATCTACTTAGACAAGATATGTGCAGATTTTTCATTCAAACATGTATGATTTTTGATTCCATCTTTGATTAGTCTAGTAGCTGAAGACCCTTCGTCAGTTCAAAAATACTGATGTGATGCTTTTATAAATTTTGCTCAAAATAAGAAGACGGTGATAATAACTCCATTCAATGTGGAGTAAGTTTACTTTGCTTATAATTTGGACTTAAGAAAATTACATTTTTATTATGAATTTTGAGTTATTAATTTTTAACTTTTTTACCTCTAGGGGTATACATTGGGAGTTACTAGGTATTGTCACCGAGACGTTCACTGTCTATTATCTAGATCCTAAGGGGACTAAATTGAATTTAAAATATGGACACACAAGAAAATGACATTATTCCGGTGAAAAAATTTCATTTTCATATCCGTTAACATATGTTATTACATTACTATTTAATTATGCAATGTACTTTGTTACATTAACATGTAGGGGTTTAGATGAGTTCAAAAAGGCTGGAGGAAAGGTCCCCTAAAAAAAGAACCAGTCAATAATTTTGAAGAACGTGGAAGTAAGTTCCCTACTGCAATGTATATATTATTTATGTAAACAATGCTTAATTAGTTATATTTTTTAATATTTTGTATATTTCAATTTATAGTGTGCTACACAGACAACGGATGGGCATGTGCATACTATGTGATGTGATTTATGCACATGATTATCAAATATGCCGCAGCGGACATTGATACCATTCCTGAGGTATTATATATAGTCTCATTAGATAATATGAAATATATCAATCTTATTTATATATTATTAATTATATATATACATCATTCTCTTTACAAGTGTTTAAAACTGAACACACTACAGGAAAGACCTTACTAGATGTACATGCTCCCTATACGACAGAAGAATTAAATGATGTAAGAGAAGAATGGGCAAAAGTCATACAAGTAGTGGGGTTTTTAAAATATAATTGGGATGCTGATAACGAATAATGACGAAAGAATGATATTTTGTAAATGAATTTTTGAATTGTAATATGTGTGAATGTTTCTACATGTCTGAATGTTTCTACATGTGTGAATGTGAAAATGAATGAAACTGCTAGTTTCTATATGAATGTTTCTATATGTGTGAATGTGAAAATGAATGGAATTGCAGATTGCTACATGAATGTTTCTACATGTGTGAAAATCAAATGGAACTGTAGGTTGCTAAATGTGTGAAAATTAATGTTGTTAATTTTGCAGGTTTGTGGCCTGTTGTTGGCTGATATCAATGGATGTCGTAAAACCTGCAGTTCATAACTGAACTGCAGGTTTCTCATCCTGCGACTAGCCACAACAGGCCTGCTGACTGATAAAAAAAATACATATAATAGGCGTCAGTTATTTGAAAAAACTGATGACACATGCTTACAATGTCGGATAATAGCTAAAACCGACGCCTAATGAGACCAGACACCACAGCCGTAGCAGCAGGTGATATGGTGTCGGTTATCAATAAAAACCCGACGCTGATGGTGTCCTAAATGACTCCCTTTCTGTAGCATGAAGGTTTATGGCGTCAATTTCCGTAATAATAACCAACGCCTATATCCCCCTGCTGGTGCATTTTCAGTGGCGCGCGAATGTTTCTAGCGTCGGTTTGGAAACCGACACCTAACGGTTTGCCTTTTAGCAGCACCCATATTGGTATTGCATTGAAACCGACACTAAAGAACTTAAATAACCGACACTAAAGGACTTAAATAACCGACACTAAAGGACTTAAATAACCGACACTAAAGGTGGGTTATGTACTAGTGATAATTGGATGATATAGCAAAGCGACATCCATTCTTAAGAGGGTGTAATTTTTGTTTTCTTGGTTACACAGTCAGGAGCGATAGTTGGCCGTGATGAGGTCATTGTAGCCAACTGTGACAATTCACGTACTGTGCTCAGGATAGACATGAAGGCTGCCACGCTCTCTATCGACCACAAGGTAAGAAGAATATAAATCAAGTTGTCAAAATTTACCACGAGTTTGGTTTCCATATTGGTTCGATTCTATGGATATGTGTTTAATAATAGCCGGAGAGTGCGATCTCTTCTAGTCTTCATTTTCTTCTTTCTCCTCTTTCCTGCATACTTTTAATAACGTGACTGCTCATTACTAAGTGTCTTACATGCATACATTGTGTTCCAGCAAGCAAGATGAGTAGGCTCACATAAAGGGGGCATGTAGTTATGTCATTGATTTGCACGGAGTTCCTCAGGTGATAGTATACTGGTGATGTCTTGGGCAATAGGTAAACAAATCAACTCACCAAACAACCATGAAATCTTTTATTTAACAAATTATTGGTACCTTATATGTATATTAATTACTTTCGTGTGAGAGTCTACTTCGACTTGTGCTAAGATTGTTGAGTCTAGTTTTTTTATAAAACCGATCCATCTCTTTTTGTTGTTATTTCTTATCATGGATTGGTCTATAAATGATGAAGAATATATTTCCGTCTGTAGAACTGTGCCTTTTCACAGATTTGTCAAACTTACATTTTTAGTGTTGACCTACCCTTACTAAAGTATTATATGAGATGTATATTTTTTCTATAAGAAAAAATTATAGTGTAAATAACCACTCACTTCAAATCTCTAGTTTAACATATTTGTACAATCTAATTGACCCAAGGTTCTGACGCATTGGAGTGATGGCACCCCCGCTAGGGTTCTCCCGAGGCGGTGGCAGTATCTGCAGCCATGGAGGCCATGGTGGAGGAAGAGGCCAAGGTGTTCCTTCGTCCATGGTTGACCCGCATGATGAGCTGACTGTTGGAACAATCATGACTGACCCATCTGTCGTAGAAGCTACTACTCGACCGGAAGCTAGGAGTTACAAAGATGCCATGGCCGGAAGGAAGGTATCTGACGAAATCACCGTTGTATCTCTGGATACTTTGAAGTCCGAGGACATAGTCATCGATAAAAGCGGTGCGCTTCCGATCATAACGATCAATCCAACGTCCCTTCTACCGTTGCTGGAACTATGGAAGCACGCGGTCATAGTGAAGCCGCTAGGCGGGACCATAGGGTTCCAAACCCTTGTGAACATGCTCTCAATCCTCTGGTCTCCAACAGACACGTTCAGAGCCATTGATCTTGAAAGAGGGTACTAAATCATCCATCTAGGAAATCATGCAGACTTTGTTAAAGCCATGACCGGAGGTCCCTGGGTAATCTTTGGCAATTATCTCTTTGTGCAATCATGGTCTGCTAACTTCCGACCTTCCAATCCGATTCCACGTAGCATAGCGGTCTAGATCAGGGTGGTCGATCTGCTGATTTTCCTTTATCAGAATCAACTCCTGGCTATCATCAGAGATCTGGTTGGTAAGACTATAAAGATAGACACCACTACCACAACGGGCGACCATGGAAAGTTTGCCCAATTGGAAATTGAGGTGGATACCACACAACCTTTCCTTGCAGCCATCTTTCTAAATGGGGAACACTACATGATTGAGTATGAAAATCTTCTGGTACTGTGTATGAGATGTGGACGCTTAGGACATGCTGATGCGGACTGCACATTCGTAAAGCCCTTCGTTCCTCCTGAGCCTTCATCGTCAAGCCCGACAACAACAAGTGCACCCATAGCCTATGCCCCAACAATCCACGCCCCCAAACCTCTCAGGCGTGTAGCACAGAAAAAGGATAATAAACATCCTTCAAAGGCTGATTCGGTGAAAACTACCAATGAAAAATCTAAAGAGACCACTCCTACGGCCGACGTGCCTGTCTCTGTCGGCGTCATCGACGACAATGCTACAGTGGCAAAAAACCCAGAGTGGGAGACATTCGTTAATACAAGGAACAAGAAGAAAGGCGGCACAACCCAAGGCAGCAATGTGCAGACCCCTCCTCGCTCATCCCTCCTGTTCCATCTATCGGATCATTGCAGACAGAAGGGTAGTTTCTGCTACCTGCGCCGTCCGCAGCACTGGACGCTGTGCGTGGTACCATCGGAGGCACCTTGGTGGCACTCTCCCTTCCCTTGCCTCACCTCTCTAGGTCTGCCGCCTCCTCCAGCAACCTTCATTGGTGACCTAGACATCCAACCCGCCACCCCTGCCTTCCTCTTTTAGCAGGCTTTGTTGGAGTTGTTTGCAGGTCATGCATGATGGCTGACCCTCTGCCAGGTTAATCATGGTATTGAGGATGATGGAGAAGGTCCACCCACATCCGTCCCTGCTTGCCGTTGAGCTACATCATGTTGTATCTATGCTGTAGGTTTATTCGATGTGACTGCACATCAAAGGAACTAGGGGAAAGGGTCTTCACAGCGCATGGATCCTTCGTCGGGTTTCATCTTGGACCACTATAGATAGGGTCGTGTATTCTGGTGGCAAGAGGCTGACCTGAGGTTCCCATATATATACATACCTAAGAAAACCCTAGGGGTCATCCTTGAAGAGACAAAGAGAGGCCTCAAAGCCTAGACCCATTCACTCTTGGTTGTGAGACACACATACGTTTTCGTATTTCATGGTTTACTAAAAAGGAAGATGCCTAAGGGCATTAATCATCATGCCTTATTCTCTAAAAGCATGTCCATGTATATAGATTCCGGAAAACCCATTAGATATTCCCTATTCTTTTTTTATTTTGGAATTGGCAACCCAAAAATTATAAAGAGAAGCCCATCTCTCTACGACACACATTGGATAATTTATTTCTCAATTAGATTATAGTAACATATCAATCGTTTCCCATATTCCAATCGTGGGGTTCTATGGAATATCTTTTCATATCCTGAAACTTGCTCCTTTTAAATAATTTTATTATCTTGTAGAATCTCCTTGCTTGGTGTCACAACCATTAAATTTCCAATCTTGGCTATGTAATTACTCTTTTAATTATTTCATCACACCATGCATCTTATTCTCCACATTTTATCATTAATTTCAATTTCTTTCTTAATAAAGAAATATCTAATTAATCTTTTCTTTTCTTATTGCATTTTCTATGCAACTTTGGACTCCTTGGAACCCAAGGAACCCAAGAGGCACGAGATCCCTCTTTGGATTTGCCTTCTAGAGGTTTCCACATTTTTCTTTTCTCGAATATTCAATTATTCATTCACTAATTAAATTTTCTTGTTATTTGGGCCCAATAGCCAATAAAGCCCACAACAGAAACATCAAGGCTATTGTAAACAAAATCCATGTATTCAAAACAAACTATATTGTTCAAATATCGTTAATATGAGAAATTACATTTCTCGACAAATGAACTCAAAATCAGGGTTGTAACACACAAGGTTTCTTTCTCATAGAAATCCTTCATAGTAACACTTACATGAATTTATTTCCATTTAGTGTATTTAGTTTACTTCATTCCATTTCCTTTCTTGCATCTGGATACCAAGTCATTTTATTTCCAATGTCATTCTAGTAAACAAATGAAAACCTCCCATTCCTTATAAAACTACTAATTTTAGAAAGTAAAAACAATTCTAAGGTTATATTACTCACTCTTTATTACTTTATCAACCTCTAAATTCTTTATTATGTGACTTATATAGAAGACTTGTATTCATGTCGGATTTCCTCCCTAATCCTTAAATCATGCTATAAAAGCTACATTAGAATTGTATCTTCTTGATGAAGTATCATATCTTCAACTGATGTACTTATACATAATCATGGAAATCTCATTCTTTCTACAAGATTATACCAAGTTACAAATTTATTTTCCATTCCCATCCAATAATGAATGTTAGGGATTTTAAGAAATTATTAATTTTCAATACATATTTATACATCATCATAAACACCACAATGACCACCCTATTTTGATTATGCTAAGATCTATTAAGACTATAAACAACACATGAAAACCCGAGTTTTGTTTTCACTATAGTGTATTCATTCATTACTACATGCATCATCTCATTGAATAATTTGATTCAATCCCTCAATGTTAACCCAAAATTGGGGTATAAACATTTAAAATGTTTCTATTGAGTCTATTCATCCTCATACACAATCATACCTAGATTCACCTTGGGTATAAAGAAAAAGTAATGAACCATATTAAATTCATGTTCAAACCATACTACATATTTCATACATCTCTGTTATGTTTCCAACCATCCAATATATTAGGGGTATCTTAAAAAATATTTAGATCAAACAATGTAATTCCTTTACCATATACTATCAATAGAATTTTCTTTTAGATCATGAAGAAATAAAATACAATTTATTAAATTAAAGATAAAATAAAATGTATAAAAATTCCCAATATTCGCCCAGTTGATTACCCAACAACTTATAAATATAGGTAATAGTCTCATTAAATTTTTAGTCAAATAGAATTAAGCTTTCAAGATGTTAAACTTTGTGAATCAAGACCAAACCACTTATCCCAAATGTAGTCCATAATTTGAGCTCCTTAAATTCAATTCAAACTTTAAGGAATCTATCCTTTTCTTCCTCCTTCAGTTCATGAATCATAGGAATAGAGAATTGGAGGAAAGAATGAGAAAATAGACTGATTAGAGATCTATTTGAGTCCAATTAGAGAAATGATGATTTTGTACATAAGGTATAAGATAACCCACAAACATCAGGATAAGATTGATTAACTTAAATGAGTTATCCAACATTGGAGAAATGAAACCCGAGGATTGATTCTCCATCCTCAGGATCTTCAAAGACCTAGAAATTCCCTTATCCCTAAAAAAAATTACAGCTCTAGATTGAAAGATAGAAATCAAAGGTGCTTTGGTTGATTTTTTTCATATATATCAATCAGTGCTTAAGGAAATTAACTTATAATATTTTGAGCATTTTTTATTTGTCTAGAATGTTTGGTCATCCGTGTTGTTCCTCTCATTCAATTCGGTTGATATAGTAGCATGGTATCACTTAATTTTGCTCCAATTGTTTTTTAAAATGGAGTGTTAAAGGAATTGTTACCAATTTAGAGAATTAGGTATTCTGAATAAATAAATAAAAATAGAAAACCTCACTACTATACTCCAACATGTATATCATTGTTAAATGAGTTTTTCTTGGAGAAACTTGGCTTACCAATTGGTTTAGAAAACATAAAAAAATGAAATTTTATAGTAATAGTTATATTTGAGCTATCAATCAGCATCCAAATTTAGAAGTAATTTGAGTCACATATAAAATAAAAAAATCTATTTACTACACTAATATACATATATATATGTCACTATGTTTCTATCACAATATCTACTTATAAACTCTCAACATCTTATTATGGACAAGTAGTATTTTTTCTTGTCAAACCCTGATTATTTGGAAGAAAATTATGTTTAGAATGTCATAGAGTTAGACATGTCATGTTTTTTTTGTGAGAATAGGATGTTGTGCCTCTTTAGTGATATTAAAAAAGGGTTCAACGATTATAGAGTGCATAAATGTATAAAGACTAAAACAAAAGAAAAAAGCATAAAAGAAACATTTTTGTACTCTGAGAATCTATTATATAGAAGATATATATCACAAATGTAGGCTTCCCATACATCTATAGCTTCTCTTCTCGATCAAGAGAAAAATTCTTCTATTTGTCTCCTACCATAACAAACAGATGATCCAAGCTGCCAACACTTTTCTCTCCTTCTCCAGGCATAAAAGATCTTCAAACTATTTTGCGTGCTCCCCATGTTTACTGCAAAACAGTTCCCATATACGATATGCTTAACGACAATAAAAAATATATGCTGACTACTCTCTACATTTGACTCATAAAAAATACCTTGAAGCCATCTAGTAACCCACTCTTTGGAGATAGTCACCAGTAGGTAGCTTCCTTAGGAAACTTCTCCACAGAACTAGAGAACATTTCTTGAATTCCAATAGTATTGATCCATCTTTCCAAAGAAGTTTGACATGTCATTATTAATTAACAATCATTATTCAAGCTTAAAAAAGCATCAATCTATTAAATTATGTAATCATCCAAGTAAACTCAAATTAGCTGGCTAAGATGAAACTAGGTCATCACAGTTTCTCCCCCTTTATAGAGTCTTCCAGACACGCTCTGATCAACATGGTCAAGGCAAGGAATGATGGGTTTGTGCCAGTGTGCAACATGCTTTCTGAAGGTTTTTGGGGTGCGTTGGAATGACAAAGAGCTGATTAGTTAAGGTGTAAGGCATGGGGAACTTGAGGCATTCAAGGTGTCTGCCCCACCTTTGTGATCTTTTTAGAAAGTGTTTAACTGACACATAAGTGACTAGTTGATGCGAGAGCAGTTGGGAATGCACAGGGGGAACTTAAGTGTGTTCCCTACCTTCTAGAGGATTCTCAAGGTGGATACAACACACTTTTTGTATCAGAGAAGGAGGGGAAGGTGGATTCCAAGTGGGTGTCTTGCCTCTCTAGGTCTAGTTTGTCTTGACTTGACCGAGTTAGGGCCACTTTTATGAGGGATTTGTCTTTCTCAAAGCACAGTGTGCACTTAGTAGGCACCCATTCTCCCCTCAACATTGGTAGGAATGTGTTTCAGGTTCATTTGAGCTTACAGTCGCATACAACATGGATCATAAACATGTGCACACTTGTGATGCATTTGCAATGATAAATGTCCAAGAGAGGACACCCAAATGGTTATAAACTTGATTTGTGAGTGAGAAATTCCAAGTTCAACCCCATGCCACGGGATGAATAGAATGACCAATTAAAAACAATTGCATGGATAAACTTGCCTTTGGTAAAGGGAATATTGTTCACGGGTTAGTCTCATGTTGGGATCCTGATGACAATGTCCAAGAAATGTAGTCCATAGTGTATCTTTCATGTTTTCAGTGTTCATTTTGGTCGGTTTATCTTTCACGATTTTAGTGTTCATTCCGGTCGGTGGCCTTCCCACTAAGAGAAGTTAATGTTTGAATCGTACACATATGATTTCTAATCATGAGAGAGATATAGTCTTGTTTTCCTAATCATCATGTGACTTTGATCTTTTTTGTATCCTATCATCCCTTAAAATGTTACTGATGGATCTAAGATGATTGCTTTCTCTCAGTCTAAGGTGAATATTATTGGCTTTTTGTCAAATTTTGTTGTATATGTTTACACCCATAATTTATCACCAAAGATGTTCATATTTGGAAGTTTGTTCGCACATCTATTTTACATTCATTTAATTTTATTTAATGACACTTTACAATATTTTATTCATTCAACAACCATATCAATCAGACTTTGAATTGGATCGTCAATAGAGAGGCTTATGGATGAAGTAGAAGCATAGATAATGAACTCCATAAGTGCAATATCACCATCTAAACAATTGTACAATCTTTGATCACATCTCTAGAAAAGGACATCTTCATGTAGAGCCATGGCCATTTGCTCCAAGTTTCCCACAATGATGTCTAAGGCTGTGAATTGCCCTCTACTATGTGTCAACTAGATAACCTAGTCAATCAATTAAGATGTCAAAAAAATGTAGTTGTCTTCTCTTTGATTTTACACAAACATTACAATAAAATTAGTCAAGTTGGAATTTCAATGGGAAATCTATAACCTTTTCTTTAAAATGCTATACTTTTTAGGTGGTTGACTATTTAGAACAACTAGCATAACATCATGACTCGTATGAATTTCCCAGTCACCCATCTAGTGGCACTAGCCGATCAAATAGGAGGTCGATGATTGTGTTTTACTCCTTGAATGTGCCTAGTAAGTGAAGTATCAAAGTAGTCAATCAACTAAATTCTTTTTGTGAAGTATGATGATTATAATTTGCAAAGTAGTTGATCAAGTAGCTAATGTAGTCGATCAAATAGTTGGTTCCGTCTTTTCTCTTTTGACATGGGTGGCTATCTGATTCATTAGTGTGACTAGCGATCACATAACAAGCGATGGAGAGAACATTTCTTTGATGTTGTCATATCGATTCCTACACACCAATAGTCAAGATTAGGTGTGTGGTATGGTGAGTTTGTGTTTGACAATCATACATTGATCACATTGTGGAGGGTTTATGAATTCTCCTCTTTTACATGCATCAATCTACAAAAAGAACTTAAAAGTAAATGAAATTAAATTAAATGTTAAATGGGTGGAGACCCTAAAATAAGCAAAAATATAAATGAAATGCAATACAATTTGCAAAATTGAACATGAATTAGATTAGAAATAAGACGAATTGACATTTGGAGGCTACATTTCACTAATAAATGAAGGTATAATGTCTTAAAATGTTCTAAAAAACCATACAGAGATCGATCAACGATGGGATAAGTGTTAATTACTTTAAGAAAGGTTAGAACTAAGGTCGAACAGTCTAATGATGTTCTTATGAATCTTCCCATATTAGAAAAATCTTATTCACTGGTGTCTGATAACCAAACTACTATCAAAAGAGGTAAAAAGAAAGTCTATCACAAAAAAAAATTTATATATAATTCTACAACATAATATAATGAGGCGTATTATATGTGATAGCATTACTTCATAGAATATACTAGCCTATGTTGAACTTGTCTAATCCTCTAGTAAAGTAATTTAGTTAAAGTGATAGTATGCATCACGAATGGTAAGATTATGCCCTAATCAAAAGTCAAAGTAACAGACACTCGATATTCATGAGTGACAATCTCGAAGAGAAAATGATGTTAAATGAGAAAAACGAGTCTCTACATGACTAATACAAGATATTTTATTTCTTACTCTTATGATGTAAACATTATTATATAGTGAATAGTTAAATTGACTTTTTCTTATTGGATTTTACAACCATTCCTAGCTGTACGTAATTGTAACATGTACTTCATGAAAGTCCAAGTACATATGCTATTGAGTGCTTATCTGTAAATTGCTCACGAACATTTTCAGTAGACACATTGACTTAACATGCCAATGAGAATGTAAATTGATCCAATGGATGTAGTGTGAGTAATAATGAGTTGTTGATTAGATAAGGAAAGAATTACTTTAACCTTTTGTTTGTTCAAAAATTAGTTTCCAATGACTTTATGCATTGCAATTGTTTAAGTCCTCTCCATAATTTGTTCGAGGAGTGGATTCTGGAGTATAAATGTTGGAAGCTGATTGGTCACCTACACAAAAAGGAGAATCATATATTACAATTTTCCATGCATATCACACCTCTTAGGGTGGAGTGTATATCCGATAGAGCAACAGGATAACGAGAGAGTACACTAAAATCATTTTTTCTTTCATTGTTTTAATGGGGAATAGGTTTGGTAGGATAAATGATACTACTTGATCGGTCTCTTATGAGAGATCTCGGACACTACATGTAAAACCGGCCTTCCAGCTATCCCTCAAACGACTAATCAATATTTTTTTCCATTATGGTTGTTACTCCCATCGTGAAATGGACATCGCCCTTTTGGGTTCTTCTGTGATTAACCGCATAATGCCCACATAAACTGCACGTGTCTGCCAATCTCGTGGTGAGCCCGCTCCCTCTGCCGGCAGCTGCATGGATGATGAATGTAGATCGTTACAGACCAGTCCGGCCGGACGTCGTTTGTTGGTTCGTTCGTCCGTCTTGGCCGCTTCACCAAATGCGCCCAAATACCTCCTCTCTAAATCTAGCTGCTGCAGTCGTGGCCATTGACGAAATGCAGGAGCTTGCTGTGTCTCTTTCTCGGGCTATGTCTTCGGTCACTACCGCAGTTCAGCTTTTAAGTTGTATTTGAGGGACACGGTGGCTCTCACGTAAGTGGCTGCTCCTAACTACTAATCGCTTTGGAAGTTCGGATCGCTTTGCCTCAATTTATTTTCGAATTCCTCTTTCCCTCGTGGAATTTCTATTTCGTATTATATTGCTTGGTACAAAATAAATAGCTTTTCTCCACCAAAATCCCCATCCTTTCATTTCCTTAATTCCTACCCTAACTTCTCCCAAATCTCCGATAAAACCCACTACCTTCCACCTTGCTAATAAATATTTTGTGTCTCCCCTCAAACTGCTACGTTCGCATTACGCACCGTACAAAATAGACGGAGATTCCCCCCACACAAAACCCACCCACTCATTTCCTTAATTACTACCTACCCAAACTCTTTCCTAAATCGTAGATAAAGCTGCTACCTTTCAACGTTGTTAGTCTGCTTGGTATATATGCATGCACTTAATATATATGTAGGAGTTAAAAAGTTAGTACATGTGTTTTGTTTTTGTATCGTGTTCTAGCGTAGTTTTTGAGATATATTAAATCTTTAGAGCTAGTCTCCAATATAATCACTTGTTAATTTTGTTGTTTTCGGTTGACTCATGACGACTGTGACCGAACTGGAGTCTTTATGTTCTTCTGCGTAGTTGGCGTTCTTAGCACATAACTAGGCCGGTTTTCCATTATAAAATACTCATTTATAAGATATATAATTATCATGCTATGAGGTGTTTAAAAATGGTTGGATGCATATATCATTTTGTAGACCGTCAAATTCAAAACTCATAACCGAGTGGTGGAACACACAGGTTATAATTCAGTTGAATAAATTGAATGGACTATATCTGAGCAGTTAAAAACTTATCACGGTTAAGTCTGACTGTTGACATGCAATCCACTAGTTGGGGTCAAACTCAATCTAGAGACGACAGGATAGCTGAAACAATATCTCAATGTCAAAGTTAGATTTTAGATATATTTTGAAATTATCGTTTAATATACAATATTTGTTAGATAATGCATAGGCACAACTCAGTTAACCAACTATCGACAAAAGATGGTTTTCTAATATTTATTTAGGGTAAAAGATGATTTGTGGAAACAAGATATAGAGTTTTGGGGGAATTTAATTCAATAAATAAACCCTTCCAGCGCTTCTGATGTCTAGTTTGTTTCCACACAAACTGAAACAGAAAGTTATAATAACAACTCCCAACAGAGGCAGGTGCCCTTCTCACCTCCTGTGTTGATAACCGCATATTTTGACGGTACATAACCTGCATCTCAAAAGTCTCTTTCTGCCACCCTCTGGACAGATGTGCTGCGCCGCTGCTTCCACCTTGTTGTCCACTTTGTCCTAGCGTATTGTGCCTGCAGGAGGGCCGTTGGAGGGTCATGCAGCTGTGACAAGCAATGGAGTTTGAAGCCCTACACAGTCGGAAGTCATAGTTGGCCGTGACGAGGTTGTTGTAGTCAACTGTGGGGACTAATGTATTGTGCTCAGGATAGACGGGAAGGCTGTCGCGCTCTCTATCGACCACAAGGTAAGTAGAATGTAAATTGAGTCGTCAAAATTTGCCACAAGTTTGGTTTCCGTGTTGATTCGATTCTATGGATATGCGTTTTATAATAGCCGGAGAGTGTGTCCCCTTCTAGTCTTCATTTTCTTCTTTCTCTTCTTTTCTGCATACTTGTAATAACATGGCTGTTCGTTACTAAGCGCCTTACATTCATCCATTGTGTTCCAGCCAGACAGGAAGGATGAGCAGACTCACATAAGGGGGGCAGGCAATTATGTCATTGATTTGCACGTAGTTCCTCAGGTGATGGCATACTGGCAATGTCTCGAGCAATGGGTAAACAAATCAACTCGCCAGACAACCATAAAATCTTGTATTTAACAAATTATTGGTACCTTATATGTATAACAATTACGTTCTAGTGGGAGTCTACTTCGACTTGTGCTAAGATTTGTTGATTCTAGTTTGTTTGTAAAACTGATCCATCTCTTTTTGTTGTAATTTCTTATCACGAATTGGTCTATAAATGATGGAGAATATATTTCCGTCTGGACACCTGTGTCTATTTATAGATTTGTCAAACTTACATTTTCACTGCTGACCCACCATTACTAAAGTATCGTATGAGATGTCTATTTTTTCCACAAGGAAAAATTGTTATGTAAATAACCACTAGCTTCAAATCTCTAGTTTGACATATTAGTACAATTTCCGTATTTAACATGTACACTACAAACAGATTATATTGAGCTTTTTATTTTGTGATGTCAAATGATATTTAGCAAAACATTTGGGGTTTGAGTCATGACAAAGTTCTGGATTGAACTAATGTACTACATGTTATGATTGAACACACACACACACACACACACACACACACAACTCCTACTTACATGTTGGCTTGGATTATTTTTAACACCCATTCCCATCTCAATTGAAATCCATCCATTAAGTGTGGAATGAATGTAGGTAAGGGTGTAATGCAGAAAGGTACATCAAGCGTTGTAACCTACCAACTCCTAATCAATTTTTTTTTTCACCTAACACCATTTTTCACAATGGGGATTGAAGAAGAGAGGGCCAACATATGTCAATGCTAGGGATAATGCAAGATCAAACTAGCAAGACTTTCATATGGTATCAATGGAGCAATGATTGTCGAGTGATATCCTAATAAAATGGGGAACTATATACTTTGCAAAATAAAAGTGATCCTAAAAAATGGAGTAGATAGGCTAAATGAGAACAATGTTCTCTTCTTCTTGGGATTTGGTTGGAGATATGTCACCAAGTAATGGTTAGGCATAAAGTTCTATGTTGTAGATGTAAACATTAGAGAAAATGCACTACTACAGAAATGTCTTATAACGTCACTTTTAAAGGCGTCAGTTGTATAAATACACCGACACCTAAAACTTAAAGCTTCGGTTAAAAAAACAAACTGCCATCTATCTGTGAAGGGCGATCAGACACGGGTATCACTTTTATTCAGTGTCGGTTCCCTAATAATAAAACGACACCTAAAATTAACCGCCAAATCCAAAATTTCCAGTGAAAAAATTACCTCTAAAACTTAACATATGGCGTTGGTTATTAACTATTAAACCGACGACAAAAGATTATTCGTGAGACAGAAATTGGGCACATTTTGGTCGTCGGTTTTACTACAATGACCGACGCTTATGGGTTTTCCCGCGCTATTCCCGGGGAATTTTTCACACCCTTTAAGCGTCAATTTTTTTGTGTAACCGACGCCTTTAGTTTTATGTGTCAGTTTTTTAGAATAACCGACGCCTATTGTTAACTTAATAGCACCCGCGCGAGCTGGGCTCTTTTCCTTCTCTATTTCATCGACTCCGACACTTAGGTCTGGCGAATTTCACCTGCTCTGGTTGCCGCCTCCGCCGCCATTCCTTGCTCCTCTGATCGCTGCCTCCGCCGTCGTTCGTTGCTCTGGGCACCGCCGTTCCTTGCTCCTCTGCGCGCCGGTGCCTTCTCCTGATCTCCAACCGACACCCTTCTTTGCTAGCTCCGACGTATGAGCCTGCTCACCTTCTCCTGCACCGTGGTTTGTTGCTCCGACGCCTGCCCCTGCTCTCTTCTCGCCCCTACTCTCCAAGCCGCTTCTCTCCTACCTAGGTAGGCCGCTGCCCTTCTTCTTTCTCCACCTCTTCTTCTTCCTACTCCCTCTCCTTACTAAATGGATTAAAACAAGGCCACGACCGTGTGGGCTGGTCACGACCATGGCTGTGTTGACCTACCATAGCCCTCATGGATTAAAACAAGGCCACGACCGTGTGGGCTGGTCACGGCCGTGACTGTGTTGGCCGACCACGGCCGTGTTGGCCAGCACGGCCGTGTTGGCCAGCACGGCCGTGGTAGGCCAACACAACCATGGCCGTGGCCAGCCCACATGGTCGTGGCATTGCTTTTATCCATTTAGTAAGGAGGGAGCATGAAGAAGATGATACATTTGCAATTGAATATTAATGCTTGACCTAATTCTGTAAATTTTGATGCATGTTAAATTAAGATATTAAAACCCTAATACACATTTCACCATAATCTTGAATTAACTATATTGCTGAAATCTTGTGATCAATCTATGTAAGATATTAAAACCCTAATGTTAAATATCTGATTATGTAGTGATGTGTCACCCTAACATCTACATGAATCCCTATTGTATGATAGAATCCCTATTGTATGATGTATATTGATGATAATGCATGAGCTAGTTTGAAATTTTGAAATCAATTATGAATCTCTCCATCCATAGGTCATACTAATTTATGTGTAATCTTTATCTTGATGATGAACATGCATGGACACTCAAAATGTTGAAATCAATGTTATAGAATGACATCACATGTATTTGTTGGCCTAGAAACCCATCCAAGATTTACTCATTAGGAGTAAATTTTGGATAGTCCCCAGTTTGGGACTGTTCTTGAATACCTAATCTCACTTAGGATGTAAGTGTATAATGTGTATTTGGTTTTCAAGAAAATTTCAGCAGCATTTCTCCGTTTGTTCTCGAAATACATATGTACTTAGAGAACAGCTGGGAAATACTGCCAAAATTTTCTTGAAAACCCAATACACATTATACACTTACTAGTGAGATTAGGTGTTCAAGAATGAGATAGGTGGTACACATTTATTATATATAAGAATGACAACACATGTATTTGTTGGCCTAGAGTTTTAACCATGCAAAACTCTAATATGTTAACCCTAGACCCTAATCTTGTTATAATATATACTTGTTTTCTATTTGATCATAGAATGGATACATCATGGATGTCCATTCGTAATCGTTGCACCCTAGAGTTTATTTCTGGTCTTGACCAGTTTATTAGATTTACTGAGGAATATAGGAAACAACCTGAAGATATGTTTTACTGTCCATGTAGGCATTGTAGTAACAATTTAAAAGTCAACACTGGTGACGAAATCAAAAGTCATGTCATGTGCAACAGGATTATACAAGGCTATATAGATTGACACTGGCATGGAGAGATTTGAAACCCGAAACCAGTGGATGTCGATAGCAGTGCTTGTGTGGAAGAAGAAATTGCCTCCGATGATGTAGATGTGAATGAACCAGTTCCAGTAGACATCATTGATGCGATGTTGGATAGTTGTAGGGTAGAGCACACCGATCCACCTCCCATTTTTAGAAACATTGTGTATGATGTTGAGATATCATTATACACATGTTGTACTAAGTTTACGAAGCTTAGCGTTGTGTTGAGATTGTATAAGCTGAAAGCTAACAATAGATGGAGCGACAAAAACTTCACGTCATTGTTGTCTTTGTTGAAATAAATGCTTCCTAAAGAAAACGAGCTGCCAATCTCAACATACCAGGTAAAGAAATTATTATGCCCAATGAGAATGGATGCCAAGAAGATACACGCATGTCCAAATGATTGTGTATTATTTCAAAAGGACTATGTGGATTTGAAAGATTGTCCAAAATGTGGTGCGTCACGGTATAAATTGATGACTTCGGGGGAGTAAAAAACTAGTTCTCCTGCCAAGGTGATGTGGTATCTACCTATAATATTTATGTATATAACATTCTTTACACAAATTTATAGGGGTTGAAGCCATGCCGTCTACAAAGTAAAGAATATTTCATTGCAGAGGCGTCGGCTTACCCATCCCTACTAGGAGAAATGTTTCATGGGTCTCCATTACCAATTGGTTGGGTTCTGTGAGCCCACTATGTATATTCCCCAAGTGGATGGATCTTGCATTGCCATATGCCCACCCAGGTTGCGAAACGCTTGGTGAGGCAGAAGGTAGAGTGATATTGTGGCTAAAAGTGGATGTCCTCTATACTGAAAATGTATGGTAAATTTACATTACGTTAAATTGTTAGTGTGTGTATATGATGTCAATTGATCTAAAATTATATATATAGGTTAAAAAGAAGACACCCAGATCATCTAGGCCTCCACCTCCACCTCCTACATTACCAAGTTGGGTTCCACATGGCCTACCTATCCCGTTAGGTCCTAATTGTAGGGGTATGACAATATGGTTAGGCGAACATGATATAAATTATATTATAACTGTTTCTATAGATACAGATGCTGCAGGTCAATCATAGGAAAGCAAACTATTTATATAAGATATTTTGGAGTTGTTTTGATATGATTGGCTGAATACATATGTGATAGAGCTATGGATAAGGTGAGATCTTCTTTATACATCCATATACCTTGTGTAGGATCTAATGATCTGGTTTCTTATATATTAATGCATACGTAATACATGTTTTGTATCTACTTAGACAAGATATGTGCATATTTTTCATTCAAACATGTATGATTTTTTATTCCATCTTTGATTAGTCTAGTAGCTAAAGACCCTTCGTCAGTTCAAAAATACTGATGTGATGCTTTTATAAATTTTGCTCAAAATAAGAAGACGGTGATAATAACTCCATTCAATGTGGAGTAAGTTTACTTTGCTTATAATTTGGACTTAAGAAAATTACATTTTTATTATGAATTTTGAGTTATTAATTTTTAACTTTTTTACCTCTAGGGGTATACATTGGGAGTTACTAGGTATTGTCACCGAGACGTTCACTGTCTATTATCTAGATCCTAAGGGGACTAAATTGAATTTAAAATATGGACACACAAGAAAATGACATTATTCCGGTGAAAAATATTTCATTTTCATATCCGTTAACATATGTTATTACATTACTATTTAATTATGCAATGTACTTTGTTACATTAACATGTAGGGGTTTAGATGAGTTCAAAAAGGCTGGAGGAAAGGTCCCCTGAAAAAAGAACCAGTCAATAATTTTGAAGAACGTGGAAGTAAGTTCCCTACTGCAATGTATATATTATTTATGTAAACAATGCTTAATTAGTTATATTTTTTAATATTTTGTATATTTCAATTTATAGTGTGCTACACAGACAACAGATGGGCATGTGCATACTATGTGATGCGATTTATGCACATGATTATCAAATATGCCGCAGCGGACATTGATACCATTCCTGAGGTATTATATATAGTCTCATTAGATAATATGAAATATATCAATATTATTTATATATTATTAATTATATATATACATCATTCTCTTTACAAGTGTTTAAAACTGAACACACTACAGGAAAGACCTTACTAGATGTACATGCTCCCTATACGACAGAAGAATTAAATGATGTAAGAGAAGAATGGGCAAAAGTCATACAAGTAGTGGGGTTTTTAAAATATAATTGGGATGTTGATAACGAATAATGACGAAAGAATGATATTTTGTAAATGAATTTTTGAATTGTAATATGTGTGAATGTTTCTACATGTCTGAATGTTTCTACATGTGTGAATGTGAAAATGAATGAAACTACTAGTTTCTATATGAATGTTTCTATATGAATGTTTCTATATGTGTGAATGTGAAAATGAATGGAATTGTAGATTCCTACATGAATGTTTCTACATGTGTGAAAATCAAATGGAACTGCAGGTTGCTAAATGTGTGAAAATTAATGTTGTTAATTTTGCAGGTTTGTGGCATGTTGTTGGCTGATATCAATGGATGTTGTAAAACCTGCAGTTCATAACTGAACTGCAGGTTTCTCATCCTGCGACTAGCCACAATAGGCCTGCAGACTGATAAAAAAAATACATATAATAGGCGTCAGTTATTTGAAAAAACTGATGACACATGCTTACAATGTCGGATAATAGCTAAAACCGACGCCTAATGAGACCAGACACCACAGCCGTAGCAGCAGGTGATATGGCGTCGGTTATCAATAAAAACCTGACGCTGATGGTGTCGTAAATGACTCCCTTTCTGTAGCACGAAGGTTTATGGCGTCAGTTTCCGTAATAATAACCAACGCCTATATCCCCCTGCTGGTGCATTTTCAGTGGCGCGCGAATGTTTCTAGCGTCGGTTTGGAAACCGACACCTAACAGTTTGCCTTTTAGCAGCACCCATATTGGTATTGCATTGAAACCGACACTAAAGAACTTAAATAACCGACACTAAAGGACTTAAATAACCGAAACTAAAGGACTTAAATAACCGACACTAAAGGTGGGTTATGTACTAGTGATAATTGGATGATATAGCAAAGCGACATCCATTCTTAAGAGGGTGTAATTTTTGTTTTCTTGGTTACGCAGTCAAGAGCGATAGTTGGCCGTGATGAGGTCATTGTAGCCAACTGCGACAATTCACGTACTGTGCTCAGAATAGACATGAAGGCTGTCACGCTCTCTATCGACCACAAGGTAAGAAGAATATAAATCAAGTTGTCAAAATTTACCACGAGTTTGGTTTCCATATTGGTTCGATTCTATGGATATGTGTTTAATAATAGCCGGAGAGTGCGATCTCTTCTAGTCTTCATTTTCTTCTTTCTCCTCTTTCCTGCATACTTTTAATAACGTGACTGCTCATTACTAAGTGTCTTACATGCATACATTGTGTTCCAGCAAGCAGGATGAGTAGGCTCACATAAAGGGGGCATGCAGTTATGTCATTGATTTGCACGGAGTTCCTCAGGTGATAGCATATGGGTGATGTCTTGGGCAATAGGTAAACAAATCAACTCACCAAACAACCATGAAATCTTATATTTAACAAATTATTGGTACCTTATATGTATATTAATTACTTTCGTGTGAGAGTCTACTTCGACTTGTGCTAAGATTGTTGAGTCTAGTTTTTTTATAAAACCGATCCATCTCTTTTTGTTGTTATTTCTTATCATGGATTGGTCTATAAATGATGAAGAATATATTTCCGTCTGTAGAACTGTGCCTTTTCACAGATTTGTCAAACTTACATTTTTAGTGTTGACCTACCCTTACTAACGTATTATATGAGATGTATATTTTTTCTATAAGAAAAAATTATAGTGTAAATAACCACTCACTTCAAATCTCTAGTTTAACATATTTGTACAATCTAATTGACCCAAGGTTCTGACGCATTGGAGCGATGGCACCCCCGCTAGGGTTCTCCCGAGGCGGTGGCAGTATCTGCAGCCATGGAGGCCATGGTGGAGGAAGAGGCCAAGGTGTTCCTTCGTCCATGGTTGACCCGCATGATGAGCTGACTGTTGGAACAATCATGACTGACCCATCTGTCGTAGAAGCTACTACTCGACCGGAAGCTAGGAGTTACAAAGATGCCATGGCCGGAAGGAAGGTATCTGACGAAATCACCGTTGTATCTCTGGATACTTTGAAGTCCGAGGACATAGTCATCGATAAAAGCGGTGCGCTTCCGATCATAACGATCAATCCAACGTCCCTTCTACCGTTGCTGGAACTATGGAAGCACGCGGTCATAGTGAAGCCGCTAGGCGGGACCATAGGGTTCCAAACCCTTGTGAACATGCTCTCAATCCTCTGGTCTCCAACAGACACGTTCAGAGCCATTGATCTTGAAAAAGGGTACTAAATCATCCATCTAGGAAATCATGCAGACTTTGTTAAAGCCATGACTGGAGGTCCCTGGGTAATCTTTGGCAATTATCTCTTTGTGCAATCATGGTCTGCTAACTTCCGACCTTCCAATCCGATTCCACGTAGCATAGCGGTCTAGATCAGGGTGGTCGATCTGCTGATTTTCCTTTATCAGAATCAACTCCTAGCTATCATCAGAGATCTGGTTGGGAAGACTATAAAGATAGACACCACTACCACAACGGGCGACCATGGAAAGTTTTCCCAATTGGAAATTGAGGTGGATACCACACAACCTTTCCTTGCAGCCATCTTTCTAAATGGGGAACACTACATGATTGAGTATGAAAATCTTCTGGTACTGTGTATGAGATGTGGACGCTTAGGACATGCTGATGCGGACTGCACATTCGTAAAGCCCTTCGTTCCTCCTGAGCCTTCATCGTCAAGCCCGACAACAACAAGTGCACCCATAGCCTATGCCCCAACAATCCACGCCCCCAAACCTATCAGACGTGTAGCACAGAAAAAGGATAATAAACATCCTTCAAAGGCTGATTCGGTGAAAACTACCAATGAAAAATCTAAAGAGACCACTCCTACGGCCGACGTGCCTGTCTCTGTCGGCGTCATCGACGACAATGCTACAGTGGCAAAAAACCCAGAGTGGGAGACATTCGTTAATACAAGGAACAAGAAGAAAGGCGGCACAACCCAAGGCATCAATGTGCAATCCAACAACTCAGCTACTTCCTCTATAGTGACCCTCTTCGAAAACCAAGTCTCAGAAGGACGGAACACTATCCCAAATGATGGTGAGTCATTTCACTTTAATAGTGTCTCAACAACATCCAACCCTGACCCTCCCCCCGATGGCTTTCATTGGCGGAATAGTGAGGCAGGCAGTGGAATCATCTTGCAAAATAGGAAGATCATTTACCAGAATGTTATGATTAGTCTGGGCAGGGAGAGGAAGAAAGGGAAACTAGCACAACTGGTCAAAAACTTCAATACTAACCAATCAAAAAATCAACTCTCGTTTGAAGATGCTAGTGTTGCTATGGAATACGTAATTGCTAATGATATGGTTGTTAACGAGGAGGAGGAAGGTGGTAGCTCAGCCCTTGGGCTCTGCACAGCCATCCATTAATATACCCCCTCTTCACCCTCACTGTTATGTATATTATGGTTAATATTATGTGCTGGAATGTCCAAGGAGCATGCTCCAAGGATAAAATTTGTCATCTAAAGGAATATAAGTTCACCTACAAACTACATGTTATGGTGCTACCTGAAACCCAGTGTAGTGGTATGAAAGCAGACAATATCATCAAGAAGATTGGTTTCCCCTCATCTCATAGAGTTGAAGCCCTTGGATTCTCAAGTGGCATTTTGCTTTTATGGGATGATGGTCTCTATTCAATTGAAATTTTGTACAATCACCACCAGTTCATCCACTGTGTGATGAATGGGGCTTGGCATATGACCTTCATTTATGGTAGTCCCAACCCTACCAAACAACATTTTCTATGGAGCAGGCTCCTAGAAATTGCCCCCAACATTGATGGTGCATGGGCAGCAGTAGGGGACTTTAACACTATGCTTGATGCTTCTGAGAAAAGAGGAGGCAAATCCTTTGATCGCTGTAATAGCAAGCTATTTAAGGAGCTTCTCTTCCATACTGGCCTGACTGAAGTCCGCATGCACGACCACTTTTATACCTTTAAGAAGTTACAACTACTAGAGAAACTTGACATGGTCATTGCTAATGACGATTGGCTTTCTGTTGATGGGGGGTACAAATCTACTGTACTACCTCACCTCTACTTGGATCATAATTCGATCCTCATCTCAAATTCCAGTGGATACAATGTCAAACGCTGTGTGTTCAGTACAAAAGTGAGCTGGTCTCAAAGCCCGGCCTTCCGTAAGGAGCTGCTGTCTCTTTGGAACAGTGATTTGCCATTCATTGACACCCTTCCTCTCTTCCAAACTGCAACAACAAAGTGGGAACGCTTAAAAGTGCATACCAAGAACAAGGAGAAATCAAACCTACTAGATCAGATCAATCACTGTCAGGTAACTGCTGCATCTCAATCTAATACAACTAACAAACCACTCTTTGTCTCGCTACAAGAATAATACAGTGGGATCCTTCTCTGCGACGAACTCGACTGGAAACAGAAGGAACACATTCACTGACTCCAAGCCGACGTTGCAAATATAAAATTCTTTCAATCTTATATCAAGTCCAAGAGACATTTATAAAGATTGGTAGACTGAAAAATGACCAGGATGAAGATCCCGATTCACTCAAGCAGCTGGTACATAACTTTTTCATTAAACTTATGACTACTAAAGGACAGGTGCAACCTGATGGTGCACTCTGCTAGAGGTGTACACACTAACCAACTAGGGTGTCTAGATGCACTCCATGAGGTCAGAATGCACGGGATGGGATCTTGCTTTCAAAATTTATAAACCTAACTTAACACATACTCACACTAAAATGCTACACCCACAAGCGCACGTGGTCGTGTCGTAGTATAGGAAGGTGGTAAGTACAGGGTCGATCCATAGGGAAAAGAGGGGGCGCTAGAGCTAGGTTAGTTTGTTTAGGTTCCTACTGTGGAGACTAGAGTTAAGGGTTTAAAGGTGATTTTGATTGTTAAACTATTATAAACAAGCAAGCAATTTAAGGCGAGAATGAAATCTATGTTAACCCTAGGTTAGATTAAGACTAAGCAAGCAAGGAAAGACTAAGCTAGGTATGAAAAGGCAAGTTACACTAAGGTAAGTAAGAGAGAAGCAAAAGAGCAATTAAAAAGCTAAGCTAGCATGAACAAGTCAAGAGCAAGGAAAGAAGCTAACTAAGCAAGAAAAGAACTAATTAAGCTAAGAAAGCACAAAACTAAGGCTTTAAGTAGTAAAGAGATGTGTGGGCTGTTTAGGGGTATGAACTTATCACTTAAGTTGTGGGGTGACATATGAACATTATGATTCCATTTAGATTATCCAAACCAAACAACAAGTTAGAGTCCAATGAATTAACCTAAGCTACTAACTGGCCATGGATATGCTAGGTTGTGCATAGGGGAACTAGTCCCTAACACTCCCTACTACCCTTACGAGGCTCCATTGGGTTAGGGATTAGGTACAATTCAATTAGAGTCTAATCAAGTTTAGGTTTCTAGATTAGGCATTCCTAAGGCAATTAGGGGCCGAGGGTAGTAATGGGGATGTGAGATTAGGGTTTTGGACCCCAATTCCCCCACATTCTAGCCTTGAGAAGGCTCCATGCTAATTGCACTAGAATTATATAATCTAGCTACTTAGATCTCTCACTTAGGTTTAGAGAGATTGATTAGGATGTATTAAGATGGGAGGCAACCTAGGGATCCAAGAATTGGACCTAGGGGAAAATCCCAAAATTCACACATATAAGAAATTTGCCTAAATTCCTAGGTGATTTCACACACAAACCAACAATAAATTCATGGAGAATGAGATGCAAATAGAGTATAATCATTAACAAATGGAATTACAATGTTTACATGTCATTTTCCCCCAACATGGTATCAAAGTAACATAATTTCCCCCAAACAGCCCACCCACAGGGGCCTAGCTACTCATAAACATGGAAAATACAAAAAGAAAGGAGAAAGGGGTAGAAGAAGCCATGGAGCTCAATGTAGATGAAGCAATCCTCCTCTCCAACAACTGTAGGACGTTCTCCTCCCTCCTCCAAGGATGAAATGATGTAGAATGATGAAAGAAAGTGGATGGAAGGCTTAGATATGGGGGGTTATGAGGTGAAAATGGTGAAATGGAGTAGATTTGAGGTGTATATGGAGTGGAATGGAGTGGGTGGCGATTTGGGGAGCTAGGAGGGGGTAGAAGGTACCTATCTTTGTGCCCCAGCCTCCACCTAGGTATATATAGGTGTCTAGGGGGTCTAGGGTTAAGTTAGGGGTAAAATAGGTAAAGTAGTGAAAACTAGGTGGGTTTTGTGAGTAACACGACCGTGGTAGGTCACCACAGCCGTGGTGGGTAGGGTAGACCATGACCTTGGTGGATGGGAACATTCATGGGAATTAAAATGTGGAGATCACAAGGATATGTACATGTATGGCCACGGCCGTGGGGGCTCACCACGGTCGTGGTGGGGACCTATGGCCACGGGCATGTTGGTCACCACGGTCGTTTTGGCCATTTTCATCAATTTCTAGGAGTTTTAGTGATTTTTAGTGTTTGGGGCATGTCGACCACGACCGTGGTGGGGTACCGCGGTCGTGGTGGTGTCTCTCCCATGCATTTGAGCTTTAAACTTGATCATCCATGGAGGGTATTGCTTCAAAACATGCTTTGACCACTTGGGGTAGGTTGGAAGTGGTTTTGGCCTCATTTTGGGCTCCTCCAAGCCTGAGGAAACCCTAGATTGGACCATCCTCTTTCCATGCCATCAAGTAGTGGACAAAGTACCTATAAAACATGCAAAAAGCCTCCATAAGTGCATTTGATAGAAATAAGCATATTGGGGGAAATAACATGTAATCTAGCAAGTATAGATGTGGCTGAAATGCAAAATGACACAAGATAAAGCCCTAAAATAGGGCTGAATCACCACCCCAAACTTGAAACATACTTGTCCTCAAGTATGCTCCAACTCAATCTCTCTACAAACTTTTCACAGTCAAGACATGACAAATGCAATGTAGAAGATGATTATCGCTGAATGGGATCAAAGATGACTATGTGCATGTATTTCACCTCTCTCCTCTCCTGCTTTCACAAACCAATCATGAAAAGAGCACAAAGCATATGCACTTCAAATATAGCGCATAGAATACACAAGTTATCCATATTTCTTCCATAAAATTCTGGGTAAACCGTTTCATGGTGACGTTAATCAAGAATGACTAGGAGTGTTGTTTCACATTCATGCATTCAATCTTATATTTCAAATCACACCAAATGACCCATGTGGCTACGGAAAAGGAAAAAAATGAGCTAAGTTTGATGCTTCTTAGCTCAATGGGTATGAAAATGGAAGAAAGGGTTGCGATAAGATTTTTGGAGTGTTTTTACACACTCATCTTTTCTTTATTTGAATGCTCTTAAACAGGAGCATCCTTTTATTTTATTTTTGCTTTGCTTTTTCTTTTCTTTTTCTTTTCCCTTGGTGTAGATAGGGCATATGGTGGATATAGTGAAGCAGGGAGATAAAGATATGGTCACCCCAAACTTTTGGAGGTGGCCAAGGCTGATTATGTGCACTAGGGCATCTTTTTATGAGGCGGAGGGGTATGAAGATGATGGAAGAGTAGTCAGGTCAAAGAGGGGTCATTGGTATGATTTTCCACATAAGACATCCTGCATGAAAATTAATCCAACACTTCATTCAAGATATCACACCACATGAATGAATAACATGAAATTGATATATCAAACAAGTGATTCAACAAACACTAAGCATTTAAAGCTTGCTCAAGTTCACAATTCAACCAAATCAATCACAATCATGAGAGAGGTGATGCACATGTAAAAAGTCTAACATTGATACCACTTAGCAATGAAGCATGACATTTCACTTGCACTAGTCAAAGGTCATCATTTTTACTCAAAACAGTAGAGATTGGGTCAAAACACACGTTTTAGATAAGAAATCTAAAATTTGGGAAAAATTAGCCAAAATGGTGCCAAGTTGCCTTCAATCACATCTAAACCTATATTATTGAACTTAAAACATAAAACAAGCAAATCCTAACTAAAACATGCAAAAATTACCAAAAATCTACATGATATGCAATGCATGACAAAAATAATAATTTTTTGAAAAATTATGCAAAAATGGCAGGAATGTAAACTACATGGCATGCAAGGATGCAAAGCATTAAAGAACATACACACAAGATAGATCAAAAGCAAATAGAGATCATGCTGGACATGTAATCAAAATGAGAGAATGAGATAGGTGGTGCATACCGCCCTACCACCCCAAACTTTTGAATCATGCTGTCCTCAACATGAAACTAGAGCTTAGGGATAGTAGGATGAAGATCATGACTGGTGTGGAGTGTCAGAATATAGGTCACACTATTGTGGCTGGTGGTCAACCCTCGCCATGGTCGTGGCCACTCCTCTTCAACACAGCCGTGGAGGGTGGCCACGGCCGTGGCCAATCTTCTAAAAACATTGTAACTTCAACCAACTTGATGCAATAATTCCCACGGCCGTGGCTGGGTGTCGCAGTCATGCTTGGCCACATGTGTCATGATCGTGGTCGAACTCCACGGCCGTGGTGAGGGTGCTCCTTCAGTTTTCTCACTTCAAGAACTTGAATTTCACTTTTATTTGTTATTCGGCCATATATTTGATTTAAAGACCATGACCTGCTTCTATACCCTCTCTCTATATTGTCTAACACCTACCTCATCATCAAAACTCAAAAGAAAACTATCAAGCACAAGCATGCATGTGTGTTTGTGTTTTCTTGAAAAGTGTAAAAGCAAAGCAAAAGTATCAAAAATTGAAGTTTGGGTGAAAAAATCCCAAACCTAGGTGGGTTGCCTCCCACAAGCGCTAAGTTTCATGCCTTCAACTGGGCTTGTTGTTATTTCACCATCAACCATGGTCCAAAAACAAAATTTTTTCACCCCCATCATAAGCAATCCTCTCAAATGCTTTCCTTGATTGATCTTCCTCCCAAGGGTCATGCGAGCTTCGTAAGTCTTTTTTAGCAATTCTCTCTCCTTGGGGATCATCATCATAGATCTTAATCTGCCTTAAGACCCTCAGAAATATCATGCCATAGGTTTTCTCTCTCTCGAGGAATGAGTCTTCATAGGCACCAAAGAGAGGGGTCTCAATCATATCCATTTGCTCATGAGAAGTAGGGGGAGCATGTGATAGTTGTGGTGGTGACATCAGTGTTGATGGCCGTTGGACTTTAGGTGGAGGAGGCCATTGAGGTTGGAAGGTGAACTAGTAGGAGGGTTGTGGCAATGGAGGTGGTGGTAGTGTGTAAGGCTTAGGATAGCCTTGGAGGTAGGGTAGTGGAGGAGGGAATTGAGGTTGGAAAGTGAAGTGGTGGGAAGGTTGCAGCAATGGAGGTGGTGGAGGTGTGTAATGCTTAGGATAGCCTTAGAGGTAGGGTGGTGGAGGAAATGGATGAGTTTGTGCATTTTAGCCTTCCATCTTGTCTTCTCTGAGTGGCTTGTCACATGCACAAGGCACAACCAAACAAAAGAAAGCAAGTTAGCAAACCAATATACACAAAGAATACAAAGAGTAATGAATAAAGAATAGCAATGATGAGGGAAGTAGGAAAAGTCAAAGCAAAACTAACTAGCTAGGTCGAGCGCATCTAATCCCCGGCAATGGCGCCAAAAAGCTTGGAGTGCTCCGCTAGAGGTGTACACACTAGCCAACTAGGATGGCTAGATACACTCCACGAGGTCAGAACGAACGGGATGGGATCTTGCTTTCAAAATTTATAAACCTAACTTAACACCTACTCACACTAACACACTACACCCACAAGTGCACGGGGTCGTGTCATAGTATAGGAAGGTGGCAAGTATAGGGTCGATCCACAGGGAAAAGAGGGGGTGCTAGAGCTAGGTTAGTTTGGCTAGGTTCCTACTGCGATAACTAGAGTTAAGGGTTTAAAGGTGATTTTGATTGTTAAACTATTATAAACAAGCAAGCAATTTAAGGCGAGAATGAAATCTATGTTAACCCTAGGTTAGATTAATACTAAGCAAGCAAGGAAATTCTAAGCTAGGTATGAAAAGGCAAGTTACACTTAGTCAAGAAAGAGAGAGGCAAAAGAGAAATTAAAGAGCTAAGCTAGCATGAACAAGTCAAGAGCAAGGAAAGAAGCTAACTAAGAAAGAAAAGAACTAATTAGGCTAAGCAAGCACAAAACTAGGGATTTAAGCAGTAAAGAGATGTGTGGGCTGTTTAGGGGTATGAACTTATCACTTAAGTTGGGGGGTGACATATGAACATTATGATTCCATTTAGATTATTAAAACCAAACAACAAGTTAGTGTAACATCCCTGACCTGGGTTATAAGTTAACCCTAGGTGTTTTTCTTAATCATGTAATTAAATACTTGTGATTATCTTTTGGCATGTAATTAAGTTCCTGAGGAACATACATTTTCATTCTGTCCTTTTTAAACAATGTTGTAGTATTGTTTTGTGATACAGGGACCTATGTGAAAATTACCCAATTAGAGGGGTTAACTTGCAAAATTACACATGTTAAGATGTTCCTATGATGATGAGACATCATATGAATGGATATGATGAAGTATGATGGATTTCCCAAGCTTGGGCATCAAGATACTGCTTGTGGAGCAATATTTGTGCTTAAAAAATCCTAATTTTGGAGTAAAGTGCAATTTACCCAAAATGTGGGGTGCAACTTGTAAAATACACCTTTTAGAGTATCCTTTATGACTCTTGACATCATTTAGAGAATAAATGATGAAAGGGGCGCTTCAATTAGATAATTAGATAAGAAGAATGACTTTTATAGTAGAATCACCTAGTATGAGTAAAGAGACCTTTTATATATGTACCTTAGTTTGCATGTTGGCTTTCTTTACCCTTAGCTCTTGAGTTTTGATGGGATTTGCTTAAAGTTATGATATATTGAACATGCCTTATAAGTTAAGGAGGGACCTAGATGAGAAACACATAAACTAGAGGTCCTTATGTTGAAAACTAACCCAAGCTATATAAGCTTCTTTCTTTGCAAACCAAGTAAACATATTCCCTTATGTTCTTCACTTATCATCTTGCTCAACTAACTAAGGTAGATCTCTGGAGCTCAAGAAGATGACTAACCTGTTCTAAGGTGAGAAGATACCATCTTCTAGCTCGGATTCATGGAGGAATTCCTTGTATAAGGTTGATTTTATGGTTATCTCACTTAGGTTTCTTGTTCTAGCCGACCTTCCCCAATCTTTTCTTGGAGAAACTTCTTTGGCCGACTTGTGGAGCTCAAGACGCCATTAAAGGCTTCAAGCTTGGAATCTTGGAGTTCTAGGAACAACGTTTAAGGAGGGCTTTATAACTCTAAACCTTTGCTTTATTATGCATATATATGTTCTTGCAAGTTAGTACCTAGTTTTTCTTCTTCCCCACTCTTTCTTGCACTTTTGCAAGCAATCTGTGAAGTAACCGACCTGCACTGAGGTTGAAGATGATGGGCGTGAATTCCTAGGTAACTTTACCAAATGACCTTGGACCATTTGGTCTAAACGGTTTGCAAACCGTTTGAAATCAAACAGTCTCAAGACCGTTTGATCTCATGCGGTCTTGCAAGACCGTTTAGATTCAAACGGTCTCCAAGACCATTTGGTAGGGTTGACCAAGTGAAGACTGTTTAGAGGTCTATTGTACACATGTTGAATTAATCAATTATAAAGAATCATGATCTAATTGCAAACAAATCACAAGTTGAAGGCACTTCAACCTTCTAAACCCTAATCGGGTTGAATTGCTGATTTCAAGGATAGATTTTGGTGAACTTTGGGTTGAAGGGCCCAAACGGTCTCAAGACCGTTTGGGGGTTCACTCAAACGGTCTCAAGACCGTTTGGTGACAACCCAAGACCGTTTGGAGGTCTAGGGTTAAGGTAATTTGATGAAATGAGGGTCCAATCACAATAGGTTGATGAATTGAATAAAAGTGCTGATTTTAGACCTAATTAGGGTTCAACCCTTATCAAATCGACTTAGATGTTTGATGAAACTTTGGGAAAACGGTCTCAAGACCGTTTGGAGGGTGTCCAAATGATATCAAGACCGTTTGGGCCAAGCTTGGCCCCAATTGAGTATCAATTGATGGGTTCAACTTCATTTTGTTTCACATTGTTGAACATTGAGGGTTAACCGATTGCAAACCCTAATTGAGTTGGATTTAACCGTAATTGGATTTCAATTGAGGGTCAATTTGGTGTCCAATTTATTAAGGTTAACCCTAATTGGCTCAATTTATAAGTGGTTAACAAGGTTATGGCCAATTGAAGGCTTCCACATAGATAACCATAATCGATTATAACCTTTGATACACCTTTGAGGTCCATGCGATTTTGAGCCCATTTGGACCAAACGGTCTCAAGACCATTTGGATCCAAATGGTCTCAAGACCGTTTGGGGCCAAACGGTCTCAAGACCCTTTGGGGCCAAACGGTCTCAAGACCGTTTGGACTCAAACGATCTCAAGGTTGTTTGGTCCAATCGATCTCAAGATTGTTTCAACTCATGCGGTTTCAAGGTCGTTTCATCCAAACGATTTGGAAGTCAACACTCACAAATGGTCAACACACTCAAATGGTCTAAAGACCATTTAAGGGCAAACGGTCTTGAGTGTCATGCGGTCTTGAAGTCAACTATAGCAAACGGTCAACACATCCAAACGGTCTCAAGACCGTTTGGAGGTTGAAAGTGTGTAATCATTTGGAGACTTTAGGGTTGTGTTTGCTTAGTACTTTGAAGGTTTAAATTGGTTATATGGTGGTCTAATACAAACCCTAATGATACCTAAAGACATTAAGGGGTTAAGTGATTAATAGATTGACCCATGATTGTGATCAATGGTGTACTTTACCAATATGCCCTTGAAGGGTTCAACTAGATGATACCTTGTTTTAATCAAACCCTAATGACATGATAGTGGTGACTTAGCTTATGTTAATCAATGAGGACTTGACCTAACCTATTCTAGAGTGATGTAATCACCATCTCTTAGTAAGAGGAGAGAGGAGGTACCATTTATGGTTGAAACTCAAGTAAAATACCTTCAATGTATATGAATGTGCATGATTAGGGTATGATCCACCTATGTGAGATCATGAAAACCCTAATTATGATAATTGATGAATCTTAACCTAATTTGAAGGCATCAATGATGATGTTTCTCATACATGATGATTCTATGAGCTCAATTCACTATAAAGTGAATAGTAAACCCTAATTCTAGGGTAATATGATGAAATGTACAATAAATCCTAATTCCAGGTTATGCTTTTAAGCATGAATCTTCATGATTTAAGTATGAAAGGAGGAACCACTATTTCTAATCATAATGGAATGGATTGGATAACCCTAATTGATGTAAATCAGGGAACCTAGCTATTGTAAGAGTATGAAGGTACAACTCTTGAAATGAATTGGTTATTATTATTAGTTGAATTAACCATGCATGTTCTTATATGTGGATGATCATATCCAGGTAAGGATTATGATACCATATTCATTGAAAGCATGTTGTTAGCTTAATGAATAGTGAATATGATATGATGCCTAAGTTTAAGTAGCATCATATGAGATCATAGGCTGTAAGAGCCATGAATAACATCAAGGTCATGCTGATTAAATGACTTATGATGAGTTGATATCCTTTGGTAACTGATATGAGTTAAACTTGATACATGTAGTATTCTTCTTGTATAGTAGTGTTTTAATATTTAAATGCTTGGAAACATGTATGATGTTAAAAGAATACTGAAATGTACCTAACGAATCACATATAATCATACCATGTAGAGCCCTGATCATAGATCCATCATTGTCAGAAGTTAAATGATGGTGAAACAGGTTTTCCTAAGGGAACTCCTGGATCACATACTTTTGAGTATGTGGGGGAATATGGATGTGTATATCCTTACATCCTAGTGTAGGAATTGATGTATATGTATCTTAATATATCAATCCTTCACTATAAGTTTATGCCAGGGTGATGTAACACTAATCTCCCGAGGAAATCTTTTATACCGCATTGATGAGAGATAAACAAGAAATCTTTCGATGATGAAGAGAGTAAAGAATGCCACTGTGACTCTAATAGTGAAGTACCAGAATACCCTGGTAAGCTATAGTAGCAGAGACACTAGATGTCCTGCATGTTTATCCTCACTCTGACTGAGGAAGATGAGGTCATAAGAATCTGGCTCTTTTGATGACCTAGGTATGATACCGATGCGACTTAATAAGTGATCGGTTGGAGTATGAGCGGTATACCTCATCTCCGCAGGGCATAATAATGTTTGTAAAACACAATCAACCGCGTAGCATATCTTCTTAGGTTAAAACTATGAGATACAATGACTGAAATTACACTGCCTAGTATATATGTTTTTCATATTTCTTAAATGTTGTTGTCCTACTTAAAGTCAATATGCTGTTGATTACCTTAATAGCTTTTATTGCTTATGTTGTTCTTTGATTGCTTTAATAAAGCTTATGGCGGAGAGTTATAAATCTTGCTGGGACAATTATTTAAAATTGTCTCACTCCGTAGACTTCAACTTTTTAGGTGGTCGTCGGGGATGAAGGAACTAGTCTGCAGGTGATCAGTATCAGCAGCAGCAGCACCAGGAGCAGCAGTGAATCTCAGGTGGAGATACTGATTGCTGAGCCATGTAGTTAGTTAGTCCTACGTTGTCTCTGTACTCTCAGGTCCTTGGAGTTAGTTGGTCTGAGATTTTTGGTTTTGAATCTTGAGATTTTGTATCTGGTTGTGTATAATCACTCAAGAAGTGATTTAACAAAGATGTAAACTGTTTATCTTGTTTCTATAAAAGAATTTTTATGATTTCAAGATCTTGTCTCAAAAAGTTTTAATTTCCAGTGATTTTTGTATTCCACTGCTAATCGAATGCTTCCGCTGAGTTTATGTCGTGGTTTATGGATCAGATCGTCTCAATTTAGTGGTATCAGAGCTCTAGGTTTGCCGAGTCTACAGAGACATAGGACTTAGGATGTCGAGTCTATCCTTAGTGTTTCTTTCTTATCTAATAGAATCTTCTGCTCCTCAGGAGAAGAAGATATATAAGGATGTCTGAGCCACATGAGGAGTACGTGGCTGAGAGTAGCGTTGCTGCACCTCGAGAAGGTGCAAGGAACCCAGAGATAGAATAGCCCGTACCTGAGCCACCTCAGTTTGACCTAGCTGACATGGGTAACCCTGCTGTTCAAACCATGTTCGGGCAGTTTATGACTGCCATGACACATATAACCAATAGGATGCCCATGCCTGTACCAAGGGCACCTGTCCATCCTAAAGGACAAGGTATCAGTAAGACGTTTGAGCGACTTTGTCGTGTCGGAGCAACCGAATACTTTGGGACAGCTGACCCCGTAGATGCCGATCTGTGGTTAATCGAGTTGGAGAAAGCCTTCAGAATCTTGAGCATCCCTAAAGTTGAGAAGGTTAGACATGATGTCTATCTTCTCAAAGGAAGTGCTGGTCACTGGTGGGCCATGGAAGAGCAGAAGAGGCCTGGAGTAGAGATCTCATGGGAAGACGTTCGTCGGGGATTTGTCAACAGATACTTTCCAAAGACATTCCTGGACGAGAAGATCTCTTAGTTCGAGAGATTGAGGCAAGGCATGATGAACATTAGTGAGTACGAAGCTAAGTTCATGGAGTTGTTGTGGTTCTGTCCGCACATGGCTGCCACAGAAGAAGAAAGGATTAGAAGGTTCGAGAAGGGTTTAAATTCCGATTTGACTACTCCCGTGTCTGCCCTAGAAAATTGGAAGAGGTTCGCTACCTTCGTTGAGTCAGTCTGAAGGATAGAGAGATCTGTAGCCGAGAAGAGGCAAACCCATAAGAGATATCCACAGTTCTAGGGTTCTTCATCTAGAGACTTTAAGAAGCCTAGATTCTCTACACCTACACCTCCACCACCCAAATCTAGTGCTCAGACACAGTGGACACTGAGTAGAGGTAGAGGACGAAGCCTACCACTACAAGAGACTCACAGTTCAACATCAATGTCAGTCACAGGACCACCAAGACCACAACAACTGGAAAGAAGCTGCTACAACTGTGGGAAGGTCGGACATCTGATGAAGGACTGCAGGTCTAGGCCTGTCAGTGTGACACAGCCTCAGAGACAGAGTCAACAGGGGTCACAGAGAAGACAGTTTCAAGGAACAGCTAGAGGACGTGGACAAGCATCCCAAGCTGGATCGTCGGCACCAACTCAACCTCAGGCGACAACAAGGTTCTATGCAATGAACCCACCTGATGCAGTGATCAATCCACGGGTTGTGGAATTTGTCAGATGGAATTGTTATATTCTGATATGTCTACATCTTGTGTTGTATCTGTTTTGATTGACCCGGGTGCTACAAACTCCTTTATCACTCAGAGAGTGATTCACAACTGCAATATGACGGTCAGTCATAGGGCAGATAGCTTGTTGCTTGAGACTCCATTGAGAGGGTCTGTTGTGTTGCAGGAGGTATGCTCTCCCTACATCCTCTTCTTTTCTGATCATCGCATTCAAGTGGGTCTTATACAACTTGATATGCAAGGATTTGATATAATCCTTGGGATGGATACCTTGGAAAGGTATAGAGTTATCTTGGATTGTGAATCCAAGTAGGCTGTGTTTGCTGATGAAAGCGACATATGGATCTTTCAAGGAGAGAGAAAGATTCTACCCACCTTTCTTGTGTCAGCTATGGTTGCTGAGAAGCTGATGAGGCAAGGATGTTATGCATTCTTGGCCCATGTGGTAGATACTACCATGGAAAGTCCTAACCCTGTTGAAGTTCCTATAGTCAGGGAATTTGAAGATGTGTTTCTTGAAGAACTTCCAGGTATACCACTGCCTTGGGAAATTGGTTTTGAAATCAATTTGGTCCCAGATACACAACCTATAGCTCAAACACCGTATAGGATGGCGCCTGCCGAGATGGAAGAACTCAAGAAACAACTTCAGGAGTTACTTGAGAAGGGTTTCATCTGACCGAGTACTTCACCCTGGGGTGCTCCGGTTTTGTTTATTAAAAAGAAAGACGGGTCAATGCAGTTGTGCATTGATTATAGACAACTCAATAAAGTAACAATAAAGAACAAGTACCCTTTGCCGAGGATTGATGATCTTTTTGACCAGTTGCGTGGTGCAACAGTCTTCTCGAAGATATACTTGAGGTCAGGATATCATCAACTTCGTATTAAGGACAGTGACATATCCAATCTGCCTTTAGGACAAGGTATGGTCACTATGAGTTCACAGTTATGTCGTTTGGACTAACTAATGCACCAGCTGCATTTATGGAACTCATGAATAGAATCTTCCGACCTTTCCTCGATCAGTGTGTTGTTGTCTTCATAGATGACATTCTGATCTATAGTAGAGATGCTCAGCAGCATGAACAACATCTTCGCCAAGCTTTGACCTTGCTAAGGGAACATAAGCTATATGCTAAGTTTAGCAAGTGTGAGTTCTGGTTGCCGGAAGTATCTTTTCTTGGACACGTGGTATCTGCCTCGGGTATTCGTGTTGACCCTAAAAAGGTAGAATCTGTTCTACAGTGGGAACAACCGAAGACACTGACAGAGACTCATAGTTTCTTAGGGTTAGCTGGCTACTACCGAAGGTTCATCAAGAACTTCAGTTATATAGCCTTACCCTTGACCATGTTAACCCAGAAAGATGTTCCTTTTGCCTAGAGTGATAAGTGCCAGCAATCTTTTCAGCTGTTGAAGGAAAGGTTGACAGGTGCACCTGCACTTGTGCTACCTGAGCAAGGTAAGGGATATGTAGTTTTCTGTGATGCCTCCAAGAATGGACTCGGATGCATGTTGATGCAGGATAAGCAAGTGATTTCTTTTGCTTCCCGACAGCTTAAGAAACACGAGGAGAATTATCCGACACACGATCTGGAGTTAGCTGTTGTGGTTCATGCCTTAAAGATCTAGAGACATTATCTCTATGGAGAGACATTCCAGATATTCACTGACCACAAGAACCTTAAGTATATCTTATCTCAGTATGAACTTAACATGAGGCAACGTCGCTGGATGGAGTTAATCAAGGACTACGATTGTATAATCAATTACCATCCAGGGAAGGCCAATGTGGTTGCAGATGCCTTGAGTAGGAAATCAGCAACATCAACCATGGATAGGGCACAACTAAACTCTGTAGTATGCTCTAGGAGAGATATGCTTATCTCTTTAAGGTAGGACAATTTACAGTTGAAGGTGTCATTGTTATCTGGGTTGTTAGATGAAATGCCTATTAAACCTACCCTAAGAGAGAAGATCAAGGAGGCACAACAAGTTAATGCTGTAGTTTAGCAGATTAGGTCTGAGTATGGTGATGAGAAGCGGGATGGTTTCCATGACTCAGATGACCAGGTGGCATGCTATCATGGGAGGATGATAGTACCGGATGTGTAACTTGAGGAAGTTAGTCTTGGAAGAAGCTCATTCTTCGATGTATGCCATGCATCCAGGGAGCACCAAGATGTATCAAAACTTGAAAGATATGTATTGGTGGCCTGGGATGAAAAAGGATGTTGTTGAGTTTGTTCTAAGGTGTCCTGTGTGTCAGCAAGTTAAAGCTGAACACCAGAAGCCTACAGGGACAATGCAACCTTTATCCATACCACAGTGGAAGTGGGACCATGTGACCATGGACTTTGTTGTTGGCCTACCCAAGACAAGCAAAGGACATGATTCCATCTGGGTAATAGTTGATAGGTTGAAAAAGACAGCACATTTCTTACCTGTCAAAATAACCTATTCTACTGAAAGGTTATCACTACTGTATGTTCAAGAGATAGTGAGATTGCACGGAGTTCTAGTCACTATAGTTTCTGATAGAGGTCCCCAATTTACAAGTCATTTTTGGGAGCAGTTACATAGAGATTTAGGCACCAAGTTAAGGTTTAGTACAACCTTTCATCCACAGACTGATGGACAGTCGTAAAGGACTATATAGACCTTGGAAGACTTGTTGAGAGCATGTGTTCTCCAGTTTACCGGGAGTTGGGATCTACACCTAAGCTTGATAGAGTTTGCCTATAACAATAGCTATCAACATAGCATTGATATGGCACCTTATGAAGCTTTGTATGGTAGACGTTGTAGATCACCCTTATGTTGGTATGAGACTGGTGAACATCAATTGTTAGGTCCTGATCTTGTACATCAGACCACAGAGAAGATTAAAGTAATACAACAACAGATTAAGACTACACAGGATAGGCAGAAATCTTACACCGACAGACATCATAGACCCTTAGATTTCCAAGTTGGAGACAGAGTGTACCTCAAGGTCTCTCTTTGGAAAGGAGTCCTTCGTTTTGGAAGGAAAGGGAAGTTAGCTCCTAGATTTATGGGGCCTTATCCAATCATTGAACGGGTTGGAAAAGTAGCCTATAGACTAGAGTTACCTCAAGAGTTGCAGAAGTTACACCCTACGTTTCACATTTCTATGCTGAGGAAATGTTACCCTGATACCGAGCTAGTTCTACAACCTATGGAGGTAGAATTGAATGATGATATAACTTATGAGGAAGGACCAGTGTCAATCCTTGATAACAGAATTAAAAAGCTAAAGAAGAAAGACATAAGTCTTGTGAAAGTCCTCTGGAATCACCGTGGTGTTGAAGAAGTCACTTGGGAACTAGAGGAAGAGATAAGAAGGAAATACCCTGCTCTTTTCTCCTAATATGTTTTATCGATTTCGGGGACGAAATCCTTGTAAGGGGTGGATAATTTGTAACATCCCTGACCTGGGTTATAAGTTAACCCTAGGTGTTTTGCTTAATCATGTAATTAAATACTTGTGATTATCTTTTGGCATGTAATTGAGTTCTTGAGGAACATACATTTTCATTCTATCCTTTTTAAACAATGTTGTAGTATTGTTTTGTGATACATGGACCTATGTGCAAATTACCCAATTAGAGGGGTTAACTTGCAAAATTACACATGTTAAGATGTTCCTCTAATGATGAGACATCATATGAATGGATATGATGAAGTATGATGGATTTCCCAAGCTTGGGCATCAAGATACAACTTGTGGAGCAATCTTTGTGCTTAAAAAACCCTAATTTTGGAGTAAAGTGCAATTTACCCAAAATGTGGGGTGCAAATTGTAAAATACACCTTTTAGAGTATCTTTTATGACTCTTGACATCATTTAGAGAAGAAATGATGAAAGGGGCGCTTCAATTAGATAATTAGATAAGAAGAATAACTTTTGTAGTAGAATCACCTAGTATGAGTAAAGAGACCTTTTATATATGTACCTTAGTTTGCATGTTGGCTTTCTTTACCCTTAGCTCTTGAGTTTTGATGGGCTTTGCTTAACGTTATGATAGATTGAACGTGCCTTAGAAGTTAAGGAGGGACCTAGATGAGAAACCCATAAACTAGAGGTCCTTATGTTGAAAACTAACCCAAGCTATATAAGCTTCATTCTTTGCAAACCAAGTAAACGTATTCCCTTCTCTTCTACACTTATCATCTTGCTCAACCGACTAAGGTAGAGCTCTGGAGCTCAAGAAGATGACCAACCTATTCTAAGGTGAGAAGAGACCATCTTCTAGCTCGGATTCATGGAGGAATTCCTTGTATAAGGTTGGTTTTATGGTTATCTCACTTAGGTTTCTTGTTCTAGCCGACCTTCCCTAACCTTTTCTTGGAGAAACTTCTTTGGCCGACCTGTGGAGCTCAAGACGCCATTAAAGGCTTGAAGCTTGGAAGCTTGGAGCTCTAGGAACAATGTTTAAGGTGGGTTTTATAACTCTAAACCTTTGCTTTATTATGCATATCTATGTTCTTGCAAGTTAGTACCTAGTTTTTCTTCTTCCCCACTCTTTCTTGCACTTTTGCAAGAAATCCGTGAAGTAACCGACCTGCACAGAGGTTGAAGATGATGGGCGTGAATTCCTAGGTAACTTTACCAAATGACCTTGGACCATTTGGTCTAAACGGTTTGCAAACCGTTTGAAATCAAACGGTCTCAAGACCGTTTGATCTCATGCGGTCTTGCAAGACCGTTTAGATTCAAACGGTCTCCAAGACCGTTTGGTAGGGTTGACTAAGTGAAGAACGTTTAGAGGTCTGTTGTACACATGTTGAATTAATCAATTATAAAGAATCATGATCTAATTGCAAACCAATCACAAGTTGAAGGCACTTCAACCTTCTAAACCCTAATCGGGTTGAATTGCTGATTTCAAGGATAGATTTTGGTGAAGTTTGGGTTGAAGGGCCCAAATGGTCTCAAGACCATTTGGGGGTTCACTCAAACGGTCTCAAGACCGTTTGGTGACAACCCAAGACCGTTTGGAGGTCTAGGGTTAAGGTAATTTGATGAATTGAGGGTCCAATCACAGTAGGTTGATGAATTGAATAAAAGTGCTGATTTTAGACCTAATTAGGGTTCAACCCTTATCAAATCGACTTAGATTTTTTATGAAACTTTGGGAAAATGGTCTCAAGACCGTTTGGAGGGTGTCCAAATGATCTCGAGACCGTTTGGGCCAAGTTTGGGCCCAATTGAGTATCAATTGATGGGTTCAACTTCATTTTGTTTCACATTGTTGAACATTGAGGGGTAACTAATTGCAAACCCTAATTGAGTTGGATTTAACCCTAATTGGCTTTCAATTGAGGGTCAATTTGGTGTCCAATTGATTAAGGTTAACCCTAATTGGTTAACAAGGTTATGGCCAATTGAAGGCTTCAACATAGATAACCATAATCGATTATAACCTTTGATACACCTTTGAGGTCCATGCAGTTTTGAGCCCATTTGGACCAAACGGTCTCAAGACCGTTTGAGGCCAAATGGTCTCAAGACCCTTTGGGGCCAAACGGTCTCAAGACTGTTTGGACTCAAACGATCTCAAGGTCGTTTGGTCCAATCGATCTCAAGATCATTTCAACTCATGCGGTTTCAAGGTCGTTTCATCCAAACGGTTTGGAAGTCAACACTCTCAAACAGTCAACACACTCAAACGGTCTCAAGACCATTTAAGGGCAAATGGTCTTGAGTGTCATGCGGTCTTGAAGTCAACTATAGCAAATGGTCAACACATCCAAACGGTCTCAAGACCGTTTGGAGGTTGAAAGTGTGTAATCGTTTGGAGACTTTAGGGTTGTGTTTGCTTAGTACTTTGAAGGTTTAAATTGGTTCTATGGTGGTCTAATCCAAACCCTAATGATACTTAAAGACATTAAGGGGTTAAGTGGTTTATAGATTGACCCATGATTGTGATCAATGGTGTACTTTACCAATATGCCCTTGAAGGGTTCAACTAGATGATACCTTGTTTTAATCAAACCCTAATGACATGATAGTGGTGACTTAGCTTATGTTAATCAATGAGGACTTGACCTAACCTATTCTAGAGTGATGTAATCACCATCTGTTAGTAAGAGGAGAGAGGAGGTACCATTTATGGTTGAAACTCAAGTAAAATACCTTCAATGTATATGAATGTGCATGATTAGGGTATGATCCACCTATATGAGATCATGAAAACCCTAATTATGATAATTGATGAATCTTAACCTAATTTGAAGGCATCAATGATGATGTTTCTCATACATGATGATGCTATGAGCTCAATTCACTATAAAGTGAATAGTAAACCCTAATTCTAGGGTAATATGATGAAATGTACAATAAATCCTAATTCCAGGTTATGCTTTTAAGCATGAATCTTCATGATTTAAGTATGAAAGGAGGAACCACTATTTCTAATCATAATGGAAGGGATTGGATAACCCTAATTGATGTAAATCAGGGAACCTAGCTATTGTAAGAGTATGAAGGTACAACTCTTGAAATGAATTGTTTATTATTATTAGTTGAATTAACCATGCAGGTTCTTATATGAGGATGATCATATCCAAGTAAGGATTATGATACCATATTCATTGAAAGCATGTTGTTATCTTAATGAATAGTGAATATGCTATGATGCCTAAGTTTAAGTAGAATCATATGAGATGATAGGCTGTAAGAGCCATGAGTAACATCAAGGTCATGCTGATTAAATGACTTATGATGAGTTGATATCCTTTAGTAACTGATATGAGTTAAACTTGATACATGTAGTATTCTTCTTTTATAGCAGTGTTTTAATATTTAAATGCTTGGAAACATGTATGATGTTAAAAGAATACTGAAATGTACCTAACTAATCAAGTATAATCATACCATGTAGAGCCATGATCATAGATCCATCATTGTCAAAAGTTAAATGATGGTGAAACATGTTTTCCTAAGGGAACTCCTGGATCACATACTTTTGAGTATGTGGGGGAATATGGATGTGTATATCCTTACATCCTAGTGTAGGAATTGATGTAGATGTATCTTAATCTATCAATCCTTCACTATATGTTTATGCCGGGGTGATGTAACACTAATCTCCTGAGGAAATATTTTATACCGCATCGATGAGAGATAAACAAGAAATCTTTCGATGACAAAGAGAGTATAGAATGCCACTGTGACTCTAATAGCGAAGTACCAGAATACCCTGGTAAGCTATAGTAGAAGAGACACTAGATGTCCTGCATGTTTATCCTCACTCTGACTGAGGAAGATGAGGTCATAAGAATCCGGCTCTTTTGATGACCTAGGTATGATACCGATGCGACTTAATAAGTGATCGGTTGGAGTATGAGTGGTATAACTCATCTCCGCAGGGCATAATAATGTTTGTAAAACACAATCAACCGCATAGAATATCTGCTTAGGTTAAAACTACGAGATACAATGACTGAAATTACACTGCCTAGTATATATGTTTTTCATATTTCTTAAATGTTGTTGTCCTACTTAAAGTCAATCTGCTGTTGATTACCTTAAAAGCTTTTATTGCTTATGTTGTTCTTTGATTGCTATAATAAAGCTTCTGGCGGAGAGTTATAACTCTTGCTGGGATAATTATTTAAAATTGTCTCACTCCATAGACTTCAACTTTTTAGGTGGTCGTCGAGGACGAAGGAACCAGTCTGCAGGTGATCAGTATCAGCAGCAACATCACCAGGAGCAGTAGTGAATCTCACGTGGAGATACTGACTGCTGAGCCATGTAGTTTGTTAGTCCTACGTCATCTCTGTACTCTCAGGTCCTTGGAGTTAGTTGGTCTGAGATTTTTGGTTTTGAATCTTGAGATTTTGTATCTGGTTGTGTATAATCACTCAAGAAGTGATTTAACAGAGATGTAAACTGTTTATCTTGTTTCTATAAAAGAAGTTTTATGATTTCAAGATCTTGTCTCAAAAAGTTTTAATTTCCGGTGATTTTTGTATTCCGCTGCTAATCGAATGGTTCTGCTGAGTTTATGTCATGGTTTATGGATCAGATCATCTCAGTTAGAGTCCAATGAATTAACCTAAGCTACTAACTGACCATGGATATGCTAGGTTGTGCATAGGGGAACTAATCCCTAACACTCCCTACTACCCTTACGAGGGATTAGGTACAATTCAATTATAGTCTAATCAAGTATAGGTTTCTAGATTAGGCATTCCTAGGACAATTAGGGGCCGAGGGTAGTAGTGGGGAGGTGAGATTAGGGTTTTGGACCCCAATTTCCCCACATTCTAGCCTTGAGAAGGCTCCATGCTAATTGTACTAGAATTATCTAATCTAGATACTTAGATCTCTAACCTAGGTTTAGAGAGATTGATTAGGATGTATGAAGATGGGAGGCAACCTAGGGATCCAAGAATTGGACCTAGCGGCAAATCCCAAAATTCACACATATAAGCAATTTGCCTAAATTCCTAGGTGATTTCACACACAAACCAACAAGCAATTCATGGAGAATGAGATGCAAATAAAGTATAATCATTAACAAATGGAATTACAATGTTTACATGTCATTTCCCCCCAAAATGGTATCAAAGTAACATAATTTCCCCCAAATAGCCCACCCACAGGGGCCAAGCTACTCATAGAGATGGAAAATACAAAAAGAAAGGAGAAAGAGGTAGAAGAAGCCATGAAGCTCGGTGTAGATGAAGCAATCCACCTCTCCAACAGCTACAGGACGTCCTCCTCCCTCCTCCAAGGATGAAATGATGTTGAATGATGAAAGGAAGTGGATGGAAGGTTTAGATATGGGGGGTTATGTGGTGGAAATGGTGAAATGGAGTGGATTTGAGGTGGATATGGAGTGGAATGGAGTGGGTGGTGATTTTGGGAGCTAGGAGGGGGTAGAAGGTAGCTATATGCGTGCCCCATCTGCCACCTAGGTATATATAGGTGTCTAGGGGTCTAGGGTTAAGTTAGGGGTAAAATAGGTAAAGCAGTGAAAACTAGGTGGGTTTTGTGAGTAGCACGACCGTGGTAGGTCACCACGGCCGTGGTGGGTAGGGTAGACCACGACTGTGGTGGATGGGCACGGTCATGGGAATTAAAATGTGGAGATCACAGGGATATGTACATGGATGGCCACGACTGTGGGGGCTCACCACGGTCGTGGTGGGGACCTATGGCCACATGCATGTTGATCACCACGGTCGTTTCAGCCATTTTCATCAATTTCTGGGAGTTTTAGTGATTTTTTGTGCTTGGGGCATGTCCACCACGACCGTGGTGGTGTACTGCGGTCGTGGTGGTGTCTCTCCCATGCATTTGAGCTTTAAACTTGATCTTCCATGGAGGGTATTGCTTCAAAACATTCTTTGACCACTTCGGGTAGGTTGGAAGTGGTTTTGGCCTCATTTTGGGCTCCTCCAAGCATGAGGAAACCCTAGATTGGACCATCCTCTTTCCATGCCATCAAGTAGTGGACAAAGTACCTATAAAACATGCAAAAAGCCTCCATAAGTGCATTTGATAGAAATAAGCATATTGCGGGAAATAACATGTAATCTAGCAAGTATAGATGTGGCTGAAATGCAAAATGACACAAGATAAAGCCCTAAAATAGAGCTGAATCACCTCATCATGTAAGGACCAACAATTGCATTGGGCACTTTCATCATATCTCCTCTCAAGCATTGAATCTTGTAGCTTGCATGCCCAACCCCAATGAAATCAGCAATACTATTTCCCTAATGTCACCCTCAAAAGCACCCGGGCCTGATGGCATCTACAATGAATTCCTCCAATCATATTGGAGCAAGGTGGGCAACTTGGTCATTCTTACAGTACAAGATTCTTTCAATACTGGTGTCATTAACCAATACCTAGAAAATTCCTATATGGTGTTAATCCCAAAGGTTGGACAACCATTATGTTTCTCAGATCTAAGGCCAATTTCCCTCAACAACTACTGCTTCAAGTTAATATCAAAAATCTTAGTAGAACGACTCTAGCTGCACCTAAAATATTGGGTTACTGACACACAGTCTAGTTTCATTCCAGGCGGTAGGATCACCGATAATATCTTATTGGTTCAAGAAGTCATCCATTCTATGAGATACAAAATGGGTCGCAAGAAATGGGTCAGTATAAAGCTGGATCTATCTAAGGCGTTCGACAGGATGCGATGGCCTTTCATTCATGGTATTTTAATCAGACTCGGCCTCCCAGACATTACCATCAAGTTGATTATGCAAATCGTTTCAAGTGGTGAAACCTCCACTCTTTGGGAAGGAACCCCTCTCAACCCATTCCAGTCCACTCAGGGAGTGCGGCAAGGAGATCCTCTAAGTCCATACCTATTTGTTCTCTGTATGGAAAGACTAGTACATGCTATCAATCAAGTAGTGATCAACAATGACTGGAAACCTATTGTTCTTTCTAAACATGGAACACCCCTATCTCATGTCTTCTTTGCATACGACATCCTTCTTATGGCAGAAGCCAATGTCGCCCAAGCAGACCTAATCCTAGGAATTCTTGCTGAGTTCACTACAACTTCTGGGCAAATCATCTCCAAACCCAAATCCCGTTGTTTTTTCTCTACTAATATTTCACGGGCTGAAAACTGGACATTCTGTAATTGTATAGGCATTGAGCCAACAGATGACTTGGGCAGATATTTGGGGGTACCAATCATCCACCATAGATTTAACAAGTCCACTCATCAACAAATCACAACTACCATAAAAGAACGGATGTCTAGTTGGTCAACTAAGTACCTATCTCTCGCCAGAAGGATTACTCTAGCCAAGTCAATGTTGTTGTCCATTCCGTCTTATGCTATGCAATCCGTCCATCTCTCGACTTCTCTGTGTGATGATATTAACAAACATGTGAAGAATTTTATCTGTTCTGGAGGTAGGGACCAACAAAAGCTCTCTCTTGTATCCTGGAAGAAGAATACTTCCTTAAAAGAGGTCGGTGGTCTTGGGATCAAAGACGCCCGTGATCGGAACGTCTCCTTGATGCTAAAGAATGTTTGGATCTTCATGAACAATAACTCAATTCCTTGGGTTAAAGTGATGCGTGAGAAGTATATGAACCATGAAAATTTCAAAAAGAAGCCAAGTTCTTCAGATTGGGCTTTCATCAAACGCCATATGCACAACCTCATGACCACGAGCCACAAGATTATAAACTCAGCCAAGAACACCAATGCTTGGCAAGGTAGATGGATTCTCGACAACTCTATATTAGACCTCGATCCTAACTGGAGTATACCTACTGACATCTCAGACCTTTTAGTTAATTCGATGCGCACAGATGATGGAGAATGGGATGCCTCTTTCATCTAGTCCTTCTTACCCCTTACTGCCTGGCACAAAATCCAGTACATCCCACCACTAGTCGACAACACTGGTATGGATACATGGGCTTGGCCTCATGAATGTGATGGGGAATTTAGTGTGAGATCTACATATAGCATGCTACGTACTGATAAAGACCTACCCACTCCTAGTGAATGGAGCCAGATATGGCACCTACAACTGTCAGAACGACTGCTTATCTTTGCATGGTTTCTTCAACACCGAGCATTACTCACCAATGTTGAGAAATAACATCGACATATGGATGTCGATGTCTTGTGTCCTCTCTGTAACAATGGACCTGAATCCCTCATCCACTGCCTAAGAGACTATACCCACATTAGACCCATTTGGAATGATTTGAAAGTTAGTAACAACTTCACACTTGGTGAGGAAGCCTAGATTAAGGAGGTTATTCTCTCCCGTGCCTCCTCGTGGAAACACACTTTCTTAATCGTCGCATGTTGGTACATATGGCGAATTTGTAACGATAAAGTTCACATGAACAAACGGACTCCAATACAGTCATGTATTGCATTTATTAATGAAATAACAATCCATCATGTATCTTCTGGCTATAGATAAGAGACACACACATGCATCTTCCTGTGTTCTACAAGCCTGTTGACTATGAATCCATACTTTTTGTGGATGCATCTTTCAACACGAACACTGGCAAAGTAGGCATCGATATTCATGCTGTCAAAAAGATAGGCTAGTACATCTTGGGGTTTGGCATGCCATTAGATGCTTTATCTATTCTGGAAGTTGAGATCCAAGATCTTCTCCTGCCTAGCAATCTGTGCCGAGAGCTTAATATCTCTCGCTTGATTCTTTTCTCTGACTCAACGACAGCAGTGAACCTTCTGAATACGGATGAGATTACCTCGCCCAAACTCCAGTCCCACTGGAGGCAATTTCAAACCTTCAAGTCACAATGTATTCAAATCCTTGTGTTACACATACCAAGAGATTTGAACTCCGTGGCTGATGGTATAGCCAAACACATTCTGCATTCTTCTTTACATTTCTCTTTTAGCTCAAATAAACCTTCCTAGCTCTAAGAAGATATTAATGTACGTTTGGACCAGTTTTGGCCTGCGCTAGAGAGCAAGATGAATAACAGTTAAATCTCTAGGTTCTATAAAAAGAACATATTTGTACAATCTTAGTATTGTAACATGTTCACTACAAACATATTGTATTGGGATTTAGATATCGTTTGTCAAATGATATTTAGCAAAACATTTTGGGTTTGAGTCATGACGAAACTTTGGACTGAATTAATGTACTACATACTATGACTGAACACGCACACACAAAACTCCTACTTACATGTTGGGTTAAATTATTTTTAACAACCACCCATTCCCATCTCAACTGACATCCATCCGGTGAGTGTAGGTGAGGGTGTAATGCACAAAGGTATATCAAGCATTGTAACATACCAACTCCTAATCAAAATGTTTTCTCAACTTATACCATTTTTCACAATGAGGATTGAAGCAGAGACGGAAAACACATGTCAATGCTAGGGACAATGCAAGATCAAACTAGAAAGACTTTCATATGGTATCAATGGAGCCATGATTTTCATGTGGTATTCCATAATTCATGTGTGAAAAGATATGTGGTTTAGGTGAAGACTAAGATCATATACGGATTTACATATAGCAATCTACCCTATCACTAATACTAAAAAGGAAACAAATGGCATCATATGTCTTTTCCCTATTGTATTAATTAAAATCTCACTAACACCACCAGTGATAGATCCACAAGAAGTTGGAGCATAGTTCGTCCAATTCCAAAAATTGTATCTAACCAACATGTTTTCATGCAATAAAATAAAGTAGAAAGTAAAAAATAAGCTCACGTGCACATTATTGATTGGTAGGGGAGAAGACTATAGATACACTAATTATCATGCTAGGATATAAATGAAGAAGATTAATGGTGTGTTAGAAGACGTGTTATTAATGCGAAATGTGTTCTTTCACATCTAGATAAGTATCATATATATGAATGACCAATGAGAAATTGAGCAATAATGACATCCACACACACACACACACACACACACACACACACACATATATATATATATATATATATATATATATATATATATATATATATATATATATATATATATATATATATATATATATATATATATATATATATATATATATATATATATATATATATATATATATATATATATATATATATATATATATATATATATATATATATAGGCGTTCATTCAATACCCGCCCGAGCAATGTGGAATTCAATATCTATCGGCCAAAAAAGTAACTCTATGAACACAAAAGTAACTATGTTGATAAATACGACTAAAAAGTAAATTTGGGAAAAATACACAACAATATATATATATATATATATATATATATATATATATAATTGTATTTTTGTTATATATGTTGCAAATGTAACTATCTATGCATGAAAAGTAACAGTTTGCAGGGTAGAGTAACCCTCTACATGTAAAAAGTAAGAAACTCTAAAAAATGTAACCAAAATAGGGTGCAGGTAGCTACCCACGTGGGTATTGAATATGGGTCTTATACATGTATATATACAATATCTTCATAAGCATCAAAATAGAAGTATTTTTCATATTTCACAATGGCATATGGATTTATCATGTGTACAATAATATATAATAATAGGATAATTCATGATCTACATAATTGAAGGAGGCATTTACATACCTTTCCTAAAGGAGGGTTTCCTCAAAGAGGTTAAGCACACTAGGGGGTCTATAATTATGTATGCAATTATACTTTGTTTGCATCAAAAAATGATAAGAATGTGACTTGTGTATTATAAGTTAACAAGATGTAATTAAATATATGTCAAACACAATGGAATTGTTAACCTAAGGTCAATGGTATGCATAACATTATTAAGAGAGTATAAGTATATAATTATGTATGAAATGGAGCACAATATGAAAGTTGATGAAATGGTGATGTACAAGACTATTCCCCCCTTGAGGGAACCTTAGCCAACAAGATTTTGTTCAACGAGTCTCATTAATGAAGAGGAATTGACTTCCTTGACATACCTTTAGCTCATACAACATATTAGTGGCACATGCTTTGACTTCTTTTCCAAACCACAATATGTGGCATAGTATTTTAGTAGTCAAATGAACATAATATTGTGAGAAGTTGTGAAAATATATTTTTAAGCCCTTCACTCTTTTGACGACTCACCACATGGGTGGAGTTTGACATTGTGAGAAGTTGTCACACATGAACTTACTCTTCTTTATTTGATTAACATCCCATCTACTCGTTCTAATCTATAAGAAACAAACATGTTGAATTGATTCACATATAGAAATGTTTGATTGATTAACACACATACATATTGCTAGAGCACAAAAAATGAATAGACCATTGAGCACATAGCCAAGATACATGACCACATATAAATGTATTCAGTTAAAGATTGATTGGAACAATGAGCATACAACTAAATTGATGAAACACATACAGATTGGTCTAAAAACACATACCTAAAATGTAACTCTTGTATGGCATTTCCAACTTACTATTTAGCTAAAAAAACCCTCCAAGTAGTTCACAGGGAAAAAACAATGTGGGAAGCACACATGTGTGTAGGTTGAAATATGGTCACCTCCACTTATTTATATGGTATATAGACCCATGACTATCTCCAAGCACTCCTTAAGTATATACACTTACAATATCATAAAAAATATTCTAGAATCCATGTGTCAAATAGAGCATTCTCAAGGTCTTCCTATAAGTCAACCGACCTAACTTTAAACATTACAAGGACTACACTACAAAAAGCACATTCTATCTAATTATGTACTTAACGATGACTCTATGAGGGAGTCATCAAGGGGCATAGGAACTCTACTAGGAGTGACCTAGTTGATATGGGACTAAGATGATGATTGAAAAAAGAATGGAATGTATGTTTGCCAAAAATTAAAAAGATGGAAGAAGAGGGTATCTAACAAATAGTACTCTCAAGGGATGGGAGGAAGAAGAGAGCTTAGGACCATTTAAAGGCATGAAGAAGTCATCCAAGGTTGGGAATCCATCCTAGTACTTGACCAAATATATAGGAAGGTTTTGACCCTAATGTAAAGCCTCATACATGATTCAAAATCCAAGGAAATCCTCTTTTGTAGTCATGTTGTTGACTAGGTAAATGTCCTCTCTAGATCATACTTATGAAGGTGACTAGGCGGTTGGTCCCACCCAATGGGCGCCTAGACTTCCTAGGTAGGCGCCTAGATTTTTCTGGGTATTTTTTAATATTTTTATGTTACATATTTGTATATTTGTACACATGATACTACATGTTATTTTGTAAATATATGTTCACTAAATCATTTTATATGCTAGCTTTACATTGATAATTGTTTAGAGGACCAAGAGAAGGAGAATTAAGAGAAGAAGAAAAAACCAGTAGGAGGAAGATAGTTATGAATTTTAGGTTAAAGAAAACTAGAAAAAAGGAAAAGAAAATTGCAAATGACATGAAAGAAGTCAAAAAAGGAAAAAACACAATAGCAGGAAAGGAGATATGAAGGAGAAAGAATAGGTTAGAAAAAAAAATTACAAACTTTAGTGTAGGAGTTGTGGAAGGAGATCTGGAAATTTAATTCATACATACAAACAACAATATCTGTTGAAGATGGAAGAGTACGAAAAAGTCAGAGAAAGAGGAATGTATGCAAGTCAAACTTCTAAATGTGACCCAACTTTATTCAAATTTATCCTATATTGACCTAAATGAAACCAATTTTTTTTTCCATATCTTCAATAATTTCCCCAAATGAAATGTATTTCCCACAAACTAGAACCAATCATCCCAAATTTGACTTGATTTGGCATAAATTAGACCTAATTTTGCATACCATGACCTATAAGACCTTACTTCCCCTACTTTATCCTATACAGACTTAACTGAGATCCATTTTGGCTAAATTAGACCTAGTTTCCCCAAATCAAAAGTATATCACCGAAATAAAACCCATTTTCAATAAATCGGAACCTAATTTGCCAATATTTGACCTGATTTTTCCTAAATCAGACATATTTCAACTATAAAGTGACTCAAGTTGATCTTGTTTGACAAAATCCAGACTCAATTCATGCTTATTTAGCCTTTAAATTGCTTAATTTGGGCTTAAAATGCCTTGGACGCCCATTTAATGCACGAAATAGGCTGGGCACCTAGTTTGAGATGCCTTGCCTAGCGCCTAGGGAGCCTAGGCGGGCACCTTGATAACTAAGATCTAGAGCATATATGGTCAATGTGGACTATTAATACATTCTTTCTTGTGATATATGTAAACAATAAGGAAACATAGGGACAAACATGACCCTTTCTGATATTCAAGAAGTAAAAATTATTAAATTACTCATATATTGTGTGATTATTTCCCTCCTCCTATGCTGAAAAATTTATTAAAATTTCAATCTCCTATATATCATAATGGAAGGATCCATCCGAACTCAAACCTCGAATGCCCAAGTATCATAACAATTTTTAGGATGATCATTTTCCTATTACTTAGTCATCCTAATGACTATTTTTTCGATGAAGGAATACACTTAATAAACATGATATTATAATTTGATGATGTGATATCTAATATAAATTCACTACCCGCTTAACTCACAAAACTAATGAACTAGTACTGGTAACCAACAGACACCTAAAAGTTTGCATGGTAGTATTTCGAGCATGTACATATTGGTATCTTAACTCATCAACTGCACCTTGTGGGATAACCATATTTCCTTCTATACACAACTAAGAACCACCCCAACCGAGGAGTATGTAAAAAAGCATACCGTCTCCAGGTCAAGTTGGAGCATATGGCCTATTAAAAAGTAGAATTTCTCAACTATCATTTATAGTAGGTATTATTCCATGGTTTTTCACTAATTAAAATAGAATAACTACGTAGATTAGTTTATAAGATTAAAAGATAAAAACCAAATTACTCCATTATAATGGATTGCGTGAGAAGAACTTTAAATAAGGGGGAATTGTCTTTGTGGTTTGAATTGTAACTCAGATTGTTACCCAATAACCTATATATGAGATTATCTGGACCATTTAAATTCATACTATGTGCCCCTTTAGATTATATCTCTCGATATCAAGGTTTTATCTTCATTGTGGATGAATAGTGACCATAAACAAAAAATGAGATCTAGTAGACATATTGGAAATGTCGAATCTCTATGATGTTTGGATAGGGAATAAGGATTATGACAAACCTAGGCATGGTATGTATCGATAATACGTGAAACTCTCATGACATATTGCAAGTAAAAATATCTTTAAAGACCTATTATGAATAATGAAGGATCTTATTACTCCACTAAATGTTATCTTTACTCATCTTTTATTTTTTGGTTTCTCTTTCTCATATGAAAGTAAAATACACTTGTATAATGTTGCATTCAAGATTTATGGAGTAGAATGTACATGTTTTCTTTCCTAATTCACAAAAAAAGTATTTTACCAAGAAGCCTTATAGTCAAAACATGTATAATTAGCACATATGATCATCACTAAATATTATATAGGAATAGATTTTGGCGATAATTTTTATGATGGTGCACCATATGGAACTGTCTATTGCAGCTTAAGTCGAGAATTTTTACGCTTAGCCTGATATGGTCTTATTTGATAATACAATTACTTGTAAAACACTACATTTTTAACACAGACAACTTGAAGAACATACATTCTCTCTCTCTCTCTCTCTTAATATTGTCAAAGTCCTAGATTTTTTTTGGATTTCATTATAAAGCAAAAAAATATGATTTCTAAAAGATCACATGCTTACCCCAACTCAACCGAGCTCTCTCAAAAAATGATATAATAATGTACATTTACATTAATATCTTTCATGCCAAGTAGCACATGGACTAATATGTGCATAAACACAAATGATACTTCGATGCCTTTTCAATAAGTTCCTAACAACATAATCAAATTCCTTAAGCTCATATAATAAATAAAATGATATCATGCAAATAATTATATATCTTATTATATGGTTCCATTGTGGTAATGAGGGTGGAAGAAAATAACAGATTGATTTGGTAAGTGGATGTTTTCTATAAAATATAGATTATAATGAAACTAGGTGTTTGTGGTAACCAATATGTCTTGCCCAATAAAGGGTTAAAATATATTTGATTTGTAGTACCTACCTTATAATGAGTAAAGAGTTTAGATGGATGGGGCTCTGAATCTAAGAAGTTTTGAGTACTCTATTTTTATAAATTATCATAGGTTTTTAAATGTTTTAAATCATGGCCCATGAAAATGCTTTCCTTAACCTTTACTAAATGAGACAAGTATCAACCTTGATAAAGAAGATATTTTCCGATCAATTTGTTAATGTTTGTTTATTTAGACTAATGTTACTTTGTCAAATATGTTGATATCATTTACTTTTTTGAGGATTAAAAACTACCTAAGATTAAGGAATTCCCCTTATCAATTCACACAATTTAGATAGCATACATTTGTTTTTCTATTTGTTGTATCTTGTGTGTATCTTTCTCTCCGTTCTTATTTTCTTAATACCAATAATTGAAACATTGGTGATGCATATAGAGGTCATTCTCACTCTAGACCGAAGGCTCTAAGCAATGGGCATGCACTACTAGAGTAGGTCTCTAATGTGAAACTATGAATTCCTTTAATATAGAATAGTGAATCTCATTTAGGAAGTAGTGGAATAAGGTATTACAAATCAATATCTTGCAGTGGAAGTTGCAGAATCTAGCATTTGTTGACACGATCATATTCAAGTATTGACCTTGAAATCGAATGAACACGTCTTCAATAGTAACGATCTTAATGTTCTTTCATTTTGGTATTCTTCTAAACATCCTATTGCATTTTCTTTCACTCACATCCTATTCTACTTATTATATCTTGGCTTTCTTGATTACTAGATTGTCTAAAATAATATATTTTAGTATGGATAACCTTTGAATGAGAAGACATGATGTGTGTTACATTTAAGCCTACAACTCTGGTTTCTAAGTGATTTCATGGGGTCTTGTTCAGATTCAACATGCATACTTTATCTAGTTGACATATAATTTTATTAGCCCCTTTTCATGACTTCTAAGTGGGTTTTGGTCTCTTTGTTCTCAAATAGAACCTATGGATGTGTATAATGTATATTTTTTATGAGCAAGCCAGTTTTATTAGTGCAAGATATAACATATTCTTATGAATTATTATGTTAATAAGCTTGAACCTTAATGATCTTAGTTTTATTTTATGAAACCATAAACAACATATATCATATATATTCCTCAATATCTAGGTCCAAAATTGTGAAGCCCTCATACTTGGATTTACTAAGGTATTAGGGGGAAAACATCGAGACAACTATATAACTACATAAATTATTACATATTGTGTTTAAACAATGGTTGACATCTAACCTCATATAGTTTGTCTTGTTCTACAAAATAGTAATATGTAATTTAACCTTAAATAGAAATAGTTATATACTTTAATAAGTTTCCATTTTTTGTAGTAGTTTTTACTTCTCATTTTATTGAAATTTGGATTTTTTTATATATGGAACTTAATAAAAGTAGGAAAAACCCATGATTTTAGAAATTATTACATATTTTGTTTAAATTATGGTTGGCATCTAACCTTATTTAGTTTGTCTTATTTTGAAAAACAAAAATACATAGTTTCACTGTAAATATAAGTAGTTACAAAATTTAAGCAGTTGTCCATGTTTTCCTAGTAGTTTTTACTTCTCATTTTATTGAAATTCAAAATTTTCAATTTATATCGAACTTCATAAAAGTAGGAAAAACCCATGATTTTATAATTGATATATTGACCACCACACATGCATGAAGTTTCATGCATATCCTCTAAACAAGGGGACAGCATCAAGGATCATCTATGTTTTACCCAACAATTGGGTGTCTTATGCATCCCTCCTTGAGCTCCATCTTCAATTTAACAACTCCTTCTTTTGTTTAACTATACTATAACCCACCCCCATACACTCTCATATCACTAACTAATTAACATTTTGATGGAAAAGGGTGAGTGGAAGATATATATCATTTCTTCTTTGCCATTATCCTTTAGGATGGCCTACACTATTGCAACCTCATTAGCCCCCACATGAATCCCAACAAATGTGTTTGGACCGCAACATCTGAGCGAAGGTGGCAAAGTTGAGGGAAACATTGTATTAGTCCTCTTGCCAATTTAGGGAATGATATAGGAATTTAATCCTCCTTTTCAATGAAAGTAGGAAAGAAGGATGTGTAAGTTTGGATAAGGGCGAAAGACAAAACACAATTGAAGAAGATTTGATATAACAATGAGAATGAAGAATCCTAATGAGAAATGGTGAAGGGTCTGATCACCTATGAAATTACTATCCTTGACAAAAATAAGGGTTAGGGGTGGCTGGTAAGCACTCATAAATGAGACTATCTATATCACATTCCATGATGATGTCATAGCTCCTCCTACTACCTAGTTGTAGGTAGAATTATGATGTAAAATCATTCTATTAGGATGAATGTATAAGGAAGTAAGCTATGCTTGAGCCTCTGCCTAGATGTTCGAACCTTTCTTAAACAGTCTCACACACTAGAATTTTACATAGTAAGGGCATCACTGGGAATAACATGTCCTCTATGGGAGTGGGAAACTTTCAAATGGATATGGAGAGGAGGTGAGCATTTAAATAAGCATATGGATTTTGCCAAAGAGAGAAATAAGAGGGTCATTAGAGAAGAGAAATAGTATGTTGTAAGAGTCTGAATAAGAGAAGGGATTTTATGATAAAATAAAAGGAAAACTAAGCGATGGGAATTGTAATGTTCTACTAAACATAAGATAGAAGGCAAGGCGCTCCCTCCCACCATAAATAGAAAGGAGTATGTGGAAATGAACCAAGAGTCAGTTCCACGTAATAATTCCAAGTTGCATGTGTCCATGGGTTATGGAAATCCACCACACCTATTAGTATATTTAAATCGGTACCCAACCACATGCATTTAGGCAACATCTGCCAGTTAAAAAAAACCTTTAGTGTGGGAAAAGAAATTATGCAATTCCTTGCGAGAAGGCATGGGTAACTTGATCAAAAGCCATAACAAGCCATACAAGAATGATTCAAACCTAGGAAATCACAAAAAAGGACATGTGTGTGGTATTCTTGATCTTGTACAGAATAATAAGAGTTGATATTTTTAATGAAATAATATGATTTCTTTTCTATCTATTATTTCTGTCACATCAAGTCATTTGTAATTATTTTCATCGAATTTACTTTTCTCAGAGTCTATATGGTTACTAATAGTAGATGAAATATCAAAATGTGAGGCAGTGTGATTTGTCTTTAGGTTTATAATCATCTTACAAAAGTCATATTATTATTTTGAGGGTTCTACAGGTGAAAATGTAGATTAGATAATCTATCAATTCAAATTGCCATTAATGTGAAAGAGGGCTTTAGTGGATATGCCTTTTTGTTGGAAATATCAAGTAAAGGATACCATAGGATATTCTAGTTTCGATGAATATCATCTGAATTTATAGCATTGTTCTGTTACTAAACATGTAGTGTGGTCAAAACCTACATCCTTGAGTTTACTATTATTATTATCATAATTCTAGTTGATTGATCATTTCTCTCTTCTAATGTAATTTAATTACATATTTTTCTTCCATTTTTTATGTGTGGTTGATATAAAAGTATCTTGGAAAATATTTGAAACCATTTTAAATTTGTTGGCTGGAAAAAGTTCATCACAACAGAAGAAAGTCCTTCGTAATTATTAGTAAGGATGCCCTAAAGAGTAGAAAGTGGTGACTATTATTCTTAATAGTGAAGGTGGAAAACTTTGGTATTGTTAAATGAATAGGTTGTAGATACCATTCTAGATGTGTTAACTGATGAACTATCATGATTTTTGGGGTTGTAGATACCATTCTAGATGTTTGCTTCATGAACTATCATGGTCATTTCACCAACAAAATTAAATGGAAATAAATAAAAATCTTGATTAAGTGATTGTGTTTCTTGGATGACTGTGGCTAGACTTTAGTCATAGCTTAATGCTTGTATGATGTGGTGAGTGGTCTTTGAGCACACAGAAATGGTGTGGAACTAAGAAATGTTCACACAAGGTGAAAATAAAGCTATAAATATGATGAAACAATGAAACTAATTTTAACCCCGAAAAAGTTATATGCCAAGTCAATTAACAATCTTACATACAAAATATATAACAATTTAAAAAAGAAGATATGAATTTCCGACTTTGATAGTTTTGTCTTTTTTACAATTCCTTTATTTTCCATAGATTATATACCATTTGAAAAGATACAATAAAGTCAAGAAAACTAATATTTACTATATAAAGAAGACCAATGAATGAATTAGATGACCAATGAAGTAATTCAATTGGGTAATCAGTACACAGGATTACCCAATAATATCCGAATAACAATTCTGAAGAAGCATGATACAATGTAGTTAATATGTGGTAATGTCTTATATTTGTGAGGCATTTGGATTATGGAACATCATCCTATACAATGTTCATGATTTGTGTTCTGTAGGTCAAACTTTATGGTTAGTTGATCTGCATCCATTCACTGTATATCAATATTTGATCATTGCAATCTAAATATGAACCACTAGAAGGTACTACATGGCGTCTTACCATCTTATTTTGTAAAATTTTACTATAGTCTTCATGTGTTTAGTACATGATTTATTTTGTGCAATCTAATAATATTTCACGTTCTCTTGAATGGGTAAAGACAAATGAACACAATATAAAATGTTAAAGTATATTTCCATGTTCCATATTGCAATTCCAAGACATAACACAAAACTGGGGATTTAAAGTGCGAGAGGAGTGTCAAGTGAATCATCTTGTAAATTGCATTTACAAAATATATTAGGCCACTAAGTAGGTGTTAGTGGATTTTAGAATTTATTCCTGTAAAATTCCTAACATCGATAGGAATTTCATAATTCCATGAGTAAGGAGACCTGATGAAAAAGAATAAAAACATTCCTCTGATTAATTCACATTTTTAATTAGGTTTCATGAATGCCTTTGGTTCTAAACGAAGAAACTAGGCTTGATGAACTAGAATCCATATATTTGTATAGAAGAGTCATTCAACTAAGGTAGGAGGAAATATTTGTCATGTATTGTCTTATTTTCTTACTCACATGCACCCCGATAAGACTTCCCAAGAATTTATTTAGTGTAGTACCATTGCAAGTCAAGAATGATTGGGAGCTTGTACTGATAAATTGGATATGTACCTTTTTAATATTTTTAGACCCCGATCATTCACATTAAGATCAATTTATTCAATGCTGAAATTTTGGGATGCTAAATTCTAATTATAGAATTTCCCTAAACATTTAAACAATTATATAAAGATGATTCCATGTGTATATGGTCAGATGGTAATATATTTGGGAATATGTATACTTCAAATTAACAACTTATACTTGTTGTTGGAATATCTCATTCAAAATCATATGTCCACTTCCTAAAGTGGTATGGTTTTTTTATCTTTATTTTCTCCTACATGCACATGATTCATGTCTCGTAAACAAAAACTAAATATAATCAATCATCAACAAGGAATGAATAAGTGAAATAACCTATGGTATATCGGTTACCAGAACAAGCATTGGATGACTTCTTCCCACTATATAGTCAATGTGATCTTATTATTAGGACATCTACTCTAACTTATCCCACCTAATATCACTTTCCATATCCAAACACATAGAACAAACATCACTTGTTGGTAGAAGTTGACATCGTTGGAAACTCACACTTGAAGCTCCAATTGTATAATAGAAAATAAACTGATCCACATATATAATTTTTTTGTTTTTTTTTATAAAAATTGCAAGAGTATTTATATGAGTTATTCATATTTGTCTATTTATTTAATCTTAGTGCCATTTTTTGTCATTATTTTAGTTTATCTTGATCAACCCTCAAGCCTAACTTGCATGTTAGTGATATGTTATCATTGTTAGGGTTTGATAAATTATATGACTACTGTGTTGCATACCTTCATAGATAAAGAGGAATCCCGAACACCCATACTAAATTTAGAATTTTATAAGGGATAAATTTTGTTTAATAGACCAAAATCCATCCCCATTTATGAACTATATTTGATAAAAAATTGTCAATTAGAAGACATCAACATATACCATTAAACATTGGATACTTTATCTCATATATTTTCCAAGAATGCAAATTTTTTTTATTTATGTCATAGAGTTATCTAGATTTTTTTTAAAATGAACAATAGTTGTGTTTTATAAGTGTATATGTCATAATTATTCAAGATCCAGCCTAGGCCTTGCCTAGGCGCACCTAGACCCCTAGGCTTTAGGTGAGTCACCTTAAAATGGATGCCTAGACTTTTAGATAACTAAAGTGGATGCCCATGGCCTTTTAGGTTCAAATTAAGTGTAACATACTGAAATCTAGGCTCTTCCCTACAATTTACCCACTTTTGAGCTTTTCTTGGCCTTCTAGTCCATTTGGACCTTTTTTCATAAATTTCCCTTCTTTTATATTCTTTTTGGACTCCTTCTGCAATTTGAGCACAATTCAATGTTGAAATTACCTTTTTACCCCCATTTATGATAACGAAGGGGTGTTTGCACAAATAACCCAGTTAGGGTAATAATTAAGGACTAATAATGAAAATGGAGTTTTATGTGAGAATATAAGTAGATAATATTAATTTGGAGCTTTTTGGATAAATATATTAGCAATAATGTGTATTTGAGTTAATGTATAAGAACATTAACCTTAATTGTTTCTCTCTCCTCAAAATATGATTATCATTCATGAAAATATGTTATTTAATTGAGAATTTATTATTGAAATCTTATGTGTTTAACATCTTGAAATTTACTCACTTGTTTCATAAACAGAAGTCTTTTCATATAATCCATTCATTTTAATATATTAATATACACTTTAATGAGAAATATATTTATTAAGGGCCATATTATGAGTAAAACGAGATTATAATTGCATAGAATTGTTCTAGACTTTAATTTGAGCATGTGGTTAAAATTTGGTGGCTTTTGGACTTCATTTGAGCTCTCAAATTGATTTTATAAGATTTTATTATAGTGTGACTATAATAGCTGAATCGATTATATTTATTTCATTTATATTATATGTAACACTATGGTTCCAGTTCATTTTTCCATCACGCACTTTGAGTGACGTCTGGGGACCGTCGATCTGTGATCCGACGGTGGACCCTTCGTCCCCTACTTCCCGCCGTTCAGCCAGTTTCAGCCCCTTAGCTCCGCAGGCTCGTTCTCTCTCCCTTCTCATCCATTTCAAGCAATTCGTTTTGCATTGAGTTTGTCTCATCGAGACGCTTCATTTGAACCCTTACTCATAAGAGTATATTAGGAAAACTGTGAAAAATCATTTATAATCAGGCTTAAAAAACCACAAAATTGGATTCTACGTTAAAAATCCTTTCCATTGACTATTTATTAGAATTTTTCTGACATGGGAATGATTTATTATGAATTAAATCATCTCAGCCAATCAGAATTCAGGGAAAAACCACATCAGCAAAATAAGGGGCGATTGGGCCACTAAGGCCGGGCCCACGCTGACGCGGACCAATTGCAATTGGCCGCATCAGTAGGTCCACTCTCTCTGACCTAGGTCAAAGGTGAGGGAGCAAAGATGGAAAAGACTGAAATACCCTTGCTTGCAACATAAATTCGATTAAAAGGGAAAGGGCACTAGAGACTTTAGAACATTGCAATTGATCATTGCGTGAACACAACACAGAGAGGTGAAATACCAAAAATACCCCTGGTGATCGAGATAACCAAACTGACAGTGTAGGGACTCCGAGGTCAACCCACCTCCAGGTATGTTGCTGCTTCGAGCCATGGCTCGAGCAGCACTTTGGGATCATGAAAACCTGATCCCGATGGCCACTTAGGCACTACCGCTGCCACCGATGATCGAGAACAAGTTCCCCAGGGTCTCGCGGTCACGAAGATCCATTAGAAGAGAAGTTGCATCCTCAAAAACACTGGAATAGGACCGGAACAGGGAGAAGGAAGCCGGGGACCAAACTCAAAGAAAACAAGGTGGAAAGATACTTCTGAAGACTCCAACATGAACACGGAAGCAAAACGTAGAGAAAGGAGGTTTCTGTGAGGGTGGAGGAGCAAGGAAACGTGAAAAGGGCATGGTGGTGGTGGAGCTCGTCGGCGGTCTATAGGACCTGGCGTTCGGGGGCGTCACGAAGCGAAGAGATGCACCAAAATGAAAGAAAGAGGGTCAAGGATGCTTACTACATGGGCAATTGAACTGAGATGGCTTCATGACTCAAGGTGAGGTCACCATCACCGGGGAAGAAGACCGAGTAGGTCGGGGTCTTTGGGGGAAAATGAGGAGAAATTGGAGGGAGAGGATGAAGGCTCGAAGCCTGAGGGTGATCCACAACCCCTTAAATAGGCGTGGGGAAGGTCGGAGCTTGCTCTACAACTCCATGGCAGAGAGGAGGAGGCGGCCCAAGTTGGGTTTATATTAGGTGACATTCATGGTTAACTCAATCTTTTAGTTTAGTCAACTTACCTTTCTAGGGAAGGTCCTAACCTAGGGTTTCTTCATGGCTCATAGGAGGAAGTTAGGCTTCTCTAGCCACAACCTAACTCCAAGGTCTAAGGTTTTACCTTCCCCCAATAGGTCATCTTCCCATTCTTGGGTTGACCCACCCCGGGATGGAACACTAGCTCTAAAGGTTTCATATTTCCATCTTTATTATTATTATAACTTCTCAACACTTATTTTCTCAATCTCTAGGATACCCTCTCATGGGGTTATGTCCATGCAATAGACTTGGGCCACCTTCTCAATTTGGAGTTTGGTGCCATCTAAGCCTTCCCTAAATAGGGATTGACCTCTCTATGACCTTCCCTATCTAGGTCTTCGTCATTCATCTAAACACTGGACTTGGGCCACCTTCTCAATCTAGAGCTTGGTGCCATACAAGTTTTCCCAATGTGGGGCTGGACCACTTCATGACCTTCCCAATCTAGGTCTTGGTCATCCGCACTATGAATTCACACCACCTTCCCTATCTGGGGCTTGATTATGTACTAGTATTCCCCATCTGGGGCTTGATCATGATGTCTTTCTATAATCAAACTCCCAGAGATAGAAATATGACAATGAGCAAGTTATATTCATATTTCCATTTTCATGTATAACCATTGGTTACTTATTGTAACATCCCTTACCTGGGTTAAGGCTAACCCTATTTTTTTTATCCTAAATAAGTTTCATAGAACTTTAATATAATCCTTTAAAGAGTTTTGTTATCAGGTGACAAACTTATGTTTCAAATTTGGTCCTGTTCAAATAATGTTTGAGCAATGTTATCTTATTTTGGACCAAAATGCAATTTACCCAAGATGAGGGGTTATATTGCAATTTGTCACATGCTGAACGTACCCAAAATGTTTTAGAATCTTAAGAAAGAGAATGATGCTAGGTGGTGTCTTGTGGAAACCCTAAATTCCAAGTTTCAACATGTTTGAATAATGCTTGTGCCTTGTGTACCAATTTTGGTACAAATTGTAAATTACCAAAAATGTAGGGTTGATATACAAATTACCACCTCTAGAGTGTCCCTACTCCCTCCTAGTATCATCTAGAGGGGATATAAAGAAGGAGGCATCATGTTTTAATCATTTATGAGTGTGATATGCTTGGTGATGAAACGACCAAGAAAGTGTTGAATGTGAAACCCTAATTTGAACTTGTATTGAGTTCTAGAGTCCATATGCGAATGCCTATCAGCCATAGAGCCATAGAGGGATTCTTATATCGGTTTGTGAACTCTTGGACTTGTCTATGACGATCTAAGCACCTCAAGGAGGTGAAGTGTATCAGTTTACAACTTCCTTGGAAAAGTTGTATCGGGTTGTGAATAAAGTGGTGACTGAGTTGAGATATCTTATCCAACAAGATAACTAATGGCCGAAATATCATCTCTAGATTATCCTCAAGTTTTTTTCATGTCAAGATAAATATGAGTGCATGCAAGGACATGTGTCAACCATGCATGGACACGTGGCACCAAGTAGCTTAAAATGATGACACCTCATACACACACCTCTTTGCCTGATATGGTGTGAAGCATGCACACACCTCTTTGCCCGATATGGTGTGAAGAATACACACACCTCTTTTCTCGATCTGGTGTGAAGCATACACACACCTCTTTTCCTGATATGGTGTGAAGCATACACACACCACTTTGCTCGATGTGGTGTGAAGCATACACACACCTCTTTGCCCGATATGGTGTGAAGCATACACACACCTCTTTGCCCAATATGGTGTGAAGCGTACACACACCTCCTTACCCGATATGGTGTGAAGTATACAGACACCTCTTTGCCTGATATGGTGTGAAGTAAACACACACCTCTTTGCCTGATATGGTGTGAAGTACACACACACACCTCTTTACCCGATATGGTGTGAAGTATACACACACCTCTTCGCCCGATATGGTGTGAAGTATACACACACCTCTTCGCCCGATATGGTGTGAAGCATACACACACCTCTTTTCCCGATATGGTGTGGAGCACACACACACCTCTTTACCCGATATGGAAGAAATCACACACCTCTTTTCCCGATAGGGTTGAAGCACCTCAATTCAATATACTTGATTGAGTGACACATGTAGTGTGTTATGTCAAATGATACATTAATACATACAAAGTTTAATGCACTTTGATAAGTGTAGGTTAACATATCTTTGAGAAAGGGTTAAGCCAAGTTAATAAAGTATGATATAATCAATATCCTAGTGAAGATGAGAGAGAAACTCATATTTTGCGTTCATAATCATTTAAAAATAAATGATAAGAATAAATAAGTATGATTGAATACTTATGATATCAATGTATGCTCCTAGATGTGTGGAGCAAAGAATTAGGTGGATTGATAATATGAACTTGAAAACCTATTCAGCTATAAAGGGAAACCCTAACCCTAATAATGGCAAGGTTGTATTTCTCTTATTGCATAAGCCTTATGAGATATGTGAAATACTTGTACAGGAAGTATAATGTTTATATAGGACCTTATGACATGAGATAGTTGTTGCCTAGTGAGAGGTGACAAGATGTTTAATGACCTTGTGAGCCATATGAATAGTTTTTGCCTAGTGAGAGGTGACAAGATGTTTAATGGCCTTGTGAGCCATGTGAATAGTTGTTGCCTAGTGAGAGGTGATAAGGTGTTAAATGGACTTGTGAGCCATGTGAATAGTTGTTTCCTAGTGAGAAGTGACAAGGTATTTGATGGCCTTGTGAGCCATGTGAATAGTTGTTGCCTAGTGATAGGTGACAAGATGTTTAATGGCCTTGTGAACCATGTGAATAATTGTTGCCCAGTGAGAGGTGACAAGATGTTTAATGGCCTTGTAAGCCATGTGAATAGTTGTTTCCTAGTGAGAGGTGACAAGATGTTTAATGTGCCTTGTGAGCCATGCAAATAGTTGTTGCCTAGTGAGAGGTGACAAGATTTTTATAAAAGTCTCATGATCTAGAGATTAATGTAAGAGATGGTAATGTTCAAAATAAACTTGGGAAATTGAAAATCTGTAACATAATAATAATAATAATAATAATAATAATAATAATAATAATAATGGTTACAAAGATAATACTAAATCTTGGTCATACATGCATTATGGTTATAGCCAAATAAGGGCTATAGTGCTTTTAATATGCTAAAATGAGATATGAGGAATACTTGGATCACATAAAGGATGTGAATGTGTAAGATGGTTCGACCGAGGTATAATGCCTAGTAAAGGTGATGTGGTATTCAGTGATGAGTTTAAGGGATTGATATCCCATAATGAAAGTTAAAGGGAAACATAAAGGTATTCCAACTCCCATGGAATCCTTAGCAATATGGCCATGATCTCACCAGATTGGTATAATCTAATACCTGGCTATACTCTCAAAATAATCTCACATGATTGGCAGAGTCCAATACCTGGTTGTGATCTCATGATTGGTACAACCCAATACCTGGCCGAAATCTATGATCCTAGGATTGGTACAATCAAATACCTGGTTGAACTCTATCAGGATTGGCAGAGTCCAAAACTTGACAGTGATCTCACAGGATTGGTATAACCCAATACCTGGCTGAACTCTATGATCTCAGGATTGGTACAATCCAATACCTAGCTAAACTCTATCAGGATTGACAAAGTCCAATACCTGGCTGTGATCTCAGGATTGGTATAACCCAATACATGGCTGAACTCTATTATCTCAGGATTGGTACAATCCAATACCTGGCTGAACTCTATCAGGATTGGCAGAGTCTAATACCTAGCTATGATCTCAAGATTGGTATAACCCAATACCTAGTTGAACTCTATGATCTCAGTGTTGGTACAATCCAATACACGGTCTAACTCTATCAGGATTGCCAGAGTCCAATGCCTAGTTGTGATCTCAGGATTGGTACAACCCAATACCTGGCTGAACTATATGATCTCAGGATTGGTACAATCTAATAACTGGCTAAATTCTATTAGGATTGACAGAGTCCAAAGCATGGTTGTGATCTCAAGATTGGTACAACCCAATACCTGACTAAACTCTATGATCTCAGGATTGGTACAATCTAATACATGGCTGAACTCTTACAAGATCAATACATGGTTAGCAAATTGGCTGAGGCCAAAAGATAGAATTGAGAATGATTCATGGGTGTCATACCATGATAATATTATCACAGGATAAGCTTGAGATGTTGGTATAATATTATGGGTAAATGATAAACATGTTGTTCATATTCCTTATAAAGTGAACATATGATTTACTGCCTTATCATAGACAGTTACAATACTTTAAGAGATGAGAATGTTCTAATCTTCTTATCCATAGTGATTAATCTTGGTATTTGATATAAAAGAAACTCTGTTGAGTTTTATACTACTTAACTATGATAATAACATTGTTGGTAGAGATTTATATCTCTCGCTGGGACAATTGTCTCACCCCGTGGGATCCACAATATTTAGGTGGACGCGCACGAGGAGGTAGAGACCATTCTGCAGAGGAAGGACAACAACAACAAGGACAACAGTAACAACTCAGGTTGAGTGTACTATCTATCGTGTCTTGTAGATAGAAGTCCTATGTGTCCTCTCTGTACTCTCACATCCTTGGATTTAGTACGTGATGGTTTTATGAATAATATGAGATTTTGGCTTGTATGCCTCGAGGTTTTATGTTGCTTTAGTATATGTTTTGAAAAAACAAAAATTATATGTTATTCCTAAAGATGAGATGGTACCGTGTATGTAAAATATGAACTATGATGTATATAAGGTTTACGTTCTTCCTTTAAGAGTTTTTTTGGAAATGGATCTCATTGCAAAATGGTTTTAATTTTTAGTGATTTTTGTTAATCTAATTCTTATGATTATTTCACAATAATTAGTAATGATTTGGCTATCGGTTTGGTGGTTGTCGTTACAGGTTTGGTATTAGACTTATGGTTTGCTGAGTCTACAGAGACATAGGACTATGTTGTTGAGTCTGTTCTAGTGTCATCCAAGTATACCCTATAGTGACTTCTACTTAAGCAGAAGAAAGGGTGAAGTTTAAAAGTGACTGGAGAACACAAGGAACACGTTGCTAAGAGCAATGTTGTCACACTAGGAGAAGGTGTAAGGGATCAGGCAAGAGAAGAATGAGTTACTGAGAATTCCCATGTTGACCCCATCAGAATAGAGAATCCTACTTTTTATGCTCTTGTTGGGATGGTTAGGACAACAATGATGAATATAGTGGACTGGATACTAGCAATACAATCTAGGTTACCAGCCCTCAATGCAGAAACTTTGGGTTCTGAAAGGGTTCCTGAATGACATAGTCATCTTGGAACAATGGAAATGCGGGAAGGATTAACATATGGAAAGAAATAGACTCTGCCATATGTATAGACAAATAGTACATATGTGATGGCAATGCCCAAGGAGGGGCAATAAGATGAGAATTAAGGAAGGGTCTCTATAATGCTAGAGACAATTTCCTAGTTGTTCTAAAAAGACAACGTTTTTGGTACCACCAATGCAATAAATGCCTAGTGCACCAGGGCAGTAGTCACTAAGTAAAGGAAAAAGTCCTAACTTTCCACTTGTAAGAACTCCTGACTTAGCTTCTACATCGGTAATAATACCGATAAGACTATGGTACGAGGATAAGACATGTTATAGATATGGACATGTTGAGCATATTAAAACCTTTTATTCAAAAAGAAGGGAGGAAATGACCCTACAAGTGAGGCAGAATCGGCAGGGCTTATGAAAGTTACAACCCAACAATGTAAAAAGGAAAAAGAAACAACATAAAAAAACTAGACTCTATGTTTGAGTGAACCTGAAGTGGTAGATGACCATGAGGGGTGACAGTCAGATAGAGCTTTTTCATTTTGATATGTCTTTTTTTTATTTTTTCTAACAATCATAAGAAGATAGTTGTTGTTGAGCTTCCTTTAATTAGTCCTATGAGGACATGAGGAAGATATAAGAAGGATGAGAACTTATATTCAGTCCAATATTCTTTTATATGTTTTTGAAATTTCTCTCTTCAGGCTGAAATGCAAGAGATATAAAAGAAACACCCAGAGAAAATTTGAGATACTAAGTAGTAAAACTTAAAGAGATGAAACATAAATATAAAACAAATGCATTCTACCTAATTTTAGTTCTTGAATACCCTGGCCAGGTATTCATCTATTGAAGGCAAGGTAAGTATGGAACTCTTAGATTGTTATCTTTCTGATTACTTTGATCAAGTAGTCATTTTGAGACAATATAACGAGCATAATGATGTAGGAGATGTGGCACGGATATTTCTACCACATCCTAATTGATATATCAAGGAATTTGAGTTAAATAATAGATCAACTTATAAACAAAAGAAGATGTTTAGTATAACGTATACCTTGGTCTGAGGACCTAGAGGTAACAATTACCTAATGAGAGGTGACAATGTTTAGTAATGAACTAAGGGTTTGAATACCCAGATCTAGTAATCATGATGATGATAATGCTAAAGGATGATGACATGTAATCATCTTTATAATTCTTATGCTAATGGCAAGGAACCTAAGAGGAAACAAGATTGAATGACACATGAAAAATTGAAAGTTCATGCAATACTCAAAGAAGGTGATAATCTCTTTTCTTTAATAAACAATCCTGAATAATGATGGGGTAATAAGAAGGATTGTGTTCCCTTTTGATCTTTCCTTTCAGGAACATGACGATCAAGTAAGTCTTATGACACTTGATATGCATGAATAAGAAGTAATCTTTAGATGGATACTTTGAAAAGTATAAACTAGTCCAGGATTTTAGTTCCAAGACAAAGTATGTGTGTTAAGTAATGAAAGAAAAGTCCTATTATATGTTTGGTTTTTCTAATAAGAACAAAGGATGGAAATGATAAGATGTGTTTTTGATACATGTAATTAATACCAATGTAAGGAAGTCTAGTGTCCAAGAAATTTTAAAGGTATGAAATAATGAAAACATAACTCCTAATCAGATGATTTATGTTGGTTACCTGGAATGGCTAGCTATGAGATCAATCTAGTTACATAAAATAGTATGGACATCATATGTTAGGGGTTTATGCTCTGCATAAACATGACATCCATAAGGATGTACTAATTGAAGGAACAATTGTAAAATCATTGTGGAAAAAGCTTACCAAGTTAAAAATAATTTCTTAGAATATCCTTATCTAGATCTGTTGAGGCAACTTATACATAACAACCAGATATACCTCTTAGATAAGTTATTTTTTAATAAGTGGCATCTCCTTATGACAAGAGAATGTACAACTAGGAAGATAGTTGGTACAAGTCATAAGAAATTTTAGTGTTGTGGCAATAGACTAGATGGCACAATAGATACATGTTAAGACTTATAGTCCGAAGTGGGTGATAGAATGTAATTATAGTCTTTCTTGAGGGTAAAATGGAAAACTAGTGAGGGGTATGGAAAAATCCCAAGATCAAGTATCTTGTTACATGTAAGTTGAGAAGGTGAAAAAGCAATGAGATTTGACACCGAGTTATACAAGGTATGTATAATGCTTCTCTGACTAACAAAAAGTGTTACCTCACAAAGAGTTGACACTATAGACATTAATGGGAAAGACAGTTGAGTATGTGTCATGTATAACAGATTCTATGATGACTCTGAATGCAAGGACTTTGTGCTAATCAAAGTTCTATGACATCTCTATGACATCCAGATGTTATGTGGAGACTTGATGATATGATGCAAGAATGACAATGGTCTTCCTTCATCTGGGATTTTGGGGACAAATCCTTGTTAGGGGTTTATAACTTTTAACATCCCTGACGTGGGTTAAGGCTAACCCTATTTGTTTAGCCTAAATAAGTTTCTTTGAACTTTAATATAATCTTCTAAAGAATTTGTTATCAGGTGACAACCTTATGTTTCAAATTTGGTCTTGTTTAAAAAATGTTTGAGCAATGTTATCTTGTTTAGGACCAAAATGCAATTTACCTGATATGAGGGGTTATATTGCAATTTGTCACATGCTGAACGTTCCCCAAGTGTTTTAGCATCATAAGAAGGAGAATTATGCTAGGTGGTGGCTTGGGGAAAGCCTAAATTCCAAGTTTGAACCTGTTTGAATAATGCTTGTGCCTTGTGTACCAATTTTGGAACAAATTGTAAATTACCCAAAATGTAGGGTTGATATGCAAATTACCACCTCTAGAGTGTCCCTAATCCCTCTTAGTATCATCTATAGGAGAGATAAAGAAGGAGGCATCATGTTTGAATCATTTATGAGTGTGATACTCTTGGTGATGAAAAGACCAAGAAAGTGTTGAATGTGAAACACTAATTTGAACTTGTATCGAGTTGTAGAGTCCATATGAGAATGCCTATCAGCCATAGAGCCATAGAGGGAGTCTCATAGCAGTTTGTGAACTCTTGGGCTTGTCCATGATGAGCTACACATCTCAAGGAGGTGAACTGTATCGGTTTACAACATCCTTAGAAAAGTTGTATCGGGTTGTGAATAAAGTGGTGATTGAGTTGAGATATCTTATCCAACAAGATAACTAATGGCCGAACTATCATCTATAGATTATCCTCAAGTGTTTTTCATGTCAAGGTAAATATGGGTGCATGCAAGGATAGGTGTCAACCATGCATGGACACATGGCACCTAGTAGCTTAAAATGATGACACCTCATACACACACCTCTTTGCACGATATGGTGTGAATCATTCACACACCTCTTTGCCAGATATGGTGTGAAGCATACAAACACCTCTTTGCCCGATATGGTTTAAAGCATACACACACCTCTTTTCCCAATATGGTGTGAAGCATACACACTCCTCTTTGCCCAATATGGTGTGAATCATACCCACACCTCTTTGCTCGATATGGTGTGAAGTACACACACACCTCTTTTCCTGATGATACGGTGTGAAGTACACACACACCTCTTTGCCCGATATGGTGTGAAGTATACACACACCTCTTTTCCCGATATGGTGTGAAGCATACACACACCTCTTTGCCCAATATGGTGTGGAGCTCACACCATTACAGCAAAAATACCCATTAGTGGCCTTTCAGAAATGCTACTGAAAAAAAGCCAGTAAATAAGTTTAGTGGCATTTTTTGACATTTAAAAAAGTGCCTCTAGCACCAATGCCACTAGGAAGATAGTGGCTTAAGTTTTAAAAGCCACTAAATGTTTGTCTTTAGTGGCTTCGAATAAATGCCACATAAAGGCCACAAAACCATCATTTGGATTTTATACAAATGCCACTGTTTTGTATAATGTTGTTGTATAAAACAATTTCGACTGAATGTAGTGTCTTATGAAAAAAACCACTAATGACATGCTAGTTCTGCATTACTAATTTTGTATGGATTTTAGTCAGTCAATTTGTAGTTCATGATCAAGTTTTTTAATTGAATGCCAATTGAAGCCGAACACATTCCAGAAGTATTGAACTTTTTTATTTATAATCAAATGACAATTACATGGGGAGGATATTTTACCTTGCCCCTTGTATTGAATACAACAACATCACATATGACTATATATGGTACATATTGTAGACATGAACACTAACTGGATAACAACTCATTTTGCACTTGCAGACCCCCCAAAGGAATACAAACTCATTTTCTTACAAAAACATACAACTCCATTCTAGCATTCCAAGTAGTTGTGAGCTTCTATAGGAGTAGACCAACTACACTGCAATCAAGGTTCATCCTTCTTCTCAGTTGCAGTGATATATAGCATTACGGCCATATGGTCATCAAATTCCTCAGCAGTTCCTCATTCTTCTCTTCCACCTTGCTAGTAGAAGCAGCAGGTGCAGCTGCATAGCCTAAAGCAGCAGCAGGGGCAGCAACAAATGCAAACTTGCTAGGATCCTACAATGAAGTGAGCAAAATGTTGAGCACTTGCTTGCAAATGTAAGACAAAAACACTTACAACACTAGCATGTTGTTAAGATAGTATCAGGGAAGATAACACCGTTGCCCAATTTATCAATAAGGTCATCTTCAGTAAGGTGCATGACCTCAGGGCTGAATACAGATCCACTGTCATAAACTGACAGCACAACCAGTCCATATGAGAAGAGCCTGATGTCGAGATTGGCAAGAAGGGAAGCCTCAGAAGAACCCACCTTTTCACCTTTCCTAATAAGTTCAACAATGGTGATAATTTCAAGTATACGATTCACATTATGTCAGCTGAGTAGAGTTTTCCATGCAGCAAAGTTATAGACATTCAGCTAAGCACACAACTAAGCACATGATAGAAAGGGTGCAAAGATGACAATATTGACAATTACGTAAAAAGCAAAAGATGGTTATCAAACTCAATGTCGTCTAGGGTTCTCATAAAACTATAATCTATACATAATAAGTAGAAAGATTTTTAGTAAGGTAAGAAAGCATATAATGATTAATAAGAGCAGATGCTGGTGAAGGCCTTCATGTTGTTATAGATAGATCTCCCTTCGCCAACTGTAATAACTATTGTACTGAAGTTATCATCAGTAAGAACCATGTATGAAGCCTCCTTGGTAACCTGGAGTGACAAATAAAAAGAGAAGAAACAATCATTATCGATAATAATTACTAAAAGACAAGAAGTAGATATACAAATTGACATATAGCGAATATACTTACCTCAGTTCTAGCAATTCCCATGGAAATACCAATGTCTGCCATTTTCAAAGCAGATGCATCATTGACACCATCACCAGTCATGGCAACCACCACATGTAATAAACAACTAACAACAAAACATGCAAGTTGACTATGTAGATCAGCACGAGGCTTCAAGTCTTCAAATCTATACTAACATGGCCACCAGGAATAGATTCACTATCCCCTGATAAGAAAGAAGAGTTTCTAGAACATATTAACTATCCCCTTCAACGAAAAAAAAGCAAAGTGAAGTAGTGAAATATACCTTATACAGGAATCCTTAAAACAACCCAAAGCAAAATTGGAAACCAATGTCGGCTAGGCTGCAATACATCAAGAACATGTAAGCATGCACCATTTTGTTGGATTGCCTATAAGACCAGTTCCAGGGAGAGGAATCCCATTTTTGAGTCCTAACATCAAATCTGTTCTTGGAGATTAAAGGCCAATCACAAGAGCTGAGCTGAAGCCTTTTACAAGAGATGAGATGACAACCTTAGCTCTTGAGAGTGGGCTTTAATCTCCAAAAACATGCCTTTTTGATTCCTAACAGCAGCTCTGTACTTGGATATTTAAGGTCATTCTCTGTACATGATCTTAGCAGAGGATCCTTACCATAGTTATTGGCTTTTAGGGACTACATCAAAACCACATGTTACAGAAAGGGTATTATTGTAGATGTTGTTTTAACAATTAAGGGAACATGGAGGAACTGATATTACTAAGAGCACCCATTATTTCTTGAGGCTTCTTCCTTGACTTCTTAACCAAACCAGAGTATGAAAATGTTGAAAATGACTTGTTGTACCATGGAAATGTTGAAAATGACTTGTTGTACCTCTGTAGATAAATTAGGATGCATAGAAGCATGTGACTAAAATATCTCAGTTACATTTCAGACATCTTAATAGCCTAAATATTGAGCAATCATAGAAGCTCAACCACAAACCATCTTGAGACGAATCACCACAGAAAAAATATGTTGTGTAAATCTCACACACAAGATTCCAAAAACACTTATCATAGCTAAAAACCACTTTGGATAGGCTGCAATACTACCTTAAATACTACTTTTAGATACTACTTTGGCTAGGCTGCAATACATCAAGAACATGTAAGGATGTACCATTTTGTTGGATTGCCTATAAGACCAATTCCAGGGTGAGGAATCCCATTTTTGAGTCCTAACAGTAGCTCTGTTCTTGGAGATTAAAGGCCATTCACAAGATCTGAGGAGAAGCCTTTCACAAGAGATGAGCTGACAACCTTAGCTCTCGAGAATGGCCTCTGATCTCCAAAAACTGGCCTTTTACGTAGTGACATGTTGTTTGCTGTGGAAGGCACAAAATGCACAATTCTTCAGAGAAATTTTGACTTAGTAAGCTATCATGCAACATGTGATCAAGTTATGAAAGAAAAATTTACAGAGAACTATTGACTTAGGAAGCAAAAAAAGACATTCACATTCAACAGGTCAAAACAAAATATGTTGTGTAAACGTCACACACAAGAAGGTAAGATACTACTCATAGATAAAAGCAAAATAGGATTGTCATTTGGCAACATTGTCTACGACAATGGACATGAAACAATAGTATCTGGATCATTATGTACTAATAAAAAGTGGACCAAAGAAACACAACTATAGCTTTCATATCTCTACACAGTATCTAAGAATGCAATTATCTATCTTTACACTTCATGACCTGCAACAAATGGAAACGACTTTAGATACTAGTTTTGTTTTCAATTATGTCATATTATAAGCAATAATATATGCTCACTTTGGCAGTAAATGTGATTTCGGAGATGCTATGACATTTCCAATAACTTCATCCAAATATTGATATTGCTCAGAAGGTCTAACTAGAGGTTCGTTGGCCATCATCGCAACCTCTACATAAACAACAACACGTGATGAGCCTAAAATTGCACCTCCCACCATTTGCAAGGGGTCAACCTCAGATACTCGACCGATTGCAATTTTATCATCTGCATCTGTGATACTCATCACATACACTTCCTATAAACAAAATACAATTTAAATAAAAAATTTATATAAATGTAGAATGATGTGCAATTTACACAAATACAAACATACTTGTCCCTTATAAATTTTTGAATGTATCATTCTGATCTGGACAATTATTTTAACTTTGTCATAAGGCCATCAAAATTCAACATGGAAAATAATTGATACCACACATCTTATATAAAAAGTATTCATACATGGCCAGTGCGTACATGTTGTGCTGATTGACTGTTTCCTTCTCTAGAAAAGGCTAGTATCTTCTCTATTTTTGCATTTTGTTCTTGAATTTTAGCATCAATTTCCATCTGTTGTTGTTCAAGCTGATCCTGGAAATGCTTCCTTTGTACTTCATCAACTTCTCAGGATTTATGGTTCGTACCCCAGATATCAGAAGGTGATGGTCCAAGTCCATAACCACGAACATATCTTGGTCTCTCTTCTCCCATAACCTGTCTATAAATTTTAGCTGAAGTAACATCATGTTGGTTTCTTCGCAGCTCATCACCTACCTCATAAAATTTTTCCTAGACACAACAGAACAAAGGAGATGAATTTTATACCAAACATATAAATGTTTCCATGTAGTAAATGTAACATAATACTATAGGATAGGAATCCTTGAACCAAAATTTTGGCAGATTCAATATCAACTATGCTCCCATCTTTTTTACGATGAATTTTCTCAAAAAACTCAATGGGATCAACTTCCCCACCTGTTTCCTTCTCCAACTGTATCATTCAAACAAGGTTATTGCTAACATCATTTAAACGGATGTCTCCAAATTGTCCAATTGGATCACAATATTGACTAACTTACATCATGTTTCAGACAAGCAAATGACTTGGTTCCTGTTGTTTGGCTAACCTTTTGAAATTTTCTGCTTGTCTTGTTAGTTATACACTTCCTTTGTGAAAAAAAATTGTAGTATTATCCATAGTAATGACCTGTGAGGTAAATTAAATATCAATTAATAGATACAAAAAATTACCTTTCCTTTATTGTTCCTCCAGTAATCCACAAGGAATTTCCATTGAGATGTTTCCACACAGGGAACAACTTGTTCAAGTTGTTGTTCATATGGACTATCTTCTATGAAGTATAGTTTCCGTAACTCCCACTTGTGGTCCTTCCATTTCTTTCCCAGTCTCTTCATTGTCCACTCCTTTAATTCTATGTCCATTATGAATTTACTCGACCGACAATAAGGATATCAATAAGAGGCTTCATTTAACCAATTAAAAATAAATTTTAATATTGTACCTTCACAAAATTCCATATGGATTCTTTTTTATTTGTTGGAAATTGTCTCCAATCCTTGTAGTTTAATGGACAAAGATTGGTATCTATTGCAATGGTTATCAAAAAACTTGATAAGTGACATTGGTTTTTACCCACTGGTTGTCCAAATTTATTTAACTCTATGGGAATTTGATCACCGGGCTTTCTTTTCCAGACTTGCAAACATTGTGTTCAACCACGTGTGGGATGTCTTTGACCTAAGCATTCATTTATATATCATTAGATGCAGCACTATAAATGCAATGATATGAATAAACCAAATACCTAGCACATAAGTAGGTGTTGGTGTAGTATTCAACGACTCGTCATGGTGATCAGAGACATCATTTTGCTCCATGGTTTCTTGAAATACATTGCTATTTTGGCTATTGCCAGCTCTACTCTCTACTCTTCTTGATTGATTGGATACGGGAACATTGACAGTAGGCATTGGGGGTCGATGTCTTTGACCTGAGCATTCATTCATAAAGGATACAACATAAATGGAAATTATATATCTTTAGATGCATTACTATGAATGCAATGATATGAATTAGCCGATTACCTATCCCATCAGAAGGTGTTGTTGTAGCATTCAACGACTCTTGATGATGATTAGAGAGGTCATTTTTCTCCATGTGGTCATGAAATGGATGGTTGTTTTGGCTATTGGCAACTCTATTGTCTACTCTTCTAGAATTATTGGACACTGAAGCATTAACATTAGGCACCCGTGGTCGTTGTCTTTGACCTGAGCATTCATTCATAAACGATACAACATAAATGGAAATTATATATCACTAAAGGTAGCACTATATATGCAATGAATTAACTGATTACCTAGCCCATCAGAAGGTGTTGTTGTAGCATTTAACAACTCATCATGGTGATCATATAGGCCATTTTGCTCCATGTGATCATGAAATGCATGGTTATTTTGACTATTGGAAGCTCTATTATCTACTCTTCTTGAATGATTGGACACCGAAGCATTGCCATTAGGCACCCGTTGTCAATATCTTTGACTTGAGAATTCATTCATAAAGCATACAACATATAATGAAATTATATATCATTAAATGCATCACTATAAATGTGATGATATGATTACCTTGTCCATCACAAGGTGTTCTTATAACAGCAGATCTAGCAGCAGTGTTATTGAATTTCCTTGGTCTATCATTTTGAACATTAGGTGGAAGGGAAGCTAAAATTTGTTTGGAGCGATTACTAGATGACAGGTTCAAAGCTTTCCAACAACCTTGTGGAGTAATGCTAGGTAAATGAGTCCCCGTACAAGTGTCAATGATGTTGTTCTGATCATTCCTTATAGCTATCTTATTATGGAAGCTGTCACTTAACTATTCTCTCATCCTGAGTATATCAATTCACACAAAAATGAAGACACTTAAAACAAAATTGAACAACATAAAAGGTATTTACTACTCGTTCGGTCATCCTTTGCCATCCAACAATTATCCATTCTTAAAAATAGTAAAAAATATAACATTTATGAGTAAGTTTGTCATACAAACAACATAGTTATAATAAGGATAAAAGTAGAACATCACTTTGAGGCAATCCTCAAAGAAAAACATCACTCAAAACCACACCAGAGAAAAACATTTGCAAGCCATCATCAAGATCACATTGGGTACCTTAAATTCACAATATTTGATTGATTACTATTGTTCATTAAGTAATAAAACACAAATTACATTTTTTTATTATTTCCTAATTTTAAAGTTAAAAAAAATTCATCAACAATTGTGACGGCCGTTATGACTGTGATATGTCTATTTTGTTGATGATGTTGTGTCGAGGATGGAGTCGCTGGAAGACAAATCTGAACTGATGGTCATGGGGTACAAGGTGGTACCAACAGGCAAGGATTTCACCTCAGGCATGTCGAATTCATCAAATGACGTCTCCTCAGATTCGGTATAGCCTGGCTCGTGCATATACTATCTCAGCTGAGAAGGCAAACTGTTGTTGTAGTTATGTATATAAGCTTGTATGGTATTGTCGCCAATCAGACGAAACAAAACCTAGTCCGTACGGCCAATTCCCATTCTCCCAATCCACCCACGCCAACTGGTTGTGGATACCAGACTACCGTCACCATCATATTGAACCTCGATTACATCTGTTGAGTTCCCAAACATTAAGGTCATTTGACCAGTCGTGTGCGTCTTCCTTCCAGATGACGCCAATGTCTGGGAATGGTGAGTTGTGTAAGTGTACGCTCATCTAGGTTGAAGTCCATCTTATCTGCTTCAGGGAGAATGAGCAGGGGGGGGGGGTAGACGCTGAGGCCATAGTGACTGTTGTGGGTGAACAGAGACTGCAAAATATTAGTACTAACAATTGTAAGTATATATAATGATATTATAAATTTTCAAAAAAAGTAGTATAAATTTGCAAAATATAGAGCAATATATTTTTTAAAGTGAAGCAAGTAGTCCATAAACATATTCCCCATGGTTTCTATCAACATCAACAGGAATGAACCCATTAGAGAACGGGCAACATAATTATCTAGTTTGATGAAACCTGGTCAGGGACCATACAAGTGTACAACTTGTATAAGATCTGAGTGTAGAAGACCCAGAACTTGGAGGAACTGGTGTGCCAGCCAGCTGATGGTTCCTGGACCAAGGCGAGAGGTTGGAGTACATGTATAGTAAAGATGTATAATTGGCTATAAACTTCTTGAGTAACAGAACATGCCATTAAAAGACAAAAATTGATTTAGGATATGGAACTGAAGTAACCATAATGCAATGTATTTACATTAAAGCAGTACTGAGATAAGATGTACACTCCAAAAAAAACATGAATCAACGATTATTTAAACATCACTGCATAGAATCCATGCAATTTCGTTCAATATAGAAATCAAGAGGGCAAACCAGACTTCCTATGCCAGAGAAAAAATTATTGTTAATAGCAAACAAGAAATGACCATCTCATAAACCTTGTTCTCTCCTTAACCTCTTCCTACATACATAAAGATGAGTATCTCTCCCCTTCATTAGCCCAATGGTGGGAACCCCTGTTCTCATCAGAGAGTGCCAACCCACCAAAGGTGGTGGCCTAGGTAAGGATACATTACTTGCCTATTCGTTAATGATTTACAAACAAAGATACATGAGATGTGCAGACATCACATGAGCACCTAAGAAACCACTTTTTAAAAAGTGGATGCTTCATTTTCCTTACAATTTAATACAACAATACACACAGTTTTATATGAATACAATAACATTTAGAAAACTTGTATACATAACCAAAACCAATGCGACACTGTAAAATAAAACAACAAAATCATCATATTTCAAGACTATAAAATAATTTAAATTTAAATATAACAAAGAAGGATGGTCGATGGCTTGATATAAATGATTAAGGAAGTGATTGCTGGATATAAAACAATAGAATCATCATATTTCAAGACTATCTTCATAAACCGATTATCATATATACCTTGATAGAATGGAAACTGTGAGAATGGTTGGGAAAGACCATGTGTGTTTATTGTTTAGTGGGGTGTACTTAGCTATCGTGCGTCAAAGCAGCAGGGTGGCAAACAGCCGCAGTCCTCATCAGCAAGTTGGGAGACTGATCTCTTCCTCAGCATCCTCTCCAACCCTTGGCAACGTCACCGACACCTTGGAGAAGAGTAGAGAGCGTTCCAGCAGGTAGCGTCCACGGTCTGGCGGATCAGGGTAAAAATGATAGCTAGGTTGAGTTTGTGGGTTCTGCGAGCAGAGAAAATGTGGGGAGTAAATGTCTCTGCCCAACACGTGGAGAAGAGGAACCATTTTTCATGCCGGGGAAGCCATGTGGAAACATAAATTTTTTACTAATTGTGGCCCGCTCATTTGATTTGGTAATTTTGAAATGCTACTAATTAATTATAAAAATGCCTTAATTGGTAAGTCTTTTCTATAAACTCCATAATATGTGGTTTAGAGGCATTTAAATCACAAATGCCACTGCATTACATAGATAGTGGCATTTTTTTAGAAAAGCCACTGGAATAAAAGCCTCTAATGGGTATTTTTGTTGTAGTGCACACACCTCTTTACCCGATATGGAAGCAAGAAGACACCTCTTTGCCCGATAGGGTGGAAGCACCTCAATTCAATATACTTGATTGAGTGACACATGTACTTTGTTATGTCAAATGATACATTAAGACATACAAAGTTTGATGCACTTTGATAAGTGTAGGCTAACATACCTTTGAGAAAGGTTTAAGCCAAGTTAATAAAGTATGATGTAATCAATATCCTAGTGAGGATGAGAGAGAAACTCATATTTTGCGTTGATAATCATTTAATGATAAATGATGAGAATAAATAAGTATGATTGAATACTTATGATATCAATGTATGCTCCTAGATGTGTGGAGCAATGAATTAGGTGGATTGATAATATGAACTTGAAACCCTATTCGGCTATAAAGAGAAACCCTAACCCTAACAATGGCAAGGTTGTATTTCTCTTATTGCATAAGCCTTGTGAGATATGTGAAATACTTGTATATAGGCCTTATGACCTAGAGATAGTTGTTGCCTAGTGAGAGGTGACAAGATGTTTAATGGCCTTGTGAGCCATGTGAATAGTTGTTGCCTAGTGAGAGGTGACAAGATGTTTAATGGCCTTGTGAGCCATGTAAATAGTTGTTGCCTAGTGAGAGGTGACAAGGTGTTTAATGTCCTTGTGAGCCATGTGAATAGTTGTTACCTAGTGAGAGGTGACAAGATGTTTAATGGCCTTGTGAGCTAGGTGAATAGTTGTTTCCTAGTGAGAGGTGACAAGATGGTTAATGGCCTTGTGAACCATGTGAATAGTTGTTGCCAAGTGAGAGGTGACAAGGTGTTTAATGGCCTTGTGAGCCATGTGAATAACTGTTTCCTAGTGAGAGGTGACAAGATGTTTAATGGCCTTGTAAGCGATGTGAATAGTTGTTGCCTAGTGAGAGGTGACAAGATGTTTAATGGGCCTTATGAGACATGTGAATAGTTGTTGCCTAGCGAGAGGTGACAAGATGTTTATAAATGTCTCATGATCTAGATATTAATGTAAGAAATGGTAATGTTCAAAATAAACAAGGGAACTTTGAAACTCGTAACATAATAATAATAATAAATGGTTACAAAGATAATAATAAATCTTGGTCATAAATGCATTATGGTTATAGCCAAATAAGGGCTATAGTGTTTTTAATATGCTAAAATGAGATATGAGGAATACTTTTATCACATAAAGGATGTAGATGTGTATGATGGTTCGACAGAGGTATAATGCCTAGTAAAGGTGATGTGGTATTCAATGATGAGTTTAAGGGATTGATATCCCATAATGAAAGTTAAAGGGAAACATAAAGGTATTCCAACTCCTATGGAATCCTTAGAAATACGGCCATGATCTCATAGGATTGGTAAAATCCAATACCTGCTTGTACTCTCAAAATAATCTCACATGATTGGCAGAGTCCAATACCTGGATGTGATCTCAGGATTGGTATAACCCAATACCTGACTAAACTCTATGCTCTCAGGATTGGTACAATACAATACCTGGTTGAACTCTATCATGATTGACAGAGTCCAATACATGGATGTGATCTCAAGATTGGTACAACCCAATACCTGGTTGAACTCTATGATCTCAAGATTGGTACAATCTAATACCTAGTTGAACTCTATCAGGATTGGCAGAGTCCAATACCTGGCTATGATCTAAGGATTGGTATAACCCAATACCTGGATGAACTCTATGATCTCAAGATTGGTACAGTCTAATACCTGGTTGAACTCTATCAGGATTAACAGAGTCCAATGCCTAGCTATGATCTCAGGATTGGTACAACCCAATGTCTGGCTGAACACTATGATCGCAAGATTGGTACAATCCAATACCTAGCTGAACTCTATCAGGATTGACAGAGTCTAATGCCTAACTGTGATCTCAGGATTGGTAACTCTATGATCTCACGATTGGTACAATTCAATACATGGCTGAACTCTTACAAGATCACTACCTGGTTAGCGAATTGGTTGAGGCCAACAAATAGAAATGAGAATGATTCATGGATGTCATACCATGATAATATTATCACAAGATAAGCTTGAGATGTTGGTATAATATGATGGGTAAATGATAAACATGTTCTTCATATTCCTTATAAAGTGAACATATGATTTACTGCCTTATCATAGACAGTTACAATACTTTAAGAGATGAGAATGTTCTAATCTTCTTATTCATAGTGATTAACCTTGCTTTTTGATATAAAAGAACCTATGCTCAGTTTTATACTTCTTAACTGTGATAATAACATTGTTGGCAGAGAGTTATATCTCTCGCTGGGACAATTTTCTCACCCCGTGGGATCCACAATTTTTAGGTGGACGTGCACGAGGAGGTAGAGACCGTTCTGTAGAGGAAGGACAACAACAACAAGGACATTAGTAACAACATAGGTTGAGTGTACTGTCTGTCGTGTCTTGTAGATAGAAGTCATATGTGTTGTCTCTGTACTCTCATGTCCTTGGATTTAGTATGTGATGGTTTTATGAATAATATGAGATTTTGGCTTGTATGACTCGAGGTTTTATGTTGCTTTAGTATATGTCTTGAAAAAACAACTGTTATATGTTATTCCCCGAGTTGAGATGGTATAGTGTATGTACAATATGAACTATGATGTATATAAGGTTTTGGTTCTTCCTTTAAGAGTTTTCTTGGAAATGTATCTCTTTGCAAAATGGTTTTAATATATAGTGATTTTTGTTAATCCGCTACTTATGATTATTCCACAATAATTAGTATAGATTTGGTTGTTGGTTTGGTAGAGGTCGTTACACTTATGTTTCTCATGTATATACTCCTGCATTTTATATCTAACTTCTCCACTTAATATCTATGGGACACTCCTTCTCTAGAGTATTCATTTGGGGAACCCTCTTTCTAGGGTAAGTCCCTATAGAAGACATCATACATAAGTCATGGCCCAATCACCTATCACTATAGTGGCAATCATATATAGGCCTTTGTCTGAGGTGATTATCCTTTCTGGGCCTGATCACTGACCTCCATAGTGACCATACATAGGCCTTCTTGACCTGAGGTGATTAGATAGATCCAATCATACATCCTACACATATTTGATACATCCATTTGAGTTAGTTGAGCAAGTTGCATTGTATCACATGTTCTTCGTCAGTTTCTTAAAACTTTTCTTATTAATATCTTGTTCAACATATACAAGTGCATGTGATACTGAGTCACTTAACTCATTTATATTCATATTCTTTCACATGCATCCTTCATGCATGGGTTACCAAAAACATTTATATTCTCTATTTCCTCTTATCTCTATTGGGTTCATATGGGTAGGGTACTATATCACCAAAATATTCATATTTCTCATGGTTAGGGTTTTAGGGTTATAGTTAGGGACTATATCACACCTCTTAGGGTTTCCATGTTCCTTGACCGACTAGGGTTCTTCAAAACCAACCCTAACCCCATCTAGGGTTAGACTCCTAGGGAAAACCCATATAACATTTATTTTATTATTATCTCCACATCACATGTACATTTGTATTTTCACATAACATGTACATTATTATTTCCACATTTTAATTGGTGGAGGATGTCTTAATCCTACTTCTTCTCAAAAACCCTAACTTTATATGAGGAGAGAATTATTCTTTTATGGTTTTTTAAGAAAGATGATGAGGAATGGATCAATCAAGATGATAAGACACCCTACAATATTTTAATTCAGACAAAATCGTCCGAGTTTGGCAAGGTAGGATGCACGGGTTCGGGAGTCGTTATAAGATGACTAGCGGTGCAGAGGAAAATATTGCCAGTCCCCGGTCAGAGTCCCTTATAGACACCTCAGTATTTAGAAAATATCCTAATAATTCCCTCATATTTCTACATATTACTTGAAATCATAAACTAATAAATATTATTTGAAAAAATATGGGGCTGTGCTACCAAATGTAACGACCTCACTTTATGCATCCCCCAATTAAGGAAAGACCTTCAAGTTGAGATCCATTACCTACATTCCCAAGGATCCAGATTCAGCAAATAATAAATAATTGAAAATAATTTCAATTAAATTTCAAATGTCATTTACAAATTGTAAAATGATACACTTCATGGAACTAATACCTATTGAGAAGAAGTGTCATCTATCTAGTCCTCCTTGGTATAGTTTTAATACCTTTGATATCTTTCATCTTATTCTTCATGTCTTTTATCATGTGAAACATATACCTAAAATGCCGACAAGAAAAACACGATCAACATATTACTACACAGTGTGCGTGGGGTGAAACCACAATGTGTGCAACTCACATGATCACATAATACACATCAAATATTGAAAATAAGAACTGGCATATTTTTTATATATCCTAACCCTTACTGGATATTTTATCTTAGGCGTGATCATTGTCCCCTCCAGGTTTCATGTGTATCATCCCTTGATATATGTCATACTTGGATGTAGAACTTTATCATTTACTTATCTGATATTCATATTGGCATTATAGTGGAACATGAATTAAATAAACAACCAACAATTTATTTATCGAATCACTCCTCAAAAATCATTCGGAAAACATCATCAAACTATATTTTGGATAGCCATAATCATAACCACGTACCTCAATGGTGAGCCATGTAGATTATGCAAACATTCTCTAAGCATATATTCCAATCAAGAAGGCAAATGAAGCAATTAACTCTAATCTTCTTGTATGTAAATCCTTAACAGTCACCAGTCATATTAATCACATTAAACCCTACTCGGTCCTAACTAGGATTTGGGTTTACTTGGTCTTGATTTATCATCTGGGTTATGTTTGATATTACAAATCCCATGTTCATTAATTTAATGTCTTAAGAACCCTAATTTAGTTTAAGTGTAGCCATGATAACCAAATGTATCATACCCCTTTATTATGAAAACTTCATTGATCATTATAGAAAGATATGGTCTTTAACCCTAATTACATGTATGCATGATTATTCAAATTAGAAACCCAAATGAATCATAATTATTATCATGACCACATTTATATCCAATTAAGTTCATTATTAACAATGCAAGACGTGACCTTTAACCCTAATCTTTCATGTGCATGATTATCCACATAAACAACTCTATCTATCATAAATACGGTCCTACTCACCTTGATTTCTTTTCTTGTTCAATGATATCAATTATTATGGAAAAGGAATCATTTTTAACATATTCGATCACCTTTGTTCACAATCTAGGGTTTAGATGCAATAAACACCACTTAAACCCAATTTTGCAAGTAATCTTAATCAAGTCTTCATTATATTTTAGTTGCATTTTTCTCATTCTAGTGATTGATTTTCATATATTATATGTCTTGATCTGAGCATTCTAGAAATTACTACCAATTTTGCAAAATTATCATTATTGAGCTAAAAGAGAACTGACACATCAACACTTACTTGTTTTTCCTTCTCCTTTAGTTGGGCTGGCCAAGTTAGCAAAAGGACGCTCGTACCCCTATGTTAACTCTTTTCATCCAGGGTTATTCTGGACATTGAACCCTTTCTTTCCCTTCTCTTTGCACAAACACACCTCTGGTTCATATTCCGCGGCGTTGTAGCCGGACGGGGTGTCGTAGATGGCCATCTGCCTCTACACTCTCTTGATTCAGTTTAGCCCCAAACTGGCAGATGGGTCAGGCAGGGCCATGGTTTAGCTGGTTGTGGCCTTGCTCCCTCTTGCCCTTGTCTCTCCCGCGGAGACGCGCTCACATGGGTTTTATGATGCACGTAGCCGCTCCGACATTTCATCCAGTTGCCGCCAGGGTGTCATCTCAACATCCTCCCTCCTCACCATAGCAGACAAGGACTACCTCTAGGCTGCTCCCTCTCTACTCTCTCTCCCTATTCCTCAACTTCTCACTTGTGCGCGCACCTCTGTGTTGGTACACACCACTGACAGGGTTCTCAATTCCATCCTCGATGTGGCAACAACCTCCTCATGCCAACCCTCCAAGTTAAGGGAATCATTTGTATGAGATGCCTCTCCTCCGCCCCTCTACTGGAACAGACTCTGCCTCCCCTTCAACACCATAATCTCCATGATCCCGGCCTACAAGTGACGCAATTGTCCTAACATGGCACCAAGTCTTGCAGAAGCAGTCTGCTCTAACGATGAATCTGTATCTAAGGGCCCAACATATAGGTTTCCATGAGCATCCCTCTCTCTCCATAGATCTGGTTGAATAAGGTCACGGTGGTGTTGACATTTGATGGTAGAAAGCATGGTTCTGCCATGAAGTCTAGGGCATTGGGTAGAATTGTAGGCTTAGGAGGAGGCTGATGTTTGAAGGAGGGGAGGTACCCACATATATATAAAAGTTACCTATGGAGTCCTTCTTTCTTGTCATGCCTCTTTGAGGCTTGGTTTATAAAGATTTTCCTTGTTTTCCTTTCTTTTCCAATCTTTGTCTTTGCATACAAGCAATATGCCGAAAAGGCAAGGCATATAATAGCTCTCTATCTCGTGTGCAATATTCAACAACTAAAATTATGGGAAATCAAGAAATAATTCTAGAAGAGAATACATCCGTCCTTCAATCCTTGATACAAAACTCTTGTATTTTATTTTTATTAATCCTAAAGTCACAAAAAATGCATTATCATATTCATATTAAGACATTGGATTTGGCAACAAAATTCATTAAGGAATGCACTTCACTATATTGTGGAAATTGGGTAATTGATCTAGTTTGCCCTTTTATCTTTCTCTTTATCTTATAATAATAAATTTTCTAACCCAAATACTTATATTACTTGGCTAACACAGCAAAAGCCATACATGGAACTTTATAAAATTTCGTAGTTCAATAATAGGAATTCATTAATGTTTTCCCCACTTATGTTCACATTGTGGGATTTTGTTGGAATATCTTTTCATATCAAAAAACTCGCTCCTTACCAATATAATTTTAAAACAAACTATTTTCTCTCCGATATATCCTTTTTATCCCTTATTATTTCAAGTATATTGAAAGATAAACTTGAAATATTCTTGTTTGATGCCTCAAAGATGGTATTGTCAATCTTGGCTAGGTAATTACTCCTTTAATAATCTAAAACACCATGCATTTTATTTTTCTTTGGAATTTGACAATTATTTCACATTTGTACTTTTTGACAATTAATAAAGTCATTGCTATTTATTTTTGCAGAAAATGTCTTATCGTGCTCCAAGGAGATAGCTGCAATGCAAATAGTCTCATAAGTACATTATCATATCAAAAGTCCTTATTATTTATTCATGTATGGATTATTATTCAACTTGTACCACAAGAACCCATGTGTTATAGGTGATTAACCATATTATTTCATGAATAATTTTACTTAGTAATTTACAAATCAATTCATTTATATAATTCAATTTTATCAAAATTGAGAATATTACATTCTACTTCACAAGAAGTTCTAGAAATACTTAGGTCATATTGAACTTCCACTCCATACTTAGTGTTCAAGTAGAGTGGATAATCAAATGGTTGTAGAGGATCTTTTGTTACAATCAACTTGTCTAACCCCTCATGTGAGTCTTCGTCATAACACTTCTTTATCTTTGTTTGTTTCCTTCTATCCAATGTAATTACATCCGCAAATTTAGGTTCCTACAAACCCCTAATGCAAGTATCCTCTATTTTCATTGTCATTATCAAATAATGATCATATTCACACAAACAAGATGAACCACCCCATAGATGCTAACCCAAGGAATTGGTATGGTTATAAATGGTACAACCAATGTCCTATTATAGGGAGTAGGTGGCCCATTTCTTGCTTATTCTTCTACCAGTGTACTAGTTGAAGCTCAAAGCCTCAACATGCCACGTACCATTGTACAATCACTCCATCCAGTTGCACTTGTTGATGTTGTTGCAATACCTTCCAAGGAAAATTGTGTCAAGCTATAGATGAATATTACCTCTCACCTTAAGGAGAGTTTTATTGTGAGGGACCTGAATGAAGCAAACTTGTATGTGAAGGAATTGGAGAGTCCAAAGTTCCAATTTGAGTTGCAGGGTAATTTTATCTTTTGTAAAATGGATGCCACTATAGATGCTTATTTTTTTATTGAATCTTTGATTCCAAGACTGCAAAGTATTCACACGGCCTATAAGTTTATACCGACTTATTTACACCAACATTTTCTAAACTATATACATCACATGTGGCATAGAGGTGATCTGTATTGACTTTTGTTGTAACATCCCCAAACAATCCTCAAGAGAATAAAACATCTTGTCTGTAGTTAGTCTAATTGCCTCCATAATTTTCTCATGAATAGCTACTAGTGGCACCTTCGTGATGTCAAAGATTTACAAGAAACTCTTAAAAATAAATGGAAATGCATATGGCCACAAGAAGAACATCATTAGCTTGACTCTTCCATGGATAAATTTGACCAATCATTTGTGATTAGCCACATAGGTTAACCAACGAAGTGAATTTTTGTATTGTTGTATGTGCACTATGATAATCATAAATTGTGATTTGTAATACTAACAACCTTAATTTATGTATCTATAAAAGTGGGATAGAAGATAATTGCAATGTATATGAAATTACTATGATCTATTAGAATGTGTTTTGTAGGTCCTTCTATAATTAAAAGGAGTTTAATATATTGCATGTTTAGATGAGTGCCATATGTGTTACATGAAATTTTATGAAGTTGCTGATTTCCACATGTTAGAGCTAATGAAGTAATGCTTCATATGGGAAGAATGCTATAAGGTTTGCAACAATATTCTTTCTTTTTTATCTTAGAACTATATGGTAATTTGAGGGGATAATGAAATGAATATCATATCCAAATATCAAGCTTATCATATCCAAATATGTTGTCTAACTAGCATATAATCTAAGGCATGACAACCAAGGTAGCTAGTTGAGTTCCCCAGATGACAATGGCATGTGAAGTCTGATTTCATGAGCTATGTGTTTCTTTTATCTCATGGAGTTTTATAGGGAAAGGAACCCTCTTCCCCTATTGTGCCAAACATGAGAGGTTTGATGACACTCTAATACAATTTAGAATTCATACTCGATCGAAATATAACATGCAGCTTGGAAATCTAATCATGGTATATAGTCATCCCCAAAATGATCAGTTAATTGAAATTTTTATTCATGTTTCACTTTTATCCTATCTCAAATCACATAGGTGATCATACACATATCTATCTTTACTCTAAATGGAACTACTTCTATAAATTAGTTTCTTTCATTAATTACAAATGTACGTTTGCTTAAGGAAATTCTTGGAGCATGACCTATGATGCATATAGCTACTTCCCAACCTCAAAATGTTGAGTCAACCTTTATTTAATGGGTGGAAAAATGTAGTTTCCTCCACATAACTCTAAAAAAAATTAGCATCATATGAAGAAATTATGGTTTTGCTTGGCGGCTTTGAATTAATATGCATTTGGAAAGCATATGCTCTGTCATGGATCAAACTATCTTATAGAGAATCAAAACAAAATAATGTATAGATAACCAAATCTTTTTTTGTCTTTATATGAAGCTATATCTACATTGGTTCTTAATTTCCATTTTATTTGATGTTATTATAAATATATCATTATTAGTCCTGCTGTCTATGATAAACTATTCAAACATGTCATTAATCACTTCTCCACTTATTTGGTTTTTGTAATTCATAGGACGTAACGGAATTACATATTCAGGTGTGCTTCTTTGAAAATAATATAAAAGTAGTTGGTGTTAGTGGTAAGATATTTTGAATGAAGTTACCAACTATTATGTTCTAACTTTGGTAAGTGGACTTCATGTATCCATCTTCTTGATTGTTTCTTACATTTGTTGTCACAAGATTATTTCTTTAGTTTTAAGGAATGTTTTTTGTTTATTAAATTGCCAATCAGTTAAAAGACTTTTTATACTAGTATTGTATGGCGTTCTTCTTAGGATTTGATGAATTGTTTTGTTTCCTTTTAGGTTCAAATTTGTCCCTATATGGAAGTATCTAAGCCTACTTTTCTCATGCATTTGTCTCACAACTATGCCAAGAAACTCCCAACTATGTCTGGGCAAGTTAGGCTGGGGAAGACATGGCGGTGGGGCCTTGGAATTGCATATACACAAGATGACATTGTGATTGATGCATCTACTGAGATGACATTAGATAAAGCTAAGTAGTTGATTGGCCTTTTGTGTAGTTTGTTTGTTCTTGGCCCTTCTATGTTTTTTATTGACAGGTGTCATTTATTGGTACTTCATTTTCTTTTCTAGATGGCTAGTTTCACATTTCTATATTAAAGTATAAAAAGGAGAATCAGATACCAATAGAAATTTCGAACTATTGTGTTAATGGATGGTAATTGTGAACGAATATCCTTGTGCAGTTAAAAAATAGTCCTTAGGAAAACTTTCTTGACCTATTCCTTGCATGAAAAAAATTGAGCACATGGACTTTTAATGTGGATGCCAAGAAAAAATCTACAATCAAAAAAATGTCTCACGGTCTCTAGTTTAGATATATTTAGTTATGAATGGATTCAATAACTTATTTATAATGTTTCACCTTTTATCTTTATAAACAATAAATTATCTATCACTCCTACATAGTGCTATGCCCTCCTTAATCTTACCAAACACCGACCTGAATTTCCCCAATTTGACAACAATCTAACTTAATTTACCAATGCATACCTTAGCTTCCCTAACCATACATAAATGATTGTAGTTGTTGCAGCAATAATGACAACAACTACAACTACAAAAATGATGATATAATAGGAGTACAATGTTATTGATGGTGATGGATGAGCTTCAACATAAATATTGTCATTATTACTCACTTGGTGATTGAGTTGTAACATAAGTCATGAAGCTCATTGAGGCTCGTTGTATACTAGCAGGTCTTCAAATGTTTGTATGCTTGATCTATATAGTAGATTTAAGTACATTGTATTGTAATAGACACCTTTTTATTCTTAGAATAAATTGTCATAATATGAAAGGACATGCACCGTGATGCATGGTGCTAATCCTCCATGTTTTTGTAGGTATTGAATAAGATTATATCCGAGTACAATGATCAATGTCATGGTGCTACATAATGACAGATGGTGGTCCCATTTTTACTAGTTTGTCTTGTATTATTTTCCGATGTATGCAATAGTTTTTGATATCATAGTTGTATGAAATTTTTATTTGTTTCATAGTTTGCAGCTTGGATGGGCCTATTCTGACTCTTTTTAAAAGGAAATACAGCCAGTTAGAAACCAAAACTACAAAATTGGAAAAAGGATTGAATCACAATGCAGTCAATTAGACACTATTATATAGTCGTTGATCAAATTTAATAAATCTAGACACTATGAATTCCCTTACATCTTCAACAATAGGTTGTGTTGTGATAAATTCAAGGTAAGAATATCCTGGTACCAATGTTATGTCCACACTTAATATTTTATTATTCATAGTAAGAGTGGTATTTGACATGTTTGTGTGTACATGCCTAGTTATTGAATGGCTTTCATGTTTGCAGTAAGGTAGGTAACAATGCCATACCACCACAAGATACAAATATGGAAGCTGATCAAAATCTGCTCTCAACGGAATGGGCTCTTCCCTGACTGATGCACCTAATTTTCATTTTTTTTAATAATGACATTATGTGCCATACCATGTGATAATATAGTTCATTGAGATGAAAATTAGGTTTCAAACTTAAACTTATCTGCTTTGCAATTGAGATATATATTCTTGTTTAATCAAGATTTGGACATTAATTAACCTAGGTTTCTCTATTCTAGAGCTAGATTTAAGATGTACCATGTAGCATCAATGGTAATATACAATTCTTTCCATCTTGGTTAGAATAAATGATATTGTTTGCAATGACCTTAGTGATGTATATGGGAACATCAAGAGTTTTCCATGACATCACTATCCCCATTAGAAAGGCAATACCAAATGTGATACAATGTTGTGTAAAGGAATACACCACTACCATCCCATGCACCACTCTTCACATGGATGGCCTTGTGAAGGGTGTGTTGTAGCTCAAGTTTCTTGCAAATACAATAGTATGTTTTCCAAGTAATGCAAAATCTTCATGTAACTTCACCACACCACATATTTAATGGTAGGTGTCTGAAGATTAGAATGTTTGAGTCTTTGTTGTACATCAAAAATTGCAAACCTCTCCTTTGCCATTAGCAACAAATTTCCAAACCTATTATAGAAAACTGCATCACTTACAATCGGCAGACAGATTTTCTTCAATATTTCATTTTTTTGTTCCTAACCAAGATGGGGTTACTACTCTTCTCAAGGATGACAAATCTACTATGATCACTGGAGATGACACTTGTTTCAATCCCTTTATTTTCTTCTTGAACAAAATCACCACTTCCAAAACTTTCCTTGGACACAACACAGAGTTAACATTGTCTAGCATCCACTCATAGGAGATCAACATTGCTTCCTGAACAGAATTACCCCCATTGTCATGAATACAAAACATACCAAACTGGCACATAGATAGTACGGTTCATACAAAAGAGGAAAATAGTTCTCCATCATATATATTGAGTAATATGTTGTATCTAACTTTATCTTTCTATAAGAACTTTTAGTTTAAAGTTTGATTCTTCCATTGCTGATTATAAAATGTTTCAAATAAATCAAAACTTAGATTTTGTGCAACATTGTCTTACAATTATTAACTAATTATCAAACAATTTGGCATTGTTTTTGGTTTTTTGCAGGGTTTCTAAATCATACAAGAAGTGCTTCCCATGGTTTGGGTTTTCTTGATCTGCATTTCCATAAATTTGAATGCCCTGCATGTTTTCTAAAAGTTCTACTAAAGGTTTGTTTATCAGCTCATAGCTATCTTGATCCCTCTTTTTTTATAAAAGATTGATGAAACATACTTTACTCCAATGATCTACCTTTCAAGCTTTCACATGTTTGATTATGTTTGAGTTTTTGGGTGTTTTTCTTTGAGTAGTCATTTGTGTGAATATAATTAAACAAGCATGTTGGGCTAGATAGTTGTTGTGATGTGGGGGAACACATGCATGGAAATAATGTAATATAGAGGATTCCTATTCGAGGACATGCGAAAGGTGGAGATCATTAGGCAAACATGTTTCTGTAAGCATTCCTCCTTTTATACATCAGTGTCATGGATAGGCTCAACGTCAGTGAGTTGTTCTTGATGGAAGACTCAATAATTATTGTGTAAAGTAATGAACCTTGATGATGACAACATTGGCAGTGGTCACAGCCAGAACTCAGAGAAGAGTAAGTATATGCAATATTCATCCCAGGTTGCCCCATTTCATCCTAGGTGGACTATGTCTCATGAATGAAAACTTTTAAATTTTTGTGGGGAGCAAGGTCAACCACTAATCAAAGATCTAATTCAAACTCACAATCCTCATTTTGCAATTAATAAATTCTACCATTCTAGTGAATGAATAAATAAGGCCTCTTATTTGGGATTCATGTCTTGTGTACATTCTAAGATTTCCCAAGTCATATTTGGAGATAGTAGTGCTCATTGTTCCAATATGGGGTCCCTTAAAAGATGAACATCAAACATGGGTTTGCACCACATCCTAGGACCATTGTTGAGAATGTAAGCAAATTTTCATCATCTCTTCCACCATATACATTCACCCTTTCTAATAAAAAAATTAACCTCATTTTATAATACAAAAACATGTGCAATGTACAATTTACTTTTATTTGTTTTCTAAGAATGAGGAAGCTTTGGGATCTATTTACCAGATAAGATAGAATGTTGTTGGCAAGCTAAAATAATGAATGATCAAGACACAACTTTCAAGTCAAATGGAGAATGGGAAAAAAGTTGTAATCTAATTGTTCATACACACTGACATTGTATATAAACATATTTTGTTTTCTCTGGTACGCCCTTTTTCTATGTATACATTATATAATAGGGGCAAGATATACATACTCTGCATGTACATTCAATTTTTTAATATAAATAAAATTAAGATTCTTGGCATTATATGAATCATTTGAGCTAATTATTATCATTTTTTATATTGAAAATGCTCCTATGTACTGAGAAATTACTTAGAATGTGCACAATCTAACTACATATGTAGGTGTAATAAATGTCATTGCATATATACCAAGATGTGTAATCTAACTACACATAAATATAGTAAGTGTTACTTTTTCCTAGACGTTAAGTACACAAAATGTAGTAAACTCATCTTTTTGCTACACATTGACTATATATGAAATTGTAATTATACATTTTTCTACAATTACACCTACATTTAAATGTAAAGTAAAATGTAGTTAAAGGATATAGCTACAAAATATGAAATTTTTTCTATTTTTTATTTTTGTAGTTAAATACCATTTTTTTGTAATGTGTAAAGTAAAATGTAACTTGTAAGAGTTGAGTGAGTTATGATCCTTGAAAAATATTCCTGAAGAAGGCCCAACCCAAAGGTGACCTAAGATGTAAACAAACATAACATCGGGTCTTGGATCAGTATGGTTTTGACAAAATAATCATATTTCATGTCATACATATGTTCCGCTAGACCAAGTTTTCAAAAGGCTCAAGCATACTTTCATCACATCAAACATGGATGAATTTATACCTAATTGTTCCAGTGTCAGAATATTACTATTACAACCCCAATTTTTAGGTTCTTTTGGTGGGAAATGCAATTTCTCCTTTTAAGGACATATGAACAAATATTGGTGTGATTTGTTTTGAATGTATGAATTTCGTTTGTAATAGTCTTTCTTGTTTCGTGGGCCTGATTGGCTATTGGGCCTAATAACAAGGAAAAGAAAAAAAGAAATTCAATTAATAAATGAATATTTAAGAAAAGTAGAAAAGAAAGAGGTAGAAGCCTCTAGAAGGCTAGGAAGTAACTTCCAAAGGTGGATTTCGTAGCTTTGAGTTTCCCTGGGTTCCAAGGAGTCCAAGTTGCAAATATAATGCAATAAGAAAGAGATAAAATCAAATAAAGCATTATTACGAAGGAAAGTTGAGATAATGATGAAAATATAAGAAATATGTGGAAATATGGATAATATAATCATTATGAATGAGATTTCAACTCCACATGGTTTTTAATGATAAAAGGAATCAAAATAAAGAAAATTAAAGATTAAGAGAGAGAAAGTATGTTTAAAATGATCTTTTTTAAAAGATAACTTGCACATGAAGATGATGCCTTTTTACTTTTGATTTTGAGTCCAAAATTCAGTACACACGTGGACTAAGTCATTATGGACTTTCTTTTAAAATTTGGGATTAAAAGGATATACGGTTTAGGAGTTATGGATTTTTATAGAATCCACAAAGTGAGGAGATATCATTTATATGTCACAATTTGAATCTGACTTATGATCTTAGACGTGGCTTGTTAGCCATTGGATCTTGATCCAACAGTTGCTGCACTTTGATTAAGAACAGGAAACAAGAACCATATATGTGAATTTCTAATGTTTCGATCTCTCTCCAGACTCCACCTTTGGACCTGATTATTTTTCCTTTCACTTCGGGAGGTCCTTAGAATGCCATCCATGTTGGGTTTTGCTATCAGGCGTGGAGTATTTGGACTTTCCCCAATGGGCTGCGGAAATCGAACTCTATAGGGAATTGGATTTTGAGCCTTGGCTATATAAGGGGGGGAAGAGTCCCCTAAGGAGCAGCCAAAACATCTAAAACCCAAATCGAACTCAGGAGACTCCTCTCTGTTCCATTTTGTTCCCCACCCCACCAGGCTACAGAGTGCCCTGTTCGACCTTCTTGTCCACCAGACGGCTTGCAGTAGAGCCATCCCAACTATGGGATTTGACCACCGATGGGTCGATCGATTCCGATGGGCCTGGGCAGAAGCTTATGCTGTGGCTTCTTGGTCGCCGAAGCTTGAGAGCATGGAATCAACTTAGAGGTTGACTGCCATCCCCGGCGACAAGAACGCATATCGCGCCCCACGCGAAGAAGAAGAAGGATGGAGTCAAAAGACTCTTATGCCCAGTCCTAGTATTCAAGATCCAAGGACTGGCAAGTCCTTTCACCCTAGATTGAGTTGTTTCTTCGACAAATTAATAACATGATATGAAGTTGATGTGGCAACCTTTGATTGGCCTAATTACCTTTGTCTTACAAAAATGATAGAAATTGTTAGGATGCTCGGATGAAGATAAGTAATATATGAAAATTGATCAGGAAAACATGTAGAATCCAAATAAAATAAATTTAAAGTCTAATTATGCTTTCTGTTCCAAAATTTTGTGCAATACATGTTTATATGTGTTTAATGTAAAGGAAAACCTAGATTTGCCTTAATCTGATGCTTAATTGAATATGTTCGTTCATGTTAGGATAATACCTGATATATACATGTAAAATGAAGGAATCATTGATAATGATGATTAATAATCTCATACATGTAGATTTAGGGTTTTAAAACCAACGTCAACATCTTGCTACGATATAATGTTGATATTGTAATCTAGGTATCATGAATAGTCTAATATGCTTAAGTTGACAATTAGGGTTTCACCTAATATGCATAACTCAAATTGTAATCTTAGGAACCATAATCTGATGACATTAGGATTTGTAACCCTAATCCCTAGTCCAAACATGAGATAGTCCCAAACCCTAGTTTAGGAGCACATCTAGATATCAGTAATGTAATGCGAATACATGGTGACACATATGCAGTACGCTTATTTTAGATTGAATGCCTTATTGCTTGGATATTTGGATACACTCTCAAAGTATATGATGTTCTGCGATGGCATAAGATATGTGGTTAAATTATGAATACTCACTTTTTGAGTCATGACATTTTCACAGAGATTCTCAATTGCTATGATCCTAAATTGTTTGGTTTTTCAATTCTACAATCTCATAAAGTGACTATGTGTATAACAAGTAAATATGAGTGTGCTTCTCGAACCTACATACCACCCTGATGTATGATGCAAGACCAAGCCCCAAAGGGAATGTCTGAGTTGGTCAAGCCCCAGAGGGAAGACCATTGGGCACCCATCATGGTGACCCCAGACACCAAGCTCAAGATGGAGAAGGTGGCCTTATGTCCCTTGTAAGGACAAAACCCTAAGAGAGGGTACAGGGTTTACTGTAAAAGCAGTTGAGAAGTTACATTGAAAATGTAATTTGGATTGTTAATCAACTATTTGTTGTATTTAGGTTGTTAGAGCCTATTTGTGATATTGTGTTTGTTCCCACATACCAGTATAGCAATATACTAACCGACAGTTTGTTTGTCGGTGTTTTAGGTAGTATCTGAAAAGGACAAACAATAGAGTGAAATATGTGAAGATGAATTTAAGTAATCCAAAGGAGGATTAGATAGTTACATTTCTACTGTGGATAGAAGTCTTAGATCCTAATTTGAGAAGGTATGCAAAAGTTTTATTTTATACCAACTTTCCAGTTTAGATTGTAGAATTTGATAATTATTTTCGATTAAATTGTTAAACCATTGATCCTAAATTTTGGGATAATGCCTCCAACCTCTTGGTCTCGCTTAAGTGGGGGTTATCGAGAGGTGGGGTCATTAGATTTGGTATCAGAGAGATGGTTTTCCATTTAATCTCTAATAATTATTAAATTTTACAAACTCTTAGAACCCAAGGGAGTTATTAGAGGATTTTCCAAGGATAGAGGTGTATAGAAAAGGATCGCAGTCTGGGGGTTGGCAATACTTTCCTCCACCCCACTAGTTGGTTACAAGGACTCTCGAATGCAGTGTGACTACCTGGCCAAAGTCTGAGGTCTTGACTCGAACTAAGATACCTTTAGGATACTCTCATCTATTTTGCCCCTTATCAACCCTAATTCAATTAAGGATTCTAGGATTTAGGGTTTTTCTCTCTCTTCCCCACCCTTTTGAGGCTAGGTTATGTATGATAAGTTTAAGGAATCCTCCACCATATTAATGAAAAGCATGTAAATAAGATGTCACAAACATAAGTTTATTAGTTTACACGTAAACTAGTGATTAATTACATGCTTAGGTGGCACAACATGTGTTGTCCTACCCTTAGGAGAGACCTGAGGTAGGACCTTGTTAGGAGGATGAGTAAAGAGTTAGACCTAGAGGCAAAGGTCTCCAGGAAGAGGTAGAGACCTGACGTATCCTCTTAGGATGATGCTAACCCTAACCCTAAGTGGTTTTTAGAAAAAGATGACATGATGAGTTAGATATCATGGTCGACCATATAAGTGGGCTGATATGCTTTTTCATTTTGGATACCCATGAGAAGCATGAGCTATGTGAGGTTGGTTGTGACACCCCAACATCACACCAACAACGAGATGACACGTGAAAACGTGTAGAACCTCATATTACCGAAAACATGGGTTAATTAAAATTGATTGTGGAAAGTATACATGATAGAACTTTTGCATCCAGATCCTGTAGAGAAACATGTTATATGAACATTCACAAGCCTTGTTATAGGTATACAGCTTATCAAAACCAGTTGTAATGTTCACACTAGAGTTCAACACCTGTGTATACATACATAATGGCCATGTACGGCCAACATCAGGTTATATAAAGATTACAACTGTAAGATGTCACGAAACATCATCAAAACACCTTCGAGGACCTGAGAGTATAGGGATGACTCTAGGACTCTACAAGACCACAAAAATAGCAGCATGTCCACCTCTTGCCTTCTACTGCTCTACTTGTTGCTCATACGCAACCTCACGACCACCACCGCGTCTAGAGCAATCACCTATAAAGGGTGTAAACCAGCGGGGTGAGACACAGAGTCCCAGGGAGAAACATAACTCCCCGACGAAACTATAAAACCTCAGAAGGTTAAACCAGATAACAACAGATAACTGATAAAGCATATAATAAGAGCACCATATCGAGCAAGGCTATTAATACCATCAAGCTTACCAAGATATCTGGGATGCATATAACCAAGTATTTCTTTATGGAACATGATTTCCAAGATAAGCCTTATAAAAACTTATCACAAGATATAATGATCGTACACACAATTGCATAGTACAACTAGATCATCTATATAAGCAAGGCCTCAATCAATGTTCCGTATTTTACTCTAAGCAAGATATACTTATTCGGTTGGATTACATTTTATTATGCCCTAAGGAAGTGAGCCTTCCCTGCTCAAATCCAAGCATTGGCTGTGAAGCCCAATCTGGTGCCATACAAGGTCTAAGGAGACACGGAATCCATGACCTCACCTTCCCGTGGTCAGTACACGAATCATCAAGCAAGACCACAGTCTTATGCTTATAGGCCTCAACCTCTGGGTGAGCTCTACAAGCTACCCATATCTCTATCTTACCTCATGATAGTTTCTAGTACATATATCTGAGCCATGAACACATCATACTCATCATCACATATCCTGAGACATGGGTCTGTTCACCATGCTCCATATATCCTGAGTCTAAAACCATAGTTGCACTCAACCCTCCTATTTTAGGCTAGGGGAAACCTCACATATTCAACAATATGCGTTCCAGGTAATCTCACAGGATAAACCTATTTCACCATCACCAAATACTGACGGTAATGGATCTATGGCCAGGGCAAACTACATGATATGTTCATCTATAATTGATTTGTATATTTTAAGCCAATTGTTGAGGCAATACAAAGTATAACATAGCCTTATAGAATTACATCATTATTGCCATCAGCATACTGTCCTGGGACCTCAACCCCTCATGATATCAATCACTGCCCCTCAAGGCATCACAATCATGCATCAACATCATGGGAACACATCCTTTATCTCATCATCAGAGGATAACACCTCAGCTAGGCACTCAGCCTTATATTAGGTCCTCAGACCTATCAACTTGTTATTTCATTAACAAGGATTATCATCACATTGTGCTAGTCAAAGCACATATACCTCATAGTTCTGACCAGGCTATGAATCCACATGAAATACCTACATGGTTAGTGCACACATCCACAAAGATAACTGAAGCTATCATGGATTAACAAGATTATTATTATAATATCAATCATAAAGAAACATCCATGAGTACATCACACATAATCTTTATCATTCATAGTATTATTATCAATCATGGTCATATATTATGCCTTACACTTATGACCATATGCATGTGTCATATCAACATGTGTAGCAACATCATATGCTTCCAAGCTTCCTGGTTCACAATCTATTATTTTAACTTATCAACATATTTGCAGGATTCAAGGTGATCACATCATTTCACTTGTATTATCATTATTAAAAGAGAACCATCAAATATATACATTTTGAGTTATCAGAACCCTCACCAAAACTCCTGCAAACCTTACTAAGCATGGCGAGCAGCGCCATTCCTCATTAAAGGGTGTACCCAGTATAGCAATACCCTTACCAAAGGTATAACAGCTAGGATTTCCAACCTTAAGGCAAGTCACCACCATATCGGTCAATCACTTCACATCCTCTAACATGCATCAAGATTCCATTAGCACTCATGGTGTCGGGAAGCCATCAACAAGGTATAACGTGCAGCACGAGTATGGCTATCGGTCAAGGGTCTAACGGGCACCAAGCTAGGGTTAGGGTTAGGTTTCACTATCAGCTAACCTTCAAAATGAGCCATATTGACCAAAGGGGTGTCTCCCAAGGAGCCCCTATCATGCAACCATCTCAGCATCATCCAAGGGTTAACCCTATTGGCCAGGGTACCCATGACGCCTAAGAATGGTGTCATGCATGGCCATGAAGCATCATAACGGCCAACATCTAGGTTTTGCATGTCGGACTTGAAGCCATATCGTCCAAACACTTCATATAAGTCAAATCTCAACTAAGACATGGTGGTATCGACCAAAGCCATTCTGGGAACCATACCATATCACCCAAGATGATCTAAACAAGTATAACAGCCAAGGCTATGTCGGGCACCAAGCTATCAAAGCCTACCGGCCAAGACCATGTCAGGCACTAAGCTAACTTCACATAACAACCAAGATCATCTCAAGACAAGGGGGTGCATTGGGAATCCTCTATACATGGTATATCATACAATCATCTCTACTAGGTGTTTCGGGCATCCACCTCTATAAGGTGTAACACCCATCCATCATCTCCACAAGGGATATCGACCAAAGGATACAAGGATCAACCTAACACCCAAGCAATCATATCTACCAAGGATTCCACCTCAAGAATATATCATGCCACAAGGGTAGACAACTTATGTCACCCAAAGCAACTCTAACACCCAAACTAGGGTTGAGGCTCTATATCGGCCAAAGCATAATGGGCACCAAGCCAACTATCTCAACAAGGTGTATCGTGTACGGAATTCAACAAAGCATATCGCCCAACCACACATGGGTTTCAGCTACCAACCAAACTCCAACTAGGAACATCAGCCAAGGGTTCATCACAAGACTAAACTATCAGGCAGTACTACTCCAAGGTCATCTTCATCCTCTAACTAGGTCATCATACATCTAAGAGCTCACCTCTCAAGTCCATGGTGAGAGGTGAGGGTTGCCCAAGAAACTAGGATGTAGACTCGCCTCTCAACTTAAACGAGAGAGGGGTGTTGCCCACATCACTAGAGCTCAAAATCACTTCTCATAACCAAGGAGAGAAAGGGGTATTGCTACCAAGGAAAACCCCAACTATAGTTCGGCCAACAAGATCTAAAGACAGATAAACATCAACAACATCATGCTCACTATATCCATAAGATCAACGACATGTACTAGAACAAGAAACATAACATGCAAGGCCGTTTTTCAACATATAAGAATCATGCATTATAAAGAAGGTAGAATAGCTAGGGTTAGAAGTTATGTAACCCGCCTTAAGAAAACTCGTCAAGCTCCAAAGCTCCAAGCTTTAAGATCCTAGCTCCAAGCACACTACTTCGGCCACCTCAAGAAAAGGAACAAGAAGCATAACCACCATGTCCGAAGAGTAGGCAAGATGGAGAAGAAGATGCTAAGGAGAGAGGGAAGATGCTTACCAAGGAAACAAGACCAACCTAGGGTTCGGCCACCAAGATAAAGGAAGAAGAAGGGAACTCCTTCAAGGGGATTGGCCACCAACCTTATCTCTTCCAAGGGTATCGGCCACCAAGGTTGCAAGGGAGAGGTGTATCACGCATGCAAGGAATAGAGGAGCAACAAAGAGCTAAAGGGTTCCTAAGGAAGAGAAAGGAAAGGCATATATAGATGGGGGGTCAATGTTAAACCAAGGCAAGGTGTCACCTTACCAAGGGACACTTGTCCACATGTTTTACCACCTTGCAAAACTCGTGCACATGACATGCTACCATTCAACCAAGGTTCAGCCACATGTCCAAGCTAGGGTGACACAACCAAAGCAAGAAGGTCAACAAAGGTCAAAGGTCGACACACCACCACCCATGGGCGACACACCCCCATGGGCGACACATAGAAAGGCCGACACAGGCATCCTTGCCCGATACATGGCTCAACCAAGCAAGGCAAGGCCCAAACAAGGCTCAACCAAGCCCAATAGAGCATCAATAAAGCCCAAGACAACTCAAGGCACGAGCCCAAAACTTCCTCTCAACTCTAGGGGAAGCAAAGAGAGAGAAAGACATCTCTCAAGGTGACAAACTTTCTCTTCAACCCTAACTTAGCTTGTTTTGCAAGTAGCACCTTCAACTCTCAACAAAGCACAAGCAAACCCTAATCACCACTAAAGGTGATTAGCAAGCAACCAAGAACCAGGTTTAGGCAAAACAAATAGGGTAAGCCCAAAATGAAGGTCAGGGTCCTTACAATCCATAAACCTCTACAAAGGGATTTCGTCCCCGAAATTTGAAGAGAAAAGTGATGGATACTTCCGCCTCATATCTTCCTCAAGCTCCCACGTGGCTTCCTCAACACCACGATGATGGCAAAGAACATTAACAAGAACCATGTCCTTGTAGTTATGATACATCTTGGTGACTCCTGGATGCATAGCATACATCGATGTGTGTGCTTCCTTGAGTACTAGCTTCCTTAGATTGTCAACATCAGGGACCACCATCCTACCATGATAGTAAACTAGTCCATCCTCAGACTCATGGAACCCATCACATTTTTCACTACCAAGCTCTAATCTGATCAACTATACTGTATCATCCACTTGCTATGCGTCTTTGATCTGCTGTCTCAGCGTAGGCTTGACTTGCATTTGTGCCAACAGTCTTGTCAACAAGGAACTTCCAACAGCACATTCATCTGCCGCAAGGATACAAGCATATCCCGCCTATGGCATACCAAGGAACTCAACTGTGCTTTCTTCATGGGGAGAGAAGAAGCCTTTCTGCTAAGTACATCAACTACCACATTTTCCTTACTAGGATGATACTCAATGGTGCTATCATAATCATTGATTAGATCCATCCAATGATGTAGTCGCATATTCAACTCATTCTGTGAAAAGATGTACTTCAAGTTCTTATGATCTGTAAAGATCTGACACACTTCCCCATAAAGATAGTGTCTCCAAATCTTTAACGCATGGACCACTACTGCCAACTCCAAATCATGTATCAGATAGTTCTCCTCATGTTTCTTAAGCTGTTGCGAAGCAAAAGAAACAACATGATCCTCCTGCATTAATACACAACCTAAGCCTTTCTTGGAAGCATCGTAGTAAACAACATATCCCTTCCCAGGCTCTGGAAGCACTAGCACTTGAGCACTAGTCATATTCTTCTTCAAACTTTGGAAAGCTTGCTGACAACGATCATCCCAAACAAAAGGTACATTCTTCCTGGTCAGCTTTGTCATCGACAACGCGATTAAACTGAAGTCCTTGATAAACCTCTGGTAGTATCCTGCCAAACCCAGAAAACTATGAGCTTTCGTCGGCGTCTTTGGTTGCTCCCAATCTGCAACTGACTCCACCTTCTTAGGGTCCACCCAAACTCCTTCTGCAGATATCACATGACCTAAGAAAGTCACTTCCTTCAACCAGAACTCACATTTGTTGAACATGGCATATAACTGATGTTGGCGAAGAAGAGTCAAAGATTGTCGAAGATGTCACTCATGCTCTTGCATGTCCTGACTATAGATCAAAATGTCATCTATAAAGACTACAACAAACTGATCTAGGAATGGATGAAACGCTCGGTTCATCAGATCCATGAAAGCAGTAGGTGCATTGGTTAGCCCAAACGGCATAACCACAAACTCAAAGTGACCATACCTCATCCTAAACGCTGACTTTGGTATGTCATCTGCCTTAATCCTCAACTAATGATATCCATACCATAGATCGATCTTTAAGAAAACTGTAGCGCCACTCAACTAGTTAAACAGATCATCTATCCTCACCAACGAGTACTTATTCTTGATTGTGACTTTGTTCAACTACCGGTAATCTATACATAACCACATCGACCCGTACTTCTTCTTAACGAACAACACTAGAGCACCCCAAGGTGATGTGCTCGGTCAGATGAAACCTTTCTCCAACAACTCTTGTAACTTCTTCTTCAACTCTACCATCTCTGCTGGAGCCATCCTATATGGTGTATGTGTAACTGGTTGTGTTCCTAGTACCAGATTGATCTCAAAATCAATCTCTCGGGGTGGGGGAACACTGGGAAACTCATCAGGAAACACATCTGCAAACTCTCGGACAACTGTTACCTCCTCAAGGCTAGGACCTTTCACCTTGGTATCCATGACATGAGCTAAGAAAGCCTTACAACCTTGTCGCATCAACTTTTTTTCCACCATTGCTGACACTAGACATGTCGGAAGAATCTTCCTATCTCCTTGGAAGATCCACTTCGCTCCACCGTCATCAAACATTGCCTGCTTGGAACCACAGTCCAACACGACCTTATACTTCTCTAAGGTATCCATCCCAAGGATCACATCGAATCCATGCATATCAAGTGGTATAAGATCCACTTGTATACCGTGTCTTGAGAAAGACAAAATACAAGATGGACACTCTTCTCGAAGTATCAAAGAACCATCAAGAGGGGTTTCTAACAACAGGCTATCTTTCTTACAACTAATAGGCAAAGAACAACTATCAAGAAAACTATGTGCGACAAAAGAGTGCGTAGCACCAGGGTCAACCAAAATAGATATAAAGCAAGAAGAAGACAAATCATAATAAAATAACTCCATCTAACCTATCACCACTCGCGGGTTGACTATCACCTCCGGCTGACTCATAGCATAGAATCAAGTTGTTGTTTGTTGTCCATGTCCTCTACTTCCTTGAGCAGACGATCCTGCTTGTGATGCTTGATGAATCCTCACCCTCTGCTACCACTGGGTTGCGGTATGTCTGACCCTTGTTGATTCTGTCTCAGCTGTTGTGTTACTTCAAAATCTTTCCTTGGGCAATTTGACTTTAAATGCCCAGTCTATCCACAGTGATAACATGACCTGCCCTCTGTCTACGGCCTAGATGGCCCTGTCACTGCCACAGAAGTTGTACTATGCACCTTTGATGGTGAAGAAACATAACCTCTTCCCTTACTCAGAGACCACTGAGATGGTGTATGAGAATTCTGCATTACGAAAGGTGCTGAAAACCTTGGCTTCTTGAAGCCACCAAACCTCTATCCCTGGAATTGAGCAGGCCTTTTCCTCATCATGGACTCCCTTTTCTCCTTAACATATCACTCAATCCTGCAAATGGACTCCACAAACATGATAAACTGTTCCAGATTCTCTAAAGCAACAGTAGGTGTCGACAGCTCAGCACTCAAACCTTTCTCAAACTGCCTGATCTACTCATCATCTGTCGCCACCATGTGAGGACAAAACATCAACAAGTCCATGAACTTGGCTTCATACTCAGTGACGCTCATCGATCCTTGGTGTAGACGCTCAAACTGGTTGATCTTCTCATCCAGATACGTCTTTGGAAAGTATTTGTTGACAAACTCTCGCTGGAAGATCTCCCAACCGATCTCCTCACCGGGTCACATCTCCTCCTCGATGGCCCACTAGTGGCCAGCACTACCCTTCAAAAGGTAGATAGCGTGCTTGACTTTGTCCGCTTTGGGGATGTCGAGGATCCGGAAGGCCTTCTCAAGACCTGTCAGCTACAGATCAGCATCCGTTGGATCAGCTGTCCCTGCATAATCCGAAGCTCCGACTCGGCGAAGCCGCTTAAAGGTCTTCCTAATATTTGATGCTTCACTATGGGGAGCCTGTGCTCTTGGCTGAGGCACTGAAAATCTTTCCACCATGTGATTCATCGTAGCCATCATCTGCCCCATAAGTTGTTGGTAGATAGGATTTTTGAGAATGGCTGGGTCAAGTTGGGGGACCTTAGGCACCCGATCTTCACGTTCCTGCCCTCCTGCTCCATCAACTGATGCAACATCACTGCTCTCGGTAGCATGTTCTTCATGGTTTCCAGACATCTTTAAACTTTATCTTCTGCTGAAAGCAGAAGGTTATTGTGAGAAAATCTGGAAAGCTCACAAGAATAGATGCAAACCTAGTCCTAGATCCCTATAAACTTAGCGAACCTAGAGCTCTGATACCAAACCAACTGTGACACCCCGCCATCACATCGACAACGAGATGACACACACAAATGTGTGGAACCTCATATTACCAAAAACACGGGTTAATTAAAACTAATTGCGCAAAGAATACATGAGAGAACTTTTGCATCCAGATCCTACAGAGAAACATGTTATATGAACATTCACAAGCCTTGTTATAGGTACACAGCTTATCGGAACCAACTGTAACAGTCGCAGTAGAGTTTAACACCTATTTATACATACATAATGACCATGTACGACCATTAGCAGGTTATACAAAGATTACAACTGTAAGTCATCGCAAAACATCGTCAAAACACCTCCGAGGACCTGAGAGTATAGGGATGACTCAAGGACTCTACAAGACCACCAAAATAGCAACATGTCCACCTATTGCCTTCTACTGCTCTACTTTTTTCTCGGTCGCAACCTCACGACCACCACCACGTCTAGAGTGATCACCTAAAAAAGGTGTAAACCAGCGGGGTGAGACACACAGTCCCAGCGAGAAACATAACTCCCCACCAAAACTATAAAACCTCAGAAGGTTAAAGAAGATAATAGCAGATAATTGATAAAGTGTATAACAAGAGCAACATACTGAGCAAGGCTATTAATACCATCAAGCTTACCAAGATATCTGGGAGGCATATAACCAAGTATTTATTTATGGAACATGATTGACAAGATAAGCCTTATAAAAACTTATCACAAGATATAAGGATCGTACGCACAACTACATAGTACAACTAGATCATCTATATAAGCAAGGCCTCAATCAATGTTATGTATTTTGCTCTAAGCAAGATAGACTTATTCGAGTGGATTAAATTTTATTATGCCCTAAGGAAGTGAGCCTTCCCTGCTCAAATCTAACCATTGGCTGTGAAGCCCAATCTGGTGCCATACAAGGTCTAAGAAGATCCGGACTCCATGACCTCACCTTCCCGTGGTCAGTACACGAATCATTAAGCAAGACCACAATCTTATGCTTATAGGCCTCAGCCTCTGGGTCAGCTCCACAAACTACCCATATCTCTAGCTTACCTCATCATAGGTGCTAGTACATATATCCGAGCCATGAACGCATCATTCTCATCATCACATATCATGAGCCATGGGCCTGTTCACCATGCTCCATATATCCTAAGTCTGCAACCACAGTTGCACTCAACCCTCCTATTTTAGGCTAGGGGAAACCTCGCATATTCAACAATATGTGCTCCAGGTAATCCCACATGATAAACCAATTTCACCATCACCAAATACTGACGGTAATGGATCTATGGCCAGGGCAAACTACATGATATGTTCATCTATAATTGATTTGTATATTTTAAGCCAATTGTTGAGGAAAAATAATGTATAACATAGCCTTATAGAATTACATCATTATTGCGATCAACATACTGTCCTGGGACCTCAATCCCTCATGATATCAACCACTACCTCTCAAGGCATCACAATCATGCATCAGCATCCTGGGAACACATCCTTTATCTCATCATCAGAGGATAACACCTCAGCTAGGCACTCAGCCTTATGTCAGGTCCTCAGACCTATCAACTTGTTATTTCATTAACAAGGATTATCATCACATTGTGCTAGTCAAAGCATATATACCTCATAGTTCTGACCAAGTTATAAATCCACATGAAATACCTGCATGGTTAGTGCACACATCCACAAAGATAACTGAAGCCATCATGGATTAACATGATTATTATTATACTATCAAGTATGAAGAAGCATCCATGAGTACATCACACATAAGCTTTATCATTCATAGTATTATTATCAATCATGGGCATATATTATGCCTTACACTTGTGACCATATGCATGTGTCATATCAACATGTGTAGCAACATCATATGCTTCAAGCTTCCTTGTTCACAATCTATTATTTTAACTTATCAACATATTTGTAGGATTCAAGGTGATCACATCATTTCACTTGTATAATCATTATTAAAAGAGAACCATCAACTATATACATTTCGGGTTATCAGAACCCTCACCAAAACTCCTGCAACCCTCACTAAGCATGGCGAGCAACGCCATCCCTCATCAAAGGCTGTACTCAGTATAGCAATACCCTTACTAAAGGTATAACGGCTAGGATTTCCAACCCTAAGGCAACTCACCACAATATCGGCCAATCACTGCACATCCTCTAACATGCCTCAAGGTTCCATTAGCACTCATGGTGTCGGGCAGCCGTAACCATGGTATAACATGCAGCACTACCATGGCTATCGGTCAAGGGTCTAACGCGCACCAAGCTAGGGTTAGGGTTAGGTTTCACTATCGGCTAACCTTCCACATGAGCCATATCGACCAAAGGGGTGTCACCCAAGGCGCCCCTATCGTGCAACCATCTCAGTATCATTCGAGGGTTAACCCTATCGACCAGGGTACCCATGATGCCCAAGAATGGTGTCATGCATGGCCATGAAGCATCATAACGGTCAACATCTAGGGATAGCATGTCGGGCATGAAGCCATATTTTCCAACACTTCATATAAGTCAAAGCTCAACTAAGACATGGTGGTATTGGCCAAAGCCATCCTGGGCACCATACCATATCACCCAAGCTCATCTAAACAAGGATAACGACCACGGCTGTGCCGGGCACCAAGCTATCAAAGCCTATCAGCCAAGACAATGTCAGGCACTAAGATAACTTCACATAATGGCCAAGATCATCTCAAGACAAGGGGGTGCATTGGGCATCCTCTATAAATGGTGTACCATCCAATCATCTCTACTATTTGTTTCGAGCAACCACCTCTACAAGGTGTATCACCCATCCATCTTCTCCACAAGGGATATCAGCCAAAGGATACAAGGATCAACCTAATGCCCAAGCAAGCATATCTACCAAGGATTCCACCTCAAGAACATATCATGCCACAAGGGTAGACAACTCATGTCGCCCAAAGCAACTCTAACACCCAAGCTAGGGTTGAGGCTCTATATCGACCAAAGCATAACGGGCACCAAGCCAACTATCTCAACAAGGTGTATCATGCAAGGCACTCAACAAAGCATATCGCCCAAGCACACGTGGGTATCAGCCACCAACCAAACTCCAACAAGGCACATTGGCCAAGGGTACATCATAAGACTAAACTATCGGGTAGCACTACTCCAAGGTCATCTTCATCCTCGAACTAGGTCATCATACATCCAAGAGCTCATCTCTTAAGTCCATGGTGAGAGGAGGGTGTTTCCCAAGCAAGTAGGATGTAGACTCGCCTCTCAACTTAAATGAGAGAGGGGTTTTTCCCACATCACTAGAGCTCAAACTCACTTCTCATAACCAAGGAGAGAAAGGGGTATTGCTACCATGGAAAACCCCAACTATAGTTCATCCAACAAGATCCAAAGACATATAAACATCAACAACATCATGCTCACTATATCCATAAGATCAACGACATGTACTAGAACAAGAAACATAACATGCAAGGTTGATTATCAACATATAAGAATCATGCATTATAAAGAAGGTAGAATAGCTAGGGTTAGAAGTTATGTAACCCGCCTTAAGCAAACTCCTCAAGCTCCAAAGCTCCAAGCTTTAAGCTCCTAAATCCAAGCACACTACTTTAGCCACCTCACGAAAAGGTACAAGAAGCATAACCACCATGGCCGAAGAGTAGGCAAGATGGAGAAGAAGATGCTAAGGAGAGAGGGAAGATGCTTACCAAGGAAACAAGACCCACCTAGGGTTCGGCCACCAAGCTAAAGGAAGAAGAAGGGAACTCCTTCAAGGGTTTTGGCCACCAACCTTCGCTCTTCCAAGGGTATAAGCCACCAAGGTTGCAAGGGAGAGGTGTATCACACACACAAGGAAGAGAGGAGCAACAAAGAGCTAAAGGGTTCCTAAGGAAGAGAAAGGCAAGGCATATATAGATGAGGGTCAATGTTAAACCAAGGCAATGTGTCACCTTACCAAGGGACCATTGTCCACATGTTTTACCACCTTGAAAAACTCATGCACATGCCATGCCACCACTCAACCAAGGTTCGGCCACATGTCCAAGCTAGGGTGACACAACCAAAGCAAGAAGGTCAACAAAGGTCAAAGGCTGACACACCACCACCCATGGCCGACAAACCCCCATGGGTGACACAAAGCAAGGCCAAAACAGGCAACCTTTCCCAATACAGGGCTCAACCAAGCAAGGCAAGGCCCAAACAAGTCTCAACCAAGCCCAACAGAGCTTCAACAAAGCCCAAGACAAATCAAGGCACGAGCCCAAACCTTCCTCTCAACTCTAGGGGAAGAAAAGAGAGAGAAAGACATCTCTCAAGGTGACAAACTTGCTCTTCAACCCTAACTTAGGTTGTTTTGCAAGTAGAACCTTCAACTCTCAATAAAGCACAAGCAATCCCTAATCACCACTAAAGGTGATTAGTAAGCAACCAAGAACCAGGTTTAGGCAAAACAAATAGGGTAAGCCCAAAATGAAGGTCGAGGTCCTTACATTGGTCGACCTAGTGTTTTTGGTGACCCGACCTTAGAAGGGTTGTGTATGTTAGGGTGAAGGATAGATACTTCATTGAAGAGGTTAGTGATGACCATATGGAAACCCTTATGGGAATATATGAGCATAAAATAGCATGCACCTATGTAGGAGAGAACGTCAGTAGTGCTAGCAGTAGGTTGAGATTGAGGTCTGAAAGTTTATGCCTGACTGGTTAGGAGATGAGCATGTAGAGCTTTGGATAATCTTGATCGAACATAGGTTTGGATCATACATTTCACCCATGTAGGTGTGTGCATGTATCCTTAAGAGCTTGACCCATCTTCTAAGAGAGAACCTCAAGTTGTAGGACGAGTTGTAGGGTTTTCTCTAGAGAATGAGGGTAAGACTCGATGAAGAGGGTTAGAGACCTTGACTCTGAGACAAGAAGGACCATGAGAAGTTGGGTATGAAATGACTTGTTTTAGATGACCCTGAGTAGATAGTTGTGGTTGCCTCATGCATGATCCTTGGGAGCTTGTTGTGCCTTTGATGCCATTAGAAGAACCAAACCCTAGAAAAGGGAAGAGGCTTATTGAGTGGATGTACAGGAGTTGTAGGTGCCTGCCTTACCTTATAGGTATACGAAGGAGAGTTCTTTAGACCCTGAAGAAGTGAGTAACAAGTTATGAGGTCACACACCGAGTCAGTTGTCCTTGTGTAGGACTCTATGATGTTGTGCACGTGGAAGAATGGTGGTAAGTGTATGCCCTACATCGTGCATGTGTGGTTCGTGGTTGGAAAGCTGATGCATAAGGAGTGAACCTAGGGTTCCTAGACCTAAGAGGGCAAGTAGTAATACCTGGTGCACCTGATGCTCACAATGATGTTTGAGTTCCTATAGATTCGAGCATGGCACCCCCTCAGGCTTAGAGGTAAAGGAAACCCCTTCACTAGGGTATATGTTTGACAAACCCCTCACACATGTTGGCGGTATATGTATGAGATTGGCTAACTTCGAGGAATAAGGACCAAGTAGGACATACCAAGGAACCTAGAGTGGCTTAGTAGGATGTCTTCTTGCTATCTACGTGTATAGATTGCATGACATGGCTAAGCATGTACATGATGATGTAAACCCTTGACGTAGGAATGTTTGTGACCTTTGTTGCTATCAAGAGATAGTTTTGTCCCATCCTGGGGAAGGACCCTTCTATAGGGTGAGTATCATCTTTTTTTTAGGTTTGAGGTAACCTAAATAAGTCTCTCATAAGATCTTGATGAGCTAAGTGGAGAGCACATGGTATGAGCACGAATCTATAGACCCTTGTGTGACCATCTCTGAGGGGCAAGAAGATATGTTGCCATGGAGGTAACCTTATGGGGCCTGACCAAGTTAGGTAGGTCACCATGATCCCTATGAAAGGATGTAAGTTTGACTATGAGTGCCCAGAGAGATGATGGAGTTTTGGGTAAAGATTCAAGAATGAGATGTGTTATGATGGAAACCTAAGTCAATACTAAGGTCATGAAGGGATAAGATTGATGGAAGTAGGACTTGTATGTTCCCTAGATGCACGAGACCATAGGGTTGGGAGGTAACAACTACCTTTACCCAAGGACCATGGGTTAGGAGGTTGGCCACCTTCATGAGTTCATGGGGCCTAAGGGGTAAAAGAAAGAGGCACTCCTTAGATGCATAAGGGTCGGATCACCCCAAAAGTGTTGGCACCCTAGAGACCTTGAGGTAACAATGAAGGATTGTACATAAAAGAGATATGTTAAGATCCAAAAGGTGATGGGAAAAGTCTTCCACTAGTACATACCGACCTTTAGTGTCGGTTATTTAAGGCCTTTAGTGTCAGTTTTTAAGCGACACCTATGTGAGTGCTGCTAAAAGCCCAACCGTTACGCGTCAGTTCTCAAACCGACAGCACAACTCTTCGCACGCCACCGAAAATGCACCAGTAGGGGGGTATAGGCATCGGTTATTAGCTTTGCAACCGACGCCATATACCTTCGCGCGATAGAAAGGGCGCCATCTGGGGCACTATCAACATTGGTTTAGTAGTGATAACTGACACCATCTCACCCACTGCCACGACTGTGGTGGCCAGCATAACCGTGGTGTCTGGCCTACTGCCACGACCATGCTGGCCAGCACAACTGTGGTGTCTAGCCTCATTAGGTAAATCGACGTCGGTTACTAGTAGGGAAACTGACACTGTAACCATTTGTCATCAGTTTTATACAAATAACCGATGCCAATTTTATGTTTTTTTTTCTGTTAGTCTACAAACCTGCTATGGTTGGTTGCAGGATGAGAAACCTGCAGTTCAGTTATGAACTGCAGGTTTTATGACATCCATTGATATCAACCAGTAACAGGCCACAAACTTGCAAAATTAACAACATAAATGTTCACACATTTAGCAACCTGTAGTTCCATTCAATTTTCACATATGTAGAAACATTCATGTAGCAATCTATAGTTCCATTCATTTTCACATTCACACATGTAGAAACATTCATATAGCAACCAGCAGTTTCATTCATTTTCACTCAGACACTTGTAGAAAGATTCAGACATGTAGAAACATTCACACATATTATAATTCAGAAATTCATTTACAAAATATCATTCTTTAGTCATTATTCGCTATCAACATCCCAATTCTATGTTAAAACCCCCACTACTTGTATGGTTGTTGCCCATTCTTCTCTTACTTCATTTAATTCTCCAATCGTATAGGGAGCATGTACATCTGGTAAGGCCTTTCCTATAGTGTGGTCAATTTTAAACACCTACAAAGAGAATGATGTATATATATAATTAATGAGCTATAAATAAGAGTGATATATTTCATATTATCTAATGAGACTATATATAATACCTCAGGAATGGTATCGATGTCCACTACGACATATTTGATAATCATGTGCATAAATCACATCACATAGTATACACATGCCCATCCGTTGTCCTGTGTAGCACACTATAAATTGAAACGTACAAAATATTTAAAAATACAACTAATTAAGCATTGTTCACATAAATAATATATACATTGCAGTCGGGAACTTACTTCCACAGTTGTCCAAATTATTTGTTGGTTCTTTTTCCTAGGGACCTTTCCTCCAGCCTTTTTGAACTTATCTAAACCCCTACATGTTAATGTAACACAGTATATTGCATAATTAAATAGTAATGTAATAACATATGTTAACAGATATGAAAATGAAATATTTCTCACCGAAATAATGTCATTTTCATTTTGTGTCCATATCTTGAATTCAATTTAGTCCCCTTAGGATCTAGATAATAGACAGTGAACGTCTCGAGGACAATAACTAGTAACTCCCAATGCATACCACTAGAGGTAAAAAATTTAAAAATTAATAACTCAAAATCCACAATAAAAATGGAATTTTATTAAGTCCAAATTATAAGCAAAGTAAACTTACTCCACATTGAATGGAGCTATTATCAACATCTTCTTATTTTGAGCAAAACTTCTAAAAGCATCACAGAAGTATTGTTGAACTAATAGAGGGTCTTTATCTACTAGACTAATCAAAGATGGAATAAAAAATCATACATGTTCGAATGAAAAATCTGCACATATCTTGTCTAAGCAGCTGCAAAAAAAGTATTACGTATGCATTAATAAATAAGAAACCAGATCACCAGATCCTACACAATGTATATGGATGTATAAAGAAAATCTCACCTTATCCATAGCTCTATCACAGATGTATCAACCAATCATATCAAAACAACTCCAAAATATATTGTATAAATAGGTTGTTTTCATATGATTGACCTGCAGCATCCACATCTATAGAAACAGTTATAGGGAAATTTATATCATGTTCGCCTAACCATATTGCCATACCCCTACAATCAGGACCTAACGGTACAGGTAGGTCTTGTGGAACCCAACTTGGTAATGTAGGAGGTGGAGGTGGAGGCCTAGATGATGTGGGTGTCTTCTTTTTAACCTGTATATTTATATAATTTCAGTTCAACTGACATCATATACACACACTAACAATTTAACATAATGTAAATTTACCATACAGTTTCAGTATAGAGGACAACCACTTTTGGCCACAATATCACTCCGACTTCTACCTCACCAAGTGTTTCACAATCTGGGTGGGCATATGGCAATGGAAGATCCATCTAGTTGGGGAATATACGTAGTGGGCTCACACGAACCCAACCATCTGGTAATGGAGACCCATGAAACATTTCCCCTAGTAGGGATGGGTAAGACGACGCCTCTGCAACGACAAATCCTTTACTTTTTAGACAACATGGCTTCAACCCCTACAAATTTTTGTGTAAAGAATGTTATATACATATATATATCATCTTGAAAACATATCATCTTGAAAAGACTAGTTATTATGTCATAAAAATACTTACATTGGATGTGATAGGTGGTGGGTCTACAGGATTACTCCCAACCTCTGCAGTAGGAGTAGAGCGGGACGCCATAGGTATTGTCTGTTGAGTGGCAGTCTGAGATGCATGTCACTTTCTCAGTGCTTCTTTGAGTTTCCTATCAACTAGCTTATCTACCTATACATGGATAAAAGAAATGTTAGCTTCTGATTATTGAATTCTCTTTTACAATTTCATTATAAAGAAAGAATAGGTTACCTCTTCTTGTGAAAGTCCTGCTTTTGGGACATGTTTGCGCTGGGATGGCCCAAAGAACGCTTTGATGCCCACACCAACTCTTGCATCCCTAACACATCCAGGATGCTCTGGGTTACCCAGAGCAACTGTCAATTCATCCCTTGTGCCCTCAGGGATGAACTTTCCTTGTTTCCTCAGCTCGTGCAGCTCCTGCTAATCTCCAAAACAAAAATTTGTAATTAAGTAAACACCACAAATAATCAATATTCGAACGATTATTGTAAGAGTTATATTTTACCATTTTTGTAGCCACCTCAGTAGTTGCGGGCTTCCTTATTTCTCCCTTCTTATTTTGCCTCCCAGCAATCCAGACATCATGGCGAGGTAGAGGTGTGCTACCTATAATAGAGGACTCCTGAGTAGCAACAGACTAAGCATTAGCCTCAGACAGTAGTCTTTGGTGAATGCTTGCATACCCCTTTGGGCCCATTATGTGGTCATGCACATTCAGTGCACGCCTTGCTGTTTGCGCCTCACTGAGGGCCTAGTTAGTATGCACATTAATGATTTGGTTAGTAACACTAAATGTTAATCTTGAATAGGTGAATGCAATGTATATTAATTAAATTGAGAGTGACGCCTAATACCTTGAATTCATCAGTTTGTCTTGAAGCAACAAATGCGTCCCATTCTTCTTGGTCCAGGAAGTTCCACTATTCTGTGGTTGTTTTCTTCCTCTTGTCACCTTCTTTTATGTATTCTCGAGTGAGATTTGTCCTATAGTTCCTTAGGACTCTCCCACAGTGTTGCATCACACATTTACGATGCAACTTTTCATCCAATTCAAATATACTCTGCAAAATAGAATTGCTATTAACTAGTATCCAATAAATTTGTAATCTAACAAATAGAATTGAAAATTAATAATAACTCACGCATAAATCCTTCCATATTACGTCTTTCTTCTCCTTAGGAACTTTATGCCAAGAATCTATCTTACAACCGCAATGGATGTGAGTAACATACCCAAGATATGAAACAAATGAATTGCAATTCACTCCAAGTGCATTTCCTACATTATCAAAATCCACAACAAGTTTGGGTCCATTTCCCCTTTGCACTATTAACTTCTTCATCATAGTGATGCCCCTTCTCTTGTCAACTTTTTGGTGTTGTTGATCAAGTGCCTCAAGTGCTTCAGAGGGTACATTTGCATCATCAACCTAAAATTTGACAAAATAAACACACTTACAGGATATAACTAGAAATGGACATATAGATATAAATATATGATATATATTTTTAAAATTTACATTCTGAGGCGATGCATTGATGTCCTCACCCTCACGGTAATCATCAGCATGGTCATCAGGAGAATGCTCAGCCATCTGAAAGTCCACATTCACATTGTAAAGTAATTCATATTGTAAAGTTCACATTGTAAAGTTCACATTCACATTGTAAAGTAATTCACATTGTAAAATTCACATTGTAAAGTTCACATTCACAAGTAATATTGTAATTAACATTGTAAAGTTCACATTCAGAAAAATAAAACATATATAAATATATAAACATGCCTCTAATATTGTGATTTTTTTTCAATTAACAATCCTTCATTGTGATCTCCGCGCACATACAAGTCATCATTAGCTTCAATATTTGCTGGTGTTGGCAACCCAACTGAGAAAGGACTGGAGTCATCATACTTATCATAGTACTCATCTTCATCTATAGGATCTTCAATGAAATATCTTTTACCATGAAGACCAACTGACCATTTATCATTTGCAGGATCATCGATAAAAAATACTTGTTTCATCTATGATGCCAATATGAATGGTTCACCCTTCTCTCCAATCTTTTCAAAGTTCACTAAAGTGAAACCCAATTCATCCACTATAACCCCTTTGGTATTATCAAACCAATTACATTTGAGGAGCGGAATTCTGAAATCTATGTAGTCAAACTCCCATATGTCTTCAATGACACCGTAATATGACATTTTAGCTAAACGTGGACTCTTATCCTTTGCACTTGCAAAAAACATAGTCGACGCTTGAAGGGTGACCCCACTGTTTTGTAAGACACTCTTATCATCTTAGCGCTTTGTGTAATATGTGAATGCATTAATGTCATACCTTTCAAAAGACATAACAGTCATATTTGGTTTAAAGGCGAGGCATTTGATAGTTTCAGTAATATCATCTGGTGTTTGAGATAGTTGATATAAGACTTTCTCTTCGAACCACTTAATAAATGTCTTGTTATGCTCTCTAGCAAGCAACATTGTATTGGCTCGAGAATATTGTCTCTTGATGCAATTGGTATGTTCCTCGATATAAACACTCACTTCGTCCATGTTGTGTAAAATATACAAGTGACCTCGTTCCAACTGCTCACGGTTGATTACTTTCACCCGTGATCCCAAAATTCCTTTACCAAATTACTTCTCAATATTCTTGTCATTACCAGGAGTGTCATTATCACTAAGAAAGTCATTGCAAAAATCCATAACCTCTCTCGCCACATAACCCTTAATAATACTCCCTTCAGGCCGATAACAGTTTCAAACATCACTTTTAAAAACGCTCATGTATCGTTCAGAGGGATACATCCAGTGCAAGAAAACTAGTCCCAACATTTTCACTTCCGTAGTCAAGTGGACAACAAGATATACCATGATATCAAAGAACGATGGAGGAAAATACATCTCAAGCCGACATAGGGTAACAACCACTTCTCTTTGCAAATTATCGAGAGTATCAGGGTCAATAACTTTGTTGTACAGACTGTTGAAAAAGAAACAAAGTCTGGTGATTGCAAACCTTACATGCTTCGGCAATATAGATCGAATTGCCACAGGCAATATTTGTTGCATTAGAGTGTGACAATCATGAGATTTAAGACCTATCAACTTCAGATCTTTCATTGATACCAATCTACAAATGTTGGATGAGTAACCCTGTGGCTACTAAACATTTACCAAACATTCACAAAAAGCTTTCTTCTCCTTTCTAGACAATGTGTAACAAGCGGGAGGTAAGTATGTTCTCCGATTTCCCATTTCAAGTAATTTTATTAATTCTGACCTTATTCCCATTTCACGTAGGTCCAGTCTGGATTTTAGCCCATCTTTAGTCTTACCTGGTATATTCAACAAAGTACCAATGATGCTATCACATACATTTTTCTCAACGTGTATGACAATGCCTGACTGTCAAAGAACTCCAATAAGGAAGATCCCAAAATATTGACTTCTTCTTGAATAAATATTTTTCATTCCATGTGGCCATAGTACATTGTGATCTCTTCCCAAATTCATTGACAAAATCTTTTACTCTTTCATAAACAACCTCCCCTGGTATAGGTTTAGGTGCACTCCGTTCCTCATTCAATCCATTGAATGCTTTGCGCTTCCTACGATACAGATGGAATTTTGTAAGAAACCTTCGATGACTGAGATATATAGTCTTACCACCATGTGTTAGTCTTGTTGAATCAGTGTTCTCTTCACATATAGGACACACTTTAGCTCCTTTGACACTATATCCAGACAAATTCCCATATGCTGGAAAGTCATTTATAGTGCAAAACAACATAGCATGCAAACGAAATGTCTCTCTTCATGAAGCATCATAGGTCATCACACCTTCACCCTAGAGTTTCTTTAAGTCATCAATCATAGGTTTATGACAAACATTGATATCATTTCTAGGTTGTTTATGGCCCGATATCAACAATGACAACATTACGTACTTATTTTTCATACACAACCAGGGAGGAAGATTGTATATAACAAGCATGACTGGCCAAGTGCTATGTTGGCTGCTCAATGTCCCGTACGGATTCATCCCATCTGTACAAAGCCCAAGTCTTAGATTCCTGACTTCTTCACCAAATTCAGGGTACAATAGATCAATCTTCTTCCACTATGGGGAATCAGACGCATGTTGTAGGATTCCATCATTATTTTTCTTAACATCTGCATGCCACCTCAAATTCTTCACATCTATCGGATTGGCAAACAAGCGTTGAAACTGTGATATTATAGGTAGATACCACATCACCTTGGCAGGAGAACTAGTTTTGGACTCCCCCGAAATCGTCAATTTATACCGTGACGCACCACATTTTAGACAATCTTTCAAATCCACAGTCCTTTTGAAATAATACACAATCATTCGGGCATGCATGTATCTTCCTGGCATCCATTCCCATTGGGAACAACAATTTCTTTACCTGGTATGTTGAGATTGGCAGCTCATTTCCTTCACGAAGCATTTCTTTCAAAAAAGACAACAATGACGTGAAGCTTTTGTCACTCCATCTATTGTTAGCTTTCATATTATACAATCTCAACACAACGCTAAGCTTCGTAAACATAGTACAACCTGTGTATAACGATATCTCAGCATCATGCACAATGTTTCTAAAAATGGGAGGTGGATCGGTGTGCTCTACCCCGCAACTATCCAGCATCGCATCAATGATGTCTACTGGTTTATTCACATCTACGTCATCGAAGGCAATTTCTTCTTCCACACAAGCACTACTATTGACATCCACTGGTTTTGAGTTTGAAATCTCTCCATGCCAGTGCCATTATGTATAGCCTTGTATAATCCTGTTGCTCATGACATGACTTTTGATTTTGTCACCAGTGCTGACTTTCAAGTTGTTACCGCAATGCCTACATGGACAATAGAACCTATCTCCAGGTTGTTTCCTATGTTCCTCGGCAAATCTAATAAACTGGTCAAGACCAGATATAAACTTTGGGGTGCAGCGATTGTGAATGGACATCCATGATCTATCCATTCTATCATCAAAGAAAAAACAAGTATATATTACAACAACATTAGGGTCTAGGGTTAACAGATTAGAGTTTTTGCATGGTTAAAACTTTAGGCCAAAAAATACATGTGTTGTCATTCTTATATATAATAAATGTGTACCACCTATCCCATTATTGAACACCTAATCTCACTAGTAAGTGTATAATGTGTATTGGGTTTTCAAGAAAATTTCGGCAGTATTTCCCTGCTGTTCTCCAAGTACATATGTACTTAGAGAACAAACGGGGAAATGCTACCAAAATTTTCTTGAAAACCTAATACACATTATACACTTACATCCTAAGTGAGATTAGGTGTTCAAGAATAGTCCCAAACCGGGGACTATCCAAAATTTACTCCTAATGAGTAAATCTTGGGTGGGTTTCTAGGCTAATGAGTACATATCCACTACATGTATTTCCTCACTTACATTGCATCACTCATAATTAGAGCATTATTAAATAATAAATCAAGAATTCAATAGTTTCAAACATGCAATAATTCACAATTAGAATGATAAGATTCACTTTGTACAAACATACATGGCATAATCCAGGCACAATAGCAGGTGTTTATTGACCCGATTCAACATTATCAGAATAATTTTACAAGAGTAATAATATTTCCTAATTGAGAGTATATGAATTGTCCAACAATTGGAACAAGAGCAAGGTATTGTAAAAATTGCCTCATTATTGAAAAAATTAGTCATAATAATGCCCAATCATGTTTAAATCAAACAAAATATCACCTAGGTATGAGCAAAAATTAATATCTCAAAGATTAATATCACCTACACATGAGATTATGCTAGAGTTAATATTATGTCTTCTGTAGTCATTTAATCTTAAAAACCACTCCTTTTAAAAAATCAGCCACAAATACACACAAATGTAGATGCATGTTCATCATCACGATAATAATTACACACAAATGTAGCTATCTGATTATAATTGAGCAATATAGCACAAAATCAGCCAATACGGCTGTGCTATGCAGCACGGCCGTGCTACCAACACGGTCGTGCTGCCCAGCACGGCCGTGCCAACTTGCGTTTTCACATGGTCGCAGAGCAGGGTACCTGCTTGAGGGCGGAGGAAGAAGAGGAGGAAGAAGAGAAGAGTAGGTACCTTCGGCGGCGTCGGCGGGTAGAGTAGGAGTAGCGAGTGGCAGCAGTGCAGGCAGAGCAGGCCACCGGAGCAGCAGAGAAGGCTGGCGGTGAGGGGAGAGAGGGCCACTAGAGCAGCGAGCTGGGGGCAGAGGGCAAGCGGTGTCAGAGGTGGTCATAGGACCAGCAACCGAGCGGTGCAACGCGCGGCCGAAGCAAGTAGAGAAATCACCGGACCAAACCCTGCAAGCACGAAAATGAATGAAATAGAGAAAGGGGAAGAGTCGGGCTTGCACAAGTGCTGTTAAGTTAACATTAGGTGTCGGTTCTTAAATAAAATTGACACCTAAAACTAAAGGTGTCGGTTCTTAAATAAAACTGACGTCCAATTGTACATTCATTTACCCTAATTTTTTTGGCGGGGACGGCGCGCGCACCCTTATAACGTCAGTTATGCTACGACAACTGACACCCATATTAGAACTTTTGGCGCAAACTTTATCTTCATTCGGTGTCAGTTATTAGGTAAAACACCGATGTTATAAGGGATACTTTGGCACAATTTTTTTTGCTCAAAAAAATTGGATTTCGCGGGCTACTTTAGGCGTCAGTTTCTTTTCTTCATCCGACACTGAATGAAAAGCGATACCCGTGTCTGGCTGGTCTTCAAATATATACATCGGATGTACTTATTAACCGACGTTTAATGGGACCAGCGTCGATGTTAATAAAAAACTGACACCGCTAAAAGCGACATTGAACGTTGTTTCTGTAGTAGTGTTCCCAGGGGTGTAGACCCATAATCAAGTTGTTTATGAGGTGGAGACATGTGATGCACATTTCAACTTAGTTGGAGAGTGTACTGGTGATGTGTGATGCACCATCTCTACTCTTGGAATGGGATGAACTCTGTATTTGGACTACAACCAAATGCTTATTTCCTCTCATTATGGGTGTGAGAGATAGGGAAAAACACATGTCATACACTAAGGGTAAAGATGATGCAAGTTGAAACACTTCCATATCTAAGGATAGAAAAAGTATCATACCTTTTTGGGAGAGTACATGAAATGTATGGTTTACAAACATGAGAAGAACTAAGATAGTCATCATGAGGACGTTCTTATCAAGGGCAGTGTGGAATTTATGAGTTTGAGTTTGATAACCAAGATGATGAGCTCAGAGTTTTTGTTACTCAATTAGACCTAAATCTGAGATGAGGATGATAAGTGGAGTATATGAAGGTTTATGACTTCACCGTTGCCTAGCACATAGGATGTAAGGTGGTAATGGATGCTCTTTGTCGAGATGGATATGTCTTGTTATCCAGTAGAGAGGCTAGAAGAGGTTGTTCGGTGAACCCTAACTTCGTGAGACAAGTAGGGCTAACACTCTGGTACCATCAGACCTGTTGGTCAAAGTGGTTTCTTAGTTAGCTAGCCTAGAGCTTGATGAGATAGAAGGATGGTTGTAAGAACCTCAGATACACCTCTCAGGAAAGGAAGGTGATGGAACCCACGACTAGAGCATTTTAGGGCTTCAGAGAAGTCAACCATGAGGAATCATGACAAGTAGAGGCTCATGATGTTAAGTACACTGTAGTACTACTAAGATAGTTAAAGTTTGCAGTAGTACTTTGAATACCTGAGATGAAGAAGTATATAGAGTTGTATGTGGCTTATCACCATGCGTGTGAGGAGGTGAAAGGCCAAACACCAATAACCTAGTAAGTTGCTACGGAAAATGCAGAGCCCCGAGAGGGAATGGGAGTGGATCACCATGGACGTTGTGGTGAGTCTCCCCTGGATCAAGGAAGGTCATGATGCAATATGGGTTATGGTAGATCACCTTACCAAGTCGACCTAATCCCTTACCTAAGAAAGAGGGCACTGTCAGTGTGACATATCTAGTTGAACTATATATGAGAAAGAGATAGTTCATCTACTCTGTGATCTGAGTTTGACATCATGAGTATGACCTCAAGTCCACTTTCATGTTGTGGAAGTAGGAAGAACTTGATAATAGATTGAAGTTGAGTACAACTTGTCACCCCTAACTGATAGTTAGTAAGATCCAGACTAGAGGGTCTGATGAGAGCGTGTGTGCTCATTCAGGGCAATACATGGGGACAGTTCATGTCCTATGAGAGTTTGTGATGATATCCACCATATCCAATATCAAGATGTAAGAAGGTCTGTAAGGGAGACTGTGTCGTTCACCGCTTCATTAGGATTATGTCAGTGAAAGGATCTTGTTAAGGTCAGAGAGACCACTATAGGTGAAGATGAAGTCACTTTGATTGTGCGATGGCTAAGAAAGCCCACGGGCGACATGAGTCGTGAGCTGATGCAAAGCAGACTGACATGTAGTTCATTGTGGGAGAATATGTGTTATAAAAACCCGACCCCTCTAAGCTATAGCTAAGAAAGATGAGTCCCTGATACATGGGTCCATTTGAGATGGATTGGTGGAGATGCTTATGTTTAGCCTTACCCCTTAGGATAACATGATGTATGACATGTTCCATGAGTCCGATCTAGAGCACTAAGTGATGTACCTGAGCCATGTGTTGAACCATGAACCTATTAAGCTTTGTAAGAGGTTGAAATGTCCTAAGTCACCTATGAGGGTATGAGATACCAAGGCGAGAGAAAACTCATATGTAAGAATATAAGATGATGGAGGTTCTTCAGAAGCATCATGGAGGGGGTGAAGCCACATGGTAGCCATGATGGACATGAGAAAGTGTTATCCTATTTTTTTGTATGCTTGGTGGAATCTTGAGGGAAAATTCCTATAAGAGGGGAAGGATGTTACAACCCCAATTTTTGGGTTCTTTTGGTGGGAATTGCAATTTCTCCTTTTAAAGACATATGAACAAATAATGGTGTGATTTGTTTTGAATGTATGAATTTCGTTTGTAATAGCCTTGCTTGTTTCGTGGGCCTTACTGGCTATTGGGCCCAATAACATGGAAAAGAAAAAAAAAGAAATTCAATTAATAAATGAATATATAAGAAAAGGATAAAAGAAAGAGGTAGAAGCCTCTAGATTGCTAGGAAGTAACATTCAAAGGTGGATTTTGTAGCTTTGGGGTTCCTTGGTTCCAAGGAGTCCAAGTTGCAAAGATTTTTTTTGAGAGCAAAAGGATCGATTCATTACTTGTTAGCCATACGACATCTACAATTGGGTAGAAAGATACAAACAGAACAAACAAACGTCATGTTCAGTAACCCTAGGGCACTACAACTCATATTGGAATGAGAGAGAGACATTTCTGCATTGATTCTTCTTCCTTGAGGCTGTCTTAAGCAACTTTTCCTGAAGAATTCCTTCAACCTGAGCGTTGAGTAGTGGTAGAGGGGCTGGAACAAGACTGCATTCTGCTCATATATCAACTCAAATGAAGCCATACAACTGAGTAATGAGATCAATCCAGAGAAAAGATGCAATAGCCGTACTAAGGTTGAATTACCGGGGGAAACCCCAGAAAAACCACCGCCTTCACAGAGGAAGGAGTAACAATCCTTATTCAAAGGAAGAAAACAACACCGATATACGGCAGAACAAGGCAGATAGCCTGCCAGAAACTAGCACCCAAGCGAGAAACCTGCAAGGTAGAAATAGAGGAGGGAAACCCGCCTCCTCCAGAACCCCTACGAGGACACCCTCCCCAGCCACCCACCTCATCCTCAAGGCAGATCTGAGCAAGACTCTGCCAGGAGAAGAGCACCACTACCTCCTGCAGGCAACACGCCGAAGAGAAGACCCGGTCACAACCAGGTCGCACGGCTTCCGCCCAGGGGGGAGAGATGAGAAGCTCAGAGAGGCACCTGCAAAAGAAAACCGGAAGAAGAGGCAAGTCGAGGAGGAGGCTCGGGGGGAGAAGGTGACGGCCCAGCAGGACGCCTGACCCCCTCCCCCAAGTCGGGGCTCCGCACGCGGGGGGAGCCCTAGCTCGCTGCCGTGATCGCCAGACGGGAGACGGGTCTCACAACAACAAAATTTATTCGGTCGTATTCTTTATTCCTTCCAAGTTGCAAAGATAATGCAATAAGAAAGAGATAAAATCAAATAAAGCATTATTAAGGAGGAAAGTTGAGATAATGATGTAAATATAAGAAATATGTGGAAATATGGATAATGGAATCATTATGAATGAAATTTTGACTCCACATGGTTTCTAATGATAAAAGGAATCAAAATAAAGAAAAAAAATATTAACAGAGAGAAAATATACTTAAAATGAGCTTTATTAAAAGATAACTTGCACAAGAAGATGATGCATTTTTACTTTTGATTTTGAGACCCAAATTTGGTACACACGTGGATTAAGTCATTATGGACTTTCTCTTAAAATTTGGGATTAAAAGGATATACTTTTTAGGAGTTATGGATTTTTGAAGAATTCATAAAGTGAGGGGATATCATTTAAATGTCACAATTTTAATCTGACTTATGTTCTTAGACGTGGCTCGTTACCCATTAGATCTTGATCCAACGATGGCTGCACTCTGATTAAGAACAGGAAACAAGAACAATATATGCAAATTTCTAATGTTTCAATCTCTCTTCAGACTCCACCTTTGGACCTGATTCTTTTTCCTTTGGCTTTGGGAGGTCCTTAGAATCCCATCCATGTTGGGTTTTGCTATTAGGCGTGGAGTATTTGGACTTTCCCCAAAGGGTTGAGGAAACTGAACTCTATCGAGAACTACTGGCTTTAGAGCCATGGTTATATAAGGGGGGGATGAGTCCCCTAAGGAGAAGCCAAACAATCTAAAACCCAAATCGAACTCGGGAGACTCCTCTCTGTTCTATTTTGTTCCCCACACCACCGGGCTACAGAGTGCCCTGTTTGACCTTCATGTCCGCCAACCGGCTTGCAGTAGAGCCATCCCAACTATGGGATCTGACCATTGATGGGTCGATCGATTCTGATGGGCCTGGGCGGAAGCTTTTCATGTGTCTTCTTGGTCACCGAAGCTCGAGAGCATGGAGTCAACTCAGAGGTTGACTGCCATCCCCGGTGGCAAGAACGTAGATCGGGCCCCACGCGAGGAAGAAGAAGGACAAAGTCAAAAGACTCTTATGCCCCGTCCAAGTATTCAAGACACAAGGATAGGAAAGTCCTTTCACCCTAGTATGAGTTGTTTCTTCGAAAAATTAATAACATGATATAAAGGTGACGTGGCAATCTTTGATTGGCCCAATTATCTTTATCTTACAAAAATGATAGAAATTATTAGGATGCTCGGATGAAGATAAGTAATATATGAAAATTGATTAGGAGAACACGTAGAATCCAAATAAAATAGTTTTATAGTCTAATTATTATTTCTATTCCAAAATTATGTGCAATACATGTTTAAATGTGTTTAATGTAAAGGAAAACCTAGATTTGCCTTAATCAGAAGCTTAATTGAATATGTTCGTTCATGTTAAGCTAATACCTGATCTATACATGTAAAATGAAGGAATCATTGATAATGATGATTAATAATCTCATACATGTAGATTTAGGATTTTAAAACCAACGTCAACATCTTCCTTGATGTAATGTTGATATTGTAATCTAGGTATCATGAATAGTCTAATATGCTTAAGTTGACAATTAGGGTTTCACCTAATATGCACAACTGAAATTGTAATCTTAGGAACCATAATATGATGACATTAGGGTTTGTAACCCTAATCCCTAGTGGAAACATGAGGTAGTACTAAACCCTAGTTTAGGAGCACATCTAGATCTGAGTAATGTAATATGAATACATGGTGATACATATGTAGTATGCTTGTTTCAGATTGAATGCCTTATTGCTTGGATATTTGGATAAACTCTTAAAGTATATGATGTTCTGCGATGACATAAGGTATGTGGTTAAATTATGAATAATATCCCTTTATGATTCATAGTTTTTTCACGGAGATTCTCAATTCCTATAATCCTAAACTATTTGTTTGTTCAATTCTGCAATCACATAAAGTGACTATGTGTATAACAAGTAAATATGAGTGTGCTTCTTGAACCTACATACCACCCTATTGTATGATGCAAGACCAAGCCCCGGAGGGAAGGTCTGAGTTGGTCAGGCCCCGGAGGGAAGACCATTAGGCACCCAGCGTGGTGACCCCAGACACCAAGCTCAGGATGGAGAAGGTGGCCTTATGTCCCTTGCAAGGATAAAACCCTAAGAGAGGGTAATCCAGGGTTTAGGATAAAAGCGGTAGAAAAGTTACATTGAAAATGTAATTTGGATTGTTAATCAATTATTTGTTGTATTTAGGTTGTTAGAGCCTATTTGTGATGTTGTGTTTGTCCCCACATACCAGTATAGTAGTATACCGACCGAAATTTTGTTTGTCATCATTTTAGGTATTATCTAAAAAGGACAAACAGTAAAGAAAAATTTGTGAAGATGAATTTAAGTAATCCAAAGGAGGATTAGATAGTTAGATTTTTATTGTGGATACAAGTCTTAGATCCTAATTAGAAAAGGTAAGCAAAAGTTTTATTTTATACCAACTTTCTAGTTTAGATTGTAGATTTTGATAATTATTTTTGATTAAGTTGTTAAACCATTGATCCTGAATTTTTGGATAACGCCTATGACCTCTTGGTGTCATTTAAGTGGGGGTTACCGGGAGGCGGGGTCATTACAAATACATTATTTCAAGGTCAAACATCAACATTATGAGAGTTACTAGATTAAGATATTCTCTGATTTAGAAATAGGACATGCATGCTATTTTGATTATTATCAAGTTTTTTTTATCAAAATTAGTCATATTAGATTAATTTCATGCAACAATATCATATTTGCAAGTCATATGATCATAAAAGAGAATAAGGTAGACCAAGTTGGTATTTAGTTCTAAATCCATGATAAGGTTACTTATATAAAGTCTTATAGTAACATGTCTATCTTTATAGCATGATTCATACAATAATACAATCCTATAATCAACATGTGCATATATATCATATTAGAAGTGACATGTATCTCACATATAGTCAAAAGAGAAAATGTGAAAAAGTGTGATAAAAATTGATTCTTGGTTCACATATCAACACACATGACTGATTTGGGGAAACCATAAAGATTTGAGTCAGTTTTTGTAAAATTGAAGAATTAAGATCAAAATTTTAGCATCAAAGTGCCCAATAAGCTTAGATTTAAAGATCATATTTCGGTAATAAAAAGATGACAAGGTGAATCTTTATAAATTTAACATTACATGTTACCGATCATGGTTATGCACATTCAATGAATTCATTATTTATAAGGATTTAACAAGAAACATTGAGTACATCAAAAGACCAAAAGTGTGTATATTTGCAAAAACAAAAGATCTACAATCATATTCAATCCATGTGGTCATTTTTATTATGTAGATCTTGTTTTTTTATCAAAGATCATATCTTATATGTTGGATTTTTCCAATCAAGTGATTTACTAACATTTACACAAATATTATGTTGAATGGATTGATCTGGTTCATTGGATTTTGATCTAAAGATAGGGGACGTCTTGAGCAGAGGTGTCTCAAGGACTTGGGCTTCATAGGCCTTGATCTACATTGGACTAGGGCCCTCTATCCCACCCTACTAACCTCATCCCACCAGTGTTTCCCTAGCCACTACTCGTTGCTCTGTGAGATGCCACCATAGATTAGTGAGTGTTGCTCACCTCCACCCACTACAGTAGATACCAGCATGAGGCACTGTCCCCATGGCAGAGCAAGCTCTTTGGCATGAGATCGTCCTAGAGAAAGAGGCAAATCGAGCCTTGTGATTGTGTTTGACTCCATCAAATCAACTCTGCGAGTTCAAGTGTGTCTTCATTTGTGGATGCGGGTGAGCGACAATGAAAGCCTCAATTCCAAGTACTGCGGAGGAGCCAGTGGGCTCGAGGGGGAATACCAAAGCAAGGATGGGGTTTTAGGGCATGGAATATGATTAAAATGAGGCTAATTGATGTGGAAGAATAATGGAAGTGAATGGTACTCATGTGGCATGTAAAGGAGGGGAAAAGTTACTTGTAGCTATCTACTCTTGTCTTTGGGAGTAACTATGGAATTTGGCACTCTGGCTATTGGATATTGGTCAGATACATGGCTTGTTGATCCAAGTCTTTTGATTGTCTGAAAGTGCCAAATTCAATTTATGATTTGTTCAAAAGGGATGGATCAGTGGTATTAAAATGAAGCCCTCTCATTAGTGGAGAGGAGCTCTTGCGAATCATTGACTCATCAAAGTCAGTGTAAAATTGTTATTTTAAACAACATGCAATATCCATCTATCAAATTGTAACTCTGATTAAGAAACAACAAAATCTTTGTTATTTCATAAATTTTATCTACTTATTATAGAAAAAGGTTTTGATCCAAGATGATGATTTTAGGGAACTCAATATTAAATTCATGTGCATAAGTCTAATTCTACACCCAACATTAGTCAAATAAGAACAATTTGACATTTGAATCAAATCCAACTAATCAATAGAGAAATAAGGTGACTCCATGTCACCCAATTGAGGGTGAGGGAGGTTATTCAATACAATCATGCATTATATGAGTATAGATGTACATAAGTGGAAGAGTGAGACAAATCGAGGTAGTTACAACACCCACTACATTCTCACAAAAAATCTAATATTATTAAAATGATATTATATTGGTTTTTTTCCAACCAAATGATTCAATTTGGGTTTATCTTTCTCTCAACTCAGTGACATTTCTATATTCATACATAAAAAAAGTGTTGAAAGTGATACTATTCATTGTATAAAAACAAACATCCAATGGGTTACCCGGAATGATTTAGTACATTAATAAAAAAATAGCTAACAAATCCTAGGATATACTACTTGATTACTTTTTATTCAATTTGTTCACAAGGAATAACTTTGATATCCGTTCTTGTCTCTGCATTCACATCACCAACAGATACTATCAAGGCACATTTTGATCTCAGTTGCATCTCTTTTTTCTTTCCCCAAAGGAAGGTGTAGAGTCCTACAATAATTAATACCATGCCCAACACGCTGCAATGAAGTATAATGTCAAGATCATAATACTATACAAATTAAAGAATAGCTAGTTGGTAATATAAACAAAAACTCTTCCAATTTTACCTTCCCACAGTTAGGTCTTGACCCATGAACAAGGACTCAACAATAATAGTGGCCAACAAAGAAACAGGACCAAACATGGATGGATAAGTAGGGCCACATTTCCTCACAACCCAAGCAGTCATGAAAAGTACCATTGATGAGTTAAACACTCCCTAGTTTAATTATCAAAGAGAAACCAATTAAAAAAATGTTGTCTAGTTCAATAATATATTGGCCTCTTGGTAACACATTTTAGTAATGCACTTTGTTATAGTTGAAGGTTACTTTAGACGTACCGAATAAACAATTGTGAGTAACTGGAGGTTCCAACCTAACCTCCAAGAAGATGGTCTCCTATCAATGAAGACACCAATTATGCCATTTTGTGCACACGCAGTCACACAAGCCAACAACATTGCGGAGTACATAAATGGGTACACCTTAAATAGCTTTGCCTGGACATTTCATGGGTAAAAACTCTAGTCAGGAAGCTATATTTTAATGAAGAAATGACATGTAATATCACCAAGAAGTAGGATAAGAAAGTGCTAAACAAGATAAATAAAGTTTGATGCACATATTTTCTTAAAAAATCATACACATGCATTTTCCATGGATATACCAATTGTTTAATTAAAACTAAAACTGCAATATGAAATTTCTTCAAGAGCATTTGTCATACACAATTACTTTTGAAACACCTCAATGTGTGTAAAAGTTAACCACTTCAAAAAATACTTAACTATTAGTGAAAAGAATGTGTTCATACTATAACATGCATGTTTATTGAATAGTGTAACATTGTATCAAAGTCTGCAATATCAACTTTATTAAGTGGAATGATAATTTTGAAATTGATAGATCTCTTATTAATGGATACTAAATGTGAAGATAGATGTCAAATAAAAATAATAATACCTGCACTAAAAACCAAACCGCATAGAAGAAGCTACTCCCACTAAGCAATAGAGTACCACGAGTCCAATTTCTTCCACTAGAATATGTAGCAACACTAGAATTGGCACTAACAAGAGATGGCCAAATGTGTATATGCTTTCCCTTGTACATTGTCACAACCATTGCACCTCCAATGCAAATGAGAGCACCTACAACTTTTGCCCTACCTCCTTTGTTGGTTAGCCCCAAACTCTCCATCCTAAAAATTCATATTTTTTTAGAGAAGTCAGGAAGCATTCTTGTTCTTCTCTCCTTCCTTGTACAAGAAAATTGAAGGGTAAAATACATTCACTAATTGAGCGATCATAATTAAAAGTTGTAGTACTAATACCATTACATGCTTCCTTTATAATGATCTATTTATACGGTCATCCAGTGGGTTCACATAATAAAAAACAAATTACAAATGATTATAAATCAACTAAAGCATATAAATCATTATTTAGATATATAAAAATATTTTTTTGAAGGAATTGTTAATCTAAAAGAGAGAATGGAAGTGGCACAAATAATATTGTCACATAAAAGTCCTATTTTCTATACAATTACAATTTTTATACTAAAGCCTAAGTTTTGGAGAGATCCCCATACATTTATCCTTCTCAGTTTTGTCGGTGGGGTTGTAAGGAGATACACTAACATGATTTTCTTAATTAAGTGATATAGTCATTAGTATTTTGCATCAGTGACACAAGTGCTTGGGCCTTTACGTTGAATAAGGCTAATGTGACTACATCCTTGATAGGAAAAACACACTATAGGTTTGAGAATGCCCACTTTGTTATAATGTTCTATGGACAATAGTTCTTATATATTTTTAAAACATAACGACCTTTCTTTCAATGTTAATGTAAATAATGACATAAAAATGTAGGTCTCGCGTGTAGTGAAATATCAAACTAAAGTTATGTGATGTCCTTCCTTTGACGTCACCATGCCACTTTGCTTGGATAAATGTAGAACTATGAAATGTGTTTGTCAATTGGGTTGTATGTTATGTGATTGTCTATGAGGGTTACACATATATGGTCTTTGCAGGAACAAAAAGTTGATTTCCATATCCTGGAAGTTTATATAAAATCAGATAGTTCATGATTTGGTTTGAAGGAGTACGAGATTTCACACTTGAATTGGATTTTACTTGTTTTGTAGTCATAGTCACACATTATGGTTGAGATAGAAGTTAAAAGAGGTGATTGATATTCTAGAAAGTACTAGGATAATAAGGGAAACAATGATGGAAAAAATAATAACTAAATCTTTCCCAAATTTCAGAAGTTGGAGTTCACCAAAAAAATTCAAAAAATGGAGTAACTAATGTTCTTAGGTGTATAGGAATATGTTGATTAGTAGGTGAATTATTGTCCTTGTTTTAGTATGGTGGTGAATTTATGAACACTATCATTGTCTTGTTACTATTTTCATAATTTATTGCTTATATTGGAGTAAATTTATTCATATAACACTAAAAGTAATTCATAGGATGGTGTTTCTCCTTGAACCTATATAATTTGATCATGTGTTCTACATGAACCCACATTTTAGTCAAGCCCCTCGATAAGACATCTAGAGTCTCTTATTAATTTACCCATCTTACTTATTTATTATAATATTCCCCTAAAATTGAAAATTTATTCCAAATTTCCTCTTACTTTACCATTTATTAACCTAATTTTTCATAATTTTAGAATTAATTGGGATCCTTTGGGTAAAGTCAAACTTATCGACGATTGGACACTAATTAGACTTTACATTAATTTTAATTGAGCTATTTAAATGAATAACCAAATTAAATTAAATTTGATTAGAATACTGGTATTTTAAAGAAGAGTCGAACAAGATTTCTTCAATAAAAAGCAAAAGCAATACATATATGCATTCTGAAATTACATGTCAAATAGTCATATTTGTTTGGAGAATCCTTATTCATCTATATCAATGTAATTTACTCACATTTCAACAAAATTATTAGATTTCATTGTTAATCAATGTGCTTGCTCTCTGATAGAAATACCCTCTTTAAGGAAATGTATAATAATGGTCAAGCCATTGCATATTTCAACAATCATCACAATGAACAATATTTACCAAACCTACATGAAGTTTGTCGAAATTAAAGGAATCACAATATGTGGGTGTGATGATTACAATAATTACTTGCTCCATCATATGGTGTCCACGACCCAAAGGCATAGGGAACAAATCTTAAGATAAAGAACCTTACAGTGAAATACATAGGAGTTCAATTAATATTCTTATGTGACAGCCATAATTTTCATCCTTTCTTACATTCTAAATGTAGAGGTCAACATACTCATATCCTTCACTCTATCTATCCACTAGAACCTATACTGTTATTTTTGCATGAATTCAATTTCAATGCCTAGAGGCTACAAAAAAGGGGATGTTTTACATGTGATGTTTGATTGTTTTATAGGTGTATTTCTTCTAATAATGTACTAGTCAACTATATTTTATAATTACTCAATGTGGTCTTATCTTGGTTGCAGTAGTTATGATATCATATATTCACTGGACTATATTTTTTACTAATTACTCAATATAATTTTTTCATCATGTATTGCCTACACATAATATTTATTATCTATTTAACATGATCATATATTTGCTTGATTTATGCTAATTCCATTCTCTTTTTAAAACCCACTAGAATTCATCCTAAACATTATTGTCGAATCATAGTTGTGGATTCTTCTACATAATTATGAACAAATGAGCTAGAGTCGCTACAACTCATGAGGGTTTGCATGGGTGACATCCAAGGGTGTTAAAGAAATTTTTGTTCATTTTTAAGATATTATAAAAATTTAGTTTTTCTTTAAATTAGCATATTCAAAATTATTTATTATATAATTTTGGTATAGGATATGAATACTCTGCCTAATAGAGTCTGGTTGATTTTGAATCAATTTGTGTGGCTATTTGATAAAAACACCATGAACCCTTGAAATACTGTTAAAATTTACAAAAATGTCTTCTCAGAAGCGCGGGCAACAAATTGGGCTGCTAGATCCTTTTGGATGGTAATGTACCATGCTTTAAGAGATGTAAATTTTGTAGTTTACTGATATTTGTTTTTGGTTTTAAGTCTGTAAAGGAAGTTATGATTATGAACATTAGTTTGTGAAAAATATGGTCAATGGAAAGCTAAATGTTATATAGAAATGAATATCATATTTTTTTTCTTCAAAATTTGGGATAACGACAATATCATTTTTACTTTTGACAAAATGAAATTTATAATGGATCAAATAGTTAAATACATATTTCATGAGATTATCTTGACCCTGGAATTAAGGGTAAATTTTGGATGACAATGAAATTAAGATAATCCAACAATTTGTACTATTTGCTTTTATGTATGTAGTTATTTATTAGAGCAAAAAGGTCATTAACTGACTATTTTACTTATTGAATGTCGAGAGGAATCCCTTTGGACCGCGGTCCTGGGTATGATTGTTCTCAATGGGCGCTTCTACTTCACCGAACCTAGCGGAAAATATGCACATAAAGGTGATTGTTTGTTTATAGGATTTGTCTTCTTAAGTTCTATTTAACGTAATTATGTTTATCAATTATGTGTCCTACATACCAACACACCTTGTGTGTTGATTCTCAAATTTATTGATAATGTTAGGTTAAAATGAAACCTTGAACAAACGAAGATGAATTTGAAAAATATGAACCGCTAAATAAAATTATGTAGGATTATCTAGTTTTAATTTATTCATTAGGGTTAGTTGCTACGGTTTTAACTTCACTTTTGAGTGTGTTTAACTGACTCCTACAGGAGAACCTATTCTTGTTTTTCATACTTGGTTGTACATGATAAAAGCATATTGTTTGGCTATGTTATTGAACATATCAATGATGTCTACGAAATGACACCTTGTCCTCATTGTCCTCATATTAAGGTCAATGGGTGAGTTCATCACACAAATTATGAAAAATATTTGACATATACATGGAAACTTTAGTGAAAACTTCAAATCGATGTCAAGCACCTTGACTGTTAAGCGAGGGGCAAGGTAGACTATGTAAATGAATTGAAACATTAGGTGATCCAGTTCTTGAATAAATCATATCGAATTAGGATTAATAAAGTTGTGTTTCATTGAACCTTTACGCTCTATGTCACCAATGGAAATAAAAAGTGGGAGCATATGTGACAAAGAGTGAAGTGAAATTGTTATTGTTTGATTTAGGAGTGCTTGAATCCCTAAGCTTGATTGATTTCTTTGTTCAAGTTTATTGATTGAAGTTCCTACAAAACTCTATATTTGTTAAGGACAACTTAAATTTCATCATGCATTTTAGAGATAATAGTGTAACATCATCCTCACCCTAGTCTTGAATAGGCAATATCCTTAAAAGAGTTCTTGCCTCTTTCCAATTAAAAGTTGCTATTCCATATTAGTGTTGGTGCCAACAAGTTCAAATAAATGCCCAATAAATTGATATCTCGGATGCACTATAACTTCAGTTTGGGAGTGTACCTTTGTCGTCACCAAAAGCAATGAAAATATTGAACAATCTTGTGTCTTCCCTATAGAATCTACCTTTGAACGAGAGTTCAAAATAAATGTGTGTCTCGTGTTTGGCCACATTGATAAAGAAGAAGTCTCCCCGACTATTGAAAATTCAATGAGTCCATGTAGAACTAAAAAAGACACGGTAGTCACATCTTAAGGTCATGTTAACGATATATTCAAGGCTTTTTTTGTTTGCTTACATACTTCTATTTTAAGGTTTGAAACTAATGTTTCCTTTTACGTTGGCAACAATGTATTCTTCTGACTCCTGTTTCAGTATAATTTGGTTCTCGTTTACTAGTTGTGTCATCTCCCTTTGTACTCTTCTAAGCTTCTAGTGCATTGTCTTTTGTCTCTTCCCACAAATATATTCACTTTGAGTGCGTCATCTACGTCTTATTATACGCGATCATGTGGTTTCTTATGGCTTTGATATCTCGTGTATATGCTACCTGCTTTCTTTAGAGCAAAGAATATGTATGATCTATAGTTAAGGTCAAGCAATTGAATAAATGAAACACAATAATTTATAGACATGAGTCCAGAATAAGGTGAAAGATTAGGAATAAAACATACACGGATCAATCCACTAGGGTCATGGCTAAAGTTGTTGTTTGTAAGTTTATAATATACATTCAAAATCCATATCGATAACCAACAAAGATGGGCTCTTGCAATTTAGATTCATGTTTGAATGCACCAAATATACAATTGAATTATTAATTCATCGCAATGGTTACATATTGCTTGGGATAAATAATATTAGTAAGTTGTACCGGACATTAATTTCGGGGCGGCTACGTATCTGAAGGGAGGTTCTGGCAATCGGAAAGAGAATGACGAAGTGTGGATGGATTAAAAATTAGATTTTATGAAAATGAACACAAAGCTAAATTGCTTTTGAAGTACAATAAATATTCATCTTCTACACACCAACCTGAGCAATTATCAGTCTACACTGTTTGCACGAGAGGAAAGCTTGTCGTAACAAAATAAAAATAAAAAAAATTCGTCTGAATATATGGACTAAATTAGTAGTAGACCTCCATTGATATTATGAAATATACATACAATATATTTATATGCATATTTACATATCTGCAGATATAATATGTTTCTTTAATGTTTAATATCAATGTCAGAATATATATACCATGTTATCTTACCTGGCGATTACTGAGAGAAGAAATGTAACAATGGGGACGATATTGAGGAAATTGCTGGCGTATGAGGCAGTTGTGTCCCGAAGCCCATAAAAATACAATCCCAACACAACGGTCAACCTATTTTGATCACAAACTGTTGTCAGTATATTTATTAACGTCACGTACTAATACGAATTAATTTGACCGTGATCCTGTCATGGTTCAATTAAACTTCATACCTGCGCGCGCTCACAATAAAAAATGCATGACAGAAAAGAAACAAAGTCGTGTTATCATATTAATGTGCATAATAAAGTAGGGGGAGCATTTCATGCGACGTTTTCCGTTTCTAATTCTCGTGTAGACTCATTTCAGGTTCATAACAACAGAATGGCATAGGTTATAAAAGTCAATATGTAAAACACAGTGTAGCTTCTTCTAGCTCTTTCAACATTAATTAGTACATATCACGTCAGCATGGTAATTGTTATTTGAAATTACAGCCACTAAAGACCAATTATTCTTTCAGGTTTTTGATATTTTCTTGTACAAGATCATTTTTGTGTAGCTTCATCGAAACATGTGAAACTGCTTCTCTGACATGTTCTATGCGGGTTGTCGTCTAACATCATATAGGTATGTACGTAAAATACGGAAGTTGTTAGCTCTTAATTAGTTGTGAAATGAAATGCAAAAGTAATGGGATGATAATTAATCATTTGAACTGTAAATTGGATTTCATACGATGGGATCTGTTAATTCAAATGTCCGCATATAACGAAATATCTGTTACCAGGTTTATCTGATAGAAGCAAAGTAAGCTACGTGAAACCACGCTATATTAAAAGAAAATATGGAATACGTGCAAGTTGACGAAATTGGCATTATACAATTAATGTTAAAACAATTTTCAATTGTATTTGAAATTTGAATCTAGGGCACATGAAAACAAATACTTCCATAGAAAAGAAACATTCATTTGTAAAGCACAAACATAAATGAAACTTCAACAATATATACGGAAATGGGATTTTATACTTTTTCTATTGTGGGTGATCTTTTATCAATTGTAGATATATTATTTTTAATGTGAATAGTTATTAACTGTAACATATATAAAAACATAGATTGTACAATTCGTAACTTGGATTTTTTTCTTACCCAGATGTGGCATATAAGAATATTAAGAAGAGCGGCACCAACCCGAGTTTCTTCCAACTCTCCCTGCAGCAGCAGTAAGGGAAAGCCAAGTAAAAGAATAAGTGATGATGCTGTGTAACTGAAAATGTTGGCCAATAGTTCAAACGTTCCAAGCGATGACTATATATCGATCGATGATCGATCTACACTAATGCCGAAGGTAGGCATTATTTTCAGTACGTATGGTCGAGTTCCGGAATTGCTGGTTCGAAACAAAAGAAAACGGCGATCAAGAGATATCTGCCTTGTTGGTAACCACGGCAGTGAAATCATAATGATATAGAGCTGTAAATGGATGGGTATACCCGCATATTCTGAAATTCATACCCTCTAAATCTATCATGATTATAAATTTTTATAACCACATAACCGCTTATTCTTATATCTGCTAATCCGTCTTTCACGGGTTAAGTTAGTGTTATGTATATATCCATACCATGTATAGCCCATTTACCCATTTAATTAAATTTTTATATAAATAATTATATTATAATATAATGATGCATGTTTTAGCATTCACATTTTACAAGTACAAGTACCTTACATTATTAGAAGTTTATATTAAAATGTAATGGTCTATATAGTAGAACTCAAATTTAGTAAATATAACTATCACTAATATAATAATTTTTTTTATTAAACCTCACACATCCTCATACTCACACATGCACATTTTCTCAAATTAAAAAGCTCATAAATTCATCATCGTATTTCGTTTCTCTTTTCTGACTACCGTGAATGATATTTCTAGGCCACAAGTTTGGGGATATGTTATAAGTTGCTAGTTTCACTTTTTCTCCCAATGTAAAGACAATCCAAAATGATCTCTGACACCCGGCCAGCGTAGCCCGGGCGGTCAAGCCAGCGCGCCCCTCATGAAGGGTTGCTGGTTCGATTCCCTGCTCGGGTCAGCTGTATTTACCAACATCTTGGGTCATTCGGGCTCTGACACCTGTTTGGAGAGGGGGGTGGGCTTCGGCCCATGCAGATCCAAAATGATCTCTGACATCAATTATTAAGTTTATTATTTTATTAATAGTATAGTCAAATTCTGTAATATTCACCGGACACCAATCATCATTATTTTTTGTATTTTTTTGTACTTTGATTTAGCTTGATAAACATGTTACTCTTGGTTGTCCTTTATAAACATATTATTTACATATCAACTACTATATTGATAGAAACATAATGTATTCGCTGTCATACTAGTACCAATATCACCTAGTCAGTTTGTTGTTTTGTGTTAAAAGTTTGTAATGTGTTATTGCAATAAGTCTATTCATAACCATATATCCAGTTACCCATCCATATACCCAATGGTTATGTAGATATAGATATAGTGCGGACATAGCCTTTGAAAAATGAATACATACCCATACCTATATCCGTTTAATTAAAAATTATGACTATAACGACACCATACCCTACTCATTTACAGCCCTAATAATAGATAGAAACGAGGGAATCAGGAATGCATACATATCACCTCCACCTCCAGTACCTTTCGAAGAAGAGGGCAAGTGGGGCCATGACAACAGCGCCAATGGCGTTTCGATACAGGAGGAGTGCCCAGGGTAAGAGTCCGCGGGCGAGCGCGAGCTTGGAAAGCAATATCATCCCCGCGACAAGGAGCTGAACCACAACCATTACGAGTACCGGTCGCGCTCGGTCCAGCCAACCTCCGTCGACTGTGGCAGTCATACCTTTGGTGAAGCTGGTAGCGACTTATCGGAAGTGGACGAATGAATCAAACATATATGATGCACTAACGAGGTCGAACGATTGACACGCCAACTCAATTGCAGTGCATTATAATTAAGAGAGGGTAAGCGAAGCAGGGCCGAGGTCGGTTTTCTCTGTGTCGTCTGTCTGGCCATCAGTGAAGGCGTGAGCGAGACGCCGGAGAGAAAGCAAGGAGGTATTATGCTTGCTGCATTACTCTTCGTCTTTTCCAGTCATGATAAGACGAATTGTCAATAGTGTCTCACCTCGAGAAGGAAAAAAATTCCAGATAAGCATGTGCATGGTCGTCCTCAGATCGTTGATGGATTTGATAACTCGATACCTGTCCATAATCGTGGGAGTAAAGGAGGTTTGCTGCATTGATTAGGGCAAGCAACGGGCTACGTTTCAGCCAACCCGAGAAGAAGCATTGTGCTTGAAATCAGGATCTGTCATTTGTCATAATCAATATGTAGTCGCTTTTACGTGAAACAGGTTCAACGATTCAACCACGAGGTCAATACTCCTAATTTAGCTAATTATTATATTTGTGATGCAGCATTCAATTCTACTACGAAACCTCTTAACTTAAAAGGAAATTAAATGAAAGCATCCTTTATTCATTATACTAGCAACACACACGTACATATACACGTGCCCCATTGAACATGTTTATTTTAAATATTTAAAAATTAAATTTTATCAAAAAGATAATGATAATTGTGTCCCATTGAACATATTTAACTTACATTAAACATTTGAAAAATAAAACTTCCTAAAAAAATAATGATAATCCTCGTACCTGTCCAAAAGGATAATGATAATCCTTTTATTCTTTTATCGTGAAAAATAAAATAAAATTAAACAAATACAAAAAAAAAAATTGTGAGAAGAGAGAGAATTAAAGAGAGTGCAGCGTGATCTCGCTCACGCTCTTTTTATAATAGTATAGATTATATGCACCTCGTGAGGCAGAGGCGGATTCACAGAAAAACCACATCAGGGGCTGAGTTAGATGACAATTATCGATATGACCTTTTGGTTTTAAGAAGTAGCGAAATAATACATAATATATTGAATTGATACCTATTGAAAATTTATATGAAATCTAATTCATTTTCACTTCGTAATCTACATAAAAAACAATAACTAGTTACAAAAATATCTTATAACAAAATTAAAGAAATACACCATGACCTATGAGAAAAGTACTGTATTCTATAAAATTTAACATATGATAATGTTCCGACATAATTGGCTTGATTTTTTTACATATATTTTCTCCAAATTTTGACCAAATATTAAGTACAACTATTGATAAAAATAATAAAACCGGGACTCGAACCCAGAGTAACATTACCAGCTGAGTTACAGATAATGTTCAAGCATTTACAATATATTCCATGAGCTGAGAGAGCGAGGTAAAAATGATGGCCGGGAATCGAACCGCGACCGATAGATAAACTACAACGGATTTCTACAAACAGAGTTAAAGTTCTTCAATATTTAAAAGCGGCAAAACCTATTATTGTTCGATTTCCTAGTATAAAATGTATGTATATACATGAGATTTGGGGAAGAGTTGTTTCCCCTTTTTTCCCATTAGAAAGAACTACAGCTCCGACATCCCACCCTGGATACGCCCATGTCCCCGACAGGAACTCTCCTTAAGTTTGAGCATTTTATCCCTCTATTCATGCAGACTTCAAATCTCTGGCCAACCATCTAAATAGATATAGTCAGAGCAAGTGGCATGGAGTATTTTAGAAAAAAATAGTGTTATATTAGGCTCAAAGTGAATATATAAAAATAATTAACCTTATTTTCCATGATGAATTTTAATTTCTTTCATTTGCATTGAGTTGACTGATTTGTCCTGTATGCCATTACTTGGCAGCAAAGTGTGCCTAAGGTCCGTGAAGCGTCAACTCAAATGCTCTTATGAGATTTTTTTTTAAATCAAGCCATGAGGTCATATTATTCATCCTACTCTCCTCATGTAAGTGAAAACATCAAGCAAAAAACAACAACTCAAAAACACAGATCAAACCTGTATTCGATCACAACCTAAGCAATAAAAAAATCCATGTCCAACCCTATCAACAGCAAGCCTCAGGGTCTAAAAATAAAATAGAAAGAAACTATCTGACGACCTATGTAAGTATCAACCCACTGTGTGTATATATAAGGTAAACCTTATTTATCTAAAATGAGAAGTATGCTTATTCATTATGAACACTCCCCCAGTTACTAATATCTCTAGCAGATGTATTGGTAACCAGAGGAACCAGGTGGCAATGATGGAAAACTCTTACATCTTCTCCAAGGTCTCCCTATTTGGGTTGTCTTGCAAGGTTTTTTTAGCTTTCTCCCAAGCCATTCATAGATCACTTTTGATTTCGTCTCAAGAATCGTGACATTAAGGTTTTGAGCATCCATTGTCTGTAATGCAATCACCAGAGCTTGTGCACAAGCTTCCTTATGGTTGGTCTCAGTCATTATATATTTATAGATAGGTACAAGGTAGCCTCTCCTATCCCTCACAACTCCTGCAGTCCATCTCTCTATAACATGAACAACATCTCTCTTGGCCCCAATGGTAATGTTCAACTTCAAATTTGATACATCAGGGAGGTACGATGGACAACATCTCTCTTATGAGCTCATTAGGTAATATATAGAGGACCATACATTGAACATTAAATCATGTACAAGAACTCATCTTAACATAGATATTGTTCTACATGATATCATATAACTTATTAGTGTGTATGCTTTATGTGTTATCTTGTATTATGTGTTTTGTTATGCGTTATCTTGTGTTGTGTGTTTTGTTATGACCTTTAGACTTGTGTTGTCTTTAGATTTTCTTTTATGTCATATTTTTTAATAAGTATCTCCCTTCCACTCTTATTCTATAAAAGAGAGTGCATTGTAATTGTTTCAGTATATCAAGTAAAGGTTTTTCCCATTCTATATGGTATCAGACGTGTTCGATCCTCCCTAAGCCAAGACATCGACCCCTCCCCTACCACCAATCCTCTCCCCTACTATTGACCTCCCACTACCTCCACCATTTCCACCATCTCCACCTTTCCAACCAACTAGTTACTCTCTCATGTTGGGAAATTAGGCTACAAAATTGGCAACAAAAAACAATTTTTTTACTACCATATTCCCCATTAAGACATCAGATCACCCCAACAACTATATAATGGAACGATAGTTTCAAGGATATACTTGGTCTTGGAGTAGGTCTAGTGACATCTCCTCATTGTTGTAGACGTGGGACTATCTACCAGACTTACTAGGACTCTTCTCTTATGCCTCCTTGTCGTCACCACGGACAGTAGGCTAATGTTGTCCTCCAAGCTGGAAAAATATCCACGCCTCTAGATAAGTCCACACGGACCACCTAGAACTCATGTTGTCCTACTAGAAAGGACAGGAAGGAATTGCCCCTCCCGTTGGTTTACTAGTCACCAACTTGCTCTTCCACAATTATTCTTGCTTGCTATCCCTCTCTTTATCGGGTAGGATGTGCTTGGGTTCTCTCAGTTACCACAACTAGAGAAGACAAACAACTGACAGAGGAAATTGATGTCTCTGAGAAGCCCTCAACACCCCTCTATTTATAGGAGGGGTTTGGGCCAGGGTTCTGAGTCTGTGTGGGAGTGGAAGAGATCAAAATCTCTAATTTTCACAACTTGTGAATAGTGAAATAGTTGGTTCACTGAGAGAACCGTTTGGTAGGCATGCGAGCCAATCAATTCACCCAATGAACCATTCATCTTGTCATGTTTCTGAATCACATTTGAATTGACAATTCTAATCCAATAAATTCATGACATGACGTCAACACCAATCCTTGATGCAATCAAATTGCACCATGAACCTAGTAGTTCATCTTATAAGCCGATTGTCTCACGACCACCAGTCGATCGGTTCACTCAGTGAATCAATATTGGTTGGAGCCCTAGTTCATTCAGATTTCAGTCAATTCAGTATTCAATCAACCTGACACTCCAACCAGTTGTTTCATCACATGAGCCGATTGGTTGGGAGTCTAGTCAGTTCATTTATTTCTTAAATTGAACACCGAAAAACTTTAGTAATCAATCCAATTATCATTCATAATCAAAACTCGTCTTCTAGGTAAGTTCCAATATGTCTAACCCTACAGGTCCCATATTACGTAGGCAATGAATGTCCATATCCATCTATCACATCACAAGCAACAAGTGGTGTCTAGTCACCCGTCAATGTTACCCAAGTAAATGGAAAGTTGGAGAACAATTTCAACCTACAATTTGTTTATGGTGTTTTAGTGTTTTTATAGTTCCTTTATCGCTGACATCTAGATAGAACTCGAGGCATGGAGTTGTCATCCTCTTCAATATTCAATCTATGTTCCTTGAACCATAAAAGACTGTCTGAGATATATTAAGCTCAATATCAAATATTGACTCACATGTCTATGTCCATGTATTTCTCAATCTCACTTATCAAGAGGCCTAGGATATCATACTCCTATAGAAGGGACAAATCCCATGTACATCACTCACAATTGTCCCCATGTGTTACACTACACTTAATCATCACCTTTATGATAATTATTATTCAGAATTATGGTGTATGATGTTAAAGCACACCGAACAACATGTGATGAGTGTAGTACTTTAGGTCTAAGAACCACAATCACCACCAATACTATGAGATGTGAATATGATTACCATGATAATGGTTTCCATTTGTTAGTCTCATGGTGGGTCTGTCTAATACACTGTTCTCTAACATGTATCTATGTGCTTGGTTTGATATCACACATCATGATTAATTATATTTTGTCATCAATCGACACACACTATAGTCTTATGTGTGATTGTTTACTATCGACCTTCCACAATAACATCCAACTAGGGACATAATGAGAATGTACACACTCTTAACATCTGTATGATCTCATTATTCAAGTCACATACTTGAATACATACGTCATTGGGTAATATCACTCTTTTGACATTTATTATGTTATATTATTATCTCATAACTGAATAAAATAGAATAAAGTGGAAGCAAGCCTTTATTTATTAATCAAATAATTTACATATTATGCCATTAAAATCACCATATGATTGGATGTCTGGGCATACATACCAACAAACCCCCACTTGCACTTAGAGTTAATCACCCATGAATCTTATTCTAAGTGATCTAACATGTCCATCATGCTTCTATTGTGAAAGTGCCTTTGTCAAGGGGTCGTCAACATTTCTGTCAGTTGGTACAATGCAAATCTTCACATCTACTTGTTGTATGATCTCTTGTATGAGATGAAACCACCTTTGTATATGCTTGGAACATTGATAAAATCTTGGTTTGTTAGCTTGTGCAATAGCTCAATTGTTGTCACAATACAGATCAATTGTGTCATTTATGCTTGGAACAACCCCATATTCTGAGATGAACTTCTGGATCCGTACAACCTCCTTTGCTGCATTAGATGAAATAATATACTCAACCTCTATTGTAGTATCTACAACTGTCACTTTCTTTGAACTCTCCAGCTTACAACTATATTGTTTAGGAAAAACACGAATCCTGATTGCAATATGTAATCATCTTTGTTAGTTTGGAATCTTGCATTGGTGTAATACTATACTACCAACTCTTCCGCTCTACTATAGACAAGAAACTGGTCCTTAGTTCTTCTCAAGTTCTTTAGGATGTTTTTATGTCTCTCTAGTGAGCATCACCTGGATTTGGCTGATATCTGCTTGTCATGCTCAAGGCGTACGAGTCATCGAGACATGTACATAAAATTTCATACATGATTGATCCAATTGTTGATGCATATGGATTCATATTCATGTGTTCCCTTTCTTCACAAGATTTGGAACTTTGAGCTTTAGAGATGGTAACTCGATGTACCATTGATAGGTTTCTTCTCTTTGATCTCTCCATGTTGAACCTCTTCAACACTCTATCAATGTATGTGTTTTTACTTAGTCTAAGAAGTCTTTATCCCCAAGATGTAGGATGCTTGTTCCAAATCTTTCATAGAAAATGTATTCCCCATCCATGTCTTTACCTTTTGTAAAGTAGGTAAGTTATTCCCCATTAACAATATGCCATCTGCATACAATATGAGGAACACCACTGTGCTCCCACTAACCTTCTTACACGCACAAGTTTCATCTTCATTTTGAGCAAAGACAAACTCTTTGACCGTCTCATCAAAGTGAAGATTCCAACTCTGGGATGCTTGATTCAATCCATAGATTAACCTTTATAGCTTACACAATTTATTTGCATCATTTGGATTTATAAAACTCTTAGGTTGTGTCATATACACATACTCAAGAAGATTCCTGTTAAGGAATGCAGTTGTAACATCCATCTACGAAATCTCATAGTCATGATAAGTTGCAATAGCAAGCATGATCTTGATGGACTTAACCATGGACACTAGAGAAAAAGGTTTCATCATAGTCAACACCTTATACTTGTCTAAAACCCTTTGCATCCAATCTTCCCTCATAGATTTTTACTTTACCATCCATGTCAGTAACTACTTTAGGTGGATCCACTAAGGTCCATAAATTGTTGGCATACATTGATTCCATCTCGAATCTCATGGCCTCAAGCCATTTCTCAAACTCTGGTCCCTTGGTAGCTTGTAAATAAGTTGTTGTCTCATCATCTATGACCAACTCACCACCTTCTTGAGTTACAAGATATCCAAATCTCATATGACCAACTCACCACCTTCTTGAGTTACAAGATATCCAATTTCTTAGGTTTAAGGCGTGTCCTATTACATCTACGAGACACTAGTGTTACTTGAGGAGTTTGAGATTCTACAACACTTTGTGATTTTCCTTGTTCGTCTTGTACATCTATCAATTTAATGATTTCTTATTTATCTCAAACCTCTTTGAGTTCCACTTTCCTCCCACAGATTCCTTTGGAAATAAATTCCTTTTCTAGGAATACAACATCTCTGGCAACAACGACTTTTTGTCAGATAGGGAATAAAAGTAATATCATTTAGTCTCCTTAGGATAACGAAAAAAATAACATTTATCAGATTTAGGGTCGAGCTTTTCAAGAAACATTTTCCTTGCATATGCTTCACATCCCCAAATGTTCATAAAAGACACATTGGGATGCTTCCCATACCATATCTGATATGGTGTCTTTTGAACTAATTTACATGGTACTTAGTTTAGTGTAAATGTGATAGATTCTAGAGCATAACCCCAGAAAGTAGTCGGAAGCTCAGCTAAACTCATCATTGATCTCACCATATCCAACAATGTGTGATTCCTTCTTTCTAAGTACACCATTATGATGAGGTGTTCCAGGTAGATTCCACTGACATACGATACTGTGGGCTCTAAGAAGGTCCTCAAACTCTTGGCTTAAGTATTCTCCACCTTGATTAGAATGAAGTGCCTTAATACTTTTTGCAAGTTGGTTCTACACTTCATTCATAAAGTCCTTCAACCTGTCAAGAGATTCTGACTTATGTTTCATCAAGTAAACATAACTATACCTACTAAATTCATTAGTAAAAGTAATGAAGTACTGATACCCACCTCTAGCGATTGTTCTAAGAGTCCCACACACTTCAATATTTCTAAGTGCTACTAGATCACTAGCCCTCTCACTGTTACCAATGAAAGGGGTCGTGGCCATGTTTCCCAACAAACAAGATTAAAATATCTCTATTGATTCGAAATCAAAAGAGTCCAGATAACCATCGTTATGGAGTCTAGATATGCGATTATCATTAATGCGCCCTAGACAACAATGCCAAATGTATGTTTTGTTTGAGTTGTAGAGTTTTAGTTTGTTGGTATTTACATTATAAGCATCCGTCTTTATATCTATCAAATAAAGACCATAAGACATTGGGACATTTCCATAAAAGATCTCATATTTAAAAATAGAATTGACCATTATTAATATGAAATTCATATACATCCTTGTCCATACAAGATATAATAGTGATGTTTTTATTTATGTCAGGTACATAATAGCAGTTCACTAACTCTATTATATTCCTATGGGTAGAGATAAACTATAGGTTTCAACTACAGTGGAAACAACCCGTGCTCTATTTGCGACTCACAGTTCAACCTCGTCCTTTCCCAAGGCCTACTTCTTTTCAAATCCTATATATTAGAGCATATGTGAGATCCACATTTGGTATCTAGTACCCATGATGAAGAAGTGGATATATTTATTTCAATAATGTATATACCTAAAGTGGAGATATGTATCCTCATCTCCTTCTTCCTGAATACCTACAAGTACAAAGGATAAGTTCCTATCGTATTTTTCTTTCTCCTCTCCTTGAGTGTTGGAGAAGTATATTTGGGATTAGCCTCAGAACACTTCATGGATTTTCTTTCATCCTTGGACTTAACTCTGCTGATCACCATCACATATTTGTCTTTCTTTGTTCTTGCTTCGATATGAATTAGCATAGCAAGAAAATTTGACAATGGTCTAGCCATTTTATTCATGTGGTAGCACAAAAAAAGGTGGCTATATGATTCTCTAAATGATATCAGAATCATATTTGTGGCCAAAATCTTGGCTCAAAGAGAATCCCAGTTCTTCAAGATGATACACATGTCCAATCATATTTACCACATGATCTTCTACTAAGTTTCCCTCTCTCAGTTTACACTCAAAGAGCGCCTTTATGACATCGCTCCTTTCTTGCTTTGTGAGATTATGGTTAAATTTATTAAGATGTGTTACATCTCAAGAATCCCCATATCCTCACATTGCTCATGAAACTCATTGTTCATTCAACTTAGCATTAGGTACTTTATGTCCAAGGTATCATTGACATGCTTCCAGTAAGCATCCACTTTAGACCTAGGCGCATCATGAGCAGGTATTTTTGGAATTTGTTTTCATGGACATAGAGCTTGTACTCCTCATTGAGAACCCTTCTCAAAGTCTAAAATCAGTTGTTGAAATTTGTGTTGTCAAGTTTTTCCTTCATAAGGAATGATCACAACATTGATTTGTTTGTATTTTAATTCTATAAGAGTAAAAATTTCTCTTTGTCAAAACCCTTTTAATTTGAAAATTTTGACGATATTCAATTAAGTCTTTAAAAAATTATCGCTTCCACTATTTTATTCAAATTGATAGCCCTCACATATTAATTCACAAGATTTCAACATACAACCTTCTAGTGAGCCAAGATCCAAAATAATTCAACCATTACTCGGCCAACGCCAATGTCCATAGTCAATCATCAAGGTAGGAAACTTTTTCCAATTGCATCATATGCAACTCTTGGAAAGATGATATGCGCAACCCTTTGCCATAATGATCTACATGCTTCTGATGCTTAATCTCATTAAGGTCACACAATTAAGCCTATCCCAGAAGCCAACACAATAATAATGTACTACGCTTGGCAGGCCCACATCATTACCATTACACTTCCATGAGATAGACATCACACCACCCTTGGGGTGCCTACTCTTAGTCGATCAAGCTTTTCATGTATGACACTTTTGGAAAGCATCTAATGATTAATATTTTATTGAGGGAGTTTGTATTTATAAATACATATACTTTATCCAATCATCACATATATAGTATGTATCATACACATGCTATATCCCACAATGAAAACATATAATAAACAAAAAGTGATGGTTATGGCCACACTATTGTAATTCCTTAGAGCCATAAGGAATTACCACAACCTAGGATTTACATCACATGCAAAAACATGTTTTTGATGAATAACCATGCTTGTCGATTCGGGTTGATCGGTTCAACTCTTGATCCGATCGACTCCTCTCTGGCCGGCGAGTTGGTCGTCTCACTAGTCGATTGGTCTGTGGTCCACCATCTTATGGGTCCTCCAGTTGATCGGTCAGGTCCACCATCCCATCAGTTTGAATCATCCTTCTTGATGCTCCTCGGTCCTCTAGCCAATTGGCTCACCTTTGAGATAGTCGGTTGGTTTGGTATGAGCATCTTCATCTTTATCGTAACAAGAAAATAAACTATCCTACTATTACATGATAATAGAGAAACCATATGTTACATTCAAGGAGAGGAAAGGTAGGAGAGAATAATACTTTTATAAGTGGAAGATAAGGTTTAGGCTCGGTATGCAAATTGAGATAAAATAGGATTAACCAACCACACAAGCATGAGTAGATAATAGGGTTATTGACCATAACCATGCTACAAATCGACCATCAAAACTTTCTTTTAGAACGATTCATGTAAATTGCATATATATATGTATGTATATATATGTATGTTATATATATATATATATATATATATATATATATATATATATATATATGAATTTCAGATTATGCGTGGTATTTTATTGGACAAAATTTATTTGCATCAGATGCTACAAATAAATGATAAAACCAAAAATATGATCATATTGATAATCCCAAAATATAGTAGATTGATGTGGATCTGATACCATTGTTGGGAAATATGTCTATATATTAGTAGCTGAAACAAAACTTTTACTACCATATTCCCCATTAAACCATTATATCACATCGACAACTATTTAATGGAAAGGATGGGTTTGAGGATATACCTGGTTCTAGAGAAATTCTAGAGGCATCTTCTCATCTTTGTAGATGTGCAACTATCTATGAGTTGCACTGGGACTCATCTATTGTGCCTCCTTGTCTTGACCATGGATAGCAGGCTGACGTTGTCTTCCTAGAGGGGAAAGCATCCATGCCTCTAGAGAGTCCACACAGACCTCCTCGAACTCATGTTGTTCTACTAGAATGGACAGGAAGGAGTTGTCCCTCCCTTTGGTGTACTAGTCACCAACTTGCTCTCCCACAATTGCTCTACCTTGTTATCCCTCCCTTTCCTTATCACATAGGGCTTTCTTGGGTTCTCTCAGTTACCACAACTAGAGAAAGTAAACAATTTTTTAGAGGTAAGCGATGTGTCTGTGAAGCCCCCAATACCCTTCTATTTATAGGAGGGGTTTGGGTCAGGGTACCCAGTCTGTGTGGGAGTGGAAGGGACTAAAATATTGAATTTTTGCAACATGCAAATAGAGAAACGGTCAGTTTGCTAAGCGAACCCATCGGTTGGCACGCAATCTGATTAGTTCACCCAGTGAACCAATCATCTCATAATGTTTCCCAATCACATATGAAGTGACAATTCTAATCTAATTAATGCAAATCATGACATCCACACTAATCCTTGATGCAATCAAATTGCTCCATGAACTGCATGTTTCATCTCATGAACCAGTTGTCTCACCCCCACCAGACACAATTGGACCTCTAGTTCATTCTAAACTCAATTAATTCAATATCCAACCAACCTAAAACTCCAACCAGTTGTTTCTTCACATGAGCCGATCATTTTGGGAGTCTAGTCAGTTGATTTGTTTCTTGAATTGAATACCTAAACACTTTAGTAATCAATTCAATTATAATTCATGATCAAAACTCATCTTCAAGGTTAGTTCCTATGTGTGTGACCCTATAGGTCCCATATTACGTTGGCGGTGAATGTCCATAACTAGTTTTGACATCACAAGAAATGAGCGGTGCCTAGTCGCACATCAATGCTACCCAAGTAACTAGAAAGTTGGAGTGCAAATTCAACGTAGAATCTATGTATGGTGTTTTAGTGTTTGTATAGTTCCTTTATCAGTGATATCCAGATTGAACTCGAGGCATGGAATGGTCATCCTCTTCTACATCTAATCTATGTTCCTTGAAACTAAGTAGTCTGTTTGAGATATATATAATCTCAATATCACATATTGACTCACATGTGAATGGCCATGCATTTCTCAGTCCTACTTATCAAGAAGCCTAGGATATCATACTCCTATAGGAAGGGCAAATCCCATCTAAATCACTCACAATCATCCCCATGTGTTACAATATCCTTAATCACCACCTTGATGATAATCCTTGTTCAGAATTATGGTGGGTGATGTTAAAGCACACTAAATGACATGTGATGAGTGTAGTGACTTTAGGTCAAAGAACCGCAATCATCACCAACACTATGAGAGCTGACTGTGAGTACCATGGTAATGGTTTCCATGTGTCAGTCTCATGGCGGATCTTCCTGATACACTTCTAACATGTATCTGTGTTCTTGGTTTGATATCACATATCATAAAGAATGAGATTTTTTCATCAACCAATACACACTCTAGTCTTATGTGTTACTATTGTCTATCTACCTTGCACAATAACATACAACTAGGGAGATTATGAGAATGTTTACACTCTTAACATTTGTATGCAGTCATTATTTAAGTCACGTACTTGAAGACATGTCATTGAGTAATATCATTCTCTAGACATTTATTATGTTACATCATTTTTTCATATCTGAGTAAATAGAATAAATTGGAAGCTTTCCTTTATATATTAATCAAATAATTTACATAATATGCTATTACAATCATCATATGATTGGCTCTCTGGGCATACATACCAACATCTCCCTCCATCACCTTCATCATCACCACCCTCCACTCATTGACCTAAACCTATCAACCTATAGCCATCAACCATCACTCATCGTACAACCCTTCACCTTCCACCCATCGACCTCCACCCACCCTTCACCTTCCACCCATCGACCTCCAGCCATAGACCTCCACCCATCGATTAACCCTTCACCTTCCATCTATCGACCTCCATCCCTCGTCCTCCACCACTTCAACCTCCTCCCATCGATCTCCACCCTCCATCCCATTGATCCATCTTCTATTTAGACCCAAAATCAAGTAAAGAACCTACATGTACCACCTCTTTATCTACGTACACCACATGGTGGAGTGAATCTCACTCTGTGGAGACATAGGTCCTTCTTTCTATATACTTCCTTTATGTGGGTTTCTCAGATATGTTGATCTAGATCTGTTGTTGCTGCTATCTACTTACCATATGAGGGTTTCTATGATCTAGTAATCTAGACCTACTGTTGTCTCTATCTACTTCCCCTATGAGGGTTTCTTGTATCAATTTAGATCTAGATATAGCTTCCGCTACCCTATGCACGTTGTTTGGATCTATAAATCTTCTACCATCTTCTGTTGATCTTATTTTGATGTTGTTTCTCTACTACAAGTTTCTCAAATCTTGTCATATATATTTGCCTTTTTGAACTACTTCTACTTCTTCTTGTGTGTCATCTCTCTATCTTTCATGGCGACTACAAATCCTTAATTGAACTTGTGTGGTACGATCGTGAAACTTGAAGGATCAAAATACCATCTTTGGGCGACAACATTTGAACTCTATGTCAAAGCCCAAGGACATTACTCTCATATCTTGTAAGGAACCTGACCTCCATTTTGGGCTTATACTATTTGCTTTGCCTAACCCTAGTGTTTAGTTGCTTGCTAATCACCTTTAGTGGTGATTAGGGTTTATTTGTGCTTGTTGAGAGTTTGAGGTGCTACTTACAATTTACCCAAGTCTAGGGTTTATGGGCAAGTTGTCACCTTGAGAAGTGTTCTTCTCTCTGCTTGCTTCCTCTAGTGTTGAGAGGAAGGGTTGGGCTCGTTTCTTTGGGCTTTGATGAGCCTTGTTATGCCTTGTTCGAGCCTTGCTTAACCTTGTTGGACTTTGTGTCGTCCATAGGTGTGCCGACCATGGGTGTGTCGGGCATGGTGATGGGGTGTATCGACCATGGACCCCTTGGACCCTTTGACCTCATTTGTGTCACCACTAGTGGACACTTGGTGCATGATTCTTACATGTGGCAATGGCCTTGGACATGTGTTTAAGGTGAGATAAGGAGGTGGCATTTCCCATGTTCAAGTGTCCCTAGGTGGGCGACACCTTGCTTTGTCTTACCTTGGTTTCTCCTCCATCCTCTCCTATATATGTACCTTCTTTCTGTTGCTAAGGATCTCTTTTGTTCCTTGGTTTCTCTCTTCCTTGGTGGATGACACTCTTCCTTTGCAAATCTTGGTGGTCGATCCTTCTCTTTGGAGTTTTCTTCTTCTTCTTCTAGTGGTGGTTGAACCCTAGTGTGCCTTTCTCTTCTTTGTGTGGTGGTGCTTGAGCTTGGAAGCTTGGTGCTAGGATCTTGGAGCTTGCTTAAGGCGGGTTACATAACTCCCAACCCTAATCATAATACTTTCCTCTATATTCTTGTACGTTTTCATATGATCATATCAGCCATGTATGTTCGAAGTTAAGCTTCTTGCTTAGTTGCACCTAGTTGGCCGAACCATTGTTTAGAGTTTCCTTGTTGAGCAACACTCCTTTCCCTCCTTGGTCTAGAGAAGTGAGCTTGAACACTAGTAATGTGAGCAATACCCCTCTCTCGTTTAAGTTGAGAGGTGAGAATGTGTTCTAGTTGCTTGAGCAACACACTCCTCTCACCATGGATTCGAGAGGTGAGCTTTTTGGTAGATGTAGACCTATGTTGAGGTTGATCCTTGTGGTTGCCCGATTTGTGATAGAGGTTGTGCAAGACCCCTCTCTCTTGGTTGTTGAGAGGTGAGCCAATCTTTGGGATAAATTAGGGTTTGGTGCCCTTGTGCTTGAGGTTGATGACGATCTTGTTGGGTTGTATCTTGCACAATATGGCTTGGGGATGATGCTGCCTGATACCTCTCTTGGACTAGAGTTCTGGGTTGATATGATGATGTTGGGTTTGGACGATACACCTTGGTCTTTGCCTTGTGTGTTGGCCGATAGGATGAGGCTAGCTTGGTTGGATGATAGGCTTTCCCTTAGTGCCCTTGTATCGAAGGAAGATGTGTTCTCTAGTAGGTGTTATAGGGTTGGCCTGGGCGCCATGGCTCTAGCCGATATGGTAGCTATTTCCCGATATGGCCCTAACCATATAGGGGGTAGACCGATAAGGCTTTGTCCAGTCAGTAGAATGTTGTCACCTTGGATGCATGACATGCCTCATTAACCTAGCTGCACGTTATGCCTTGTGCACGATATGTCTTGGTCTCTATCTACACGACACCCTTGGGTGATGGTCGTTACCTGCTGTGGTTGGCCAATATGAGTGTAGGCCGGTATGCTTTTGATGCTACCCTACCCGTCACAAGTTGTGGTGAGGGACACGCTACCTGCCACCTCTTTTTGTGAAGGTTGTGAGAGTTTTAGAAAGGGTTCTAATAACCCAGTTTGCATGTAGATGATGGTTCCATGTTAATAATGATATTACATGTGTTTATGATCTCCTTGAATCATGTATATATAATGATGAGTAAATGATAAGCTTGGAAGTATATGAGTTGCTTCACATGATGATGTGACCCATGTCTATGGTCACAGGTTTGAGGCATGAATGATAAAGTGTATAATCATCAATGTTTCCCTATATTTGATAGCATGATCCTTTTGTTAATCCATGATGGATTCAGTTATCTCTATGAATGTGTATACTAACCATGCAGGTATTTCATGCGGATTCATATCCAGGAAAAAGGGCTATGAGGTATATATATGTTGAATAACACTGCATTGATGGTCACTCATGTTGATGAGATAACCCGCATCACTAGTATGATTTGTTTAGGTCTGAGGACCTGAGTTGGCTAAGTGCCTAGTTGAGGTATTATCCTCTGATGATGAAATCAGGGATTGTTATCCCAAATGATGAAATGCCTTATGAGGCAGTGGTTTCTTGTGATGAGGGATTGAGATCTCGGGATAATGTGATGGTGGTAATAATAATGTAACTTCATGTTATGTATGTGTTACAACCTGGTTGCCTCAACAATCCACTTAAAATATACTAACTAATCACAGTGGAACATATTATGTAGTTTACCCTGGCCATAGACCCATCATCGTCAACAGCTGGTGATGGTGAAACGGGTTCTCGTGCGGGTTAACCCAGAGTGCATATGGTTGAATATGTGAGGTTTCTCCTAGCCTAAAATAGAGAGGATTAGAGTGCAGGTGCGGTTGCAGACTCAGGATAGATGGAGCATGGTGAATAGGCCCATGGCTCAGGAGATGTGACAGAGAATGAATGCGTTCATGGCTCAGAGCACGGTGATTTGGGTCATGGATCAGATATACTAGCGCCTAGACATGTACCAAGGCGGGCTAGAGTTATGGGTAGCTTGCGGAGCTGACCTTATGGCTGAAGCCACTTAAGCATGAGATTGTGGTCCTACTTTGGTTCTCGTGCACTGACCATGAGGTGGTGAGGTCATGGAGTTTGGCTCTTCCATTGACCTCGTACGGCACCGGCTCCGAGTTTCACAGCCGTCGGTTGGATCTGAGTGGTGTTGCTCACTTCCTCAGGGCATAACAATACATAATCCAGCCGAATAGTATTTATTGCTTAAGGCAAAACACAGAACATTAGTTGAGACCCTACTTGTGTATTTGATCTTGTTATACCTTGTAGTTACTTATACGTTCCTTATGTTATGTGGTAAGATCTTATAGATCTCATATTGTCAATCATGTTCGATAAAGATATACTTGGTTATATGCCTTTCGTACACCTTGCTCAATATGCTACTCTTATTCTATGCTTTATCAGTTACCTGCTGTTATTGCTTTAACTTTCTGAGGTTTTATGGTTTTGGCGGGGAGTTATGTTTCTTGCTGGGACTGTGTCTCTCACCCCATTGGTTTACACCGTTCTTAGGTGTTTTCTCTAGACGTGGTGGTGGTCGCGGGGTTGCGGTCGAGCAGCAAGAAGAGCAGTAGAAGGCAAGAGATGGATGCGTTGTTGTTTTGGTTGTTTTGTAGTAGAGTCCTAGAGTCATCCCTGTACTCTCAAGTCCTCGAAGGAGTTTTGAGTTGTTTTATGATGTATAGCTGATGAAGCTTTATATATCCTACTACTGGCGGGGTGTGGCCCGTTTTGTATGTATAAACAGGTGATGGACTCATGTGATGACAAGACAGCTGATCTTCTAAGATGTGAACACATATCAAGACTTCTAAATGTTTTTATAACCTATTTTCTTGCAGGTTGAGGATCTGGATGTAATAGTTTCTTAGTTTATCTGCTTCCCGAAATCGGTTTTAACTACCCATATTTTTGGTAATAGGTGGTTTATGGTGTTTTCTACACGTTTTCGCGTGGCACCTCGTTGTCTGTGTGATAGCGAGATGTGTCGCCACAAGCTTGGTATCAGAGCTCTAGGTTCGCTGAGTCTACAGGGATTTAGGACTAGGTTGTGTCTGTTCTCATGCGTTTTCTAGATTTTCTTACAATTATCTTCTGCTCTCAGCAGAAGGAAAAGCCAAGATGTCTGGAAATCATGAAGTACATGCTGCCGAGAGTAGCGATGCTGCATCAGTTGATGGAACAGGAGGGCATGCATATGGAGATCAGGTGTCTGAGGTCCCCCATCTTGACCCAACCATTTTCAAAAATCCTACCTACCAACAACTTATGGGGAAGATGATGGCTATGATGAATCTCATGATAGAAAGATTGCCAGTGCCTCTGCCGAGAGCACATACACTCCATGGTGAAACATTGGGTATTGGGAAGACCTTTGAGCAGCTTCGTTGAGTCAGAGCTTCATACTATGCTGAGACGGCTGATCTAGCAGATGCATATCTATGGCTGACCGGTATGGAGAAGGCCTTCCGGATCCTCGACATCCCCGAAGCAGACAAAGTCAAGCATGCTGTGTACCTTCTGAAGGGTAGTGCTGGCCACTGGTGGGCCATCGAGGAGGAAAAGTGACCCGGTAAGGTGATTGGTTGGGAGGTTTTCCGACAAGAGTTCGTCAGCAGATACTTTCCAAAAATGTATATGGACACAAAGATCATCCAATTTGAGCACCTGCACCAACGAACGATGAACATCACCGAGTATGAAGCCAAGTTCATGGACCTGTTAAGGTTTTTCCCTCACATGGCAACAACGGATGATGAACGGATCAGACGGTTTGAGAAAGGCTTGAGTGCTGAGCTGACAACACCTGCTTCTGCACTGGAGAACAGAGAACGGTTTGCTACGTTTGTGGAATCTATCTGGAGGATTGAACGGTTAGTTAGGGAAAAGAGAGAGGCCATGACCTATAAGAGGCCTGCTCAATTTTAGGGACAGAGGTCTGGTGGCTTCAAGAAGCCAAGGTTTTCAGCACCTTCCATGATGAGAGGTTCTAGTGTACCATCACAGTGGTCTCCGAGTAAGGGAAGAGGATATGGTTCTTCACCATTAAAGGCACATAGTACATCTTCTGTAGCAGTGACAGGGCCATCTAGGCCACAGTTTGAGGATAGGGCATGCTATATCTGTAGACAGACATGGCATTTTAAGTCAAATTTCCCAAGGAAAGATGTTGAAGTGACACAACTGCCAAGGCAGAATCAACAAGGGGCAGATAGACAACAACCCAGTAGTAGCAGAGGGCGGGGATGCGATCAAGCATCACAAGCAGGATCGACTACTCAAGGAAGTAGCGGACGTGGACAGCAAGCAACGACTCGATTCTACGCTATAAGTCAGCCAGAGGCAATAGTCAACCCACGAGTGGTGGTAGGTCAGATGGAGTTATTTCATTCCGATTTGTCTTCTTCTTGCTTTATATCTATTCTCGTTGACCCGGGTGCTACACACTCTTTTATCGCCCATAGTATGCTTGAAAACTATCTTTTACCTGTTAGCTGTAAGAAAGATAGCTTGTTATTAGAAACCCCTCTTGATAGTTCTTCGATGCTTTGAGAAGTGTGTCCATCATGTGTTCTATCTTTTTCGGGGCACAGGATACAAGTGGATCTTATACCACTTGATATACATGGATTCGATGTGATCCTTGGGATGGATACCTTAGAGAAGTATAAGGTCGTGTTGGAATGTGGTTCCAAGCAGACAATGATTGTTGATGGTGGAGAGAAGTGGATCTTCTAGGGAGATAGGAAGATTCTTCCAAAATGTCTAGTATCAGCTATGGTGGCAGAAAAGTTGTTATGACAAGGATGTAAGGTGTTCTTAGCTCACATTATGGATACCAAGGCAAAGGGTCCTAGCCTTGAGGAGGTGACGGTTGTCTGAGAATTTGCAGATGTGTTTTCTGATGAGTTCCCTGGTGTTTCTCCACCTTGAGAGATTGATTTTGAGATCAATCTAGTTCCAGGAACACAACCAGTTGCACAAAAACCGTATAGGATGGCTCCAGCAGAGATGGCAGAGTTGAAGAAACAATTACAAGAGTTATTAGAGAAATGTTTCATCCGACCGAGTACGTCTCCTTGGGGTGCTCCAATGTTGTTCGTTAAGAAAAAGGACAGATCGATGAAGCTATGCATAGACTACCGACAGTTGAACAAGGTCATGATCAAGAACAAGTACACATTGCCAAGGATAGATGATCTATTCGATCAGTTGCATGGTGCTACAGTGTTTTCAAAGATCGATCTACGGTCCATATATCATCAGTTGAGGATTAAGGTAGATGACATACCAAAGTCTGCTTTTAGGATGAGGTATGGTCACTTCAAGTTTGTGGTTATTCCGTTTGGGCTAACCAATGTGCCTACTACTTTCATGGATTTTATGAATAGGGTGTTCCGTTCGTTTCTAGATCAGTTTGTTGTAGTCTTTATAGATGACATCTTGATCTATAGTCAGGACAGTCAAAAGCATGAACATCATCTTCGACAAGCGTTGACTCTCCTTTGCCAGCACCGGTTGTATGCCAAGTTTAGTAAGTGTGAGTTCCTTGGTATGCCATAGACGGGATATGTTTGTCTCCTTGCGGAAGATGAACGTGCAGATGGAAGTTTCCTTGTTAGCAGGACTTTTGGCACAAATGCAAGTCAAGCCTATGTTGAGACAGCAAATCAAAGACGCACAACAAACAAATGATACAATGCAGTTGATCAGGTCAGTGCTCAGCTGCGAAAGGCGTGATGGGCTCCATGAGTCTGAGGATGGATTAGTCTACTATCTTGATAGGATGGTGGTCCCTGATGCTGATAGTCTAAGGAAGCTAGTGCTCGAGGAAGCACACACATCGATGTATGCTATGCATCCAGGAGTCACCAAGATGTATCACAATCTGAAGGACCTGTATTGGTGGCCTAGCTTGAAGAGAGATGTGGCCGAGTTTGTGGCTAGGTGTGCGGTATGCCAGCAAGTAAGGGCTGAGCATCAAAAGCCGAAAGGTACGTTACAACCCCTGCCAATACCACAGTGGAAATGGGATCATATAACCATGGATTTCATGGTCGGTCTGCCAAGGACAGCTAAGAATCATGACTCCATTTGGGTGATAGTGGACAGATTGATGAAGTATGCCCATTTCATTCCTTTAAAGACAACGTATACAGCTGAGAAGCTCACTCAGGTATATGTAGATGAGATAGTACACTTGCACGATGTACCAGCAACGATAGTTTCTGACAGAGGTCCTCAGTTCACGAGTTGTTTCTGGGAACAATTGCACAAAGCGTTGGGAACGCAGTTGAGGTTCAGCACCGCTTTCCACCCACAGACAGATGGATAGTCTGAAAGGACTATTCAGACTTTGGAGGATCTTCTCCGGGCTTGTGTTTTGTAGTTCCTAGGAAGTTGGGATGTGCATCTCAGTTTGATAGAGTTCGCCTATAACAACAGTTACCAACAGAGCATTGACATGGCTCTTTATGAGGCCTTATATGGCAGAAAGTGCAGATCTCCTTTATGTTGGTATGAGTTCGGTGAGTATCATCTTTTGGGTCCAGAGTTAGTACAACAGACAACAGAGAAGATCAGAGTGATACAACAACAGTTGAAAGTAGCACAGGACAGACAAAAGTCTTATGCAAACAATCATCGATGACCTTTAGAGTACCAAGTGGGAGACAAGGTGTATCTCAAGGTCTCACCATGGAAAAGCATGCTAAGGTTTGGCAGGAAAGGAAAACCGGCACCCAGATATATGGGGCCATACCCGATCATAGCACGTATGGGTAAGGTAGCTTATGAGTTGGAGTTGCCGCCAAAGTTGCATAGGTTGCATATAGTGTTCCATGTCAGTATGTTGAATGAAAGTCATCCAGACACATGGACAGTGATACAACCAGTTGAGGTTGAGCATGATGAAGATGTGACTTATGAGGAAGGTCCTGTGACAATCCTTAACAGAAGAGTTAAGAAGCAGAAAAGGAAGGACCTGGTTCTGGTAAAAGTTCTTTGGCATCATCGTGGCATTGAGGAAGCCACGTGGCAGCTTGAGGAAGAGATGAGGAGGAAGTATCCCTCGCTTTTCTCTTCATATTTCGGGGACGAAATCCCTTTGTAGAGGGTTATAGCGTGTAAGGACCATGACCTCCATTTTGGCCTTATCCTATTTTCTTAGCCTAACCCTGGTGTTTAGTTGCTTTCCAATCACCTTTAGTGGTGATTAGGGTTTGTTTGTGCTTGTTGAGAGTTAGAGGTGCTACTTACAATTTACCCAAGTCTAGGGTTTATCGGCAAGTTGTCACCTTGAGAAGTGTTCTTCTCTCTCCTTTCTTCCTCTAGTGTTGAGAGGAAGGGTTGGGCTTGTTGCTTTGGGCTTTGATGAGCCTTGTTATACCTTGTTCGAGCCTTGCTTAACCTTGTTGGACAGAAGATGTCATTGTATCAACATAGATCTGCCATAGGAGTTAAGTATGATATTAGTTAAGTTCAGCCAATCCCTGTCACTCTTGGTCTTTGTATAGAGTTGAGAGAGAATTTTGAATGATGATTTGTATCTTTGTTTGCTTAATGATAGAGTATATATTTGGTTATCATGTTGTATGTGCATAGAAGTGTGAGAAACAAAATGAATGTCTGGATGTGTATCATTAATGTTTAGATCATATTTGAGTAATCAAGGTTTAATTCCTTTGTGAAAAAAATATATATATGTTATAAAATGCGAGAAAACAAAGAGTTTGAAATAATGGAAAAAAGTTCAGAGTGAACTTTGTATTAAGTATAATTGTCAAACTTATGCCCTAATCTCATGATTAGTGGTAATCATGGGATGTGGGTGTATCAATATATTGCATGATATCTGCACGGTTCTGCATAAGGTACGTGGTAACGATAATGACTACCTGCATTATCCACTGTCAGTGTTTGCTGAGGATTTCTCAAAGATTGTTGAAATAAATTGTTGGATGTTTATTTACATTTTTCTCAATTATAGTGCCACTATGAGTATCACATAAAGTCAGATATAATATTTTGAACCCTAGGCTAACATGTTTCAAGGTGTGATACACAGGCCCTGGAAGGGATAGTGGTCATTCCTGAGATAGCATATATGGTACCATGTGAAAATGCTAGTTCTTATTTGCAAGTAATTGATCTATTATATGGTTTTACATTACTTGCACACTTTTTCATGCAACCCACATACACAATATAGGAATACATTGTTCCACATTTTATTTCAAACCATTTTAGGTTATGCAATATATGAAGATATCAAGACATGATGAATCAGATGAAATAGCAAAGACATTAAAGCTAAGCAAAGGAGGATTTGTTAGATGCATCTTCTTAAATGTAATAGTTCTCATATTGAAAGTTTATGTGAATTCCTAAGAGGAGCACCAATCTACATCATGTAAAAAATATTTGTGAAATAATGAAAAAGAAAACTATTTTGTTATTTGTTAAAATCTAGATCTTAGAAATTTTAGGTAACAATTCTCAACTTTAAGGTCCTTTTTAATTGTGGGACGCTAAAAAGTGAGGTCAATACATTTGGTATTAGAGGCGTAGACTTATCAGGTAATATTTAATAGTTGATAATTTCAAGTAATGTGTAGAAACATACGAAGAAGTATTAGGGCATAACTTTATGGTAATGGTGTCTAGAATGGATGAAGGTTTTGGGGGATGGTAATATTTTCCTTCACACCATTAAGTTGGTATACCAGGACTCCCTTAGAAAATGTGATACCTACATGGTAGAACCTAGGGTTTTCCTAAAGTAATGTTTTCTATAAGTTTTCTCATCTCTCTGTTCATCCTCTTTTGATATGTGTACTTAATAAACCCTAAAAGAGACTTCCCTCTCAAGATAGGTTTTCAAGAAGAAATAGGATTAAGGCATCCTCCATCAATTAATGTATATATAATGTGGAAATTATGATAAAGTAAAGAAAAATGTTCTAGGGATTTTTCCTTATAAGGTAAAACCCTAGAAAGTGTGGTGAGGGGTAGAATCAAGAAATCAGAGGGGATCATGCCCTTCCCCTCATGCCTTCCATGGATGCATGAAGCAGCTTGGCTAGTTGGTGTGAATTTGGGGATATCATGGGGAGTCGACAATCCAAAATTATGATCATAAAACATAATGAATAGGGTCCAAGTAGACACACTGTGGGTGCAATTAGATCAACATGATGCGAGTAGGGAGAATAACACATCTATGTTGGGGTCTGGTTATGCGGAGGTAGCACACAAGGGTAGGAGAAAAATTGAAGCAAGAGATATCATCCCATAGATGCTGAAAAATTGGGAGATATATGCCATATATATGTTAGGATTCGTATTCCTGGTGTGGGGAGGCTTTAAGAAGCATGGAAGTAAATTTGGGGAAAACACAAATACTAAGTGATAGGGTTACATATAGGGCAAGAAAGAAGCATCTTTAAATTTCAAACCAATGGAAACTATTTTGAGAAGTTTCTTGGAGTGTGGTGGGAGAAACCCATGCCGAAAGAATCGATCCGGTTGGGTTCACTATTCACTCTTACTTTAGTTTGGATATGTAGTGCAATCTGATTGGACATCCCAAGAGCAACATAAAATAGGAAAGTATCTTGACACAATAAATCCAAAGACATTATTCAAATAGGAAACCAATAAAAGTGGGACTAATTAATTATGTCCTTTCTTTTCCAATAAAATTAAGAGTCCCAAAAAAGTTCAAATAAATCCAAATTTAGCAATTAGGACATGTAGATTCCAATTATGGCATTGATTTTTACTTTTGGAGATTTTAGTATTTTATTTAATAATTTTATATTATATCATATATTATCTTTATTTAATCAGTATAAAGCATCTACAAACAACAAATAATTTGAAAATTTTCCTATAAGCAATCTAAGATAGATGGAATATGATTTTACAATTTATTTTCCCTTTTTTGGTAAATTTTTGGTATATAATATACACCCTCTCTCCAAAATACACTAGAATGTATAAGATTGTCCTATTAAGATGAAAATATTCACATAGGCTAATTTTGGTACATGGATTTAGAATTTGAGGATTATTTCCATTTTTTAAGTTTTTGAATAATTTATTTAGAACTTTTGCCTCTTATTCTTATTTTCTTTTCCAAATACAATTATGATAGTTATTATTATGCAAATAAAGTGAAACTTTGCATCCAAGGAAATTGGGACCCAAGGAACATGAATTTAACATTAGATTTGGATTTTGAGGTTTATTTTTATGAACTAGGGTGGCATTCAGAATTTTGTCTTATTATCATTATATTTATAAAGTGATATATACGTATCTTCAACACTCACTTAATTGAGTCCTATTAATTTTTCATTATTACATACATAGTTATATCTTATTATCACATAAGAAAATGCACCTTTTACTCAATTAACATATGTAATCCATTAATTCCATGTTTACTTAAATTATATGACAATACAAATATTTATGGACATGAAATTACCACTTGTTACTCCAAAGCATATTATTTATTTTTATTTAGCCATTATATTACTAAAGAAAATATAAGTAATATATTTCATGATTTTATTTGCATTAACACATAATTAAGCTATTATGTAATTGTGTTTTAGTTTTATCCTTTTTTGGTCAAATATAAGAAACCAACCTCACTAACCCTCAACTCATGGGATAGGGTAGGATTTCTAGGTTCTGGTTCGTTACAACACCCACCCCTTAAAAGGATTTCATCCTCGAATTTAATTATCCAAACATTATCAACCACCTATACTCCACCCCTTCAAAAGTTTTACCCAACAAGTCAAACAACCCTATCGGTACATAGAATAGTCTTTCCAAAACTCATGCACTACAATACTTTCATCATTAAGGTATCATGCAATATGGAAGCATATCTATAAAGTCTAACTAAGATCTCTAGAGTTACCTTCAATGAGATCTTCTTCATAATTTTCTTGGCCATCCAAAGCAAAGACTCTTCTAGACCATCTCTGAACAAGTCTTTCCCATTATTATTGCCATTATTTTGAGAAGGTTCCTGAGGTTGTTGATGTTGATTTGATCATTCGATCCTTGAAGTCTGCTCCTCCAATTATGGTCAAGGACATGGTCATGGTTGCAACCATGGTGGACATATTCCTACATGCGGTCCTACTCCTTGCCCTAGATGAGGTCATCCTCAACCTACTCCTGCCAACCGCTTCTGCAACTTTAGTGGGTGTATGGGCCACACTGAGGATCGATGTTGGGGAAAAATATGGTAAACTTTACTGGGCAAATTAAGTCTCCTCTAATGTCTATGAAGACTCCAATGCTACTGCTTCAAGTTCTACTTAGCGTACGATTGAGTTGATTTGTGCAGAGTTTGACAAACTCCTCTAGGATCAACTATCCCTTGTAAAATCTACTACTAAAGGAGGTTTCTCAGCTTTAAATGCATCTCTTACTACTTAAAAAAAATGGGTCATCGACTCCAGTGCATCTACCCATTTTTTTGGTTGTTCCAAACTTTTAATGACTTTTTAGAAGTGTAACATCTCAAATTTGTAAATAAAGCAAGTTTATAGTCTTTAGTGCTAAATTTGCAACTTTTAATGTCAAAACCAAAACAATGGTGCAAGTTACCTAATTATTGAATGCATTAATTGAAATATGAAATTAATAGAGAGAAAACGAAATATACCCCTTAATTTCCTTTCTTTATGATCAAATAAATACAAATGATAGTCCATTTTATTAAGATAATGACCTATATGAGTTTGATCAACAAAAGTTAATGGACACCTAAATATAATTAGATAGGGAGATTCTAGACTTCCTAATTAACTTGTGATTTAATTTTGAGGTCTTTTTGACTTGGTTTGACCCCTCAAAGGAATTTGGGTAGATTTCATATAGTTTTAACTCGAAATTTTTTATAATGTATTAATTTAACCTATAGTCCCAACCTTATTCATGTTATCATGAAAACCTTTGAGTCCTTGGACTCTCGGACCCTCAAAAGTATCCGTGAAGAGGGGTCATGCCCCTTGCCCATTTCGTAGTCCCATGGGGACTCTCCTGGGTGCAACAAGCCCGCATCCAGCAAGGTTGTGTCACTTCCCCACTACATCCCACGAAAAGCTTGGACCCATTTTACACTCCTCTGGCTCTCTCATTTTTCCCAATCCCAAACTCTTAGGAATACCATATCCTAGACATTGAAGAAGACAAGGACCCCTGTTCTATCTGGGCTCATCCATGGAGGCTACTTGAAGTATATGGTCTTCTCCTCGACCCTATACCTATATAAGTCATGCTATCCAAACCTCGGAAGCACACATCAATCTCTGGGAACCTGGTGGTATCCTATCATTACTGGTAACTCCATGTTGTTACCCCTCTCTGGCAGCTTTGTTCAACAATCATGAACATCAAGTTTATCTCCAAGGTGTCTTTCAATCTCCATGATCCTTAAGGAAGGTCCTGAGCTAATCGATTCATGTGAAAACAATGAATATAGGAGTGAACCAGACTCATGGAGACTAAGTTAAAATTTTCTCCAACAAAGGTAAGAGGGTCCATGCACTTTGAGTATTAAGTAATGTTTTTCAATCTCTTTAAGATTATGGTATCATGATTATCAACTCAAATTATATGCATGGATATGTATTCAATTTTCATAAATTCTTGAATTAATGTTCTCCAAAAGTTATTATATGATGCTTATGCTTTCAAGTTCTATTTTAGGAATCCATGTCATGTTGATGCGAAATCCAAGTAAATATTAATTATTCTAAGATAATGATGAATCATGTACTCGATTGTATTATTTTATCGTCATCATGTTAATGTTGAGCCTACATGCCTTATGAGCACCATTGATGCATAAATATGGAGGACACTTTAATCAACCACTAAGATTGAGTTATGTAAGTCCAAATCAACTGTTCAATTAGTTTCATGTTTTTCCTTATTGCCAAGTTATTATGTTTTTATAATAATACTCAATGCCACTTACTCTAATGTGATTTTTATTGCATGCATGGTTGGGGGCATGATGCCTGCAGGTATAAATCAACTTCCAGGAAAGATCCATATGAAGGTCATCTTAAGGAACAGATCAAGGTTTCCTAAATACATATATGGTGGGGAACCATTTACAATAGAAGATCATAATGTTTATAGATAACTTCATATATAAGTAGTGTTTAATCATGTTTGGTAGTTAGTTTCAATTTAAAAACTCAATTGTAAACAATGTATAAATCAAGTTCAATATTGATGCATGGTGCTTCATTTATCATTTTGCTATGAATATCATGTTTTTTAATGTTCCTCCAAGCACAGTGACCCATGTTATGGAAAAAATATGGTTTTCTTCCACTGTGATATATGAGCTTGGAGGGGCATTACTATATGGTATCAGAGCAATGAGTAGATGGACAGTAAGCTAAACATTGACATGTTATAAGCCTTAGGCATAGAAGATGATGTTAAAAATATGGGAAACCAAAGTATAGGTCTATTCAGAAGACATAAGTTAGATAAGGGTTAGGGTTATGTGCCTAGATGTTTTGGATTTTTGTGTTAACTCTAGAATTATACATAGCATGCTCTCTCTTATTCCCACACATTTGTGGTATGGGACACAGGCTTATGAGGTTTTCTAGAGGAAATTTTATGTGCATAATCATGCTTGTCTAGTCCTCTCAAGTGCATGTGGTATGGGGCATATGCATGAGGGAGGTGATAAGATGAGTATGATAAGATAAGTCACATCTGAATATATGGCCGGCCAACATGTATCCAAAGGTAAAAAAGAGTATAAGTGTTAGCATTAATGTTTGAGACATATAGTGACCTAAACCTATTTAGTTGCATAATAAGACCACACATGCATAAAAAGGGTAAATAATTTGACATGGATTAGAAAAATATCATGCACATGATACCAAACAATATTTTCTACTATTTTATGATTATATGTTCAAATGGAATAGAATGTATTACTGCTATGATTTTGAATTATGAAATTATGAAAATCATGTTTAAGTATAAGAAATCATGTTATGTTGATATTTTCCTCTCCATCATGTTTTGTGAGCCTTAATTGGTCTTTGAGCTCAGTGGGAGTATTATGTGAGCCTTAACTAGCCTTATGTGAGCCTTCATTGGCCTTATGAGCTCTGTGGGAGATTATGTGAGCCTTAATCAACATTATGTGAGCCTTAATTGGCCTTATGAGCTCTGTGGGAGCATTCTATGATCCTTAATCGGCCTTATGTAAGAATTTACTGGCCTATGAGTAATGTGGGTGCAAGCAAGAGAGTGACTATATACACTCAAGTAAAAATCAATCTTATTATTAAATCATGTCAAGTTAACCACGTTTTCATGAAATTATGTTAACTATGAGTAAGTCATGTCTTAAGTATGATGATGAGACTTTAATATGATGTTATAGATTAGGATACATATAATAAGTAAAACCCAAAGGTGGGTAATATCTTGAAATTTTGAGGACAAAATTTATTTAAGGTAGGTAGAATTGTAACATCTCAAATTTGTAAATAAAACAAGTTTAAGGTCTTTAGTGCAAAATTTATAAATTTTAATGTCACATCCTAAACAATGATGCAAGTTACCTAAATATTGAATGCATTATTTGAAATATGAACTCAAGAGAGAGGGAACAAAATATGCCCCTTATTTTCCTTTCTTTAAGATCAAATAAATACAAATAATAGTCCATTTGATCAAGATAATGTCCTATATGATTTTTATGAACAATAGTTAATCAAAACATAAATCTAATTTGATATGGACATTCTGGACTTCGTAATTAACTTGTGGTTCTATTTTTGGGTCTTTTCGACTTGGTTTGACCCCTCAAAGCAGATTGGGTAGATTTCATATAGATTTAACTCGATTTTTTTTATAATATATTAATTTAAACTATAGTCCCAACCTTCATCATGTTGTCATGTGGACCGTCGAGTCTTTGGACTCTCAGACCCTCGTGGGTATCAATGAAGAGGGTTCATCCCCCCTCACCCATTTCCTAGTCTCGCTGGGATTCTCTTGGGCGAGACAAACCCCCATCCAACAAAGTTGTGTCACCTCCCCACTACATCCCACGAGAAACTGGGACCCGTTTAACACTCCTCAAACTCTCCCATTTTTGGTAATCCCAAGCTCTTTGGTATCCCATACTCTGGACATCGAAGATAATAGGAACCTCTCTTCTATATGGGTTCAACCATGGTGGCATCTTGAAGTATTTGGTCTTCTCTTCGACCCTCTTCCTATATAAGGCACACAATCCAGACCCTCAGAAACGCACAACAATCTTCAAGATTCCCCATGGTTGCCTCTCGTTAGGTATAACTCCACATGTGCCTACCGCCCCCTTCCAGCAGTTCTGTTCAGTAGGCGTGAGCATCAAGTTCATCGCCAAGGTGTCTTTCAATCTCCACAACCCTTAAGGAAGGTCCTGATCTAATTGATTCGTCTGAAAACAATGAATATAGGAGTGACTCAGACTCATGGAGACGAAGTTAGGATTTTCTTCAATAAAGGTAAGTGGGTTCATGCACTTTTAGTATTCATTAATTTTTTTCAATCACTTTATGATTATTGTATCATGATGATCAAGTTAAATTTTATGCTTACCTATGTATTTGATTTTTAGAAATTCTTGAATTAATGTTCCCCAGAATTTATTATATGATGATTATGCTTTCAAATTTTATTTCAAGTATCCATGTCATTTTCATGTGAAATCCAAGTAAATATTAATTATTTAAGATAATGATGAATAATGTAATGGGTTGTAGTATTATATCCTCATCATGTTAATGTTGAGCCTACGAGCCTTATTAGCACCATTGGTGTGCAAGTATCGAGGATACATTAATCAACCACTAAGATTGAGTTATGTGAATCCAAATCTACTATTAAATTAGTTTCATGTTTTTCCTTATTACAAAATTATTATGTTGTAATAATAATATTCAATGTCGCTTACTCTAATGTGGTTTTTATTGCATGCATGGATGGGGACACGATGCCCGCAGGTACAAATCAACTTCTAGGAAATAGCATATGAAGGTCAACTTAAGGAACAAATCAAGGTTTCCTAAAGACATATATGGTGGGGTGTCATATACAATAGAGGATCCTAATGTTTATAGATAACTTCATGTATAATTAACGTTTCATCATGTTTGGTAGTTAGTAATTCAATATATCAATTGTAAACAATGTATAAATCAAGTTCAATATTAATGCATGGTGTTTCATTTATCTTTTTGCTATGAATATAATATTTTGTAATGTTCCTACAAGCCAAGTGACCCATGTTATGGACAACTTAGGGTTTTCTTATGTTGTGATATATGACCTTGGAGGTGCGTTACAAGAATTACATGTCACTCCAGTGATTGTTGCTAATGGGACTCAGTTTGATGTCCATGGAGTTGGAACTATATTTATGTCTAAACATGTACCCTTAAATATATCTTATAAGTTCCAAGCTTTCCTCTTAATCTTCTATTCCTCAGTAGAACTGTTAAGAGCTTTCAGTGCTCTATTACTTTTGGCCCTGAGGATTGTGTGTTTCTGTGATAAAGTGAGTTATTACTTATTTTTTCTCACTCTTGTAATTTTATTATTTCCAATAATACCCTCAACCTTTTCCCTTGCTAAATTGATTAAAAGTGATTATGAATTTCATAGAAATCAAAACCCTAATTTCATAGTAGATGAAATCCATGTATTAGGGTATATAGTCAAATTAAACAACTAACATACGAGTTTGACTCTCAATTTTCCACCATGGCTAGATAATATAATATTTAAACTTGGTTTAAAATTTTATTTTATTTGGATAATCCATTTAGGAGTTATAATCATTTGAATTCGATGCATTTTATACCAATTTATTAAACCAAGGACCTAAGTTCACGAATTAATTGAGCAAATATCTGACATTTAATGTTTCACGCAACTATTTATCTAAGCCACTTACCCAACCCCTATATCAACTGTTGGATGAGGCAAGTCACGGATCAAGTAATGATCTGACGGCCCTGACCTCGTCTTCCTCCTCCATCTTATCTTGGCCCCGACCCCAAATAGCTAAGCTACCTGACCTTGACCCCTTCCTCCTTATCTTGCCACTATTTCATGAACAACATGAGATATTCTTCCTCCCCACATCGAAACAAACCCAACAACCCTCACGACATGCCCCCTAACCCTCAGACTAGGGAGAATTGCTTCCCATATCCTCATTACATTCACCTGGAGGCGGCACCCATTTTAGGGCTTACCCCTCTACACCTCCTCATGCCTATATAAGACCCTCAATACCTCCTCCATCCATCCTTTCCTCATCCCCCACCAGCGATTGCGAGCTAGGCTACCCAAACACCTCTCCCCATCCTGTCGTGTTCAACCTCCATACATCTCATAATCTTGCAACCACAACTCTTCTTCAACCAAATCCACTGCTCCACCACCTTCACCAATCCACCAAGAGCACCCGCGACAACTCATAATTGACCCAGATCGCTGCCCACCTTGGATCCCTCTTGCACCAGTGAGCTTCCCTACCTACCATGGCGGGACACCAAGCAATAGGGAGCCGCATTTTGTCCAGATTTGGGACGAGCATGTGAAGGTGCTCGCATCCTCACCCATACTACAGAACCACCTAGGAGCGAGAGGAGGCCCGTCGGAGGTTCACCTTGCTGCTCGAGCAAGCAACATCAAAGGAAGAAGAGGGGAAAGCTTGGCACTAATGAGGATCAACGTGGACCAATCACAAAGAGCCACCTAAGGCTAACTCAGTTGAGCCGCGCATAGCCCTTGCAAAGATTTGATCAATTGTGGTTGTTGATCCAGTCGGATCCAGCCGTTGATCAAGGTAATATCCCTCTCTTTTTATTTAATCAATATAAAATAGATTACCTTAGGAAAATCATAGAAATGAGTAGGAATATTGGATAATAGTAAAATTATATATCAAAACTATCAAAAAAACATGAGGAACCTAATGAAAATGTTTTCATGGTGTGATTTGTAACCCTACTCCAAAATATCAGCCTATAGTGTAGTTTATACTTTTAGTCCCTTTAAAAATGCAATAATGAATATTAAGTGTTATAACCTGACCCATGTTGTAAATCAAACCCTAGTAAGATCCCTGATCCTCTTTCTTTATGAAACCATAATCATATATGAATGATTATCTAGAAACCCTAATTTCTAGTTTTTTTTCTCTCTCTCTACATATGTGTATTTTCATCCTTTTAATTGCCAAGCCCTAACTATGTCATGATCCCTTATGATTCTTGGTCCACCTAAAAACCCTAGATCTAACCATGAACACATTGGATCATGTGAATTCTAAAGGGAAACCCTAGAGAGTCAAAAACCCTAAAATGAGGTGTTGACAACATAATGAAATTAGGCATTTATTTTCTTTTTGGGTGATCTATTTACTGTTCCTCAAGACTCTTGGATTCCAGATCTAATGAAAATAGGCATAGTGGCATTTATTAAGTATAAGACTAGTTTTTCCATGGTTGCATAAGATATGATGTATCTTGGGTGACTTATTTGTTATGCTTTGTTGGATGATTATTAGTATTTATGCTTCACCAAATCTACACGGAACGTAAATGAACTATTGAGGAGTTGTAACTACTAGAGAACAAATAGCCTAGTATGGATGTATGATATGTTGACTAGTATAGATGTATGATGAATTGCCCATGCTAGATGTATGATAAAGTAAATTTCCCATATTGGATGTATGATAAGTTATAATAGAATTTGTAGTACAACTGCATCGAATGATATGTATAAAAGATGTGTATGCCTAATTTTCTGCCTTAAACAATGGCTTTCTTTTCTTTCTTTTGTTTCTTCAAGTATTTGAATTATGCAATAATAATATTGTAATTTTAATCCACGTACCAATTTATGTTGATGATTTTGTTTCTCATATTTTCTAGGTACAAGGAACAAATAATGCACCTCAAAGTACCTAAAGTTACTAAATAAATGGGCATGGAGGATATACTAGCTAGATTTCCATTTCTTATCTCTTTTTTTAGTTAGATAGTTTCTTTTTATACTAGATGTTGTATATGATTCTCCATATCCTATGTATTTTTCATTCCATAAGAAGTATTTCTTCCTTTTCCTGAATAATATGCATGACTTTTATTATCTCCAATGAATGTTATTTGTGTGGCTAATCAATGTTGATTGTGAACACTATTTGTCTTTTTTTTATAAAATAGTTGACATTCACAATCTCTTATATTTTCCCTTTTGACATCTTTAGATATGAGTGCGTACATATACGAGAATGTCACTAAGGAAAGTATAGAGAAATTGGGGTCCATAGTTGGTATCAGAGCCAATGTTCACACATCATGGTTACATGAACTTCATTCACCCTATTATGAGTATAGGGTAGTCCTTGAGTTAGGGATGTGAAAGGTGAAGGTGTCTAGGATAGCATCTGCCATGGGTCTGTCTAAAGTCTCCGAGTCACATAACTTGGCAATCATGAGGTTACCTATATGGTAGTATAAGTCTACCTGGTCGATATCCTAAATGTCTCCTACTTCTTCAGAAAATCTTAATTAGGACCCTTTTCATCTATAGATATTCCCTCCCATCTCTTCTATAGGAAAAGATTTCCCCTCATCTTCATCTATAAACATTTCCCTCTCACCAAAATGACATAGGGTTAGGAAAAGAGTCACACAATCTAAAATGTCCTAAGGAGTGACAGATAAGGATTTTAGGGTATCCTCCACCAATCATAACATTAAGATCATTAATAATTAATAAAGAAGAATAATGAAATATAATATGAGTAAAAAATGATGATATAAAAATCTAATCTGTTCCACCTAATTTCAGGATGCCTCAGAAAATCCATAACTCTAAGGCCTCCGAAGAGTCATCTTCTAAGAAGAGGAAGGAACCTGAAACCTTTGAGGTACCTGATCCTGATAGTGAAACCAAAGAAATGATGGAAGAACAAAAGGAAATCCTTCTAGACTTCACATAGACCATTTCCCTAAAAGGAACCTCTGAACCCATCTCATCTAGGAAGTAGGAGATGACTTTGTTAGATTTCATTAAGCTCAATCCTGATACCTTTTGGTGTGAGGACTAGCCTGAAGTCATGGATAAGGCTGAATCCTAGATCTTATATTTGGGGAACGTCTGTCGTACCTTAAAATTACCCAATGAGAAGAAAGTCAAATTTGCCACCCATCTCCTTAAGGGAGGGGCAAAAATCTGGTGGGAAAACTAAGTGGGAATAGGGGAGAAGAAGTGTATAAAATAGGGTGGGAAGCCTTTAAAACCGTCTTCACTAACCATTTTATGCCGATAGATGAGAGGAAGAGGAAGGAGAAGATGTATAGAGAGCTTAAGTAGGGTAGTATCTCTGTGGCTGATTACACTAGAATCTTAGGCTTCAAGAAACGTTATGCCCCTATTAAGACTGAAGACTGCCTAGTGGAGCATTATGTCTACTACCTTGCCACCCAATTAAAAACCCTAGTTATAGCCTCACGTCCCAGAAGCATAGATGAAGCGCTGGACATTCCCCTCAAGAAAGATAGAGAACAGGGTCTGCAGAAGCCTTCTAGCATGGGATACTTAGGGTTAACCACCATCAAAGAGGATAAGTCTAGGAAGTTCCACCCTGGCCATAACAATAAGGGATCCAGAAAAGGAGGAGGTTCAAGAAAAAGAGGATAGAATGGCATCTATAACCAGATGAGGGACTACCGCCAAAAATGTAAAACATATGGATGAGGGCATGATGGACCTTGTCTCTATACCAAGTTGGTCTGCTACAACTGTAAGAAGGAGGGTCATTTCCTCACCAAGTGTCCTACTTTGTCTATCCTTAGAAAACCTCCAACAGGTGCTCCACCTTCTCAAGGACACCACAACGACAAAGTTTTTTTAGTCAATACAGAAGAGACCAAGGCAAATCCTAACCATCTTGTTGAAGGTAATCAAAATTCTTTTTGTAATATAATATATTGTTCAAGCATTCAAATTATTCATAACTCAATTATCCTGTGTAGGCACCGTATTGTTAAATGATAATCCTATTAAAACTTTATTCAATTCTGGATCTACAAATACATTTATTTCTTAAAATCTAGCATCTATGTTACACCTGCATATAAGGGACTTGGGATACTTCCTGGATGTGTCTACTCCTAGTGGCAAAATACTCACTACCCTATAGAAAATTGATATCCTACCTCTAAAATTCAAAAATCATGATATGCCCTTTGAATTCATTCTCTTCACTATGGACGACTTTGATATTATACATGGTATGGATTGTCTATACATGTGTCATGCTCACATTGATTGTAGAAACAAGATGGTAGTTCTCTCTCAGCCACATTCCTATCCTGTAGTGATCCCTCGGGAAAGTGGATTCTCTAATAACATTATAATTTCTTCTCTTAAAGATAAAAAGATCATTTCTAAAGGATGTAAAGTCTTCCTCACATTAGTCTCAGAGACCAATACTAACAACGAGCCTGTAGAAAGACTAGAGGTGGTACATGATTTTCTCGATGTATTTATGAAGGAGCTTCCTAGGCTGCCTCTAAATAGAGACATTGAGTTTTCCATAGACCTTCTTCCTAGAATCACTCTGATTTCTAGGGAACTGTATAGGAGGGCTCATGCTGAGCTTATGGAGTTGAAAAAATAGTTGCAAGAATTTCTCGACAAAGGTTTTATACATCCTAGTGTTTCCCCTTGGGGTGCGTCCATTCCCTTTGTCAAAAAGAAAGATAGTTATGTGCTATGCGTATTGACTACCACATGTTGAACTAGACCACTACTAAAAATAAGTATCATCTCCCACACATCGATGACCTCTTTTATCAGCTTCACACTGCCAAAGTTTTCTAAAAAATTGATCTTTTTTCTGGTTACCATCAACTTAAGGTAAAAGATTTTGATATTTCTAAAATTGCTTTTCAATCTCGTTATGGGCATTACAAATTTCTAGTGATTCATTTTGGGTTGACCAGGGCATATTCGTGAATCTGATGATCAAAGTCTTCAAACCTTATCTTGATGAGTTTGTGGTCGTCTTCATTGATGATATCCTGATCTATTCTGATTCTATGGAGAAACATCAGGAGCACTTGAAGGCGGTTCTTGAAATCCTTCGAGCTTAGAAATTCTATGGAAAACTTTCTAAATGCAAATTATAGATTGATAAAGTCATGTTTCTAGGTCATATCATTTCTGGGGGTAACATATCTATTGATCCCACTGAAGTATCTGATACACTAGATTGGCAACCTCCTCAAAATCCTTCTGAAATCCGGATCTTCTTGGGTCTAGTCAGATATTATCACTGCTTTATTCCAAACTTCTCCAAAGTAACACTTCCTCTGACTAAGATAACTCAAAAGGACAAGCACTTCATCTGGTCAGTTGCTTGTGAGTCCAGTTTCCAGGAATTGAAGTAGAAGTTGACATCAACTCCTGTTCTAGTCCTACCATCTGGAAAGGAAGGGTACCTGATCTTCATTGATAGTTCAAGAAATGTGTTATGATTTGTCCAACAATGGAACGGAAAGGTTGTGGGCTTTGCATACAGACAATTAAAACCCAATAAGATAAATTATCCCACGCATGACTTGGAAGTATCTATAATCATTCATGCTCTCAAAATTTGGAGGCAGTACATGTACAGGGTGACCTTTGATATCTTCAACGACCACAAAAGCATGAAGTAAATCCTGACTCAGAAGGATCTGAACCTGCATCAACGTCGATGGATCATGTACCTGAAGGACTATGACTTTACTATTGGCTACAATCCAGGCAAAGCTAATGTAGTCACTGATGCTCTTAGAAGAAAAAAGGTTAGTTTGTGCATCTTTTGACTATTCCTGAGTGGAGGAATATGGAGGACCTAGTGAGATGGAAGCCACAATTTCGGTCTGATCATGTACATGTCAACAACATCTCTATCACATATAAATTGCATTCTAAACTTCTTGAGATGTAGAAAGTTAGTCCCGATATTGTAGAGCTCTCCTCTCTCCTGTCAAAGACTCAATAACATCTATTTGTGGGTCTTGATGGTGGTCTTAGATACAAGAACTGTATGTGGGTTCATGAGTAGTCAGCTATGGAGACAAAGATTCTTAGTGAGGCACATGGGTTAAAGTGCACATTTCATCCCAACACGGCTAAGATGTACAAATACATGTAATGTCAGTTCTGGTAGAGGGGCATGAAGCATGATATTGTTGAATTTATGTCCAGATGTCTAACATGCTAGAGAATTAAGGTAGAGCACTAGATACCAGGTGTTTTACTACAACCCCTTGAAATCTCAAAATGGAAATGGGAACACATCATCATAGATTTTGTGTTGGGACTACCCAGGACCAGAAAGGGATACAATGCTGCATAGGTTATAGTGGGTTGTCTCACAAAGTCAGATCACTTTTTTCCTATAAAGACTACTGCAAACTGAGATGGTTGACCTTTATATACAAGAGATAGTATGTCTGCATGGATTTCCAACATCCATTGTCTCAGACAGAGACCCGAAGTTCACCTCAAAATTGTGGAAACAGGTTTAAGAAGAATTGGGCACCAAACTGAACTTCAGTACAACCTACCATCTACAGACAGACGGGCAGCCAGAACGCACAATATAGATTCTAGAAGATCTTATGTGAGCTTGTGCTCTTGATTGGGATGACTTGTGGGACCACTTTTTTCCCTTAGCTGAGTTTGCATATAATAATAGCTATCAGGAATGTATTGAGATTCCTCCCTATGAAGCCCTCTATGGCCGACCGTGCAGATCTCCACTACACTAGGATGACGTCGTAGAACACACTTTGATGAAATATGTGGAGATGTAGTTCCATACAGATAAATTTGCATTGATCAGGAAGAGGATGAAGCAGGTATGTGATAGGCAGAAATATTATGCAGATGCTCATAGGAACGAACGTCAGTTCAAGGAAGGAGATCATGTCTTTATGAAGATCTGACCTATTCGAGATTTGGCCAAGAATAAAGGAAAGCTCAGTCCTCATTATGTTGAACCCTTTGAGATTCTAGAAAGGCTGTTGAATGTGCCTATAATCTCACTTTGCCATCGCAGTATAGTGCCATGAATAATGTCTTTAATGTATCTAATCTAAAGCCTTATGTCAATGACCCTAGTCACATTCTGAATCATGAGCCTCTCGAGTTGAAAGATGATCTATCTTATGTTGAGTCCCCAGTCCAAATTCTCAATTTTAATACAAAGGACAGTCAGAGTAATCGACATATAGATATGGTGAAAGTTCTATGGAGCCACCTTGATCTGACTGATGCCACCTAGGAGCTCAAGTCTGAGGTCAAGCAGAAATATCCACATCTCTTTCAAGGTACTTAAATTTTGGGTACAAAATTCTTAGATGGAGGGGAGAACGTGATAAAGTGAGTTTTTACTTTTTTTCCTCTCTCTTGTAATTACCCTCAACCTTTTCCCTTGCTAAATTGATTAAAAGTGATTATCAATTTCATAGAAATCAAAACCCTAATTTCATTGTAGTTGAAATCCATGTATTAGGGTATATAGTCAAATTATACAACTAACATACTAGTTTGACTCTCAATTTTCTACCATGGCTACATAATATCATCTTTAAGCTTGGTTTAAAATTTAATTTTATTTGGATAAGCCATTTAGGAGTTATAATCATTTGAATTCGATGCAATTTATACCAATTTAGCAAACCAAGGACCTAAGTTCACAAATTAATTGAGCAAATATGTGACATTTAATTTGTCACACAATTATTTAGCTAAGCCAATTACCTGGCCACTATCTCAGCCGTTGGATGAGGCGAGTTGCAGATCAAATAATGATTCAACAACTCTGACCTCATCTTCCTCCTCCCGATTATCTCGGCCCCGACCCCAAATAGCTAAGCTACCGGACCTCAACTCCTTCCTCCTTATCTTGCCACTATCTCATGAACGGAGTAGGATATTCTTCCTCCCCACATCAAAATGAACCCAAAAACCCTTGCCACATGCCCCCTAACCCTCAGACCGAGAGAACCGCTTCTCATCTCCTCGTGACTCTCACTTGGAGGCATCATCCATTTTAGGGCTTACCCCTCTACACCTCCTCATGCCTATATAAGACCATCAATAGCTCTACCATCCATCCTTTCCTCATCCCCCGCCAGTGATTGTGAGCTAGGCTACCTGAACACGTCTCCCCAACCCATCATCTTCAACCTCTAGACATCTCACCACCTCACAACCACAACTCTTCTCAAGCCAAATCCACCACTCCACCACCTTCACCGGTCTACTGCGAGCACCAGTGGCCACTCGCACCTGACCAAGATCACTCCCCACCTTGGATCCCTCTTGTACTAGTGAACTTCCCTACCTGCCGCGACAACGCACCAAGCAACAGGGAGCTACAACAAGCAGCTTGGCTGTCTGACTTTTAGACAAGCACGTGAAGGTACTCACATCCTCACCTACACTCTAGCACCACCCAAGAGTGAGAGGAGGCCCACCGGAGGTCCACCTTACTGCTCGAGCAAGTACCAACAAAGGAAGAAGAGGGGACAGCTTTGTGCTGACAAGGACCTACATGGACCAATCACAAAGCACCACCTAAGGCTGACTCAGTTGAGCAACGCTCAGCCCTTGGGAAGATTTGATCAATTGTGGCCATTGATCCAGTCGGATCCAACCATTGATCATGGTAATATCCCTATCTTTTTATTTAATCAATAGAAAATAGATTATCTTAGGAAAATCATAGAAATTAGTAGAAATATCGGATAATAGAAAATTATATATAAAATTATTAGGAAAATATGAGGAACCTAATAAAAATGTTCTCATGGTTTGATTCATAACCCTATTCCAAAATATCATCCTATAGTGTATTTTATACTTTTAGGCCCTTTAAAAATGCAATAATTAATATGAAGTGTTACAACCTGATGTATGGTGTAAATCAAATCCTAGAAAGGTCCTTGATCCTCTTTCTTTATGAAACCCTAATCATGTATGAATGATTATCTAGAAACTCTAATTTCTAGTTTTTTCCTCTATGCCAAACCCTAACTATGTCATGATCCCTTATTATTCTTGGTCGACCCAAAAACTCTGGATCTAACCCTATACACATTGGATCATGTGAATCCTAAAGGGAAGCCCTAGCGAGTCAAAAACCCTAAAATGAGGTGTTGACAACACAGAATGACATTAGGTATTTATTTCCTTTCATGGTGATCTATGTATTCTTCCTCTAGACTCTTGGATTCCAGATCTAACGAAAACTAGTACATGGCATTTATTAAGTATAAGACAAGTTTTTCCATGGTCACATAAGATATGATGTATCTTGGGTGACTTATTTGTTATAATTTGTTGGATGATTATTAGTATTTATGCTTCACCAAATCTAAATGGAACAGAAATGAACTATTGATGAGTTGTAGCTACTAGAGCATAAATGACCCAATATGGATGTATGATATGTTACCTAGTATGGATGTATGATGCATTGCCCATTCTAGATGTATGATAAAGTAAATTTCCCTTACTGGATGTATGATAAGTGCTAATATAATTCTTAGTACAATTACATCTAATCATACATATAAAGCATGTGTTTACCTGATTTTCCACCTTAAACAATGTCTTTCTTTTCTTTCTTTTATTTCTTCAAGTATTTGAATTATGCAATCATAGTACTGTATTTTTTTGCCACGTACCAACTTATGTTGATGATTTTGTTTCTCATACTTTCTAGGTACAAGGAACAAATAATTAACCTCAAAGTACCAGAAGCTACCAAATGAATGGGCATGGAGGGTACACTACCTAGATTTCCATTTCTTGTCTCTTTTTCAGTTAGATAGTTACTTTTTCTACTATATGTTTCATGTGATTCTCCATATCCTATGTATTTTTCATTCCATAAGAACTATTTCTTCCTTTTCTTGAATTATATGCATGACTTTTATTATCTCCAATGAATGTTGTTTGTGTGGCTAATCACACGATCTGGATTTTTTTATTATAAAATAATTGACAATCACAATCTCTTATATTTTCCCTTTTGACATCTTTACTATTAGTGCACACATATCTAAGAATGTCATTAAGGAAAGTATATAGAAATTGGGGTCATCACAGTTTTAGGATCTCCATATGAGGAAGAGGATTGGTTTGGGTCATGAGGGACATAATGAACTACCTACCTAAATGTGCCACAGTCTGATGCTGCTATACTATTTGCTTCTGTGACTTGCCTACAACATCCTTCTGCTTTAACATCATTGTTTATGTCCAAACATTCCTAAAAACAAATTGTGCGAGTCATGCCAGTTTAGCAAACAAACTTGGTTGTTTTCATCACAAGCAAGAAATTAGTTCTAAAAATATGTTTTTTATGATCGAGAGAACCCACCCCGGGTGAAGTTGACATGGTAAACTCTCGAGGCATGAGAGGGTGTGTTCTGGTCACCCCCCTCCTGCACCTAATCAGCAAGAATTGTTTTTCTCAAAGTGCCTTCGATGAGGTTCGAACTTGAGTCCTTCATTGAGACTTACTGAGCACTTACCACCCAGGCTACTATGGTCGGACCGTTCTAAAAATATGTTTGTTATTATTCACACTAATATTTGGGGTCCATGTCTAGTGTCTAGCTTGTCTGGATATCATAATTTTATGACCTTTCGTTTTGACTATTATAGGGAAACTTGGTTGGTTCTACTAAAAGATCGTAGTATTATTTTGCAAACTATAACTACATTTTTACTGAGATCCAAATACAATTCAAAACTACTATCTAAATCCTACGAACTGATAATGCCATATAATATATGCAAAAATAGTTTAATATTATTTGTAGTTCTTAGGATACCATTTATAAGACTTCCTACTCTTACACACCACAACAAAATGGTGTGGCATAAAAGAAGAATTGTCATCTACACACAATTCAATTCACTATCATGTTCCTAAATAATTCTGGCCTGAAGTTGTTTCTAGAACGTTCTATTTATCTCAACTACATTCCATCTTCTATGTTACATAATTAGATCCATATCTCACTTCTTTATCCTAACATACCTGTGTTTTTGTTCCACCATGTATCTTTGGAAGCACTTGTTTTGTGAAGAATCTTCGCCCTGGGATATCTAAACTTGACCCCCACTCTATTAAGTGTGTATTTCTAGGATATTCCAGATCTCAGAAAGGATATCAGTGTTATGATCTTGTTAATTGACAATGGTTTGTGAGTGCAAATGTTGTTTTCTTTGTATACACGCAGTGCTACTCTACCAAAGGGTTAGCCTTAACTAGTGATATGGTGGTTCCTAGTCCTCTACATAAGGTAGTTGAATATCATCACAATGATGAACCTCAAGAGGTGTCCACAAGAAGAACCACGATTATAGACCCCCCTCTACCTCCTCAATAACCAATTCCATCCTCATCAGTAGGTCAGAACACCCCCTGGTATTTTTTGACCTGCATCTGCCTATCAACCTAAGAAAAGGTATTCGGTCCCGTACCCAACATCTGATTAGTAACTTCTTCACTTCAATTAAACTTGGTGCTCTCTTTGCATGTTTTACTACTTCGATTTCTGATAATACTATGCCAAATAATGGTACACTGTGTTAGGGGTGGGACCTGAGAGGAGATCCACTACCTACTAAATCATATAAAAAGGATATCCCATATGCTAAACATAACTTTATTTTTTTTTGCAAAGGAATGAGAATTCAATTTATTCAAACTATGATTCAAGATACTAAATGTAGTACCATAATTTAAAAATATCTAAATATTACAGTTCTTGATGTTATCACTAATTTTCACCATGCAAGGTGATACATAAGCAAACTAAACTAATCATAGGAACAACAGAGGGTCATATAATCACCTTGAAACTGTCTTCCAAAAAGGTTCAACTACTCTTCATGGTGTCCTGGTCCAACTAGGTTTTCTTCTCCTTAAGCTACACATGGGGTTGAAAACGTACTCCAAAAGAAAAAGAAAAGTGTAAATTATGATCCTATGAGATGGTATGAGCATATTAAATGGGTATTGAGAAATAAATGGAATAAAAGAAGTTACATACACAAAGATTTCCATAGAAAAGGAAAGGACTATCCAACATGAAGAATACTTGCCACTAAACAACATAAATTTTTTTCCAAACAAGCACATATAAAACTTGGTCACAAAACCCATTACAATAATGGCAACCTGCATGCATGTGAGATAAATGTATAGATAGAATAATATAAATAACAATTTCAGCCAAGGGTAACAACCTTGAAACCTAATAGAGAATGATGTACTTCCAAACTTCCCAATATACATACAAGTGGGCACACAACCCGCGTATGGGGCACACAACCTACATCCTAGAAACATAACATGGGAACACAACCCAAAAACAAAAGTAATGAAACTACTCTAAGGCTACTAAATCACAAGGCATTCAAAATGTAGAGGCAATTATAAAGTTTAGTCTTTTATAGAATAATTAAGATTTCCATCAAAAAAATGGACAATAAGGAACAACTTAATTCAAATATCTCAATTAAGGATTCATTAAGAAGAAAAGTAAAATAAAAAAGTCCAACATAGATCAAGAGCATAAAGATATTAATATTAGAGCCAAATAGATCATCAAGTCAAGAAAGAGAGTATTTATCATATATAAAAAAATAATTACTCAATTTGACTCATGGGGAATGCTACATGCATTAAGAGAGGACAAACATAGGTTAATGGTTCAATATAGAATAATAGGGAATGAAATCATACCTCAAGATGTTTGTTAACTTTTCAAACGACAAACTCGAGTTCCAAGTCAGGGTCCTTGCTCACTAACATAGGTTTATATATATAAACCCTTAATTAGTAAATGTGTGTATAAACCCTAGATTAGTTATCCAATTTGACTCTTAATTACTTATGAATTATTTTTATTTTTATATAGGACAGTTTTCTAAATCCAAGGAGAATTTTTGCATAATTTTTGGATAATCCTAAAATTAGTTGTGAATTTTAGAAATCTCGGCCAATCAGGAAATTAGATTAATCCAAACATGCATTCAAAATCTTTATGTGAGAGAGAGAGAGTTTGGGCCAACTCAGATGGCTCAATCATTCATGACCATCTTGCCCAGTCAGCGGCCAGCGAGACATGCAACTTAAGGAAACATTTGTTGGCTAAATAGACATCTATAAATCCCTTTGTTTTGATTATGACAAACATTTCATTCTTATTAATCTAACGAGCTACTTGAGTGTGCAGGACTAAGATGGATGGCAAAGCAACTAGGGAAAATCCACAAGCTAAAATGTTTATATTTTCATGCAATGTAATCATTGTTATAAAAACTTGTACAAATATATAATGTACAAGTACTTAGAATTGCATGTAAATCAAGCGTTAGATTTTCCCTAGCCAAACACCATAGTTAGACATGTCATCCCATTTAAATAGGATCATATATGCACACTCACACATATAATTAGTGCCTAAATTGAAATCTTGAAACAGGATCATTCTCGGTCGACAAACTCCTCGACCGAGACACTCTCGGTCGACAATCTTCTCGACCGAGAAAGATCCAAAGTAGCCGTTAGACACAACAGACAAGTTAGTTGGCAGTTGAAGAAAGACGTTGCAAATCACTTGTTCCAGAGAGCCTGTCGGTCGACAAAAGTTCGACCGAGTAGGTGTCTCGGTTGACCATTTGTCGACCGAGATGGTATCTGACAGCAACTGCAGAATAAATTAATTAGCCGTTGTTAAAGCAACAACTTTGTACCTAACGGCTAGTTAAGCACTTAGAAACCCCTAGAAGTTGTCTAGAACATCCTTAAGCATACTTAGGCCATTCCTATAAATAGGACAAGCCATAGGACACTAGAATTCACTTGTTACACTTGAGAATACACTTGAGCATACTTGAGCAATCTATTGCAAGCAATTTGAGCACTGTGATCATTAGTCTACATTCTCCTTAGCTCAATCTCGTGTCCTATAGGCTAGATTCTCCTATCCACAGCAATCACAAGTTCACACACTTGGCTAGGAGATCTATATGCTTGATCTAGGCATATCAAGCCTTGGGCTTAAAGGATAAGTTGTAATTTCCTTTTTCTTTCTTGTTCCTTTTTATTATTTGTACTCTCCTTGCTACTCCTAGGGTTGGAGGCTGCGGATTGGAGAGGATTGACTTCTCAGGTGGAGAAGGGGACTTCAAGCTACTTCAAGAAGGCTATCGCAAGGGAAGCTACTTCAGAAGGCTGGTGCAACGGGAGTTGGTGCATCTACTTCAAGGGAAGGCTGCTTCAAGGTTGGGCGATTACTTCTAGGTGAAGGCTGCTTGAAGGGTTTGGGAAAAGAAATTGTATTTTATGTAAAGTCCTTGCGAGGTAATAAAATAAATTTCTTTTCAAATCCCGGTTGGGTAAGCAACCGGGTAGTGGACTGACGGCTATAGTATTTGCTATAGTTGGAACCACTCTAAACCCTGTGTCTCATTGTCCAAATCTTCAGTGTGGTTGTTTGAGTTTAAATTATTATTAAAAATCTTTATAAAACTCTATTCACCCCCCCTCTAGTAGTTTTCAATTGGTATCAGAGCAGGCTTCAAGGAACCCTAACCAGGTCTTGAAGAATGGAGGGAAATGGTGAAAAGTGCTTGGACAAAACCACTACATGCTGCAATTGGTGTTTAGGAACAAGCCACAAAACAACCGGATGCCCATGGAGATCAAAGGAAGAGGATAAGCACAAAGAATGCCTTATTGCTACAACTAGTGAAGAAGAAGAAGAAGAGGTAAGTCTTTTTGATTTATCTAAAGAAGAACTAGTTGCTATTATTGAAGAAACACATAATAAATATGTTGAATGCAAAAAGAAATTAAAGAAATCAAATAAGGAAAATGATGATCTAAATGTTAAACTTCTTGCTCTTGCATCTGAAAATGAGGATCTCAAAGAGGGAAATAAATTTTCTGATCTTAAGTTAAAATCTATGGAAGCCGATTGCAAGCTCCTTTCTGTTGAAAATTCAAACTTACAGACTCAAGTAAACGATCTTCAAAAACAACCATTATTGTGCACCCATATAGATTATGACACTATTGTTAAAGAAAGAAATTTATTGTCATCCAATCTAGACCAAGCAAAAATAGACATTAAGAAAAGAATGGATGAGATTGCCAAGCTACAACAACAAGTTTGTAGTTTGAATAACCATGGTATTCTTGATCAAATTCTAGATAATCCCTATCAACAAATTGGGAGAAGGGGACTAGGTTACAAGCCTAAAGGAAAATCTCATCAACAACCTAGTCAGAGAAAGTCACAAACCCAATCTATATATGTACCTAAAAGGACATCCTCACCCAATGACAACATAGGACACAACCATAGAAAAAGATATGAAGTTGACTCAATATGTTGTCATTACTGTTTGCGCCTTGGCCACTATTCATTTTCATGTCCTTATAAGAGAAGAGATGTCGAGTTAGTTTGGGTTCCTAAACCTCCAAACTAAACAAATAAGATTAAGTTGAGATATGACCAAAAGACATTAGTTGCATAATTCTATGTCTATCTCAACTTAACATAATGAGATTACAAATAAATGTAAGCATCTAAATAGTTAACCCATATAATAACCTCGAAACAAATAAACAGTTCCAGGAATCTTGTCGGTCGAGCAACTGTCGACCGAGACCTCATCGGTCGAAAAATTGTCGACCGAGCATATCACTGTTTTCAGTTTACTACGAAAATTGCTGCATTTATTTTTCTAGTAAAATTGCTATCTTTTTATTGATGACTGGATACACTTTTGGAAAACATCTTTACAAAATTAAAATAGTTTATTTTCTGGAAGATTTAAGCTTACACTGAAATTATGCTTAAGGCAAGCAAAATGAGTTATTGATAGTATTATGCTTCAATTTGATATTTATTGCAGATATTATACTCATACACTAAATTTGAAAAATCTGCAAAATTTGCCTCTTGGTCACAATCAAATTTGACCAAGGGGCGCTATGGTCGTAGTCAAATTTGACCTAAAATAAGTTTGACATAATAACTATTTTGGATATCCTTTTATGGTTAAAAGAAATTAATTTATGATCACAACTTGTCCCAATACTGTCAATAATAAACACAATATTAATCTATATATGTGAGCTCTACAAAAATAGCCTCAAATTCGTACTCAGTAAGTCTCTCGGTCGACGAACACTTCGACCGAAAACCTCTCGGTCAATCCCTCTCTCTCGACCGACAGAATATAGGTAGACTTAATGTCGAACACACTATCGGTCGACAAATTCTCGACCGAGACAACGTCGGTCGACAAGTGTTCGACCGAGAAATAGCCGTTGGATACGACCGTTGTAGACCGACCGTTATTTGACCGTTGGGAATTCTACCGTTAGGGAGCCGAGTGGCGCGTCTGCAACATGACCGTTGCGGACGCTCGGTCGACGAATCGTCGACCGACCTGGTCGCTGGATTGTTATAAAAGGGAGCAAAAACGGGACACTTACTCACACTTGCATACTCTTGCTTCCTTTGTCCCTCTCTAGTGCATTTTTGTGCAACTCTTCAGCATCCTCATTCCCAAACCTTCCTTGCTTCTTCTCCACATTCAAGTAACACAAATGGCCTCATCCTCAGCTGCCCGTGGGAAGAAGAAGGTCGCCGGAAGGAAAGGAAGGGAAGCTCGGGAAGCCACTCTGCCACTGACGATCATCAACGACATCGCCTTCGTCGATGGAGATGCTGGTGATCGATATCTACGGCTTTCCTCCAAAGCCCCTCTTCCACGATGACCAGTCGAAGTCATGGACTTCATCAACATAGTCGATCTGGAGGATCTCTTTGAAGTGCAAAAGTTGAAGGACTTCATCAATCCCTCTTTCCCTTTCTATTCCACTAAGGTAGTCAACGAATTTTATGCCAATCTCATATCCCATACTGAAAATGAAACCAAATTTTTCTACACCATGGTCAATGGGCATAGCCTTAAATTTACCGAAGGGGATATTCTTGACATGCTAGAAATTGACATAGATGAATACCAAGATTCCCTTGATCTCACCACCGGAAATCCACTAAATCAACTTTCCCAAGATGATCATACCATTAGCCTTAGTGACATAAAAAGAGCTATTTTTCAATCCAACACTACTTGTCATGAAGATAGGGGAACCTACTACGCTATAAATCTCAAACCAGCCTGTAGGATTGTAAATCTCATTGTTTCTACAAATATTCACCCTAGAGCCAACAAATCTGAAGTTCCAATATTCCGTATGTGCCTCATTTATGCCATCATAAGCCGCATTCCCACAAACTTCATCTGTATAATTCTTAAAAACATGATTGAGTTTTCTGGCAACCCACCATATGCGGATTTCGTTTGCCAAATTACTCAACATTTTCTTAAAACAAACATTGAGGATATGGGATATACATGGGAGCGTAGACCTCAAAAGATAAGTAAGAATACCGTAGAGAAAATGGGAATAGATTTTGGTCACAAAAGGGCTAGAGTAGAAGGAGAAACATCTCATCAGGACATACCACCACCTCCCCCTACTACCCTACCACATGATCCCATTCAAAATACTCTTACTTATATTGCTGGCTCCCAATATCACCTTAGTAGACAATTAGACTACAATCATCATGCCATGACATATTTAAACCAAAGAATGCAAACCCTTTCCCCAAACCAAACTGATGAATATCCATATTCTTTAAATCCAGGCATGCTCAATCCATACAATCCTTCGTACAACTACTATCAAACTCCACCTCCACCATCCATGGATCTAACGCATACTCAATTTTCATCCATGCAATTGCAAGATATTGTTGCTCATTTCTGATTTGACCGAGTTCCTACATTCTTGGAAGCATATGCTTTAACCAAGACGAGAGCTCTGGATTGGCAAACCTTGGTCCAATACTATGGAGCTGAGCCATTTATTGGGAAAGATCCTGACGTTGATGTAATTCTTAAATCTTTTCAGTGAGTGTTGGAGTAATATTAGTTGTAATGACTTGCTTTGAATGATTGTTATGGATCACTTCTGTATGATGTGTCTATCTTTCCATATTTCTTAATGAAATTGGTTATCCTTTTGACTTGGATGGATATTTTTTTTGCACATGAGACATCTTGTAAATAAATGGATTATAAAGATTATTATTGTAAAGCATACAAATTAAGGGGAGTAACAAATAAAAAACTTGTGGTTAGAATTAACAACAATCGTTGACACAGAAACAGTCTCGGTCGAGACCTGTTCGACCGAGAACACTGTCGGTCGAGAAATCGTCGACCGAGCAGGTCTCTGTTGTCAAGTCTGAAATAATTCTGCTGCAAATGATTGCTCATCAAATAATTTTAAACCAAGGATGCATGTTGAACATCATTTGTGAAACAGAGTATTCTTTTATGCATATGGACACTCTTCAAACATATTGCAAAGCATTTAAGTCTTTATTTGGGATATCTAAGGGGGAGCTCATAAAAACAACTTTGACCATTTGATTGAAGAAGCTTACAAAAACATTGTAACCACCATGTGTAGCTGGAAATTTTCATTGATTATAAAGAAATTTATGAATTTATTGAAAATGGTATCTTGTACTTGAAGGAACTCTCTACCCAAAACAGGGCTTAACATCCCTTGCATTTGGATGGAGACATTTTATGTACTCTAAGATTAGAGGATTCTCATTTAATTTAGGGCTTAACATCCTTTGATAAATGAGAAATAAATATACATTCATCATAAGCTTAAGGGAATCTCATATCATTTCAAGGCTTAACATCCTTTGCAAATGATTGAGAAACAAATTGTGGATAAATTAGTCAAAAATCCATGTTCCTAATAGGATATCTATTTAAGGGGGACCATAATATAAAATTAAGGGGGAGAAGAAAAATAAAATATTCAACTTGGATATCTTTTTGAAATGACAAAGGGGGAGAAAGAATCAAAAATATAAATGAGTTTCATAACATCTTGGCCAGCACTCACTTGCAAAACATAAATGGCTATAAAAGGTAATTTTCAGGTATGAAACTCACATGCTTTATATTTCCTTTATTTATATTTTGGAAATGTTTGTCATCTTCAAAAAGGGGGAGATTGTTGGCTAAATAGACATCTATAAATCCCTTTGTTTTGATTATGACAAACATTTCATTCTTATTAATCTAACGAGCTACTTGAGTGTGCAGGACTAAGATGGATGGCAAAGCAACTAGGGAAAATCCACAAGCTAAAATGTTTATATTTTCATGCAATGTAATCATTGTTGTAAAAACTTGTACAAATATATAATGTACAAGTACTTAGAATTGCATGTAAATCAAGCGTTAGATTTTCCCTAGCCAAACACCATAGTTAGACATGTCATCCCATTTAAATAGGATCATTTATGCACACTCACACATATAATTAGTGCCTAAATTGAAATCTTGAAACAGGATCATTCTCGGTCGACAAACTCCTCGACCAAGACACTCTCGGTCGACAATCTTCTCGACCGAGAAAGATCCAAAGTAGCCGTTAGACACAACAGACAAGTTAGTTGGCAGTTGAAGAAAGACGTTGCAAATCACTTGTTCCAGAGAGCCTGTCGGTCGACAAAAGTTCGACCGAGTAGGTGTCTCGGTCGACCGAGATGGTCTCTGACAGCAACTGCAGAATAAATTAATTAGCCGTTGTTAAAGCAACAACTTTGTACCTAACGGCTAGTTAAGCACTTAGAAACCCCTAGAAGTTTTCTAGAACGTCCTTAAGCATACTTAGGCCATTCCTATAAATAGGACAAGCCATAGGACACTAGAATTCACTTATTACACTTGAGAATACACTTGAGCATACTTGAGCAATCTATTGCAAGAAATTTGAGCACTGTGATCATTAGTCTACATTCTCCTTAGCTCAATCTCGTGTCCTATAGGCTAGATTCTCCTATCCACAGCAATCACAAGTTCACACACTTGGCTAGGAGATCTATATGCTTGATCAAGGAATATCAAGCCTTGGGCTTAAAGGATAAGTTGTAATTTCCTTTTTCTTTCTTGTTCCTTTTTATTATTTGTACACTCCTTGCTACTCCTAGGGTTGGAGGCTGCGGATTGGAGAGGATTGACTTCTCAGGTGGAGAAGGGGACTTCAAGCTACTTCAAGAAGGCTATCGCAAGGGAAGCTACTTCAGAAGGCTGGTGCAACGGGAGTTGGTGCATCTACTTCAAGGGAAGGCTGCTTCAAGGTTGGGCGATTACTTCTAGGTGAAGGCTGCTTGAAGGGTTTGGGAAAAGAAATTGTATTTTATGTAAAGTCCTTGTGAGGTAATAAAATAAATTTCTTTTCAAATCCCGGTTGGGTAAGCAACCGGGTAGTGGACTGACGGCTATAGTATTTGCTATAGTTGGAACCACTCTAAACCCTGTGTCTCATTGTCCAAATCTTCAGTGTGGTTGTTTGAGTTTAAATTATTATTAAATATCTTTATAAAACTCTATTCACCCCCCCTCTAGTAGTTTTCAACATTTTGCCGCAAAATGGCAAAAGTTCCCTTACACAAGAAAAAGAAAAGAAAAGTGTGGTAAGGGGTTGATCGGGAAATTAGAGGGAATCATCCCATTCCCCTAATGTATTCCATGGTCACACGAAGCAACTTGGCTGGTTGGTATGGATTTTGGGATATCATGAGGAGATGACAATCCAAAATTATGATCATAAAAAATCAAAGAATAGGGTCCAAGCAGAAATACCCTGGGTGCAATTGAATCGACATGATGTGAGGATGGAGATAAGGCGTTGACATCACGGTCTAGTTACCAATCTTGTGAAAACAACACACAAGGATAGGAGAACAATTGAAGTGAGAGAGATAAACCCAGAGATGTGACAAAATTGGGAGATATATGCCATATACATAGGTTAGGGTTCTTATGCTTGGTGTGAGGAGGCTTTGAGAAACATGAGTGTGAATTTGGGAAAAACATGAATACTGAGAGAGAGGGTTATGTATAGTTATAGAAAGATGTGTCTTTAAATTTTGAACCAATGGAAAATATTTTAAGATGTTTCATGGAGTGTGGTCGGAGAAACCCTTGTCGAAAGAATCATGTTGACTCAAGGTCAATTAGGTCAATGTTGACTCACATCTAAATTGACTAAACTCATGTTTTAATGATGACTAACCATTCCACATATTGGTGTCAAACGTCTCTACTTTAATGATTTCATATTAGGTATAGACAAACTCCAAATGTCCTAGCTTGTGCATCTCAAATTCAAGAAAAGACAAGTCAAAGTCAATACAAGTGCACGTTTTTGTAATATGATGTAAATCCTTTAGAATCATGTTGTAAATCACTTTAAATGATTGTATGACTTGTAATTAAGATTAGAAAAAATTAGGAGCACTTAGATCGAATGTTTAAGCACTCAAAAGCCATTTTCTAAAATTCACATCATGTTGTTCATCAGTCGAGTTCTGTTAGTTGCAAACTCGACCGATCCTGATTGGATATTGAAAATAACATTTGATCAGTCGAGTTTACACTACACAAAACTCGACCAATGGAGTAGCTGACCAATTCAATTTTCATTGGTCAGTCGAGTTTCACCAGGACAAACTCGACCGATGGTCTGAATATCAGCTTTGTCTTTTACTATATCGATCGAGTTACCCTTATCGAAACTCGATCGATTGCACTATATGGAAAAGTGCAAAAAAGTGCTTCTAGCCATTGTATAGTTGCAACAAGTGAAAATATATCTGTTGCAAGCCACAAAATGGCTAGTTTCCATTCTCAAGTGTTCCCAAAGGCTAAGAGGCATCCCCAACTATAAATAGGACCCCTTGGGCTTCATTTCAAGGTTGGTCATTCACTATGAAGGTCCCTATTCTATAGTTGAGTGATCCTACAACCTCCTCTCTCTCTCTAAGCTTAATCACTTGCTACATCCATTAGAGTAAGTAGGATATTTGTAAGAGAGCTCGTCCTACATGTATATCGTGTGAGTCTCTCACTTCCACCATCTCCCTATCTCTCATTTAAATCATGAAGATGAAGGTTCTCTCTCTTGGCTAAGAGAGGTGAAGAAGAACAAGGGAAGGCGTCCCTTGGTGAAGATCAAGGCTGAAGACTTGGAGCTAGAGTGGGTAAGCCCTTGGTGAAGGAAGAAGACTCCTTGCTCAAGTGGATAAGTCCTTGGTGGAAGCTTCTCCGAGTGAAGGTGAAGTCAAAGGCGGAAGATCCAAGAAGAGTGGGTAATCCCTGCAAGGCTGAAGACTTGTGCAAGAGTATGTAAGTCCTTGGAAGAAGGTGGAAGACACCTTGCAAAGTTGGTAAGTCCTTGGTAAGGTTGAAGACTCTTTGTATTGGATAGGTAAGTCCTTTCGTGGTCATGTATTATATCTCTTATAATGAATATAATGAATATGCAAGGTTAAGAAATCCTAGAGGTTGACATCTCTAGGTAGTGGACTGACTCACTTATAGTTTGAAGTGTGGAACCACTCTAAAATAGTTTGTCAATTGGTGTATGTTCAATCTCTCTCCCTTGCTATGCATGTTTTAGTTGCACTCAAATTTCCTATTTAGCAACCAAATCTTGTGATATATCTTGAAGGTCTAATGAATTTTGGTTAAGTGCATTCATCTCTATTCACCCCCCTCTAGAGCATCTAATCATACATCTAGGATCCAAATATTGGTATCAGAGTGGGTCTTCTCCAAGCATACTTCCACAAGTAGGAGAATATGGGCGACTACCAAGGAGGGTGATACTTGATCAGCCTACTAATATTTGATGGGAGAAATTTCCTCTATTGGAGAAGAAGGCTTCAATTCTACATCCAAGGATCAAGTCTTAAGATGTGGCAAATGGTGAACAACCCATAAAATCTACCAACAAAAAAGATTGAAGAATGGGATGAATCTACCTTGACGAAAGCAACCTTGAATTCTAGAGCCATGTACATCCTCTATGCCTCCATGACCACCACCGAGTTCAACCTGATTTCTTTATGTGAAATAGCCTATGAGTTATGGAGAAATATATGCATTACTTATGAGGGGATAGATCAAGTGAAGGAAAGCAAAGTCTACATGCTCAAAGGGATGCTTGAGAACTTCAAGATGGGAAAGGAGGAGATGATATCCAACATGTACTCAAGGCTCAATACCTTTGTGAATGGTCTTGCAGTTCTAGGTCATCCTATGTCTAGTGGAGAGATCAACTCAAAGATCTTTGGAACTCTTCCCAAGAGGTGGGAACCCAAGGTAACTTCCATTGAAGAATCAAGGTCTCTTAAGGATATTACTATTGAAGAGATTATTGGAAATCTACATGCACATGAAGCCACACTTGACAAGAGGGAGGAAGTAGAAAGACAAGATGAGAAAGAACTCAAGAGAATGAAGAAGGATGAAATCAAATCTCAAATCAAGGCTATTGTTGGTCAAGCTTCTCCATCCTCTCAAGTTGAAGAAAATTTCATGTACTCCAAGGATAAACTCTACAAAGGCAAGTCCTCCTCCAACCGGTGCCTCAAGTGTGGAAAGAAGGGTCAATTCAAGATAGATTGTCTACAAGGCAAGAAGACCCATCATCATAAGAAAAGAGAAGATAAGTGCCACTCAAGCTCAAGTGACTCCTCTAACTCAAGCTCAAGTGAAGAATCAAGTGAAGAGTCAAGTGGTAGCTCAAGCTCTAGTGATGAAGGAGAATGCCATTTTGCTCTTATAACATCAACAAGTAAGGACTCAAGTGAGGTAAATCTAAACTCTTTAGATAAAGAATCTTTGATTGCTATTATTCATGATACTTGTGCCTCTCATAAGTATTATAAAAGGAAAAAGAAAAAGCATGCTAGAATTGTTGATAATATGCATGTAGAACTAGATGATCTTGAATGATCTTGAACATGCTAATTTTTGCTTGTTTGATGACAAAAATGCTTGTATTAGCCAAGTAGACTCTCTTAAACTTGAAAATGCTAGTTTGATTGATAAGATTAGATTTCTAGAAGCTCAACCTTTCATGCCTAGTTATAACAAAGAGCATACTTTAATTGTTGATTCTCTCATGCATGATATTGATGTTCTTAAATCTGAAAACAAGGACAAAGATTTTGTTTTGCAAGAATTAGAAATAAAAAATGCCTCCTTGCTTGCTAAAATCAATGTGCATGAATCTTGTTCTAGTTCTACTAGTAGAGAGAATGATGTTGCTTCTCTTCATATTGATAGAGATTCTTATTTAACTAAAGCTCTTTGCTTAAAAAATGATCTTTTGCATGCTAAAGAAAATATAAATCATTTATCTTCTGCTATTGCTTCTCTCAAGCTTGATAATGACAGTTTAAGATCTTCTTTGCAAAGATTCTTAGTTGGTAAAAAGAATCTTAATGACATCATACACCATACTACTAAACAAATTAGTAGATGTGGTTTAGGATATGATAGTAGTCAAAGGAACAACAAAGTTAAAGGACCTCAAATATTCCATGGAGAATCCTCTAGTTCCAAGACTATGGGCACATGCAACTATTGCAATGATTTTGGTCATTATTCTACTTGTTGTCCTTTTAGGAAAGCACCCAAGAGAAATAGGACTTGGGTTGCTAAACTAACCCCTCCGGACCCAAAAACGTGATTGGGAACCATTTCATCTTTCTTCTTGTAGGTACATGCAAATGGGTTGACTTGAGCTATTGAATTGCAAATTGACTTGTCAATCCACATGAAAGAAGAAAGGGGAGATGTGTAGAGGGTGACAACAAATGGAAAAAGGAATGGTAAGAAAAAAGGTAAATGTTTTGTTGCTTATAACCATTTCTAACTTGTTTTTTTCAAGTTCGTGTGCACTATGCATGTGGTTTTTGAGTCAAAAGTTGTATTTTGTGTTTCTCTTCACACTCTTGCTCAAAAACTATTTCTAATGCTTCTATAGTGCATTACTAACTTGCTTACACATGTTTGGATATGGTTTGCATATCTAGCATGCTTTTAAATATGTTTTTATGAAATGTATGTGCTTTTTGACAGTTGCTCTGTCGGTCAAGTTTTCCCTATTTGAAACTCGACCGATAGGCACCTATGGGTGTTTCCAACAGCTGACATCGGTCGAGTTGTCAATACACAGAACTCAACCGATAACACTGTGCACAAAATATACATTTGGCTAATTGAATGAGAATTTCCCTCTCAACTAGATTTTATCAACCAATAACCTTATTCTTTGGCACTCTCATTTGGTACCTTTATAAATGCATATCACCATGTTCTAAATTTCCTATCTTGCTTACAACTCTATCTCTCTAATTGCTCTAAATTGGTATACCAATATCTTGCAATTACTTGCATTGAGTTGTTTTGCAGGTTTTGATGATGATCTCTTTGGATCTCTTGGTTGTGTCTAAAAATGCTTCTGTTGTACTCCAACTTTCTACATCTATCTAGGTGTATATCTTGTTTTGATACAACCTTGAGGTTATTAGTGGTAATCATCTTTTGGTAATGATGCATATTTTTATGTGAGTTATATCCTTTCATGCTTCTAAAATTACATATCTCTTTGTTTGGATATATCTCTACATATACTCATAGCTTTCTTTATCTTGTGTATCTTTTGGTATATCTTGCTATTATATTCTCCTACTAGTAGTCCTAACTTGTGATATCATCTACTAGTAGTTCACATATATGTAGTTCTAACCTTGTTTATAATTGGCATCTCTTCTCATCAAGTGTTATATTTCACTATATGCTATGCTTGTATCTTATCACATACATGCTCAAGTGTGTTCCTTTACTTGCATATCTACTATCTTGAGTTTCTTACATAACATTGTGATGCAGGGTACATAGATCTACATTATATGTAGAAATTGGAGTATTTTTGGATTTTATGCAAACTTTGCTCCAGTTTCAATTTTTGCTGCTAGAGTTAGTGTTTTTTATGTAGAAATGACTTTCTGAGCAAGGCTCATCACTTTGCCATGAGCCCTAACAATTTTTGGGAAAATTTTGTCATCTTGAGGGTCAAAATTGTGATTAATTATTTTTCTACAGCACCTTATCCTGCATTTTTGGGTTGTTCAAGTGCATGCTTTAACTTGCTTTTCTTTCTATGCTTGGACATGCCCCTAGTTGTGCTCTTCTACTCTCCTTTTATAACTTTTTTTATCTCCTCTCCTTTAACAAGTGGTGTTTCTTATTTCTTCATAACCCCACATTTTGAAATGACAAAGGGGGAGAAAGCTATGTCTTCTTTTGATAAAAGAGGAAGATGACATGTCTTACATGAAGAAGAGAAGCATGTCCATATAAAGGGGAGAAGGTAAATGGGAGAAGACATATATGTGTATAACATATATGAGTAGAAGACATAGTATTCTATAAATGTTATGAAAGATAACCATGCAGGAGAAATAGTAGCAATTGAGGGGGAGTATGACAACTCCACTAGCATCAATTGAGGGGGAGCATATGAACTCAATTCTATTGAAAACCCTAGGCTTCTCCATAGGTATGACTTCACTTAAATGCTTTCAATACATTTATGGAATGGTTTGTCATCTTCATAAAGGGGGAGAATGTTGACTCAAGGTCAATTAGGTCAATGTTGACTCACATCTAAATTGACTAAACCCATGTTTTGATGATGACTAACCATTCCACATATTGGTGTCTAACGTCTCTACTTGAGTGATTTCAGATTAGGTATAGACACACTCCAAATGCCCTAACTTGTGCATCTCAAATTCGAGAAAAGACAAGTCAAAGTCAATACAAGTGCAAATTTTTGTAATATGATGTAAATTCATTAGAATCATGTTGTAAATCACTTGTAATGATTATATGACTTGTAATTAAAGCTTAGAAAAAATTAGGAGCACTTAGATCGAATGTTTAAGCACTCAAAAGCCATTTTCTAAAATTCACATCAGGCTATTCATCGATCGAGTTCTGTGAGTTGCAAACTCGACCGATCCTAATTGGATCTTGAAAATCACTTTTGATCGGTTAAGTTTACACTACACAGAACTCGACCGATGGAGTAGCTGACCAATTCGATTTTCATTGGTCAGTCGAGTTTCCCCAGGACAAACTCGACCGATGGTCTAAATATAGGCTTTGTCTTTTACTCTATCGTTCGAGTTACCCTTATAGAAACTCGACCGATTGCACTGTACGGAAAAGTGCAAAAACGTGCTTCTAGCCATTGTGGAGTTGCAACAAGTGAAAATATATCCATTACAAGTCATGAAACAGCTAGTTTTCATTCTCAAGTGTTCCCAAAGGCTAAGAGGCATCCCAACTATAAATATGACCCCTCGGGCTTCATTTCAAGGTTGAGCATTCACTATGAAGGTCCCTATTTTATAGTTCAGTGATCCTACAACCTCCACTCTCTCTCTAAGCTTAATCACTTGCTACATCCATTAGAGTGAGTAGGATATTTGTAAAAGAGCTCATCCTACATGTATATCTTGTGAGGCTCTCACTTACACCATCTCCCTATCTCTCATTTCAATCATGAAGATGAATGTTCTATCTCTTGGCTAAGAGAGGTGAAGAAGTACAAGGGAAGGCGTCCCTTGGTGAAGATCAAGACTAAAGACTTGGAACTAGAGTGGGTAAGCCCTTGGTGAAGGTACAAGACTCCTTGCTCAAGTGGGTAAGTCCTTGGTGGAAGCTTCTTCGAGTGATGGTGAAGTCAAAGGCGGAAGATCCAAGATGAGTGGGTAATCCCTGCAAGGATGAAGACTTGTGCAAGAGTAGGTGTTACGACCCCACCTCTCGATAACCCCCAATTAAGGGAGACCGAGAGGTCGAAGCCGCACCCATAACTTCCGGATCAAAGGTTCGGCAATTAACCAAGAATAATTATCAAATTTTAACAGACTATACTGAAAAGCTGTAAGAAAATAACTTTTTGCATACCTTTTTGAAAACTTGGATCTCTAAACTTCTATCCACTTAAGGATTCTATTCTAACTAATCCTCCTTGTATTTTACTTCATGTATTACACAGTATGACGATTTATTGTTTGTCCTTTTGGCTTGTACCTAAAACGCTGACAAACAAAACGTCGGTCAGCCGAAGCTGGTATGTGGGGAAAACAATAATCATGTAATTATGTTAACAATGTAATCATTCAATTAATCATTTAACAACTAAGATTACCTTTTAGATATAACTTCGCGATCCAGGAGTACCCTATCCTCTATGTTGTCCTCATTAAACCACTCATGATCCACCTATAAGTGAACCAATTTCTAGGGTTGAGTCACATGACACTAGTCGTAAGTAGCCCACTCCTTAACTCATGGTAGGCTAATGAGTCTCATGGCACTACACGTAGGTAGCCCAGTTTCTAACTCTTGGTAACCTAGACCTTGCTCTAGGATTACCCCTTCTTCTTAGCCTTTTCAAATAAATAGAGGTGGACCCGGATCTAGTCAGTTATATGCGCACATTTATAGTGATAATCATAGTCACTTTATAATTGCATGAATTAAATAAACATCCAATAATTATTTTCAAGCAACTGATTAAAACTTCGAGAATCGCCGTGAAACTAGAGCAATTATTCATAAGCGTAACCACATACCTTTGATTGTAGATTTGAGACAAGATTAAGCAGAACAAAGAAATCCCAATCAAGCAACCAATTTTGCACAGAATCCTGAAATAAATATACCAATTTCCTTTTATTAATATTTATCCAATATCATCACATCCCTTAGGATTTCTATTCCAATTTTAGGGTTTCCTTGGAAATTAGGGTTTTTGCCTCCACTGTTAACATTATGATCCCTAATTTATCAAAACTACATAAAACCCTTAATTCTTCATTTTAATACTCTTAACAGGTTTAGGATCCTTATTAAACAACTTATTTCCTTAATCCAAATAAATATTATTTTTCTCCTCTTTTATCTCAAATTAGGGTTTCCATTTAGATTATCCTTCTTTTATAGATTACAACTCTAAATTAGGCAACCTTGCATACAAAATGGATAAACAAACCACCTTTTATTCATTAGAAAACCCTGATTATTATAATAAGGGTATTTACCCATAATTAGGGGCTTAGAATCATCATTTCACACCATTAATATCCCATAGGTTGCAATTACTCAATTTCATCAATTAAGTATTAAGAACTTAACCCTAATTCTCCATTATCTTCAGTAAGGATTCTTTAATCTCGCTTATGTTCAAGAATCATTATATTTCAGTTGTTTACTAGAAAATTTCGAATTATAACCACTAATACTCATGTTTTCCCAAAATTAGGGTTTTTATCCTATTAAACCATGTACATAATCATAAGAACCCTAAAAGTAACATATTAATCATCCTTTTATGATTTTACCCTTTTCTTTACTATTAACTGGTTTACTTTGATCAACAACTAAAATAAAGATTCATCATGATTGCTTTTATCTCTTTCTAGGGTTTTTCCATTATTTAATGCATTAAAAGATGAAAAACCCTATACTTCTTGAAAATCTTTTACAATCAGGATCTACTATCATTTTTATCATGCTCTACGCATTTTTCTGATCAAAAAGCACTACTTATTTTCATTTTTTGGGCAAAGGATCTATTTTTAATGGTTCATACAAGGTCACACCATTTTCTTGGATTATCGACTAGAGAGGCGACTTACTTGGGTTTTTCAGAAAATTGTTGGCCGTCAGATCTTTAGTTGTTGCAAACCGAGCGTGATCCAAGGATCCTCCTTGTGCGTGCCCACTCACCAACTGTTAAACGCCCAGCGAACTCCATCCGTTGATCTTTGCCTTTGGCCCATCATGGACTCCGATCGAACGTCCACTGCACTTCGTCTCCAGCCTGTCCCAGCAAACGGCTTCACGGCGGTGCTGCAGGGAAAGCTCACCGGAGAAAGTTGATTTCTTCAACTCGGAGCATGAGGGAGCGATAGACAGTGCCATCCTGGTTCGTGAGAGCAGACGCATTTGAGAGGAGTAAAATATATATAGTTGGGACCTATTTCTAGGGTTTGCTAACTCACTGTCGTCACCTGCCTTTCAAGGTAATTAGGGGTTTCTTATAGATGCATCCAAAGCACAAGGAACTAGGGTCTAACTTGCGTGGAAAAGCCTCCCGAACGCAACCATCATATTTTCTCGTTTGCATAACGACTCAATCGTGAGAAAATCAGGTGGAAAGAAACTACTGGCAGCGGCCTATCTTCCTAGTTCGACTAGAACTGGAAGATGCACAGCTAGCATTTGATCATAATCCAACGGTCCACACTGTTTGTGTCTAAACAAAGGAAAATCAAATTTCCATTTTAAAGGGAAAACCCTTTAGTTTTCAACATAACTTTGGAAAATCATAACTCTCCAACCATGACTCCGTTTAATACCAAATTTTGAGGGAATCTTAATAACGACTTAATATATCATTATGCCAAGTTTGAGCTCATTATCTAAAAGAAAAAGTACCTTTTTATTAGGTGCAAGATATTACTCGATTAGGTATATTTCTCACTTATTGTCTCTTTCCTTTGCTATTTAATTATCATTCTGAGTTCCTTGAACCTTAAGGAACCGTAATGGATCGAAATCCCCATCTTGGGAATATACATTAGCCTTTTATTTATCTTTTATCCTTTATTTCCCATTATCTTATTTGTTTCTTATCACAATATTTCCCTTTGAGGATTTCTCTTTGTTTCTCTTTTATTTTCCTCATTGGTATTCCTTTTTACCTTTAGGAATCCTTGGGATACGAAATTCCACCAAGACTAACTCAATTACACCTCTTGTCAATTGTTTTCCACATTTTACCATTGTTTTCAATTTCTTTCTTAATAAAGAAATACCTAATTAATCTTTTCTTTTCTCATCGCTTTCTTTTTTGCAACTTGGGACTCCTTGGAACCCAAGGAACCCTATAGGCACGAAATCCATCCTTTGATTACATCTTTTTGCCTTCTAGAGGCTTCTACCTCTTCTTTTTCTCAAATATTCAATTATTAAATTACTAATTGAATTTTCTTTGTTATTTGGGCCCAATAGCCAATAAAGCCCACAACACAGACATCAAGGCTGTTGTAAACAAAATCCATGTATTCAAAAAAAAATATACTATTCTTTGTTCAATTATCTTTAATATGAGAAATTACATTTCTCACCAGATGAACCCAAAAATTGGGGTTGTAACATCCTTCACCTCTTATAGGAATTTTGTCCTCAAAATTCTATCAAGCAAACAAACAATATAGGATAACACTTTTCCATGTCCATCATTGGCCCCTATGTGGCTTTACCCTACCCATGGCACTTCCAAAGAACCTTCATCATCACTTATTCTTTTCTCCTAGTTCTTTCACTCTGGCGTCTATAACTGCACAGGTGACTCAGGTCATTTCAGCCTCCCTTGGGGCCCACTAGGTTCATTGCTCAGCACATGGTCGGGGTACCTCACATAGTGCTCTAAATCGGACACATGGAACTCATTACACATTACTTTATCCCGAGGGGTAAGGTCAATCTTAACCTTCTCTACCAAACCATATTAAAAGAACCCAAACATCGGGGACTCAGCTCCCTTATCTATAACTTAGAGGGATCGGATTTTCAGATATTCTTCCACAGTAACTTGTATGTCAGTCAACTTTGCATCTTCTCACGACTCTCATCGTCACTAGGCTCCTTTCAGCCCTTGCACAATCAAAGTGACTTCCTCCACACACACTGTGGTCCCTTTTCTAACCATCATGTGGTCCTTTTCTAACCATCATGTGGCCCTTTTCTAACCATCATGTGGTCCTTTCACCAACATCACCTTACTGAAGTGGTGACCGACACAACCTCCCTTACAGAGCTTCTTATAAAACCCGATATTGGCTATGGTGGTCATTGTCACATCTTTCATAGGACAAGAACTGTCTCTAGATATAACCCTGAACGAGCACACATGCCCTCATCAGACCCTTTGGTCTGGATTATACTAACCATAGTTAGGGGTGATACACCATACTAACATTGATTTCTTCATGTACCTACTTCCACTTTATGGAAGTGAACCTCTAGGTCAAACTCAAGATCCTTTGAACTCACATCGTGGTGTAGTTGAACCATCTCTCTTATGGGTAGTTCAACCAGATCTGTCCCTTGACAAAACTCTTTCTTTCTCATTGTCATCTAGGAAAGGTGATCTATCATAACCCATATTGCATCTCGACCTTCCTTGGTCCTGAGGATACTTACAACATCCATAGAGATGAACTCCCCTCCCCTTTCAGGGACTCTTTATCCTTTATATCAATGCACTGGGTTACCGATGCTCATCCTTCACCTCCTATCATGCATGGCAACATACCACGTGCAACCTCATCTTAGGCATCTAAAGTATTACTGTCACTTATTAACTTGGTAGTACCACGGTGTATGGTGATCTTCAATCATGATTTCCTGTATGTCATGATTCCTCAAGATCATTTCCTCCGAAACCCTAAACCACTCTAGTCGGGTTTCATCACCTTCTTTTCCAAAGAAGTGCATCTGAGGTTCTACCACCATCCTTTCATTGCATCAAGGACTAGACTGGCTAACCAAACAACCCTTAACTTTTCCACGAATCTTGTTACATCTGAGTGTTATCCAAACACCTTTCCCTTTCAAACTTAGGGTTAGCCAAACAACCTCTTCTATCTTCTAGTCAAACAAGTCAGATGTATCTTAGCCAGAGCATCCATTACCACTTCCCATCCTTAGGCATTAGGTAAAGTTGATGACTTACACCTTCATGCATTTCACTTATCCTCTCACCTCAAACTCTATCTTCATTAAGAACACTCTCTGATTTCATCATCATGGTGATCAAACTCAACCTGGTATTACTTGTAAGTTCTACATAGCTAATGATAAAAACATCCTCATAAGGTGACTACCTCATTCCTCTTAGTGCTTGCAAGCCATCCATGTATCATTCACTTTAACAGGGTAGGTTATCTTTCCTATCCCCATTTCTCGTGGCAACGTTCCAACCTACATCATCTCTTATCCTTGGTGTATGGCATGCGTAATGCCCTATCTCTCACTCCCATAACAAGAGGAAATAAGCATTTGGCTGCAGTCCAAATACAGAGTTCTTCCTGTTCCAAGAGTATAGATGGTACATACCACCTTGTCAATACACCTTTACATCTAAGTTGCAAAGTGCCACATATGTCTCTACATCACAGACATCATGATATCAAACTAGTCTTGGACCTACTGAGGTTTATATCCTTGGTCATCTCCTCTAGGTCTATAGGGTACCGACTCTTTTGGGGTCATCCCTCTTCCCTCATGCATCAAGAGAGTGCCCTACTCATATGCCCTTTGTGTCCCATGAGTTCATGAAGGTGATCAATCTCCAAACCCATGGCCCTCAGACAATGATAGTTGTTACCTCCGGACCCTATGGTCATGTGCAACTGGGGAATTAGGCAACTCCTACTTTCATCGGTCTTATCCCTACCTGACCCTAGGATAGACTTAGGATTCTCCATTAGAGTACATGTTCACTTAGAACCTTACCCAAGTCTTCATCATCTCTCTTTCTGCATTCATGGGCTGGCTTTCATCCTTTCATAGGGATCATGGAAACCTGCCTACCTTGGTCAAGCCCCATACCGGTTACCTCCATGGTAACACTTTCATATGCAATTAGAGATGGATATCTATGGGTCTACAGGTTCATTCTCATACCATGTACTTTTCACTTAGCTTCTCAAGATCCTATGAGACCTCTTTAGGTTACCTTAGACCAACAAAACTGATATACACCCTACCAAAGGGGTCCCTCTCCCAAGATGGGAGGGAAACTATCTCTTGACACCATAGTCACAAAAGCTCTTAGGTCTAGGATTTTACATACACATGAGCCTACTTAACCCTAGCAAGCTATTAAGGCACAAGCAGATCATCTACTGTACCAAGATAGGTCATACTTGTCCTCTTTCCTCAATGTTGGATCAAGATCATACCTTTCTTTATCATCAACCTAGCTGTGAGTGGTTCATCAAACACACCTTAAACTTAAGGGGCTTCCCCTTTTTCCTCTATACATGAGGAGTACCATGCTTGCTTCTATAGGAACTCAACTTCTCATTATGAGCATTAGGTACACCACTTCCCCTCTTAGGCCTAGGAACCCTAGGTTCACTTGTAGGTGTCCAACTGCATGATCTATCTCTTAACTATGAACCAAGCATGCAAAAGGCATGACATGCACTTCTCGTTATCCTTCAACTCGAGCAAAACTTAGGGTTGGGTCCCTTTAAAGGCAACCAAGCTATCATCAACTTTTAGGGATCGATCATGAGGCAACCACTATCATCCATTATTTAGGGTTTTAGGCTTCCAACCTTCTTTCTGGGTTTCCCGCTCTCTCTAGAGATAACCCTACATCCAACCTCACCATTAGAGGTCCTCTCTTCGTGAAGGTCAACCTCAAAAGCATGCCCTACATGGGTGAAGCCTAGGTTTGAACTTATGTTTGCTCAAGATCATCCATAACCCTTTATGCTCCATCGTAATTCCTTATCTAGGGTTTCATGCTACTGTCAGCACTATGACGTGCCCTAGGTGCCAGCTATACCCTACTTACACAAGCCCATAGGGTTTCTAAGGTCCTTCACTAACATCATCATCTAAGGAGCTATCTTTTACCCTAACATGCACGACCCTTCCCAGGGTTGGGTTTCCAAAGGTGTTAGGTCACCCATGGATCATATGGCATCCCAAAGGCATCTCTAACCTTCACTTAGGGTTAGGGTTAAAATCATCCTCAGAGGATGTTCCAGGTCTCTACTTGCAATGGAGATCTCTATCTCCAAGACTAACTTATCCTCCTGACAAGAAGGTCTAGCCTCAGGTCTCTTCTGAGGACATGACAACTTATGTCATACGACCTAAGCATGTATCTATTATTTATTTTGTGATTAATCTATTAAGCTTATGTCCATGCCATCTTATTTACATTCCTTTCATTAATTTGGTGGAGGATTCCTTAAACCTTATTAACCTTACCCATACCTCAAGAGGGTGAAGAAAGAAAACCTTAATCCTTCAAGTCCTTATCAGAATTTTGTGGTGAGAAGGGATGAATAAGATGAGAAGTCCTAAAGGTATCTTATTTCGATTCATACCCTAAGACTTTGGCCAGGCAGTCACATGGATCTGGGAGTCCTCGTATTCTGACTAGCAGTGCGGAGGAAAATATTGCCAACCCCCGGTCGTGATCCTTTTCTAGACACCTCCGTCTTTCGGATATTCCTCTAATAACTCCCTTGGGTTCTATAGAGTTTAAAAAATTCAATAATTATTAATGGTTAAGTGGGGAACCTATGTTCTGATACCAAATGATATGAACCCACCTCCCGATAACCCCCAATTAAGGGAAACCGAGAAGTCGAAGCCGCACCCATAACTTCTGGATCAAAGGTTTGGAAATTAACCAAGAATAATTATCAAATTTTAACAGACTATACTGAAAAGCTGTAAGAAAATAAATTTTTGCATACCTTTTTGAAAACTTGGATCTCTAAACTTCTATCCACTTAAGGATTCTATTCTAACTAATCCTCCTTGTATTTTACTTCATGTATTACACAGTATGACGATTTACTGTTTGTCCTTTTGGCTTGTACCTAAAACACCGACAAACAAAACGTCGGTCAGCCGAAGCTGGTATGTGGGGAAAACAATAATCATGTAATTACGTTAACAATGTAATCATTCAATTAATCATTTAACAACCAAGATTACCTTTTAGATATAACTCCGCGATCCAGGAGTACCCTATCCTCTATGTTGTCCTCATTAAACCCTCATGATCCACCTATAAGTGAACCAATTTCTAGGGTTGAGTCACATGGCACTACTCGTAAGTAGCCCACTCCTTAAATCATGGTAGGCTAATGAGTCTCATGGCACTACACGTAGGTAACCCAGTTTCTAACTCTCGGTAACCTAGACCTTGCTCTAGGATTACCCCTTCTTCTTAACCTTTTCAAAGCAATAGAGGTGGACCCGAATCTAGTCAGTTATATGCGCACATTTATAGTGATAATCATAGTCACTTTATAATTGCATGAATTAAAGAAAAATCCAACAATTATTTTCAAGCAACCAATTAAAACTTCGGGAATCGCCGTGAAACTAGAGCGATTATTCATAAGCGTAACTACATACCTTTGATTGTAGATTTGAGACAAGATTAACCAGAACAAAGAAATCCCAATCAAGCAACCAATTTTGCACAGAATCCTGAAATAAATATACCAATTTCCTTTTATTAATATTTATCCAATATCATCACATCCCTTAGGATTTCTATTCCAATTTTAGGGTTTCCTTGGAAATTAGGGTTTTTGCCTCCACTGTTAACATTATGATCCCTAATTTATCAAAACTACATAAAACCCTTAACAGGTTTAGGATCCTTATTAAACAACTTATTTCCTTAATCCAAATAAATATTATTTTTCTCCTCTTTTATCTCAAATTAGGGTTTCCATTTAGATTATCCTTCTTTTATAGATTACAACTCTAAATTAGGCAACCTTGCATACAAAATGGATAAAAAACCCACATTTTATTCATTAGAAAACCCTGATTATTATAATAAGGGTATTTACCCATAATTAGGGGCTTAGAATCATCATTTCACACCATTAATATCCCATAGGTTGCAATTACTCAATTTCATCAATTAAGTATTAAGAACTTAACCCTAATTCTCCATTATCTTCAGTAAGGATTCTTTAATCTCACTTATGTTCAAGAATCATTATATTTCAGTTGGTTACCAGAAAATTTCGAATTATAACCACTAATACTCATGTTTTCCCAAAATTAGGGTTTTTATCCTATTAAACCATGTACATAATCACAAGAACCCTAAAAGTAACATATTAATCATCCTTTTATGATTTTACCCTTTTCTTTACTGTTAACTAGTTTACTTTGATCAAAAACTAAAATCAAGATTCATCATGATTGCTTTTATCTCTTTTTAGGGTTTTTCCATTAGTTAATGCATTAAAAGATGAAAAACCCTATACTTCTTGAAAATCTTTTACAATCAGGATCTACTATCATTTTTATCATGCTCTACACATTTTTCTGATAATAAAGCACTACTTATTTGCATTTTTTGGGCAAAGGATCTATTTTTAATGGTTCGTACAAGATCACACCATTTTCTTGGATTTTCGACTAGAGAGGCGACTTACTTGGGTTTTTCAGAAAATTGTTGGCCGTTAGATCTTTAGTTGTTGCAAACCGAGCGCGATCCAAGGATCCTCCTTGCGTGCACCCACTCACCAACTGTTAAACGCCCAACGAACTCCATCCATTGATCTTTGCCTTTGGCCCACCATGGACTCTGATCAAACGTCCATTGCACTTCGTCTCTAGCTTGTCCCAGCAAACGGCTGCATGGCGGCGCCGCAGGGAAAGCTCACCAGAGAAAGTTGATTTCTTCAACTCGGAGCATGAGGGAGCGATAGATAGTGTCGTCCTGGTTCGTGAGAGCGGACGAAGTTGATAGGAGTAAAATATATATAGTTGGGACCTATTTCTAGGGTTTGCTAACCCACTGTCGTCACCTGCATTTCAAGGTAATTAGGGGTTTCTTCTAGACACATCCAAAGCACAAGGAACCAGGGTCTAACTTGCATGGAAAAGCCTCCCGAACGCAACCATCATATTTTCTCATTTGCATAACGACTCTATCGCGAGAAAATCGGGTGGAAAGAAACTACTGGAAGTGGCCTATCTTCCTAGTTCGGCTAGAACTGGAAGATGCACAGCTAGCGTTTGATCATAATCCAATGGTCCACACTGTTTGCATCTAAATAAAGGAAAATCAAATTTCCATTTTAAAGGGAAAACCCTTTAGTTTTCAACATAACTTTGGAAAATCATAACTCTCCAACCATGACTCTGTTTAATCCCAAATTTTGAGGGAATCTTAATAACGACTTAATCTATCATTATGCCAAGTTTGAGCTCATTATCTAAAAGAAAAATTACCTTTTTATTAGGTGCTAAATATTACTCGATTAGGTATATTTCTCACTTATTTTCTCTTTCCTTTGCTATTTAATTATCATTCTAAGTTCCTTGAACCTTAAGGAACCTTAATGGCTCGAAATCCCCATCTTGGGAATATACATTAGCCTTTTATTTATCTTTTATCCTTTATTTCCCATTATCTTATTTGTTTCTTATCACCATATTTCCCTTTGAGGATTTCTCTTTGTTTCTCTTATATTTTCCTCATTGGTATTCCTTTTTACCTTTAGGAATCCTTGGGATACGAAATTTCACCAAGACTAACTCAATTACACCTCTTGTCAATTGTTTTCCACTTTTTACCATTGTTTTCAATTTCTTTCTTAATAAAGAAATACCTAATTAATCTTTTCTTTTCTCATCGCTTTCTTTTTTGCAACTTGGGACTCCTTCGAACCCAAGGAACCCTAGAGTCACGAAATCCATCCTTTGATTACATCTTTTTGCCTTCTAGAGGCTTCTACCTCTTCTTTTTCTCAAATATTCAATTATTCAATTACTAATTGAATTTTCTTTGTTATTTGGGCCCAATAGCCAATAAAGCCCACAACACAGACATCAAGGCTATTGTAAACAAAATCCATGTGTTTAAAACAAATTATACCATTCTTTATTCAATTATCTTTAATATGAGAAATTACATTTCTCACCAGATGAACCCAAAAATTGGGGTTGTAACAGTAGGTATGTCCTTAGAAGAAGGAGAAAGACTCCTTGCAAAGTGGGTAAGTCCTTGGTAAGGTTGAAGACTCTTTGTATTGGATAGGTAAGTCCTTTGGTAGTCATGCATTGTATCTCTTACAATTAATATAATGAATATGCAAGGTTAAGAAATCCTAGAGGTTGACCTCTCTAGGTAGTGGACTGACTCGCTTCTAGTTTGAAGTGTGGAACCACTCTAACCGCTGAACAACAACAGTGATGTTTGCATGATCTTCGTGGTTGATCGTCCTTGTGCAATATTTTCTAGACTGGGGTAGTCATCATTTGTAGGTCTTTCCTGAGTCTTGGTTCGTACCCGGTCACTACTTGTAGATCTGCCATAGACATGATTATTTGTGCACCCTGGGGTCTCATTGGTATACGAGCAATCACCTTTTTCTCCCCTTCAGTCCTACGTAGTTAAATTGCAAACTGATTTATGGTATTGTAAATCCCACTCCATATCTATGGGATGTATGGGTGTGTCTCTCTCCACGTTCTCCTCTTGATCATTGTGGGCATCTTTACTGCCTTGTTTTCTTAGGTAAAAAAACACAATTTTTGAGAATAATAACAAATGGTAAAACCAATAGACAATGGCATTGACTTTTGTTCTTAACATTCATAACTTATAATATGATTTTTTTAATGAAGTGCCTTACCTTCAACTATTTCTCATTCTTTCTTAATCACAATATTGAATCACATTTTGTATTTATAATAAAAAAATGAGTTGAAAGTTATGCTTATTCATTTATATTCTTTACAAGCTCACACAAACATTAACTAGTTAACACAAGATTGAATATTTATGTTATGATTCCAATTCAACCTTATATAGTCTATAGGCTAAAGAAGGGGATTGAGCTATTAATATGTGAATGACAATTATCGTTGACCTTTAAATTATATTGTAAGATTGGTGAAACCAGTAGTTAAATAGAGTATGATAGTGATTGAGGAAACTACAAATGAAATCAAGTGATATGAATTGTACTATCTACAAATGTTATAGATACACTATTTAAAGATGTCCAACTCTAGGATTATAAAGCTTTGAGTATCGCCTTGTTCTAATCACAAGATTATACAGCAAGAAATTTCGTCTTTTAAAAAAATACCTTCCTTTTTAGGCAAGCATAAAATAACCATGCCCAAGGGACAACATTCCCTATCCTAGGGCCATACACTCAACACCTTTCGTAGACATATTGATCTTCATTAAATTCTTGTATAAGAATGAGACTAGATAGAAAGGAGATATTTCCAAGATAAGAATTGGGTCTATCTCTCTCACAAGTATCCCATTAACTCAAATTGAAGTATGCTAGTGTTGAATAATGAGGGATTTATTAGCATCTCTTTAAGAAAAAATCTCTCAACTATAGCATAGAGGACACTTGGTAATATAAGAATGCTTTAAGGTCACTCCTATTATATATAGTTCAGGGTGCCTACAACCTAGTAGACTTGATTAGTTGAATTGTAGCTAGTTTAGGTGGTGTAAGATAGAAACCCCATGGGTCTAGTTCCACCTTTTAGACCAATGAATAATTATGCAATCTAAAAATCTACAACTATGTATCATCATCCATATTTCCATGGAACTACTCGATATACCACTAAAGTGTTTGGTAGATTTGAGAATCAAGTTTCACCTTTGAAATCATAGCCAATGAAGCTTCCATGATTATTTTTGTTTGTATCGTTAACAAAGTTTCCTCAGGGAATAATCAACTGATGTAGGTATTTAGAAATACCTTCACAGTTAGATCCCTTTAGTTTTTCATGGAAAACTCTATTAATTTCAATTATTGGATGCAAATGTGCACATATCATACCATCATTTGGATCATGTTTGGTTGCACATCCAGGTTGTTTTGACTCAATTATCACTTTCATTCATGATAGATTCTATATTTTTAGCTATTCTTACTCGTCTCATGGTTTGGATTGTAGGTACTACATTTTGCAATGAAATGATGAGGAATATATCATATTATCACGTATTGGATCACTGCTCAAGTATCTACATGTTTTGGGGTTCACAACTGCAAAAATACCACTTTTTACGGCATGTAAAATTGACCTACACACCGTAAGTTATGAGCAGAATACACAGCAGCCCAGAACAACCATTGACACGCCGTGTCTTTAATTAAGACACCCTATGTCTTAAAAAGACATGACTTGTCTTATTAAATACACCCCGTGTTTCAGTCAAGAAATTGAATCATATTATCACTTATTGGATCACTGCTCAAGTATCTACATGTTTTGGGGTTCACAACTGCACAAATACCACTTTTTACGACATGTAAAATTGACCTACACACCGTAAGTTATGAGCAGAATACACAGCAGCCCAGAACAACCATTGACACGCCGTGTCTTTAATTAAGACACCCTATGTCTTAAAAAGACATGACTTGTCTTATTAAATACACCCCATGTTTCAGTCAAGAAATTGAATGCAAAACTCTAGATTTGCAGCAAAACCCTGTGTTTTATTAAATACATGCCATGTCTTATTAAGGACACATCATGCCTTATTAAAGACATACTGTGTAACCTCCAAGAACTTGATCCAAACTTCAGTTATTGCATAACACCCGCCATGTCTTATAAAAGATACATCGTGTGACTTGCAGATTTCACTAAAACAAAAATTTAACTGTCTCACACTTATATATACGACTCCAAGCCATCTTGGGACAATTACCACATACTATTTGGGACTTTTTGGAGGGTAACTCGACTGGAGGGATTCTAAGAGAAGTTGGAGGAGACTAAGGGAGATAGGAGGTGGTTACTCGAGAGAGAGACCTCTTCTTCTTCCTTCTTGTTCACTATTTGCAGCAAGGATCTTCTTGTTCCTCTTCTATCTGCTTGGGAGTGAAGACTTCTGGAGAAAGTACAACAAGCAAGGATGGAGCTTAACTTCTAGCTGGAGTTCTTCTCCGTTCTACTACTTCTCACAGACATACTAGTTCTTTCTACTCTTTTAATATGTCCTTTGATGTTTTCTGTTGCATGCACCTTCTTTCTCTAGCCATGGATGAGTAGAATATGATTCTTGGACATGGGAGAGTAACTCCCATGTCGTAGCTTGTATGAACATATGAATTTAATACTAAATGTTAGTTTCTTGCATGTTCCAAGAGTTGTTTCAGATCTGAAATGTTTGTTTATGTGATTGGCCATCATACTTGCATATTTTATACTTTCTTTCATAATCTGAGAAGATGTGTTTGAGAGTATGGAGTTACTCTTTTGGCAACTTGTCCTTGACTGTGAAAGTGGCTAGGATTAAGTTGAGGATCAAGGTTTGTGACTCGAAATGAAATACATACATGAGAGTGATGTATGGAGTTAGAATCACCATCACTTCACCAGGAGGTGAGTTATGACTACAAACCTCCTTTACAAGTTAATTAACATGTTTGAATTCTTATTTTAATATAAGCTATGATGTGATAGTGAAATCCCAAGTCTAGGCTCCTCCTAAATCTGAATCTTAACCTTTCTTAAGTGATAATTTACTGTATTGTTTTAAATATGTAAATTAGTTGTTTTAATCCAATAATCTTGTGTACAACGATCTAGATTATTGAAAATCAAAACTCTTGCGCCAATCTAACCAACGCTCCTTGTGTTTGACCTTGATTACAACTACTCTCGTATACTTACGAGAAATAGCTAGTTGAGTAAAAGATCATTATATGATTGAAAATCGTTAGTGTAACAAACCAACAAGTTTTTGGCAATATTGTCGGGGAGCATCGATATTCCTATTAGAGCAAGAGTTGTTGATAAGTAAATGAGACTAGATCACAACCTTCATATCCACCATAATATCCATAAATCATAATTCATCATGATCATCATAATTTGTTGTATCTTCCATGTTTGTTTTTGTATCTCACTCACCGTGTTTATTTGATAGAGCAATTGGATGGTAACTTAGTTCTTTTAGCTTTTCCATTTCACGTTATTTGCTTCTAGTCATTTGCTTTTGTTTCATGTTCACATTTTAGTCTTTTGTTTTCAATTAATTGCATGAAATTGAGTTGATAGTTTTCTCATGTTCAATACCTTCCTTATGCTTGAAACATCTCTTTATACACAGATAATGGCTTATTGGCAATAGTTGGGCATATATCACATCACTTGAATTTTTTTGATAATCATGGCTAATCATCTTGCATTTAAATATATGATTGAACATGAATTGCAATTATTTCTCTCTTGTCCTAACACATGTAAAAATTCGAAAATTTTGAGTTTATGAACTATAGAGTTGTCATTAACATCTTGATGATATTGCCAAAATTGTAATCAATATTCCACTGATTTTCTTGAGAAAAATCTTATAAATGATTGAGTTTCGAACTTATCTATCCTAAATGTGCTTGGCAATATCCGCAAAAGGGGAAGGGTAGAAAAAGGACAACGAGGTATCCAATGAGGTACCCAAATCAAGTGAAAATGGGGGGAATGTTTTTGCAAATCTAGTGAAACCCAAAAAGATGACTAAGTCGCACACACATTCTCCAACTCAAAAGGTTAGAAATGTGTTTGAAAGAGGGACACTAATTGTTATGACTATATCTGAGCTTAATGGGTAAGTTAGGGTTTATGTGGATGACTGAATGCTTAGTTATATTGGTCATTGATTAAACATGATTAATGATGATATCTCAATCATGATATGTTAAACCTACTGAGAACCCCAAGTATGCTATCTCTTTGTATAATTAGGGTTTGAGAAAATATAAACCCTAGTCGGCTGAAATTAGGGTTTTTACCAAATGGGATCATGTTGGGGAGGAATGAGCGAGGTATGAAAAGGAAAAAGAAAATGTTAGTTGAAGGCTAGGATAGCATGGCCGTGGTGGGTAGCACGGCTGTGGTGGGTCGTTGGTAGCACGTGCATTCTAGACGACACGACTGTTTTGAAAGAATTGAACTGTTGACCAACTTTTGTACTCAAATCTGAGGAAACCAATGCACCACAGCCGTGGTAGGTAGCACGGCCGTGATGGGCCCATCTTAGCATGGCCATGGCAGCTAGCATGGTCGTTCTGGGGCATTTTCTCTTCAACCGATTGTTCTGTAGCAGTGTACTATTATGTTTTTAGTTATATAATAGTAGCTCGTAATGATCTGAAATTTTAACTAATTCTTTACAACTCAATTAAAAACAAATGCTAAATTTTCATAATTTTTGGATAAGGTTTGATCTCTGAAATACATGAACTACAGTAACTTTTTTATGACAGAAAAATCTACTAAAATAAGAAAACGTTTAGTGAGGGGTCGATGTGCAATTCACCCAAGCAGCTAAATTTCTCTATTTGGTCAACCTAACACACTATTAGCTCTCATATTTGTGATTCATTCTAGAGAAATGTAATCCTAGAGAGAGAGGTAGAGTTAGGGTTTGAGAGGAGAAAGTGGTGGAATTGTTGATCTAAGGTTTCTCTATCTGAGATATGATGAAATCAAGTAAGTTTAGATTCTTTGCAAAGACTTTAATGGTGAATATTCTCTCACATGTCAAGATTACGCCCCTCCTCTAATTTGATCCAAAATGGTATGAAAACTTCCCCTTTTCTCACATTTCCTTCATACTCCCTCATTTTTAGGGTTTCCAAGTTGAAAGGAAGAAGAATTGGGTGAATTGTTAGGGATTTAATATGAGATCGAGATTTTCAGGGATGAGCTGCATTTTTAAGGTGTTTTCACACCTTAGGGTGAGTGAGAACTTCCTTTAAATATTAAATGGATTGATTTTCATCCATAATCTTTAATTGCTTAGTATGCGACTACAAACCCTGAATTGTCTGTTTGATCTAAGTTGTTGCAAAATGATATGAAATGGATTCTTCCTATGTTTGGATGAATTTTAGATGATAAAATCATATTAAAAATGTATAAAATACATCCTAATGAGAATTCCCTAAGTATTCACTGAGGTTATAAGAGTAAATTGAAATATAGGGAATTTGTCTATGACTGAAATTGTTGTATAATTAAACAAAGAAATTTGTTTATCTTGATCCCCTTGGTTATGAATGATTGTTTAACTGAATGCGTAGTACATATATGTCAGATATTATCTTGGATTTCATTTAAGGTGAATGGTGTTTGTTTGATATCTCAGTAAAGAGGGTGAAACCCTTGATGTGAGGAAAGTTGGATATTTGTGAATAGATATTGTGAAATCCATTTGAAGGAATTTTCTTGACATGTTAGATTTTATTTATTCAGTTTTATTTTAGATACATGATGACTCAGTGACTGGCATGAAAACCCAAATTCAGCACAGTTCCTAGGTTTCATACATATATTGATTGTATATGATTTGTTGAAAGCAGTCTTTATTCAGTGAATGTTTATGTCGCATGAAATTCTTATGCGAGCCATGTGATAAGTGAATGAGGTAAATGAAATCCTAAGGATAGGGTGTTCAATGAATCAAATATTGTGATATCAATGTTCTCAGTATGAGATGTGGTGATGCTTAACAGTTTAGTTGTGGTAAATGTTATCAAATGGTCTATGAAAAGAATGGCTTATAAAGCTAAACTAAGATATGTTGATGTGATGATTGAATTGTGAATTTAAAGAGTGAATAAGACATTTAGATGCCCTGAACATTGTAGAATCCTCATAGGATGAGGCCTGCGTTGTGGGGAGGAAATAGTTTCCCGACTGGAGGTAGTCCAATTCGAGGTAAGCCAGAGCACACCAGTAGGGTGCGGGGGTCTTGACCAGTAGGGCAGACTCCTTACAGTTGTGTGGTACCCAACACCAATCGGGTATGCCGGTGGTACCTATGTTACATGTTGTAATTGATCAGTGGTCAGTAGGTCCACTGATGCACAGTAAGCCTGAGGGCTTTGACTCACCGCATGAGTACCCAGGTTGAGAGGTGGTGTCTGAGATATCCGACCACTCCCTTGAGCCGCCGAGAGGCAGACGTGCCGAGGCCCGCTGCAGATGGGGTCTTCCTCGAGATATAGGCTTAGGAACCCGGGCATACTTCAAATCCTTGTACAGTGAGATCGTAGCTTGCTGCGATTCTTTCACATGTTGTGGTACACCTCATGTGGGTTCAGGGCGTAATAAGATGAATGAGAGGTTAAACAAGTGTGTGTAGTTATTCAATTATTCTTTGTTTGTTTATGAATTATTAGTTCTCTTTATGATCAATCAAGCATTTCATATATTGATTCACTCTTGTAGATATCTATAGTATCCTTCCATATTTATGATTGTCATCAGACTCTTTAAAGCATAATGTTGTTATAATTGATATCAATTTATCAAAAGTATATCTATAATTATATCAGTGCTTTAGACTATTTCTTTGAAGTACTCATTCACTGAGCGAGTAGGCTCATCCCTGTACTCACAATTTTTAAGGAAACCACATGGACTTGAAGAAGGTCAAAGCATCAAAGTAGATCTACCACATGAGTTAAGTATGGGATTATTTAAGTTTAGTCAGTCCCTGTCACTCTAGGTCCTTGTATAGATGTGAGAGAGTTGTACATGATGTTTGTATCTTCATTTCCTTAATAAGATTGAATGCATTTGATTATCATGTCGTATGTACATGGAAGTGTGAGAAATATAATGAATGTATGGATGCGTATCATTAATGTTGAGATAATATTAGAGTAATCAAGGTTTAATTCTCTTGTAAAGTTTGTTTATGTGATTTAGTGTGAGAAAACAAAGAGTTTGAAAAAAAAAGTTGGGAGTGAACTTTGTATTAAGTATAATCCTCAAACTCATGCCCTAATCTCATGATTAGTGGTAATCATGGGATGCGGGTGTGACACTGATCCCTAATTGGTATTCCACGTGCGCGTATGCCTATACTTAGCAGTTGAGTACCATGCACGTGAATCCTAATAGAGTTTTTAGTTCTAATGATAAAGCCAATGCAGTTGGAAGAAGGTGTTTAGGTATTTTCATTTCATTTCATCTTTATTATCAGCTGGGTTTGTGGAATATCATTTCTTTATTGGCTTTATCATCTTTTTGCTAATGATTTCTCTATAGTTGATTCACTCAAGTTTATCTAAATATCTATTTGAAACTAAATTTCATCTTGAGAGTTAGAACTGAATTCATAATCAGTTACATATTTGAATAATGAAAATGCCTTTTTCTAGATCCATAAATTCATTTTTCATGTGGATATGATATTGTGCCCACGTAGTACTCTACAACCATGTATATATTTCTTTTTTGTTGAGGACAAGCAATGGTTCAATCTTAGGGGAATTTGATGTGCAAAAATTATATCATCTTTTGGATCATGTTCATATGCATGTTGTTTTGACTCAATTATCACTCTTATTCATGCAAGATTCTATTTTTTAACTATTCTTACTTGTCTCGTGGTTTGGATTGTAGGTACTACATTTTTCAATGAAATAAAGAGGAATATATCATATTATCACTTATTGTATCACTCCTCAACTATCTACATGTTTTGAAGTTCGAAACTATGCAAAGACCACTTTTTACAGCATGTAAAACTGACCTACACACCCTAAGTTATGAGCAGAATGCACATCAACCTAGAACAACCCAAAATAGTCATTGCCAGACCATGTCTTTAATTAAGACACCCCATGTCTTAAAAAGACACGACATATCTTACGAAAGACACCTTGTGTCTCAATCCAAAAATTGAATGCAGAACTCTAGATTTGTAGCAAAATGTTATGTTTTATTAAAGACACATTGTGTCTTATTAAAGACAAATCATGTCTTATTAAAGACACAATGTGTAACCTCCCAAAACTCGATCCAAACTTCAGTTATTGCATAATACATGTCGTGTCTTATAAAAGACACATTGTGTGACCTGCAGATTTCACTCAAACACGAATTTAACTGTCTCACACCTATACACAACCCCAAGCCGTCTTGGGACAATTACCACAGACTATTTGGGACTTTTTCGAGGGAAACTTGACTGGAGGAGTCCAGGAGAAGTTGAAGGAGACCAAGGGAGATAGGAAGTGGTTACTCGAGAGAGAACCCTCTTCTTCTTCCTTCTTCTTTATTATTTGCAGCAAGGATCTTCTTCTTCCTCTTCTATCTGCTTGGGAGTGAAGAAATATGGAGAAAGTGCAGAAAGCAAGGACAAAGCTTGACTTCTAGCCAGATCTCATCTTCATTCTACTACTTCTCACGGACATACTAGTTCTTTCTACTCTTTTACTATGTCCTTTAATATTTTTGCTGAGAAGATGTGTTTGATAGTATGGAGTTACTCTTTTGGCAACTTGTCCTTGACCACGAGAGTGGCTGGGATTAAGTTGATGAGAAAGGTTTGTGATTCAAAATGAAATACATAAACGAGAGTGATGTATGGAGTTAAAATTGTCATCACTTCACTGAGAGGTGAGTGATTACTACAAACCTCCTTTGCAAGTTAATTAACATGTTTAAATTCGTATTTTAATATAAGCTATGATGTGATATTGAAATCCCAAGTCTAGGATCCTGCTAAATCTAAATCTTTGCCTTTCTTAAGTAATAATTTACTATTTTGCTTTAAATATGTAATTTAGTTGTTCTAATCCAATCATCTTTTATACAACGATCTAGATTATTGAAAATCATAACACTTGCGCCTAGCTAACCAACACTTCTTATGTTCGACCTTGACTAGAACTACTCTCGTATAGTTGCGGGAAATAGCTAGTTGAGTAAAAGATCATTATATGATCGAAACTCATTAGTGTAACAAACAACAACCATGCATAGCTCTACATTCAGAAAATGAACACATCCTTTGCAACCCTCATTGAGCAAGAAGGAGTGAAACCCAAACATGTATGGAGGAATCACAACCCACACAATCATCATCCATGTCACCATTATCCAAACAACATTCACCCATGCCACCTTCATCCACATCACCTTCATATGCACCACCCTCATCCACGCATCCTTCATCCACACCACCACCATTCACATCTAATTCACCACCATCATATACACCACCTTCATCCATACCACATACACCACCACCATCTATGCCACATCCACCTAATCCTCCAGATCCACATGAAGAACTAGTCAAGAAGGATGACCTTCCTCTTAAGGACTACTTTGGTACAACTACAATGCACATGAGTGGACCTATTAATATTTCAAAATTTGATGCAGAGGAGTTTTCTATCATCCGAGCCATCATACAATTGCTACAACTGAATGCATTTGGAGGGACACCAATGGAGGATCCAAACCTCCACATTGCTGAATTTTTGCAATTGCTAAGCACCATAAATATATATGGAGTTCCTACTGATGGGATACACCTAATCCTTTTTCCATTCTCTGTAACACTTGGGCCCATTGCCCCAGGATCTAGTAGAGTTTTAGGAATGATGACTGGCCCCACAGACCACCACTAGCCTTAACTATGTGCTTTTTCCACACACATGTGCAAGCCGGGGTCAACTTCCTGATTGATCATCCATCCTAGTACCGCTCCAAGATGAGCACACTTAACTATATAGTTCTTTAGTGATGGGATCCTGAAAAGGAGGTGCACCTTGGTGATATGGGTAGTCCAATCATTCCTTTTAAGATCATGTTATCTGAGGCCTCAAATCCTGGGATGTTACAATCTCCCCCACTTAGACTCTTCACGTCCTCATCAAGGCTCAACTATATGGCCTCATAATCTAACCCCATTTCAGTGCAGACCCACAATGGGCCATGGACACCCAGCTCCTGATCACATAATACCAACTCAAGGGTGGCTACGTCGGAAAAGGAGGTGCACCTTGGTGATATGGGTAGTCCAATCATTCCTTTTAAGATCATGTTATCTGAGGCATCAAATCCTGGGTTGTTACAATCTCCCCCACTTAGACTCTTGATGTCCTCGTCAAGGCTCAACTAAATGGCCTCATAATCTGACCCCATTTCAGTGTAGACCCACAATGGCCCATGGACACCCAACCTTCGATCACAGAATACCAGTGCAAGGGTGGCTACGTCAACCATGGACAACCCTTTCCTACATGCCTGGACCGCACGACTCAAGACTGGCATGCCACATGCCCATGCAGGCCCCACCTACTGGAGGGGTTATTGCTTTGATACCATTTATAACACTTGGGCCCACTACCCAAGGCTCTAGTAGAGTTTCAGGAATGATGACTGGCCCCACATACCACCACTAGCCTTAATTGCACACTTTTTCCACACTCATGTGCAAGACAGGGTCAACTTCCCGACGGGTCACCCATTCTAGTACTACTCCAAGCTGAGCACACTTAACTATGGAGTTCTTTATTGATGGGCTCCCAAAAAAGGAGGTGCACCTTGGTGATATGAGTAGTCCAATCATTCCTTTTAAGATCATGTTATCTGAGGCCTCAAATCCTAGGATGTTACATTCTCTCTTAGAGATAGAGCCAAGGCATAGCTTTATACTTCTCCAAAGAAGTCAATCAGCACTTGGGAGGAGCTTCTAAAGGTCTTTTTGGCAAGATATTTTCCACCTAGAAAAACCTTACAGCTGAGGAGTCAACTCATTAATTATTCTCAAAGGGATGGAGAGACCTTGTCTGATACATGGGAGAGGTTCAAAGATATTCAACATCTTTGTCCACATCATGGTTTAAGCACTTGGAATCTTTCTATAATGGTTTGTGCTACAATACAAGGATCTATTGATGCAACTGCAAATGGAGCTCCAATGAACAAATCTTATATAGAAGCCTCTGTTATTATTGAAGATATGGCAGCAAATCATTGCCAATGGAGTTCGGCTACAAGCTACCACCCATCCTTTTCACATACTACTTCTGGAATGCAAGTGGAATATCACATGGTTGATGTTATAGACATAATTACACCAAAGCTAGACACTTCATCACAAAGGTTTGAGAAGATAAACACACTGCCATTTCAAGTAGTGAATATTATTTGTGATGCATGTGGGTTGCTTAGACACTCATCTTCTACATGTTATGCTTCTTCTATTTATTCTCCAATGGGCTACACTCCACCGGGCTTCTACAACAATGTGAACCAGAATTTCATTCAGCCACAACAACCACAAGTAACTTCTAGATTTGAGTCCATGCTTGCAATATTTATTTTAACTCAAATGCAGCAAAATGAGGAGTTCCATCAACAAAGACAATCAATGAAGGGTTCCATTTGCCAACTCTTTTCTAAGGTGGATGATATTGGCACTCATACACACATCTTGGAGAAAAAAATTGCCCAGCAAGCTCTTTCTAGAAAACAAGCATTTCCACCTTTCTTGCCTAGACCACCGGAGATGAGTCCTACATATTTCAGGATGGTGACATTGAAGAATGGTGTTGTCATAGAAGTATATCCTTCAAGGTATGATGATGTTGATACCTATGAGGATTATGAAGTTGCAAATCAAGGGGAGAAAACTACAACACATGATCTACTTTTAGATTCTTTAAGCAAGCCACATGTCCTTCCTCCTCACACTCTAGATGAGACATTGCTTTATAATAAGAACACTCTTCCCAACTCATATTTTGATGATTCTTCAAAGTAGAATGAAAAGACAAATAGTATTGGCATACAAAAGACTATTCTTGCTGCAGATCATAGGTGCTTTCGCTTGCACCAAATCAAGGACATATTTGCAAGGAGGCATCAATCTTTAACACAACAATTTCCAGCTGCAAATCAGAGCATCGGTCCTCCATGGACTTTGATGTTTCCACCATGATGAGGTACCCGGTTGCAACCTTTTTAGTTTTATTTCTACAGTGAGGACACTGCATCTTTCAAGCTTAAGGTGGAGCAACTAGATGGTAACTTAGTTCTTTTAGCCTTTCCCTTTCATGTTATATTCTTCTTGTCATTTGTTGTTGTTGTTTTGTGTTCATATTTCAATCATTTGTTTTCAATAAATTGCATGAAATTGAGTTGACAGTTTGCTCATGTTCAATACCTTCGTTATGCTTGAACCATCTCTTTATACACAAAGATAATGGCTTATTGGCAATAGTTGGGCATATATCACATCACTTGAAATTTTTCGATAATCATGGCTATTCATCTTGCATTTAAATATATGATTGAATATGAATTGCAATTCTTTCTCTCTTGTCCTAACACATGTAAAAATTTGAAAATTTTGAGTTTATGAACTATAGAGCTGTGATTAACATCTTGATGATATGGCCAACATTGTAATGAATATTCCACTGCTTTTCTTGAGAAAAATCTTATAAATGATTGAATTTCCAACTTATCAATCCTAAATCTTCTTGGAAATATCTGCAAATGGGGGAAGGGTAGAAAAAGGGCAGCGAGGTATCCAATGAGGTACCCGAATCAAGTGAAAATGGGGGAATTTTTTTGAAAATATAGTAAAACCCAAAAAGATAGCTAAGTCGCCCACACATTCTCCAACTCAAAAGGTTAGAAATGTGTTTGAAAGAGGGACACTAATCCCCTATCGGTATTCCACGTGCGTGTAACCCTATACTTAGTAGTTGATTACCATGTACATGAATCCTAATAGAGTTTTTTATTTGAATGATAAAGCCAATGCAGATGGACGGAGACGTTAAGGGATTTTCATTTCATTTCATCTTTATTATCAGTTGGGTTTGTGGCATATCATTTCTTTATTGGCTTTATCATCTTTTTGCTAATGATTTCTCTATAGTTGATTCACTCAAGATTATCTGAATATATATTTGAAACTAAATTTCATCTTGAGAGTTAGAATTGAATTCATAATCAGTTACATATTTGAATGATGAAAATGCCTTTTTCTAGATCCATAAATTCATTTTTCATGTGGATATGATATTGTGCCCACCTATTATTCTACAACCATGTATCTATTTCGTTTTACTTGAGGACACGCAATGGTTCAAGCTTAGTAGAATTTGATGTGCAGAAATCATATCATCTTTTGGATCATGTTTGGTTGCATATCCATGTTGTTTTGACTCAATTATCACTCTCATTCATGCTAGATTATATATTTTTACCTATTCTTACTTGTCTAATGGTTTGGATTAAAGGTAATACATTTTGCAATGAAATGATGAGGAATATATTATATTATCACTTATTGGATCACTCCTCAAGTATCTACATGTTTTGGGGTTCGAAACTATGCAAATACCACTTTTTACGGCATGTACAACTGACCAACACGCCGTAAGTTATGAGCAGAATACACAACAGCCTAGAACAACATAGAACAGCCATTGACACGCCGTGTCTTAAATTAAGAAACCCCACATATTAAAAAGACACGATATGTCCTATTAAAAACACCCCATGTCTCAATCCAGAAATTGAATGCAGAACTCTAGATTTGCAACAAAATGTCGTGTTTTATTAAAGACACACCATACTTATTAGAGACTCGTCGTGTCTTATTAAAGACACACGGTGTAACTTCCTAGAACTCGATCCAAACTTTAGTTATTGCATAAGACATGTTGTATCTCATAAAAGACATATTGTGGGACCTGCAGATTTCACTCAAACACAAATTTAACTATCTCACACTTATATATACGACCCCAAGCTATCTTGGGACAGTTACCATAGACTATTTGGGACTCTTTGGAGGGAAACTCAACTGGAGGGAGTCTAGGAAAATTTGGATGAGACCAAGGGAGATAGGAAGTGGTTACTCAGAAAAGAACCCTCTTCTTCTTCCTTCTTCTTCACTATTTGCATCAAGGATCTTCTTCTTCCTCTTCTATCCACTTGGGAGTGAAGAAATCGGGAGAAAGTGCAGTAAGCAAGGATGGAGCTTGACTTCTAGCTAGAGATTTTCTTCATTCTACTACTTCTCATAGACATACTAGTTCTTTCTACTCTTTTACTATGTCCTTTGATGTTTTCTATTGCCTGTATCGTCTTTCTCTAGCCATGGATGAGTAGAATTTGAATCTTGGACATAGGAGAGTAACTCCCATGTCATAGCTTGTATGAACATATGAATTTCAGACTAAATGTTAGTTTCTTACATGTTCTAAGAGTTGTTTCAGATCTGAAATGTGTGTTTATGTGATTGGCCAGCATACTTGCATGTTTTATGATTTCTTTCATAATCTGAGAAGATGTGTTTGAGAGTATGGAGTTACTCTTTTAGAAACTTGTCCTTGACCACAAGAGTGGATGGGATTAAGTTGAGGTGCAAGGTTTTTTATTCGAAATTAAATACATACACAAGAGTGATGTATGGAGTTAGAATCATCATCACTTCACCTGGAGGTGTGTGATGACCACAAATCTCCTTTGTAATTTAATTAACATGTTTAAATTCGTATTTTAATATAAGATATGATGTGATAGTGAAATCCCAAGTCTAGGATCCACCTAAATCTGAATCTTAACCTTTCTTAAGTGATAATTTACTATTTTGTTTTAAATCTATAATGTAGTTGTTCTAATCCAATCATCTTGTGTACAATGATCTAAATTATTGAAAATCATAACTCTTGCGCCTAGCTAACCAACACTCCTTGTGTTCAACCTCGACTACAACTACTCTTGTATACTTATGGTTAATAGATAGTTGAGTAAGAGATCATTGTATGATTGAATCTTGTTTGTGTAAAAAACCAACAGATCCCCACCCAATCCTGAAAGAAATGATTGTCCATACCCATCACTATGGTGTTATTTCCCGTTGCATCTTCAAATGCCAAACAAAATCTATTTCATGTATATATGTGTATACTATATAAGTTATTCTACACACAAAAAGGCAGTTGTCGTCCATATGACCTAATTAAAAGAGATGTAAAACAAATCTAGATAAGAATTTCCTAGATGAAATCAATGGAATCTAAATATTTAAGAGACATGATAAAGTTAGGCTTGGTAGGTAGTGTACCAATATAAAGTTCGATTCAAAATAACATTATCTTTCCATATGATGATCTAAGTATCAATTTGAGGATAACAAAGTAATGTTTTTTGTTTAAGGTGAGTTTGATCATGTAACCCTAGTCTAGCACCATATATTTAATAAATGTTGTAATTTTTCATGCTACATAGATATTGAGTTCGCATTCATGTAGTAATCTTCATATATGTTGAAATATGGTAACTGAGATATGGTTTTAAGAATGGGCCTCGAGCTCTTTACAAAGGAGTATATCTGGCATCGGACATGTGTTATAGTGAACTCGAAAGTGGGAAGACCCTAGTAGGAGAATGTTAGATGACCTGACCTATAAAATTTGAGAAACATGATATGTTGGAGTTTTGAATTATGTGATTAGGAATCCCAAGTTAGACAACATCTAAGTACTTGAGTTGAGTAACCTATGATGTGGTTCCAATAATAGAACTGAAGTCTATACGTAAAGTGACAAAACCTAACCCTAGGAAAAGATGTAGTTGAATATATGTAAAACTATCTCTAGTTCAGGGTGAATCCCAAAACCCTTTAGGAAATCTATTATATGTAAAACTTCATTTGAGTTAGGGTGAGTCCAAAACCCTTTGAAGAAAATTATTATACATGGTATCAATAACGAACCTCTTAATCGAGTTTAAGAACTATATATGGAATCACGTGGTAGCACAAACAACTAGATTTGGGTAATTTATGATATTAGTAGATATTATGGGATTAAGAAGTCTAGGAATTAACTTAATACTTTTCTTAGACTGAGTGGATAAAGCTTGTGAAAATCATATTTTTCTACATGTGAGATGATTTTGAGAATGAAGTTTTGGATTAGATGATGTATGATGCATTAATGAATCTCACTTGATCAAAGAATATGGTTTTGTGTGGCATAACACTCAGATAATATTCATCACATACATATACATAAAACCCATACCATACCTATAAGATTTAATTTGAAATTTGAAATCAGATTTGAGGAAAATATCTTGATCATATATTGAATGATTCTAATGTATACACATGTTTAACCTCTTATATAATGAAATGCAAATAAAACATGAAAATAATTGGCAACAAAATTGTGTTATTTTGGTAATATACCTTTAGCTCGTAACATTGGATATATCAATATCAATATAATATTGTCATGTAATACATGTGGTAACTTGGAAACATGGCATAAGTAAGGTTTATATGATGACCTTATAGTCAAACCAAATTGAGTTGGCTCAATCATTGAGGATGAAATTATTTTCATTTGGGGTTAATGTAATAACTTACCTTTTTGAGTTATTTTTGCGAAATGACCATGATTTGACTGAAATTTAAATTTTGGATAGTATTGGTTCTAAATAATCTTTTCATGTTCTTTTTTATGTTAGTGGTTTATTATCATTTGAAGTGGACTGTTTAAAATGTAATGAACAATGATGACCCTTTAAAATATATCAAAATATGTTCTACAAATACATGTGATATGGATATACTATATGAATCTAAATCTAGAAGTTAGGGATGAGAGAGAGAGAGAGACTTTTCATACATTGGTGTTTAGTTAATTAATTATTATGCAAACCAACTAAATAGAAATATATTGATATTTTGTGCTAGTATGGAAAGGCCTACTAATGAAATGGAAAATCTTTGACTGATTTATAACACTAAATTAGTATAAATGAGATTTTGTACATGTAGTTTTGAGATAAATGAATTGTCTGCCAACCCTTTCTATTATGATTTAATATTTGAAAAAAATTGAAGTCTACCTGGTCAGGAAATAGTGTTCAATTTTCATGTCTTTCAAATCAATTGTTTGCAATATATGTGATCCATAAGAAAGAGGTATATTTATATCAAGATTGATAACTAATTAATGGTTTTTCAATGTGGAGCTAGGAAAGGATGCAACCAGTAAGGTCACCAAAAGTGTCAAGAAGTTGAATGAGGAACAAAATGATGAATTGATAGTAATGATTCATTAGGAGCTTATTGAACTTCTCTCATGTGACAACGCTCATGCTAGAGTGGAACATCTAAGAGACCATCTGTAGTGGACTTGTACATGTGAGAGAGAGGAGTATGTGGTCTTAGGTCATTAGATTGGGTGGATCTCCCAAGTTGTGGTGGTAGTTGTTTTCCACTAATGGGATCTATAGGGAATTCATCTAAATTCTATATCTAAACCTTGCATTTCCAAATAAAAGACCAACTGGTGTATACATTTTCCTTTTCCAAGAATCATACATATTTGTAGTAATTCATAAAGCTTTCCAAAAATATCTGAATATAGAGAAGATATATATATATATATATATATATATATATATATATATATATATATATATATATATATATATATATATATATATATATATATATATATATATATATATATATATATTGTTTTAAGACAAGGGAATGATATCTACATGGCTATACAGTTAAATTTGGAGTTTATTTCTTTTATGGTCTTATTTATATCAATGAGAATATATTTGTTACTCATTTTAGGTGGTGATAATACATTCTTATGTTGAATTTTATAACATGGAAGATACATTGTTGAAAGTTTATGATGGCCACTCAATGATTTTTACCATTGATTTTATCTTTTTAACAATTTTATAATAAATGGATCTACAAAACCCTAACCTAGTTGTTAACCCTAATTTAGGAATTTGTGTTAAGTATTACTAAAATGGGTTAAGGAATGAGTAAATATGACCCTCACGTTATTATGAACAATAACTAAGTCATAATAATGTTATACATTATGAATATGAGATATGTTTTGTCTTATGCCTTTGACACAGTCTAACTTGGTTGATTAACTCCATTATTGATAGGAACCTGAACAAGGGCATGGGTATTGTCCACTTCGATGACTATTAAATCCATTGGTACTTAAATCATAATATGTTTCCTCTTGCAATTACTGATAGTGCATCATACGACTAGGCATATTTTAATATATGAAATAATTGTTTTCTATGAAACTTTTTATTTTTTCTATTTATATTGATCGACCTTCACATAAATGAGAATACTTCCCCTGTACATTTTTTATGATGGCTTGATAAAATAAATCCAATGTATTTATGGATGTACCATTCTTGGGAATTGTTGAACATAAGTGATTAAAATGGATGTTTCCTACTTGAAAGGAGATATTGGGCAAATATATGTTTCCTCCTAGTGGCATAAAAGTGACTAGTAATCCAATGGTTTCTTCAAATATTAACAAGTTGGTATGACTTAATGTACATAGTATAATACAATACTTGGAATATAAATATTTATTTTTGTCATTAATATGACTACATTTGATGATTTATCTATACTACCAAGTTGTATTTGTATATTTCAATTTATGCTAACTTTTTATGTATCTATGTCCTATATTGAAACCACTAACATAACACATTTGTGATAAATTTTTATCACCTTTTTAAATGTTTTAGGCTTAAAACAGCATGCAAATATGGATGAAGTTGTGAGTGTTGTGAAATAATGTCAAGTGGAAGTTGTTGCAGATCATGTATAATGATGTACAAGCTCATTTACAAATTTACCACTAATATGTTAATCAAGTTTTGTAATAAAGTAATGTAATTTTCGAATATATGGACATTTTATAGTGTTGGGTTGTGTGTAAATCTCATGTTCAAATATGCATGGTATTTTGTTACGTGTCATACAATTAGATATTAATGTTATAACATTTGAGGATAAAGATCATTCTGTCTTATGCCTTGACACGGTCTAACTTGGTTGATTAACTCCAGTATTGATAGGAACCTAAACATGGGTATGGGTATTATCCACATCGATGACTATTGAGTCCATTGGTACTTAAAGCATAATATGTTTCCTCTTGCAATTATTGTCAGCACATAACACAACTAGGCATATTTTACTATATGAAATACTTGTTTTCTATGAATTTTTTTATTTTTTCTATATATATTGATTGACCTTCACATAAATGGGAATACTTCCCTTGTAAATTCTTGATGATACTTAAATTAAAGAAATCACATGTATATATGGATCTACCTTTCTTGGGAATTGTTGAAAATATGTGATTAAAATGGATGTTTCCTACTTTTCAAGGAGATACTGGGAAATTCATGTTCCCACTAGTGGCACAAAAGTGACTAGAAATCCAATGTTCCCTTCAAATATTAACAAGTGTATATTACTAAATGTAGTATCATAGAGAGGGATAGTTAGGGTTTGAGAGGAGAAAATGGTGGAATTGATGATCTAGGGTTTGACCATCTAAGAAATTATGAAATCAAGTAAGTTTAGTTTCTTTACATAGTCATTCATGGTGAATATTCTCTCACAAGTCATGATCCCATCCATGCTCTGATATTAGTCGAAATGATATCAAATCTCCCTCTATTCTAACTCTTTCTCTCCTACTCTCCATTTCTAAGGTTTCTGAGTAGAGAGGAGGAATAAATGGATTCAATAGCTAGAATCTTGGTGGATTTCTAGAAATTTAGAGGTTGAACTACGTTTTTAAGGTTCTTGTCACCCTAGGTGAGTGTTTATCTCCCTCTCAAGCTCTGTATTCATGTTGGAATCCTAATTCTATCAAGCTAAAATAATAGAAACCTTGCTTGTATCTATATGTAATTGGGTATAGATTTGGATTATATTAGGGAGTCAAATTCTACTTTTTTTATTATTTCTCATTAGAATTGAACTTCCTTAGTTCTTGATATATTCATGGATGTTCCATGGAAAATTGTATGGATAGATGATTGTGCTAGTTCATGTGGATACTGCCTAAAAATCAACCCAGTGTCTGATATGTTGTGTAATTGAATTGATATATATAGAATCATACTTAAATTCTAGAATGAATTATACAAGTGTATTGTTGAATCTTATTGAAATTGAATATCATACATACATAAGTATCAGTATGAGGTGGTTGTTGTAAGGCCCTTGACCTAGCTTAGTGCTTGTTTAAGGCTGCTTTGCTTAATAAGAGGCTTAAACCTTAATCTAAAATCTTGAGATGCCTTAACAACATGTGACATGCATATGTTTTCAGTTTGGTCATGTTTGGTTGATGTTTGAGCTAGTTATACTTGTTCTAGACCAAGTTGCAATTTACCCATTATTAGGGTCTATCTTGCAATTTGTCACATGTAGGTTGTGCCTTTTGTATATTAGCAGCATGAGATAGAGAATGATGCTTTGGGGTGCCCTGTTGGGCCTTGGTTGATGAGGTGTCATCATGAGAAGATATTAGGGTTTGCATGTATTTACATAGATGCTTGAGTTTGATTGATGTATCAACCTTGTGAGTTGGTTTTTGCAGTGATGCGACCACAACACTTACTTGGGTAATGTTTGTTGTGACCTTGATGTTTTTCTCCTTGTGTTTGTCACTAGGGTTGTCCTTGTGGATATGTGTTGCGACCTTGGTAGGTGGTGTTTCGACCTTGGTGTGTTGTGACCTTATTTAGTTATTTTGCTTTGAGAGACAACATATATTATCCAGGGGTAGAAAATAGAAATAGAATGAGGTTAGGATCTGAATCATTGAAAATGTGAATTTATAATTAGGTAATGAATTCAAGTTTTGAGGTGTTTGTTATCATCTTGTAGTATAATTTGAAGTATGTATGTTTTCTAAGTAAGAAACTTTGCTTTTTTTTCTCATTCAGACGAAAGACTCTTGCATTATTTGTTGGTTCTTGTTGACTAGATTCTTCTTCATTCACATATTAGATGTAATAAGAAGTTCTTGAATGACCCATAATTCCAAGTGAAGAAATAATAGATGGAAGCATTTCATGTTCTACTTTGTATACATTGCCTTTAATTATAACTATCAGTTTCACTTGATAGAATGCATTTAAATTGCTAGTGTTGAAAAATAACTATGAGTGTAGTTAATTATGTGTTCATCAACTTTCAAAAGTATGTATAGCACTTCCCCTATTCTTTTAAACATAAGTGAATTGTAGAAATAGATTTGCAAGTCCATTACTTTTGCCCGTGAGATAATGTGAGTCACATACATTAGATGGAAACAACTCATAGGATCATTGACCTACAACTAGAACCAAAGAGAGGCCATGGGCCACTGGTTAGTGCATTCGGATTGTTACATTCACATGTGAGTTGAACGACATAGTGGTTCATACTCAGTTAGTACAGTTTGCATCTAGTAGTAGGTTTCCATAGAAGATAGATTTTATCCTGCAATGTTAAGTAACCAATAAATTTCCCTATTAGCCTAACAATGATTGTGAAATTCAAAAGTTTTATGCAAGATAGCATGCACTTCAGGAGATATATAGACCTTAGAGAATCAACATTCATTCCCAGTTGATATTTCTTCATGATTAACTTCTTCATGACCATCCTCATCAAGGAATACATATACTATAGGTAGTGTCATCACAAAAGGACGTTGTTGGTTTTATCACAGTAGGCACCATTTTGTTAGAACTATCAGATTAGTGATGGATCCATATTAGGGATGTAATCCAATCAGAACGAAAAATTATTTCTAAATTCTCTGAAGATTTTGAAATGTGGCTCATCATTCCACGTCTTCCATTGTAATTAAGTTGGAAACCCATTTCTTTGTTAAGCATTTGTTTTTCTTCTGCATGAGCATCTTCCAAACATTTTCCATTTTGAGAAGGAACAACATCTAAAGACTCCACATCAGTTACTTTCATATCAATTAGATGTTTCAGACTCTAAGATGTTGAAGCATGATCATTATTATGTGGTTCTTCATGACCAAGATCTTCTACCATAAAATTGGGATCATCCCAACACCCTCTTACTCCCCTTCTTTGATTGCTTTAATGAAATGGCTTGAACCTCCCTGACCACTACAAAGAGAAGTAGTTTCTCCCAGGCTCTTCAAAAACTCCATCAATTGTTATGTACTTACCTTGGTGCATCTTGAAGGGGATAATTTTATGTTTTTTTCCTAGGTTTGAGATAAATATTTACAAACCTCAAACATTTAAGGAGATTCAAGATATAGACATTCAATCTAGACGAAGAAGAGCATTTATGAGAAAAAAATGGGTAAACATGAGATCTTTGTACATCATCATTGAAGAACGGCCTATAGGTTTGCCAAATAAGAAAGGAGATGTGAAGAAGAAAACTTGAAAAAATAATAGAAAATTAGATACAAATGATCTAGGACAAGTTCCTAAGTTGCAATGTCCTAATTGTTCTTATTATTTACCTTGACTCTCCTCTTATTGTGAATTTTTGTGGGATAAGGGCTTTTATAATGAGGAACACGTCTCTGAGTATTCTAGAGTAAAAAATGAACTAACTAGGATCTTATATCTAATTCAATTTCAATTTGTAACAATGTCTAGTTACATATACATTCGAAAATATAAGTCGAATGACCATCTAGGATGTTGGGCCTACTTCCCACACTGGTGGGGCCACTTTGATCAAAGCCAGGGGTTGAAGAAGAAAATTATTACCCAAGGCCTCTCAAATATGTCTGGATTATGATAAACCAAACTAAATTGTATTCAGTGTGACTGTCCTTTGGGTCTGACTTTCTTTAGACAAGTTTTGTGCCACTTTGATTGAAGCATTCACCTTAACTCGGAACATTTTTTCAACCTTTGCATAAATCATCCAACTCTTGCTCCAGACTCTATAAAGTCAAATGCATGCCTCCAAAGTAAACTATATGCACTAGAAAGTCAAATCAAGTGATGTAGTTCTCTCTATGCACATGGTAATGCGCCCAATCAAACCATCGAAATTCTCCCTATCCATAACACTAGGTTATATACATACGTAAAGTATGGTTATCCCAAAACACACGGTAGGGGCGCACATAAAGCCATACGATTTCTGATAGAGTCTCGGTCAGATATAGAAGAAAAGTACCTTACCATCAAGTACTCAATTAGATACATGAGTTTCAAATTAAGCTTAAATCATTTTTGCATGAATCTATGTCGTCAAATTCAGCTATCTATTGCCGAACATATGCAATATTGGCATATGTTAGCACAAGAAGACGTTAGAAGTGATATCCTTCACCACATAAATTTGAACACACAATAGATCCCTTGGCCGGATTATACTACGTTAATGGAAACATTAGCCCATTCATTGATTGATATATTATATGTTTAAATGTTATCTGTTTTTTCATTTCGTATAGCATCCGTATCCTTCTTTGCCTCAGCGTTCATTACACCCATTGATACGAAGGCAGACTTTGATTTCAGGTGCATCTCCTTTTTCTTTCCCCAAAGGAAGACGTACAGGCCTCCGATAATTAGCACCATGCCCAGCAAGCTGCATGCAATGATAATGTCAACTTTTCAAATTAAATATCAAGTGGCAGATAAAATGAATAAGACTGTTTTCTATTACCTTCCCACAGTCAAGTCCTGGCCCATAAATATGGACTCAATGATAGTGGTGAACAGCAAAGAAAGGGGGCCGAACATAGTTGGATAGGTAGGACCACATTGCCTCACAACCCAAGCAATCATGCATAGCACAGCCGCTGAGTTAAACACACCCTATTGGTATATTACAAAGAAGCTAGTTAAGGAATATCTGTCAGGTCAATAATAAGTTTAACTCGCGGTGACACATTCAGCATGTGCACTAAAATATGTGATTGACACTGAACGTACCGAATAAACAATCGTGAGTAATTGAAGATTCCACCCCAACTTCCAAGTAGATGATCTCCTATCAATAATGACACCGATAATACCATCTTGTGCACATGCTACCAAACAAGTCAGCAGTGTTGCTGAGTACATGAATGGGTACACCTTGTATAGCTTTGCCTGGATATGCCATGCGGTGATTTGTACTCAAATAACTAGATTTTAACTACCAAAGGTACATTTCATTATTAGCTTATACTATCGGAATTAATATAAGAATGTAGGACAGGATAAACACAAAATCAAAACCCATATTTTACCTGAAAAGAATAATGCATTATCGGTGGATATAAATCTGCTTTGTACTAAAAATTGCAATTTACAGTTCTGCATTGAAAGCTTTCTTCAAGTAAAATTACTCATGAAATTCGTGATTATTTCCTTAGCTAACCATATTGCAATTCATTATCCGTGAGTAAACTTAATGTGTACATATATCAGCATGCATGTTAGATGGAAGTTGCAGAAAGATATCTACATCATAAAATGAAATATATAATATTTAGATAGGAATGATATTTCTAGGGGGAATCAACAACGGACATGATTACGTTTTAAAAAATAAATGATCGTACTTGTACCAAATACCAAATAGCGTAGCAGATGCTACTCCCAAAAAGCAATACAGTACCACGTATCCAATTTCTGGCGCTAGAATCCAAAGCAATACTAGAACTGGCATTGACAACGGAGGGCCAAAGGTGGAGGTGCTTGCCCTTGTACCAGGTGACTATCATGGCACCACCTATGCAAACGAGTGCACCTAAAACTTTTGCCCTACCTGCTTTATTGGTTAATCCCAAGCTCTCCATCCTGCAAATGTAAGTGCATTTTATTTGAGTCATGATAACTATATTTAATTTTATTTCAAAGAATTGTTAAATTCTAGCAAGAACATACAAAAGCCAAATAACAACGTCGCCTACAGTGTTGTATGATGTGGCAAATATAATATGAATGCAACAGTTTTTGGTCATCATGCCTACACCTTAGGATTTGCTACTTCACATGAGAACACGGAGTAGCCTACATTCTACCAGATTAAGGCCAATTACCACGTCTATTTAATTTGTATCAACAATTTGAATTACATTATGCACATAACCAAAGATAAATAAAGGTGTAGTATATCCCGTATTCACACGGGAGCGGCAAATGTGAACGTGAGTAAAAAACCCACAAGTTTATCGCCAAGTGTCTTGTGCGGGAGCAATAATGAAAGATATTAATAGGATCTTATGGCTGAAGTAACATAGGTTTAAGCACTTTATATTACTCCAACAAGTGGCAGGGCCCCATGCGCACAACGCTAGTACGACCATATACTTAGCAACTAGACAAGCTATAATTTTGTGACTTGTCTTAGTTTCTTATAAGGAAACTTGTAAGAAATATTGTTGATATATATTTTTTAGAATGATAATGATTTAAATCTTCAGATAACTAATCACCTTGCAGCCTTGCTCATACAGGTTTACAAAATATTAATATAGACATGCGAACTTGAACAGTTGATATCATCATTGACTCTTTGCTAGGAGAAGTTGATCTGTCATATGGTTGGGTCACATAAGGTCCGGGTCGTTTGATTAGTGTTGCAGCATACAATGGTCTGCTTTTAAAAAAGAATGGTCACTCCTAAGATTAACTGACGTGTTACAACTTGACTTCTGGGTGATACTTATCCTACTTAGTTGTTTACTGCGTTTATAAAGTGTAAGATGCCATAGAATAGTCTACTTGTGTAAGACTTTAAATAATGTTTGAGGTTATTCCAAAATGTTGAGGCCTTCTTTAAGAAAAAACTAGGTGCAGATGGAAAACAATCATCAAACCGGTTGCTTAATTATTGTGGATCACATCAACAAGGTTCCTAGGATTAGTGGAAAAGGCAAATTGAGAACACATGTGTATGCATGGATTTATGATGATCACCACACACTTCCCAAGGCCTTCTACCTCCATTCATTTTGTGTGCCAATATTCGTTCCATATGATACTTTAGAGCAACAATACCCCCCCCCCCCTCTATAGAAGGGTCAAATTAGATGCAATTGGAAAACCTTTTCTAGCTAAATAGTGGATTTGTGTTTTCAGCAGAAAAAGTTAGCTCGTGATTTTATAAAACACAAACGTTTAACCACTTCAAAGGTACTTTGTGTAACAATTTGGTTTTATGGTCAGGGCTTGAAGTGGTAGTAGATAACAATGTTAGTAACCTTGAATTGAAGGCCAACTTAAATTTTAACGTTTTTTCAAAAAAGTTTGATAAATGTGCTTTCTTTATAAATAAAGTCAAAAGAAAGAGAAACATGTTATAATTGTGACATTTCCACTAGAACTACTACATTAATGGGACAAACTTTATGGAATGACATAGGCACATTTCTATTATTGAGAAGAACAGGTGCATGCTTGAGATACAATAATATTATTTTCCACTTACATACAACACAAATTGTGCCTTCATTGGAACGTAGAGGCCTTTGATAAGATTTAGAATATGAAGACATTGTCCAAAGTCCATGTTAGATATGAAAGACATGACATGGATGATGAGTTATTTCAGAAAAAAAGATGCAAGCGTGCGGGTGTTTTGGTCCTCACATTCTAAATGTGATTAGATATGTGTAAAACCATGAGAGAATAGGTTTCCCTTAAGCCAAAAGTTGGTCATGGACTTTATCTTGAATTTTTGTCTAAATCATATAAACAATAAAAAAAATGGTCAAGATTCTACTAGGGCTTATCAACATGTTAAAGACAACTAACACAAACATGAAGAAGTCCAACAAAAAATATATTTTGATGGTCAAGAAAAGATAAAAGATACCAAGGTCAATGGAAGGTTGACGTGAACTCAAAGATTAAAAGCAAATGAAGTTGAGCAGTGGGACTAGAAAAGAAGGTTATTGTCATTGATGTTAGGTGCACATATATGGGAAGATAAGTTTCCATCTCTAGAAGAATGGGGAAGTGTAGGATAAAGGTCATCACTCTTTGTAGAGATCTTATTGAGATAAACATACTCATTTTTTCATCCTAGTGATTGTATACAAGATGTGGATGTCAAATATGCTTTATTGTAGGTGATGTTTGAAAATGTAGATCATATGGGGGGACTCATTGTTAATGTGACAATAGTTGTTTTTGGTGTAGACATATGTATTGACAATTCATCTATACCCTTGAGACTTCTGTAGAATTAAAAAGACTCGATTTTATGTCTTCAAAAAGATAAAACGTATATTAGTTTGTTGTTTGGATGATAAAGGATTAAATTTATTATAAGAATGGTTGTTATGAGTCTAATTTTTTGGATGAGTCCCTTCCTAGAATTGTGACCCGACTTATTGTGGTATATACTTGTCATATTTTAAAATGTATGATTATAACATAATACTAATTTCTATGATCTGTATGAAAATAAATTAAAAATAAATTTAATAATATCACTTGGGCCATATGAATGATAAGAGAATTAGACTAAATAAGGATGGATACATCATTTTATTTTAATCATGAAGGGCGTGTGAGTGATATTTGGTGGGAAAGATGGAGAAAATATCATTTCGTAAGACAAGTGATAGTGACACTGAGTTGTTATAACCCTTATATCAATGCATGTGTACTTTTCATGGATGGTATTCCTACTTCATTGAGTTTAATATCCACTCTAGTGGACATGGATATGTATACATTATGATAAAAATGACATCATGCCTTGAAAAGTTTAAGGAATTTGAGGTGAAGTAAAAACCAAACAAGAAAATATAATAAGTCACTCAGATGGAAAAAAACTTGAAAAAATTGGTGACAATAGTTTGAGTACCAGCACAAGTATTGTGTTATTTTATCACAATTGACTTTAGTTGATATACCACATCATAGTGATTTTTTAGAGAAGCAATCACACCCTAATTGACATGGTGTGATGCATGTTGAACCAAATTGATCATACTAATTCCTTTATAAGATACACTCCTATAAGTTAATCATTTATTCTTAACCATGTTACCTCTAACATAGTAAATACACCATATGAATAAATGAAATTCTTTAAAACCATCAAAAAAATTTACAGACAACAATTATGCTACAAAAAGTTTAGAATCTATTAAAATACATTAATCTAGGGGGAAAATAAGATCAAAACACAAGTTGTTATGTATCGATCTAGATGATTCCTACTATAATGACTTGATGGAGTACTAAATCATCTAGCAGTGTGAATCTTTTTGTATATGGGGCTTTTGAAATTAATGTAGTGAAATTGATAGGCACCACCACAATCCAGTGAAGGTGTTAGGAAACCCCATGATATTAGAACTCACTTTTGCCAATCCCAATGATATATTCATCAGATTTTGACATATAAAAATGTCTATTGAACAAAAATTAAGAAATAAAAATGAAAAAAATTAATAGCATATATATATAGGATCATCAATGTGTGGTTCTCATATCATGACACCGCTATTGGATGGAAAAATGGGGTAGAGGAGATAGATCTACATTTTCTCAAATATACCTTTCTTGGTAATCAGAGGAGATGAGGACGGATTGTTTTCCCCTTTATTCTCAAAGAAAGGGTTTCCTTGTAGGGATTCTAGAGTCATGAGGGAATTAATTGGATTCTATTGGATGAGAGGGATCTCTTTCTTAGTGAGTTTCACTAGGCTATAATGTCCTTCAAACTAAGAGATCACTATTTGTGAACTGTTTTTGAATTTCTTCAAATTGAAACCAAGAGGTTTTTTGAATAGATAGGTGAGTATTGTTGGATATAAGGGCTCTAGTGGGGTGAATAGAGCTACAAAATTTCTCACAAAACAGATTAGACCTTCAAATTATATCAATATTAAGGCAATAGCTCAATTGCAATTTGAAGTCCTATCTAACAAGCATAGTAAGGATGAGAGAGATTGATAGCAAGCACTTGACAAAGGGATGTAGAGTGGTTCCACACTTCAAACTAGAAGTGAGTCTATCAACAACCTAGAGAGACATTGCAAGTGATTTTCTCTATATTAATACCAATAAGAGTTACATCATAAGACCACCAAAGGACTTACCCATCCAACCAAAAGGAGATATCCATCTTACCAAGGAGCTTACCCACATAGCTTAAGTCTTTAGCGTTCACCAAGGTCTTATCCACTCAAGCTCAAGTCTTCTCCTTGAAGGATTTTGGTTCTCCTCTTGGATCTTCAGCATTTGCCTTCTTCTTCACTTTGAGAATATCACCACCTCTTCATCAACCTTGAAGAGGACCAACTACAACTCATTTTTCACTCGATGGATATTGCTTCACCTTTTCTTCATGTAGGAAGTGGATAAGGAAGTAGTGGAAGATTGAGAGGTTTACATTCACAAGGGTGGAGCTCTCTTACAATAAGCCTAACTCATTCACAAATCACGAAATGAAGTGCAAACTAGAGAGAGAAAGGGGCTCAAGGAGTAGTAACACACTCAACTATAATAAGGACTTTGAATGTATTGAAAGAGAAAATTTACAATGAACTCCAAGGGGTCCTATTTATAGCTAGGGGTGCTCCCTTGAGTTGGGGAACACTTAGGGACAAAATATAGCCATTTTTGCTCAAGGGAACGAATCTATTTTTGCCCAAACAAGTCACCACTTTTTTTGCATTTTCCATATAGTGCATTCGGTTGAGTTTCAATAAAGGTAACTCGATCGATTGACTAAAAGACAAAGCCAATTTTCAAACTATCGGTCAAGTTTGTTCTGGGGAACTCGGCCGATAAGACAAAATCAAATTTGATCAGTGAGTATGTCAGTCGAGTTCTGTGAATGCACAACTTGACTGATGACCATCTTCAGAAAATCAACCATAGGATCGGTCGAGATTGTATCTCGACCGATCACCAGCTTGTGATCGATTTTCTAATTTTGCTAAAAAGCGATTAAAACTTGGAATTAAGTGCCCCACATATTTTTCTCATCCTAGTTACAAGTCATATCATCAATACAAGTGATTACTATATTTTTCTAAGGTCGTTTGAAGTGATTTCCTTATTAGCAGACTTACATTGCATTTGACTTGTAGCTTGTGTAATTTGATCATTTTCTGGTTCCTACAGCCTAAAGTCAATCTTGAATACACATATTAGATAAATATTAATGGCATGGTTAAGTCATTATCAAAATGTGGACAATGTATAACCTTTATGTCAACATTCTCCCCCTTTTTGAAAATGACAAACCATTCCTCAATCATATTGAAAAGGATATAGAAATTATACCTTTGCCTTGTGAATTGTGGGGGGATTCAAGATTTGAACAATGTGAATTGCTCCCCATCAAACTATGATTACTTTAACTTGCATAGTTAGTCTATTCTACACAAAGCAATATAACATACATGTACTATATGGTCCTTTAGCAAGTCACATGATAAAGCATATAATGAATAAGAAAAGGATCACATAAGTAGTAAAAGCAATATGGTTGAGTTTCAAGAAATTGAATGTTCTCTCCCCCTTTTGACATTATCAAAATGGAAGGGGGGTACAAGAGCATAAAAATGTCTTCTCCAAAATACAACCAAGCAGATATCCAAACATGCAATCTCATGAGCATACATCAAATAGAGACAAGAGAAACACACAAGCTAAGTCATAATCAAAATATGGTGAAACATGACACCAACTCATAGGATATAACATATCAAAGATTAAGAGTTCACATAATATAGATTACAACCCAAAATGCAAGTTCTCATAAAACAACTACAAGCGAAGATGATGAAAACTAAAAAGATAAAATAGTACAGCTCAGATCATGTTTCTAGTTGTTTCTTATACAAAATAGCCTAGAAAGATATTATGATCAGCAAACTAGACTAAAAACTAAGAACATCTAGATATCTAGGTCATCTATTTCAACAACATTATCATCCTCAACATCAGGCTGATAGTCATCATCTCCATCTGAAGGTGCAGTAGCAGAGCCTCAATCATCAGAGTCACCAGTAGAACCACCAGAGCCATCACCATCGTCAGATGCAACACCATCATCATCACCATCACCAACATCAACAAGTTTGTCATCAGCCTAATCAGGCATCTCCTCATCAACAAAAGGACCGAAGCGACGACTGGGTCAATGAGCATTCTTCTCATCCCAATTCAGACCAAGAGCATAGAGCTCATTGACCTGAGGGAAGGAATGAGAAGAATTGCCAAGATTGGCAAGCAGAGTGGCCAAGGGGCCATCAGGTAGAGGTAGGATCACTGGAGCAGGTCCACCAGCAGTAGAGGGTGTAGGAGCAATAGCGGAAGGTGCATGTGCAGGTGGAGGGGCAGAGTAAAAGTCATTATATGCATAGGAGGCATACTCACTTCCCAGGTAGGGCTGGTAGGCTGGGTATGGGTGTGCACAGGATATGTTCATGTTTGACATGATTGAACATAAATCCTGATGCATGTGCTCCTGGACCTGGAGGTTGTATGCCTATTGGTGTATCATATAACCCATGGGGGCTGCATTTGACACATGAAATGAGGCACAACAAGGTCGGGTAGGCTGAGGAGGTGGAGGAGCTCAGGTAGAGGTCGAGGTAGGTTCAATAGAGGAAGAAGTAGAGGCAGAGGCACTGGTTGTGGTGGAGGAAAGGATAGGCACAAACTTATGGATAGTGGTCTCACTGATACATACTCCCTTCCTAGTAGGTCTGTAGTGGAAGTCATGGAAGAGAAATTTCTCTCTGGTGAAGTGAAAAAGACCACATATCAAGCCAGGGTAGGGAGGGTGGGTGCTACGGGTATTCTTGCTTGAGTCAAAGCAAGTCATATGGTGGAGGACATATCTAGACCACTTGAATCTGACATTCTCTAAGAGGCAATACATAATTAACATAGTGTTCTCTGCAATATCCATTTGATTTTTCTTTGGATGGATGTTACAGTTGACCACTAAGGCAAGGATGTGCCTCTTGAGATCCAAGGCAGAGGAGGGTAGGGTGCTCTTCTTCTAATAGGGTACCTAAGGTTTCTTCAAGTAATGATGGATGTCAGGAAGGGTGATTTCTTATTGCTTGTAAAAACCCTCAGAGTCAAGAAGGTCAAAATACTCATCGTAATCCTTACGCCAGGTGTCATTCTCATTGGCACCTGAAAAGAAAACATTCAGGATATCCTCTGAGACTTGGAATTTCTTCCCCACTATCATAGGTGTAAGGATAACTTGAGTATTAGGAGGAGGTACAGGGGTGTCGTAATTCCAATGCAAATTCATGTAGAATTCGTGAAGGGCTTCTGTGCTAGTCATGGAATTATTAAAGCATGCATGTTTGGCACCCAAGGCAGATAGGTGGTGAACTTGAAGCAACCTTGTCGCTTGATCGATGACCTCTTAGGTCTAGGGCTAGGCTCAAAGAGGGTGTGAAAGGGGAAATGACTCCATGGAAGAAGGTCCTTATACCGATTAACAGCCTCATTTGAGACAAACAAGGTCTCATCGAAGGGAATCAAATGATAAGATGAGGAGGAGGATGGTGCACTGCTACGAGCGGCTCTCTTTCTTCTATTAGAAGCCATGGAGGAAAATGGAGAGGAAGAAGAGATCAAAAACATGAAATGGACCACCAAAAATGTTCACACACCTAGGTTTAGCAACGGGGAAGACCTAGGATGGTCTCCCTAGGTCAGATTAGGGCTAGGTAAAGGAAGGGAAGGTTGAGGGCTGAGAGATTAGGGCTTAAGAGAGTGGAATTGGTCGACTTTTTTCTAGTTGAGAGGGAGAATAGTTTTGAGACTTTTAGTCTTTTAAACAACTAATTATGGTTGCATGTATGTTTATTTTGATGACTTAATGTAGGATGAATTCAGGTGCAATAATACTTATGAAGTGAGTATAGTTAATCCAAGTAGTTGCATATGCTTACGCGAGTAGGCTACTTCACATTTTCTTATCATAAAAAATTTGATAAGGTTGTTCTTATAGTAGAAAGGAAACTTATGAGTTGATAATATGATCAACATCAGCAAGGATTGAAGTAAGTTTCTTACAAAATAAGGTTTTAGATTTAGTTTTCACCTCAAAGTAGCTATAATAAGGCTAACATAGGGCCCGAGTGGATGAGTTCTATAAATATGGGACATATGTTGGCTTCTCAATGCCAAATGGACACAAAATGCCTATGAAAAGGGCTTAAAATGCAAAAAAAAATCATGTTTTGGGCATAGAAACCTAGTCCAATTGGCCATGTTGTGGTGAGCACATGCCAAACCCAGTGACCCAACCAGTCAATCGGTGATGGGTGGAGCATGTACCCAAACCATGCCCCAAGCTTGGAAGTGCTAGGGTTAGGGATTAGGATATACATAGCCATTAAATTTTCCCAAAGGTTGTAAATAAAATAGGCACACACCACTTAATTAGGACATACAAAAATGCTTCCATGGGAAATTATGTCTCACTCCTCAAGAGTTGTATATCATGTTTTATTGGAATCGTACAATGATGGATAAGAAAAATAATGCTATCTTGGATCCATTGTTCATAATTTGCGTTTGTGACTCAATTTTTGTCCACCTCCATTGTATCCATTAAGATATTGGTTTCCCCTCTCCCTAAATGATTGAGTGACACCCAATACATCACCAAATTATACATATGTGTTACAATTTGTTTGAGGCATGCATATGGTTGCATTGGAAGCATGATTTTATAGAGGGGGATAAGGGGCACATGGATACTATTCACATGTAAGGGTTGTTTGACCTAATGAATTCTTAGTGGAAACTAAGTTACTAAGAACAATGAAGCAGTTATAAGATCCTAAGGTCAAATACTTAACTTTTGGCCAAACATTTCTAATGATGAGGAGATGGAAAAAAAATTATGACTGGTGTTGTATATGATGGTCTTTGTAATGCACTTGGGTTTCTCCTATGCATCTCTTATCTAGGTTGTTGGGAAAGAAGAAGTTTTTTGTTGATTTTTTTCTTAGAAAAAGGTGTGCCTTGGTCGATATGGTTGTGGGACTCCTTCATAGTGCTAAATCTCCACTTTGTTGTCATGATCATCAAGGTCGTCAATTGGTGTTCTCGATTTCAGACAAACATCATTTTACTAGCCTCGAGAACATGTGTTTATGCATGTTATTCCTAGAGTTAATGTTTCAATATGTGAAGAGTACCTTCTCCCACTAGTCTCATTAGAGATGTACAAAAGTGAACACCAAGATGAATTGGGACCATTGAAGGCGAAGTTGTTAGCCTATTGTAGATCTAGTTGGTGATCCACCTTAGTTGTGCATTATTCACATTATCTTTTGGAGAGACACCGACATACTACTTATATATGTTACTTCTTCAAAGATTGTTGCATTTCTTCTTCTTTGTGCTCTGATTGGTCGGCACAATGATGAGATGTTTCATAAACTAAAAAAATTTCTAGTGATGAGCGATAGCAAGAGGGAGCATTGGTTCCCATGTGTTGGAGATGGATAGGAATTGTGACCTCATTGTGCTCCCATACTTAAGGTGTTGTGTGGCCTATTATCCAAAGGTGTTCCTTAAGAAATATGGACCTTTCCAGGTGAATTATGTGATATTGTGTCTTCTCCCTACGTGGTGAAAAGAGGATTTTCCCTAGAAATCAAGTTTTAATGATGCACGATCATCAATGTTGTTGGAGAGGTTTGGGAATATTGACTATAGAAGCATACTCATTGGGATATTTGAGGAGTGTAGTCCATGTTGTCTGGGGTGTCCACATTGGTAGGTAATCTATATTGACAAATCTCCACGATAATGGATAGACTCATTTGATTTTGTTCATTGAGGAGATGTGACTTGGATTTCTTGGTCAAGATGGAAAAAGAACCTTTAATGGGACAAGTGATGATGCCTCTAAAATTTTCCAACTAATAAATTGATGTATGTGGGCCTTTATGTTGAAACACTAGAGGAGGCCAACATTACATCATTATTTCCAATTCAATGGATATGTATACATATATATTAGAGTACATCTGATGAAATCCCTTCAAACGTTTGAGTATTTCAAGGTGAAGTAAAAACCAACCAGGAAAATACATAAAGTAACATACCTTTCATATAAGCGCATAATGTCAAAAAGAATAGTTTGACAACCATCTCAAGGAATAGTATTTTATCACAATTCACTTCATATGAAAAGACACATCAAATTGGCATTTAAGAGAAGGAATAACATGCTAATTGACATGGTGTGATACCTATTTTGACAAATTAAAACTTCTAATTCCTTAGGGGTTCTCCTCTTAGAAAATCATCATTTTGTATTAATTTGATTCCCTCTAACATACTAAAAATACACCTTATGAGATAAATCATATTCTTTTTGTCTTAGGTTGATGTGGTGGGATCAATAGTAGTCCTAAAATTTGGAAATTATAGAAGTACATTAAAAATGAGGAGGAGCATAAGAATGAAACACATGTTTTTCTGTCTAACTCTATATTATTCGCTTTATAATGGCTTGATGGTTTATCCAATAATCTAAGAAGCATGAGTTGAGTGTATATGATTTTTGTGAATAGTTAATATTCCAATGCCTTATATATGGATTTCAGCATGGACTTGGAATCCAAAAACTAAATTATTTTAAGTTCTATAGAATTTGATAACATTAGCTGAAAATGATAGGGGGTGGGTAAGTAGATAAATGATAGATAATTCTTACATGAAATGCATTAGATGATAGATATCAATGTTCTAGCTACTCATACATGGACCCTACCAATATGTAATCATTGTTGCCAAACACAATCACTACTATAGAAACAACGTTCAGTGTCTCTTTTCTGGGCGTCGGTTAATTAGGAAAACCGACGCCTATAATATTGGACGTCGGTTATTTATGCAAACCGACGTCTATATTCGAAGACCAGCTAGACACGGGTACCGCTTTGTATTTAGCGTCGGCTGGTTATAACAGACCGATGCCTAAAATCGCCCGTGAAATCTAATTTTCGAGTGAAAACATTTTAGGTTACCTACAGCGTCTGTATTTTAACAATTCACCGACGCCTATTTAAAATAAAAATTTGCACAAAAAGTCCAACTTTCAGTGTCGGTTATCCTTCGATAACCGACATTGATAATGGTTCCTGCCAAAAAATTTAGGGTAAAGGTTGTCTAGTTGGGCATCGGTGTTTTACTATCAGCCGACGCTAAATCATAATAGGCGCCGGTTTTATAGATAACCAACACCGTTGACCAACTTAATAATCCCGATCACTCGGCTCTTCCCCCTTTCTTCCTGTTTCATCACGATATTGCTGTGCTGCTGCCACCGCTCTCCTGAAATCGCCCGACGACCCCACTGCTGCTCGCCGCCGCTACTACTGGTGCTTCTTCGCTCACCGCCGCCACTGCTACTGGTGTGCCTCTGCTGCTGGTGCACCTTTACTCGTCGTTGTCGCTGCTACTCTACTCTGCTCTGCTCATTCCCGGCGCCGCTGCAAGTGGTTCACCGCCCGCCGCTCTGCTCTCTCTTCTTCCGCCGCCACTACTGCCGCCGCTCGCCGCCGCGCTTTCCATGCTAGCTCCAGGTAGCACTACCTCTTTTCTTCCTTCTCCCTAGCTATTTACCAACATGCAAGCACGACCATGGCTGTGTTGGCCTACCACGGCCGTGTTGTCCAACACGGTCGTGGTAGGCCAACACAGCCACAGCCGTGCTTGCTGTTGGTAAGGGTATGAACAAATTTTTATGTAATGCTTTATGTAAATCCTAGGATATGAACAAATTTTTTACTTGTATATATTTGTGCTTCTAATCCTAATGTTTGACTTAATTCAGTAAATTTTGATACATGTTGAAATAAGATTTAAACTTGTCAAATCTAGCATCCTAATTTGATTTGATTAAACCTAACATTGATGAAACACTAACATCAATTGTGATGAAACCATAACATTAATTGTGATGAAACCCTAACATGTACATATCTATTATTGTGTTTGTTGGCCTAGAAACCCGTCCAAGATTTACTCATTAGGAGTAAATATTGGATAGTCCCCGGTTTGGAACTGTTCTTGAACACCTAATCTCACTTAGGATGTAAGTGTATAATGTGTATTGGGTTTTTGAAAAAAATTTGGTAGCATTTCCCCATTTGTTCTCTAAGTATATATGTACTTAGAGAACAACGGGGAAATGCTGCCGAAATTTTCTTGAAAACCCAATACACATTATACACTTACTAGTGAGATTAGGTGTTCAAGGATGGGATAGGTGGTACACATTTATTATATATAAGAATTACATCACATGTGTTTGTTGGCCTAGAAAGTGAACAATCATTGTTCTTTATATTACTTTTACATTGGTATAAATTAGAATGAACAATCACTAAATTATATAATTTTTGTATGGAGTCCGGCTTCATTGTAGATAATAGGAGTAAATCTTGGATAGGATGTAAGTGTATACCCTAATCTTATCCTAATATATACTTGTTTTCTCTTTGATCATAGAATGGATAGATCATGGATGCCCATTCGCAATCGCTGCACCCCAGAGTTTATATCTGGTCTTGATCAGTTTGTTAGATTTGCCGAGGAACATAGGAAAAAACCTATAGATAGGTTCTACTGTCCATGTAGGCATTGCGGTAACAATTTGAAAGTCAACACTGGTGAGGAAATCAAAAGTCATGTCATGTGCAACGGGATTGTACAAGGCTATACAGAATGGCACTGGCATGGAGAGATTTCAAACTCAAAACTAGTAGATGTCGATAGCAGTGCTTGGGTAGAAGAAGAAATTGCCTCCGATGACGTAGATGTGAATGAACCAGTTCCAGTAGACATCGTTGATGCGATGCTGGATAGTTGTAGGGTAGAACACAGCGATCCACCTCCTATCTTTAGAGACATTGTGCATGATGCTGAGATACCATTATACACAGGTTGTGCTAAGTGTACGAAGCTTAGCGTTGTGTTGAGATTGTATAAGTTGAAAGCTAACAATAGATGGAGCGACAAAATCTTCACTGAATTGTTGACTTTGTTGAAAGAAATGCTTCCTGAAGGAAACGAGATGCCAATCTCAACATACCGGGTAAAGAAAATGTTGTGCCCAATGGGAATGGAGGCCAAGAAGATACACACATGATCGAATGATTGTGTATTATTTCAAAAGGACTATGTACATTTGAAAGATTGTCCAAAATGTGGTGCGTCACGGTATAAATTGACGACTTCGGGGGAGTCCAAAACTGGTTCTCCTGCCAAGGTGTTGTGGTATCTACCTATAATATCACAGTTTCAACGCTTGTTTGCAAATCCGAAAGATGCGAAGAATTTGAGGTGGCATGCAGATGTTAAGAAAAATAATGATGGGATCCTACGACATGTGTCTGATTCCCCATAGTGGAAGAAGATTGATCTATGTGGCGAGAGAGGTTATGGATTTTTGCAATGACTTTTTGAGTGGTAATAACACTCCTGTTAATGACAAGAATATTGAGGAGGGCAAAGGAATTTCGGGATCACGGGTGAAAGTAATCAGCCGTGAGCAGTTGGAACAAGCTCACTTGTATATTTTACACAACATGGATGAAGTGAGTATTTATATCGAGGAACATACCAATTTCATCAAGAGACAACATCCTCAAGCAAGTTCAATGTGGCTTGCTAGAGAGCATAATAAGACTTTTACTAAGTGGTTTGAAGATAAAGTCTTACATCAACTATCTCAAACACCAAATGATATTACAGAAACTATCAAATGCCTCGCCTTTAAACCAAAACCGAATGTTATGTCTTATGAAGGGTTTGACATTAATGGGTTCACATATTACACAAAGCGCCAAGATGATAAGAGTGTCGTCCAAAATAGTGGGGTCACTCTTCAAGCGTTGACTATGTATTTTGCAAGTGCAAAGGATTAGAGTCCACGTGAAGCTAAAATGTCATATTACGGTTTCATTGAAGACATATGGGAGTTTGACTACATAGATTTCAGAATTCCACTCTTTAAATGTAATTGGGTTGATAACACCAAAGGAGTTATAGTGGATGAATTAGGTTTCACTTTGGTGAACTTTGAAAAGATTGGCGAGAAGGGTGAACCATTCATATTGACATCACAGGCGAAACAAATATTCTATATCGATGATCCTACAAATGATAAATGGTCGGTTGTTCTTCATGGTAAAAGACAGTTCATTGAAGATCCTATAGATGAAGAAGAGTACTATGATAAGTATGATGACTCCAGTCCATTCTTAGTTGGGTTGCCAACTCCACAAAATATTGAAGCTAATGATGACTTACATGTGTGCGGAGATCACAATGAAGGATTGTTAATTGATAAAAGATCACAATTTTAGAGACATGTATATTTATAGTTTTTTACAAATGCTAGTTAATACAAATGCTAAATGTTTGCCTTTTTCTATTTAATACAAATGCTAAATGTTTGCCTTTTTCTAGTTAATACAAATGCTAAATGTTTGCCTTTTTCTGGTTAATACAAATGCTAAATGTTTGCCTTTTTCTAGTTAATACAAATGCTAAATGTTTGCCTTTTTAATGACATTTTTAGATGGCTGACCATGATGAGCATGATGTCCATGATGAGCATGAAGTCCATGATGAGCATGCTATCCATGATGAGCATGGAGAGGATACCAATGTAAGTTCTAAAAACATATCCTGTATTTCTATAAAATTCATTATCTTCTAGTTATGTCATATATCCCATATTTCTATATTGCACTAATTCAGTGGGTTTATTTTTGTCAAATTTTAGGTTGATGATGCACATGTACCCACTGAAGCACTGGAGCAACTTGATGCACAGCACCAAACACTTTACAAGAAAAGGGGCATCACTCTGTTCAAGAAGTTAATAGCACTGAGTGGTAGTGGATCCAAATTGGTTGTGGAGTTTGATAATGGAGGAAATGCAATTGGAGTGAACCGCAATAATTTTGTAAACTATCTTGGGTGTGTCACTCGAAGCCATTGTGGTGTTAAGTATGATAATTGGCATAAAATTTCTCAGGGGAAGAAAGACTTGATATAAAAGGATTTATGCGTGAGTTATTATTATTTGCAATTCTATTTCATAGATTACAAATTATATTATTTGCAATTCTATTTTTGGATACTAGTTAATAAGAATTCTATTTTACAGAATCTGTTTGCATTGGATGAGAAGCTGCATCGTAAAAGCATGATGCAACGCGCTGGAAAGATGCTTAGGAACTATAGGACAAATCTGAATAGAGAATACATAAAAGATGGTGATAAGAAGAAGAAGTCAGCCCTTGAGCAGTGAAACTTCTTGGACAAAGAAGATTGGGACAATTTTGTTGCTTCAAGAAAATCTGAAGAATTCAAGGTATTAGGTGTCACTCCCAATTTAATTAATATATATTGTATTCACCTATTCAAGATTAACATTTAGTGCTACTAACCAAATCATTAATGTGCATACTAACTAGGCCCTCAGTGATGCGCAAAAAGCAAGGCGTGCACTGAATGTGCATGACCACACTATGGGTCCAAAGGGCTATGCAAGCGTTTGCCAAAGACTATAGGCGGAGTCTGCGGCTACTCAGGAGTCTGCTCCTACTCAAGAGTCTGCCACACCCATGCCTCACCATGATATCTGGATAGCTAGGAGGCAAAACAAGAAAGGTGAAATAAACAAGCCCGTAACTGCTGAGGCGGCTGCGAAAATGGTAAAATACAACTCTTAGAGCAATCATTTGAATATTGATTATTTGTGGTGTTAACTTACCAATTTCTGTTGATGGTGATTAGCGGGAGCTGCACAAGCAGAGGAAACAAGGCACGTTCATCCCTCAGGGCACAAGGGATGAATTGACAGTTGCTCTGGGTAACCCAGAGCATCCTGGACGTGTTAGGGGTGCAGGCGCTGGTGTGGGCATCAAAACATTCTTTGGGCCATCCCAGTGCAAACCCAGAGTGGGACTTTCACAAGAAGAGGTAACCTATTCTTTTTTTAGAATGTTACTACAAAAGGGAATTCAATAATAAGAAGCTAATGTTTCTTTTATCCATGTATAGGAGAATAAGAGAGTCGAGGATATAGTTGCCAAGAAGGTCAATGATATAGTTGCTGAGAAGGTCAAGGAAGAAATAGTGCGGTGGCAGGCATCTCAAGCTTCCAATCAGCCTATGGCGACCCACTCTTCTCCTGATGCACAAACTGCGAGTAATCCTGGAGACACATCGCCTAGCACGTATGATGTAAGTATTGTTTATGACATTGTAGCTAGTCTTTTCAAGATGATATGTTTTCAGAATGATATGTATATATGTATAATATTCTTTATGTAAATTTGTAGGCATTGAAGCCATGCCGCTTAAGAATGCAAGACTATGTTGTTGAAGAGGCACAGGCTTACCCATCCCTTCCTGGGGCAATGTTTCACATGACTCCAATGCCACAGGGCTACGTTCGTGTGAGCCCGATATGTGTGTTACCCGATTGGAGGGAAGCTACATTGCCATATCCCCACCCGGATATTGATACACTTGTTGAGGCAGAAGGCAGGGTGATATTGTGGTCCAAAGCAGATGTAGTCTACACTACTGAAATTGTAAGACAAATTTACATTACTTTAGATAGTTAATGTGTATATATGAGGTCAACTGATCTGAAATTATATGTACAGGTTAAAAAGAAGACACCCGAAGCACCTATGCCTCCACCTCCACTTCCTGCATTACCAAGTTGGGTTCCAACTGACCTAAATTACCCGTTAGGTCCTGCTTGTAGGGGAATGGCATGTTGGCTATGGGCAAATAATATACATTGCCCTATAATTGTTTCTTTAGAAGAAGATTATGCAGGTCAATCCTAGATAGCTCTTTATTTATATAAGATATTATTGAGTTGTTTATGTATGATTGGTTGAATACATCAATGATAGAGACATGGATAAGGTGAGATCTTGTTTATACATCCATATACCTTGTGTAAGATCCAGTGATCTGGTTTCTTATATATTAATGCATACGTAATACATGTTTTGGAACTACTTAGTCGAAGATCAATGCAAACAATTTGCATTTGATCATGTGGGTTTTTTGATTCCATCATTGATTAGTATGGTAGCTAAAGACCCTGATAGTGTTCAACAATACTGTATAGATGCTTTTAGAATTTTTGGTCAGCAAAAGAAGACAATAATAATAGCTCCATTCAATGTCAAGTAAGTTTACTTTATTTATAATTTGGACTTAAGAAAATTCCATTTTTATTGTGCATTTTGAGTTATTAATTTTGAACTTTGTTACCTCTAGCGGTAGACATTGTGAGTTACTAGTTATTGTCCCCGGGACGTTCACTGTTTATTATCTAGATCCTATGGGAAGTACATTGAACACTAAAATTGGACACATATTGAGAATGCCATTATTCTGGTGAGAAATATTTCATTTTTATATCCGTTAACATTTGTTATTACATTACTATTTAATAATGCAATTTACTGTGTTACATTAACATGTAGGGGTTTAGATGCATTCAAAAATGCTGGAGGAAATGTCCCAAGGAGAAAGAACCAGCCAATAACTTGGGAGAACGTAAAAGTAAGTTCCCGACTCCAATGTATATATTATTTATGTGAATTGTGCTTAGTTGTATTTTTTAATATTTTGTATGTTTCAATTTATAGTGCGCTACACAAGACAACGGCTAGGCATGCGCATACTATGTGATGTGATTTATGCAGATGATTATCCGACATGCCGCATTGGATATTAATACCATACATGAGGTATTATATATAGTCTCATTAGTTAGTATGAAATATATCAATCTTATTTTTATATTATTACTTATATATATACATCATTCTCTTTGCAGGTGTTTAAAACTGACCACACTATAGGTAAATTCTTAAAAAATGTACATGCTCCATATACGATGGAAGCATTAAATGAAATAAGAGAAGAATGGGCAAAAGCCATACAAGCAGTGGTGATTGTAAGATATAATTGGGATGCTGATAACGATGCTGAATGATATTTTGTAAATGAATATTTCTGAATGTTTATACATGTCTGAATGTTTCTACATGTATTTGAATGTTTCTACATGTGTGAATGTGAGAATTGAATTGATGTCTGAATGTATCTACTTGTGTGAAAAAATATTTGTTGATTTTGCAGGTTTGTGGCCTGTTTGTAGGCTGATATCAATGGATGTCGTGAACCTGCAGTTCAAAAAACTGAACTGCAGGTTCTCATCCTGCTGACCAGCCACAGCAGGCCTGCAAACTAATAAGAAAAAAAAATTAAAGTATAGGCGTCAGTTATGTATAGAACACCGTCATCAAAGGCCTATAGCGTCGGTTATTTGATTAAAACCGACGCCTAATAGAACAAACAACCCGACCGTGCAGGAAAGCACGACCGTGGTGGAAAAGGCGTCCCTTATTAGTATAAAACTGATGCCTATAGTACTAAACACGGCCGTGCAGCGAAGCACGGCCGTGCTTCGCCGTGTCGTCTGGGTGTATGGCGTCGGTTGTTAAGTTGTTAACCGACGCAGAAAGTGTCCTAGGTGGTGCTCTTTTTTGTGGCGCGAACCTTATAGACGTCGGCCAACTATATATAATTGATGCCTATATGTCATATAGGCGTCGGTTAGAAAACTGACGCCGAAGAGTTCGACCTTTAGTGGCGCCCACATAGGCGTCGCTTGAAAACCATCGCCAAAGGGGGTTAAACAACCGATGCCAAAGGTTGTTTCTGTAGTAGTGAATGTTATTGAGCATTCAGTTTTAGGCATACATCTGAAATAGTGTGGTAGTGGGACTAGACATTTTTGCAACTCAGTCATGGTAAAAGTTTTTACCTAAAACATTAATTGGGGGAGATTATTCTATGATTGGGCATTTCACCCAATTGAGTGGTAGTGTCATACCAATTGAGAATTTCCCCCAATTACTACTATATAAGGTCACAAGCTAAGAGACAACATAGATGATGTAGTTCAATGAATAATTTTTTCAACTAAGATCAACAATGATGTCAATAATTATAGTAATTCCTAAGCCTTTGTGGCACTATTCTCAGAGGTAGTCTCCCAATGATGTATACAAAACTAAAATTTGTGTCTCTCATGAAATTTTAAACTCTACTTGTTAGGAATTGTAAATATTGAGACAAACAAAAATGATCAAGATAGTCACCAATGTAAGAAAATAAATCATATATTGGGATATCTGCCTAGTTCCATGACCTAGGTTTCTAGGAAAACATTTATTTGGTCTATAACTAGTATAGGGATATTGAATCACATGTGTGCTTTTGGTGGACTTCAAATTCCAAAATGGGAGGTAGATGGTTAGGTTGGAAATTGATTTGTCACGACATTTATGAGGAGAAATGAGGAAAACAAAAAAAAATCTTTGGAATGGAGGTGCATAAAGCATAAAAGGTAAACCAATGTAAAAGATAAGACACTAGGTCATGGTCATGATGTTAAGAATCGTTATGATGCCCAAATTTGGTATGGTCAATCCTAACTAGGTAAAAGTGACATTTGGACTTATAAATGGGCCTACATGAACATAACATAATAAAGAAAACTACAATAAAGCATTAGCAAATGAATATTATATTAGGAACATCAATCACGAGTTCTCATATCATTAAAACATTTAATATTAACAAAGAAGATAAAGGAGAGAGGTCTATGTTCTAGCTAAACCAAATATACCTTAATTGGGTGTTGGAGGAGATGAAGGATCCTTTCCTCGTTTCCCTTCAACCAAATTGTTTGGTTTTTAGGATTTCCCACGGTAGAAGAGGGAGGATAAGGTTTTATATGAGGATGATGGCTCTCTTTCTATGTGGGTACAGTAGGCTATAGTCTCCCCCAAACTAAGAGCTCACCAATTTTAGAAAATTTTTAAACCTTTTCAAATTATGCCAAAAGGCTATTCAAATATAGGGTACAAAGTTTTCTAGAGATAGGGTTTAGGTGAACCACCTCTCAAATAAAAGAAAGTACTTGGAAGGAAACACGGCTTGCATGTGCAATGTATACCATCATCTAGAAGGTATTGAGATATGTTTCTCTCCTAGCCTTGTTTAATCAACATGAGGGACCCTTGGTACAAAAATGAGAAATTACAACATGAAGAATACAACACGTTTGTCACTAGTGTTGTACTTAGCATGTCTAGTATAATACACTTGTGTCATTATTATCTATTAACTATTTAATACTACTCAAGTTATATATAATCGGCCAAACCCCTAATTATATATGTAAGACTAGAAGAGGTGAAAAGACTATTGAATAGACCATAATCAGAAAATATACTCTTGCTTGTCATAATAGATTGTATCACACATCATGCTACACACATCGGAATAGACCCGAATTATATATGATGGGTCTGGACCATTAAAATGTATGTGAGGATAAACCATGTGATAAACTATTGTAAAAGAGCTTAGTCACACAACATATTCTAACTGTTGTAATAGACGATAAACACACAACATGCTCTAACCATTGTGGTTGACAAAATCTATATACAACACGCCATACCCATTTTAATACATTATGAGACTACAACATGTATTAAACCATTGTAATAGACTGTATTCAAATTACATGCTCTAACATGTTATAGTTACACAACATGCTCTAACCCATTGTAATAGAGTTATACTATATACATTGAGTTACATTTATTTTGGAAGAAATGCTTCTAAACTGGTAGCTCAACTCAAAATCCAATGACAAGAATTATATTTTCTCTCCTCACATTCTGGTTTTCATTCCCCCACCCATTTTCCCTCCCTAAATTACATGAGATTGGTTTCCGCTAGAAGCATTTCATTTTGCATTATTGCAAAGCTGCCACTTTTTTTTCATCATCCCTCTATTTTCCTACCACCTTGCCCCCAATATTCACTCCATTTGTTATCCCATGTAGAAATGAAGATAGATATATGAAAGGAATAATGAGCATTTTCCAATGAAAAGTCTTTAGGGGCTATGGATGTGCAGTGGTAGGATGATGACATGTGTGTTGGAGAATTTCATATCAGAATGAAGTGTTTACAAGTAAACAAGAAATACAAAGGCAAATATCAATGCCTAGATCTGATTACACTAAGGGTCTACAACAACTAAAAATTCCTCAGGCAACGTGACAATCATTTGGATAAAATGGTCTAATGAGACACAACGACATATCACAATGTGCATGCCACATGTATACAATATTTTTACTTGGATTCATTATTATTTTTGTTTTTACAATATTATATGTTGTTTTTATTGCATTGATCTACTCGACTAGCCCATGGAGGAATATGATAGGACATCTTGAGCTAGACTCTCTTTGTGTAATCATTTTTCTTCTTATCTGCGTTGATGATTTACAAAGATCAAACATGATCCTTTTTGTGAAGCCTACAACTAAAAAAGAAACACCTGAGAACCTATGTGGACCCCAAGCATCAACCACCACACAATCAGACACTAAATACTTGTGTAAAACTTTCTTTGACAAAGACTTTTTTGTCATCTAAGGTTCCTTGACCTTATAACCAAGGTGTTTATTTATTTTAATATCTTATTAAACTGAATTCAATCTTTCTCATTCTAACTGACAAGTCAATCCAAAGTTCTATTAGGTATACTTTACTTCTACACAAAGGTTGTCCTTTTTTTCTCCAAGTATTTTTTAGTTCATATGGACTAAAATTATGTTTTCTTAAATATTAATCAACTCAAATTCTTATTTATATGCATTCTTGGATAATATATTTCTATAAGGTAATTGGTCTGGTAAGTATCCAATCTACAAGTAAATAATATAGAAATCATCTAATTTCGTGTATTTCTTCACTTAGTATGCTAGTACCAATCCAATTTTTCCCTTAGGACCATGGATCAAGAGTTGCCAAGTTCTAATAAACTTTAGATAGTGACATTTAAATTTATATCATATATGGATAACTATAGAGTTAAGAGCCTCCCAACTCTATTGTAAAGACACAATACTCTAGAGATTTAGGAGCATGCTTCATCCAATCTATGGATAACACCCATTCTATTTATGTCGCTCCTCCAACCATTAAGTGACGTCAAAAAGGAAAATAATATGGGAAATACATGCATGTCTAGGTAATTGATTGTGTCTTTCACTTTGTGGTTTCTTCCCTGGAATGCCATTGTAGTGGCAAGTGTCAATGATTCTATACTTGACACAATGAGAAGAGCAAGGATGAGTGGCTTTCACTTTGTGGTTTGTTCCTAGCATTTTTTTTTGTGAAAATACATAATTATTTATTATTATAGATTACATTATATAATGTTAAATCCATCATGTGTAGGTTCTTAATAATTGCTTTTCTCTTAGCATAGATGCAATGTAAAGAGGTACAAAATAAATTATCTTACTATGTATCCCAATGAATGTATCAGGAGATACAAGGTAAAACTATTTTTCATGCATTTGAAATAAGGTTTCATAAATATTTTCCATGCATCTACCAACTTCACATTCCCCCAATGCTGAAAAAATCAATGCATAACCACTTATTATTACACAAGATTTTCATATTTTTCATTGATAATCAATCAAATAGTTTTATATTGAGAAACTAAGTGCAATACATTTATGTTTCTTCCATTATTACATCTTAGTATTGTTCATTTTCTCTTTCAAATATTGTTCTATTGTTACAACATGAATAGAGATCTACCTTATACTGCAATTCATGCTTCATTTATTCAAGAAACATCATTTCATATAACTAAAAAAATATGAAAGAATCAAGGTCAATGACTTGAAATTTAATACTTATTTTGAAACATAATCTATATGAATCCACCATACAAAACATTGTCAATATGACCCAACCTTAAAGAACAATGAAAAATATGTGCCCACAACCACCATACGAGAACTAAATAAAGCCTCATGAACATGAACTCTTCTAATGGCCTCATCCATCATATACATACATATGCCTAAACCCAGTCTAGATTTGGTTTTTAAAATGAAGATATGATGGTGATGCACTAACATGAACATGTGCCTCATTTGCATAAATATGGAGGGTCGTTTGCAACTCCATTTTCAGTGGTTGGTGACTTTTTTCGGTGGTTAGATTTATGGATTCTTCTCCTATAGTCTTAACTCTTTTGATGTTTCCGATGAGGATAGTAGCCTCCCTTGTTTTTACGTTATAATAGACATCTAATGATTTTATAGTTCATTTGTTTGACTTTTTGGTCTTTAGTTTGTTATCATATTGAGATTTGGAAATGCAACATCAGTGGTGGTAGTAGCTATACTGATAAGTTTATGATGTCCTAAATGTTAATTCTAGGTATTTCCTGCAAATGTGCAATGGTTCACAACAAATATGTATGTGGCTTTGAACATGACCATGGGGCCAATCACAATTTTATCCAAGTCAATGCAAGGCAATGAAATGAAGTTGAACCACTTGGGATCTGATCTAGATTCATATAGGAGATACTAACAAATAGGAAATATCCTAGTGTCTTGAGAATAATAGGACTGAGATTAATTAGACCCTTTAAAAACCATCCTAATTGCATGACAGAAGACTAGTTACTCATAGGAAAGTGGAAGAGACCATGTTAAGTGAGAACGTTGGCCACAAACATGTTTTTCTATGCACACTTAAGAGGGGTTACATGTATCATGGTGCCCCAAGAGGCATTTTTCAACATGTTCTATAGCGTTGCTTCTAACATGGGTCTTTAATGCTTTTATGCCTAGGTTTCTAATGTATCTAGTCCCATTAATTGGCATCCATTCTTATGCTTGGGCCAATGTAATTACTAATTCCATTGATACCCCATATTTATTGTCTAATTTGGCATGATATGTATATTTAACTCATTTAGACTCCATGTTGACGTCATTCATGTGTTAAATTTGGGGGTTTGATGTGTTGGTTGTGACATCAATTTCCACCATGGAAATGAAAATTATAAGCATATAACTAGATATTTCTTGACATTGTAGAAATTTCTTATGACTTTTATTTGTACTTTTCTTGAATTATCACCAATTTATTGTTGTTTATCTTAAATTCATTTTATATACCATATAAATTATAATATGGATACTATATTCTTTTTGTTTGTTCAGACTTCAACTTACATGGAATTTATAACAATATATTGATATATTTTACATATGATTTCTTGCTACTAGAAGTATAGTGGTTGTTGCTACAACAAAGATGAGATTGATGAGATCCAAAATGAGTGTATGATGTGTGTCTTCAACATATGCCAAAGTGGTTTACATGATTGTTCGACGAGTGTTCTTCAGAATATGACAAATTCTAAAAATTTTGTAGATTTTTTTTCAAGCCTATAGTGTGTATTTACTAGCTTATGTAGATCAATCTTATTTATATGATTATATATATGTACCGATGATTTCTTACAAAATTCATTTCATGCTTTATGCAACGTTTGAACAAAATTATATTCAATATTTTTATTTTTATGACATATAAAATTATATATTAGTTACTTCATAAAATAGTTGTAATCCAATAAATTTTCCAATGAAACTAGTGTGGTAGGAGTGATCAAACATCAAAATATTATGAACAAATATAAAAGTTAAGTACATGTAGTAATAGGTTTCATACTATAATGAATAATACTTGTTGTATAAGACAAAACCTATTACAATAAGAGTTTGTATGAAATTACAATATGCAATAATTATTGTATCAAACTATATATTATAATAGACAACATATTGTATACATACCAACAGGAGTGCGTAAACAACTACAACAAAAATCAATAGTTGTATAAAGCACATATATTAATATAGGTATAAACGTATTGTATCAAGAACCTGTATTATAATGTGCATGTTAAGTGAACTATACCATGCATTAACTATTGTCCAGAACACATGTATTACAACAACCACAATACCTTTTGTATAAAGAATCGCTTTTTCAACGGGCGTGTCTGAGGAACTGCAACATGCATCAAATCTTGCATAAAACATGTATATTACAACATGTCCAATATTTTTTTTATAAATCATCCCCCATATGATGACACGATCTATGATAATAGTTGGGACATGTTGTACAAGGGAAAAATTAACCATTATATTTAGCCTTTTTGTAGTAGTGGACAGGGGAAATTGGTTTGTTTCATAGGTTGGAGCCCCACTTTTATGAGCCCAAGACAAGTTTGGAGTGCTAGAAGGGTGATATTTTTTTGGATGGGTTTGACTTCTCATAGTGGATGTGTGCATGGTTGGCCCCACACCTGACCTTACGCTCCACATATCCTCAATCACTATACGGTGGGTTATGAGCATGTATATGATTATGGGTCAATATGAGGATGGAATTTTGAGGTGCACAACAATGATTTGAGATGAATAGCTCATTCTAGGTGACAAGGTACCAAATTAACGAAATTTTATGGGTTTAGGTTCTGTTTACATCATCTAAGAAAGACAGTCCACAAAAGAACATTTCTTAATTGGATGTCCATGATAATAAATATATAATCATTAATCATGATGTTGATGTTTCTCATAGATTTTGTCATTATAAGGAATTTAAGAGTAATTAAAGTATTAGATATAGTCTGTGAAGGTCATCAATGAATTAGTCCTAAACTTTTATCATAGGATGAATTCATTATCACCTCTAGAATGTCTTATAAGGATTGGAATGGATAGAATAGAGGCAAAGATACACATTAATAATTATAGAATCATGATATACTACAAAACTGAAATTTAATGGAGGAAACAAAAAATGTTTGATGGTACATGAATGTAACTAGATTTATTGTTTTGGATGATGTTAATTAACTAACATATGCATATCAAAATAATTTTTCCAAAGTTGAATATAAGTTCAACAATTATTTGATTACACTTATAAAGGAAACATTGTACCAAAATTACTACCCAAGAGGAGGAATAGAATTCCTGATAGAGTGGAACTTCAAATTAGGGGGAAAACAATAATTTTCTATATGTATGGTTATGAAGTATAAAATACTATGCACTATGGGTAATGGATCTTCATTGCAACTTCTACATTATCATATCCTTCAACATGTAATCTTTTTTTGGATATTCTTGCAAATCCATCAACATAGGTTAGCTAAAGCATGAATGCAAACTATTTATACCATGATTAATATCTTCTTCTAGCAGGGTGATGTATTCTATTGTGCATGTAATGAAAGAAGAACTTGAGCATAATTATATAGGCAATAAATCAACATAATTTTTCCATTTCTCAACCACGACATATTTCTTGATTATGAATTGTAGTGAAGATCACCTAAACCAGTAATCAACCTACATTATGGATTTCATTGTTAATGTCCATATTACTATTGAAATAAATGCCACATAGTAAAATGATACATGCAACACCCTAGAAAAATGCAGAACTAATGGAGATCAGACTCAAATAGAATACATGAGAATACAAAGAAGTAATCAACTACAAAATGAAATATTCATATATTGAAGAAATCAATCTTATTGGATGCTCAGATGTGCAAACTTTATATAAGGATCACTAGGGAACATTGTGAGTTCAAATTGATCCTAAACTAGTATATACATGTGGGATAAATTGATTGTGCTTTGAAAAGCTAAATCATAAGAGTGATTCCAATCTAGAACATATAAGATATGAAATACATAAGACAAAAAGTGGAAAATAATATTTGAAATCCTTGTGTAGTCTAACTTGTGATGGAAGACTATGGACAAAAATATTGGACATGGATATTTGAGTAATGATTGAAAATACTTATAAATGGTATAAACATATGTATAGGAGAACCAAGAAGGGGTATAAAGGAAGGAACAAACTATAAGTACATAAGGAAGCCTAATACGATCAAAGTTTATTTACTCACATATATAGGAAACTATTTACTAAGAAAGAAAATACAAAAGGAAATTTAACACTCTTAATGACCATAAGAAATGAAGAAAATAACATATAAAGGGAGTACACATGGCAATATGCAATAAGATATTGACATGTATTAGTTCTTCTAAAGAAATCATGCATTACAGAAATATACACACTACAAATATTTTTATCATGACATCAAAATTGCAATAACACCAACACAATGTCAAGGTGAAGTTTCAAGGATTATGCTTTTCTTTTTCTTATCCAACTCAAGGAAATCTCACATTTTGGAAGACTGATTGCTATAGGTTTTGGTGAAGAGTGTATGATATTAATAATAACGCCCCTTACACCAACAATATTCTACTGATAACATTACATACCATTAGGATTCTAACATAACCATTGATCTCATAACTGAAATATGAAATATTTTCGTGTTTCTCCTTGATTCCATCTAAGAATGACAAAGAAATTTGTTTGATGATCTTTTTTTATCTTATTTAAGTATGGATTTCATAAACCATTTAATATCACATTATGTGTGTATTTCTTTACAAAATACATAAAAAAAATATATTTTAAAAATATCACATGATTGATATTTCTACATATTTTTTATAATTTATAAATATGTTATTATGCTCTACTTGTTCTTAAAAGAATAGGTTCAATGCATATCACACTAAGTACAGCTTTCTTTAAAATCAATGAGTAGAAAGATAAAAGTTTAATGAATAATCATGAGAGTGTAACCTTGGTGACGAATAAGCTCATGGTGTGACAATCTATGATAGGCTATAAATTTTTCAAGGGATCATATCAAGAAATACAATACTTTTAGTCACTACTACAGAAGGACAATGCAAGGAATATCCAACATTTGAGAATTAGGGTCCCATACGTAATGAGTGAAGAATGGGATATGTCCTAGTGAAAAATAATTAGTTTGATAAATTCAAACTACATAAACTCATTTGTGAACATCATTGAATATGGAATCTTAGATGAATGAATCTTTTAAAACATATTATAAAAGAAGATACTCCTTATAAGGGATTCAAAATGTGCTTCTTGAATTAATAACATAATAAATGAAAATTTTAAAGAATCCATAATTTTGTAAATGTCAATGTTAGAAAATCTTACAAATATGTAACTTCCACAAGGACACATTAGTGGAAACCTCAAAACAAAAAGAATAACCATGATGTTACATAAGGGACATGGTAGTTAACGTCAATGAACTAAAACATAAGGTCAAACTACACTCCAAATGTGTTCTTTTGATATTTATCTTAAGAACATTTATTCTATCTAGTGTTTATCCTTTATAATGTCAAATGAAATTATGAATCCAGAACAAACACAAAATATAATGTAGTGAAGATATTGTTCTTTGAGTTAGAAAGCAAGCAAATCATGGAATGATTTGCTTTATTTGTTAAGGTTGATAGATTTAAGTTCATACATCAATGTTAGTAATCATAAGATCATAAGAAGTCATGACAAGAAATGTTCTACGTCATCCTTATCTTAGCGTTAAATAGGTAAAATATGAAAACTACTCATATGCTCATCTAATTGGCTAAATAAACATAGCAATTTTAAATGTCAAGAGGATTTGATTATTCATAGATCTTATAAAACTATTGACTTCCACAAGGAGATCTTTAGAAACGTCTCAAATTAAGTAAAATAACTTTCTTATTATGTCAGGGACAAGTCGATCAACTCAAAGCTAAGGTAATCTTAAACTTTTGAACTATTAACAAAGGATTTATCTTAAGCATTTTGAAGTTATTAAAACGTTTATCATTTATTACTTTTAATATAATACTAAACAAGATGTAATACAACAAAGAGTCAAGTAGAACAATCACTATTTTGATTGAGGTAGTGTTATTTTATTTACCATTTATTGTTTATATACTGAGGTTTGTACATTTTTATGAGACTCCTTAAAAGAATTATATATGTGATTAATAATTCAGAGAGAAAATATGATATGTCTTCCTTATATTTATCTATAATCTATAAGATATTAAAAAAGGCACCCAACAACATATAATCAACAACTATGACACCACATCAGGATCACTAGCGTAGATTCTTTCCAACTAGATAAAATTGATGTCTCATAATCTAAGAGAAAAAATAAATTATATATTATTTTTTGAAGGTAATCCTTTGGTTAAATTATAAAAAGGAAATCATCCATGACATTGTGTGTTATCCAGTGAATCTACCATTGAAGAATTGTACAATGTAGATGAGAATAAAATGTTTGAGCAAGTTTTCATTCAAGAAGTCTATCCAACTATTAAAAGATAATCAAATGTTTAAATAAAAAATGAACTTACAATAGATCTTTGTTTTAATCCAAGTTGTACAACAACTTTTTACCAAGATCTTGCAATTTTGTTTATTTTCTTATTTAATCAATGTTATATTCTTTTTGTTAGAGAGGCAATTTAATTAAGTTATTTGAGTTTATTTGTATATGGGCCCAAGGATATTTTGTCCCATTAGGTTTTTCTTGAGTTTGTACACTTATTCCTTATCCTATTTATAGGATAGGGGGTTGCCCTTGTATCAAATGAAATTTATACACAACGGAAATTCCCCATCATATCAACTTTTCCTCATGGTATCGAATCATCGATCCTAACCTAGGGAGAAAAGGAGAGTGCCTCTGTCTACAATTAGTCACTAATTCTTTTGTCTTGGTTTCCTTCCAGACATCAATAGGGTAATACAACATCAGATAGGCAGTAAAAACAAAAATTTTATTAACATATTTTTCATTAACCACCAGACCGTGTCAATAACTATGCAATGGGAAGGATAGTTCCACAAAGATATACCTGGTCCTAGAGAAAGTCCATCGACAATCATCGTCGATGTAGATGCACACTCTGTCTTGGAGGTGGTTGTGTAGCTCCTAGCTGCACTCAGACTCATCTGACTTCTCCTCCACACACATCAAACTCGGACAATTTCTCCAGTGGTTCCTCAAATCTTGCCATAGACTATGAGTTGGCATTTCCTTCCTAGCAGCATCCAACAGAATCCTTCCCTCTAGAGTATTCCATACAGACCAACTAGAACTCATGTCATCCTGTAAGAATAGACAAGAAAAAGTTTTCCCTCCCGTTGGTGTACTAGTCACCAACATGATCTCCCACAACAATGATCCTTTGTTGTTCCTCTCCAATGGCTATCCCTCCCTAGTCAGGTAGGACTCACCTGGACTCTCATGGTTACCACAACCAGAGATGACAATACTTGTCAGAGCAAATGATTCTCAATTGTCTGTGTAGTATGCTCTGGGAATCCCCCAATACACCTCTATATATAGGATGGGTTAGGGTCAAGGTTCACAATCCCCAACCAATGTGGGACTAAAGTGGGAGTGGAAAGGACAAGTAGATCATGAATTTTTGCAACGTTTCTAGAAGTTTCACAACCTGTGTGTGATGAACGGTTGTCTTGCCAAGTGAGATGGTTGTCTTTCATGTGAAACAATCATTTTTCTAAGAGAAATGATCGTTTCACGCATTCCCAGTCAGATATGAATTGACAAATTATTTCCTAATTAATGACATACATTAATTTACCTACACCACAAGTTGTGCAATTGAAACAAATGGTCCATCTCAAAGAAGAGAGACGCCCGTCTCACTCACCCAGACGGCCATTTGGTAAGTTTGAGTCGATCTGATTGGTTCAATAGCTTGAACCGATCAATTCATAGGGTAGAACTAAGCCAATTCGATTTTTGATCTTCCTGACAACCCAAACGGCCATCTCAACAGTTGAGATGACCATCAGGCTACCCAAATGACCATCTCACCGAGTGAGATAGTCGTTTGGAAGTTCAGTCATCCAATCTGTCAATGCGTTGTGTAAATTGAGTACTTATGCACTTGAGTACTTCATTCAGTCATCATTGAAGATCAAACTCCTGTTCTAGATGAGTTCCTATGTGTGTAACCGTATAAGTCCCATATCACGTTGGCAGTGAATGTCCACAACTAGCTTATGATATCACAAGAAAAGTGTAGTGCATAGTCGCACGCCATTGAACCCACATGAATGGAAAGTTTGAGAGCAACTTCAACCTACAATCTTTGTATGGTGTTATAGTGTTTGTATAGTTCCTTTGTCACTAATAACAATATTAAACTAGAGGCATGGATCAGTCATTCTAATTATTATTCAATCTTATTCCTTGAATCATAGCAGATTGCATGAGATATATGTAAGCTCTATATCACATATTGACTCACATGCGTATGGCCATACTTTTCCCAGTCTCACTAATCAAGAGGCCTTTGATATCATACTCATATTGGAGGTACAAATCCCATATCTATCACTCGTAGTCAATCCTCATGTGTCAAAGTCACCCAATCATCACTGTTATAACAATCCATGTTTTAGGACTACGTTTGATGAAGTCAAAGTGTACCCAGTGACATGTGATGAGTGCAGTGATTTTAGGTCTATGAACCATAACCACAACCATCACTGTGAGACCTGACTATGACTTCCATGATGATGGCTTCCATGTGTCAGTCTCATGGTGGGTCTGTCTGATACAATGTTAAGTAACATGTATCTGTGTTCTTGGTTTGATATTGCCATATCATGACTAATGAGATTTCTTCATCAACCAACTCACACTCTGATCCTATGTGTTATTGTTGTCTATCTACCTTCCACGATAACAACTGATTAGGGACATAATGAGAATGTATATACTCTTAACATTTGTATGATCTCATTCTTCCAAGTGATGTACTTGAAGACATATGCCATTGAGTAATATCATTCTCTAGGCATTTATTATGTAATTCATTATATCATAATTGAATATACAAAATAAATAGGAATCTTGCTTTCTAATTATCAAATTAGGTATCTAATTCTATATCCCAATCATCATATGATTGGATCTCTAGGCATACATACCAACAGACTCCCACTTGCACTTAGGGCAAATCACCCATGGATCTCAGCTCGAGTGACCTAACATGACCTTCATGCTTATGCTGCCCAAGTGCTTTTATTGCTGGTTTAGCAACGTTGGCCTTAAGTCAATAATTGCAATTTTCACATCTCTTCACTATATGACTACTCATATGAGATGGAATTGTCATAGTATGGTATCTGCAATTCCCAGCCAAACTAGTAGCTCCGTTGTAGTTATCAGTATTTATAATGTGTCATCAATGGTTTGGAACCTCACACAAGTTCCCCCATATGAACTTCTTGATCCATACATTATCCTCTATTGTTCTTATAACATAGAAATACTCAACTTCTTTTGTAGATTAAGACAACTGTCATTAGCTCATAACCCATTCTAGCTTATAGTTCTCATTTAATGTCAAACACTATTGTGATCATTTTGTCAGTCTACAAGCTTGCATGGGTGTAACCCTTTACATCAAACTCTTCCTTATTACCATAACCAAGTAATCAATCCTTTAAGTACTTGAAAATCACATAAGGATGTTCATTATGGTATTCTAGTGACTCTCACTAGTATTCAACATATACCCTCTCATCATGTCCAATACATACGAGATTTCTAGATATCGTCTTGTCATGTCCAATACATACGAGATAACAGGATAAGTACATAGCATTGCATTCAAGATAGATCCATTGGAATCTATCCATGTGTCCCTATTCTTTGTTAAAACTAGGACACTAGGCTCTTGAAAGATGAACCCCATGGAACATTGCCAAGTTTTCTCTCATTGAGTCTTCCATGTTAAACCCTTCAGCATCTTACCAATGTATGTGCTTTTACTTAGGTCAAGAAGATTTCTAGATCTATCTCCATAGACCTTAATCCCTATCAAATAGGATGCTTTGCCTTAACCCTTCATATAGAAGGTAAGTTTCTTGCCAGGTTTTATCATTTGCAGGATAAGGACATTATTCCTCATCATTATGTGGAATATCAATATGATCCCAGTAAATATTTTGTAATCACAGATTCCATCTTCATTCTAACTCAAATCAAACACTTTGATAGTCTTGTCAAATCGAAGATTCCAACTCTGAGATGCTTGTTTCAATCTTCAAATTGACCATTGTGTATTATAGACATTATTTGTATTAATGGATATATAAAACCATTAGGTCGTGTCACATATGCATCCTCTTAATCATTCCAATTAAGGAATTTGGTTTTATCATCCATATGCCAAATCTCACATTCATAATAAGCTACGACAATAAGCATGATCCAGATGGACTTAACCATGGTAACTGGTGAAAGACTTCATCATGTTGAACATCTTAAACTAGTTAAAAAATGTTTGCACCCAATTTACCCTTCCATGTCGATCTTCTTATATAGACCCAAATGCACCCAATGGGTTTTACCCCTATAGGTGGATCCACCAAGGTCATACCTTGTTGGTTTACTTATAGTCCATCATGGATATCATGGCCTCAAGTGATTTTTCAAAATATGCTTCCTCAATAGTTTCTAGGTAGCTAGTTGACTCATTGCTATGATCAACTTACCGCCTTCTTGAGTTATAAGATATCATAATCTTTCAAACTCAAGTTGTTCTACTAAGACTATGAGTTCTGTATTTATATAAGGAACTTGAGATTCCACAACAGTTTGTGATTCTCCTTGTTCCTTGTTGTACCTCTTTAGGTTCAATGTTTTCTTGTTTGTCTCGAACATTTGGAATTCTACTTTTACTCCCACTGATTCCCTTGGAACTAAGTTCCCTTTAAGAATTCAGCCATCCTAGAAACAAACACCTTTTGTGTTGGGATGGAATTTAAGTAGTTATCAACAAGATAAAATTTATGTGATTTGTGGATAAAGACTTTTAAGAAACTATTTTCTTATACAAGCTTTCAATCCCAATCACTACAAAAGACTCATCTGGACACTTTCCATGTCATATATCATATGGCGTCTTTTGAACCATTTTAGATGGTACATTGTTTAGTTTTTAAGTATGTTCCCAAAAGTAATTGTAAGATTAGCTAGATTTTATTGATAATCTCAGCATGACTAAATATGGTGAGATACCTTCTTTTTGACACATCAATATGTTTTAGGTGGAGTTCATTATGATACACTATCATGATCTCCTAGAAGGTCCTCAAATTTTTGGTTTATGTATTTCAACATTGATCATATAGAGGTACACTTCAACATATTCATACTTGTATTTTGTTAAATACAAATATCTATTGATTGCATCAATAAATGCAATGAGGTACTTGTAACTACCTTTAGCATTCATCCAAAAGTTTTATGTACATCAGTATGTACTAGTCCTAATGGAATAGTCGATCTCCCACTACATCTAGTGGAGATACTCTTGTCATATTGTACAATAAATAAGACATACATGTCTCTATTTGTTCAATAACCAAAAGAGTCTAGATAACCATCATATGGATTCTAGAAATGCATTTCTCATTTATGCATTATAGATGATAATTCTATAGGTATTCAATGTTTTAGTTATCAAGTCATTCAATATACACATTTGTCTTTACAACTATCAAGTATAGTTTATGAGACATAGGGAATCACCATAAAATATGATAATGTTCTTTTCATACAAAACATATGATGTTTGGAAACTACACAATAGAAATTTACTAATCCTAATATGTACCCATGAATGAAAACCTTTAACTATAGTGGCAGCAACCCTTGCTCCATATAGTTCTAGCTTACTTCTTCTTAGGACCTGAAGTAGAGATCTCTATCTGTATCTTCTTCTTGAGATCCTCCATGAAGAGGATAAATCCTTTCAAATGTCCAAACAAGTGATAACGGTGGCACTTTATTTTCTTTATCCTTTAAGTGAAAAGGATAGATTCCTTTTACACTTACCCTTCTTCATATATTGAGTGCAGAAGACTTGGGCTTCTACTTAGCCTCAGGCCCTCAGAACACTTTTTAGCCTTGTTTTTGCCCTAGGAATCACTTTTGCTGATCACCATCATGGATTTATCCTTCTTCTTCATCCTTGATTTGGCATCAACATGACAAACATGTGATAAAATGACTATATAATTCTTGCAAAACTTGATCATATTCATGGTCAACTCTTGACCTGAGAGAAATCTCAGTTATTCCACATTTCCAATCACATTGAGCACATGGGGTTCTACAAGACCTCCCTTTGTAAGTTTGCACTCAATTAGCACTTTGGAGACATTATACCTTCTTTGCTTTACATGATTCTTAAGATGTGTTACCATCTCGAGAATTTCCATGTATTCATGTTGTTCATGCAATGCATAGTTCATACAACAAAGCATTAGGTATTCAAATGTTTATGTCATCATTGGCATGCTTCCAATAAGCATCCATTTAGCCTTAGGCACTTTTGGAGTGGATTCCTCTGGCATTGGTGTATCAAGGACATAGAGCTTTCACTCATTGATGAGAACATTTCTCAAAGTCCTTAACCAATTGTGGAACTTTATCCCATTTTGTCCTTCTTGAGGACTGATCGCAATTTGAACGTGTTTTGTGTTTGACATTAGATTCTACAAAAAAATATTGCAAATTTCCAAAACATTTTTGATTTAGTTTGATTTGATAATTTGATGATATTAATTATGTCTTTAATTAACTACCACTCCCACAATTTTATTTTAATTGTTAGCCCTCAATATCAGTTTAGAATATTCTAGCGTAAAATATTCTAGTGGGCCAAGATAAAAATTAATTCAACTGTTACCCAACCTACACCAACGTCCACAGTCAATTATCAAGGTAGGCAATCATGCCAATTGCATCATATGCAACTCTTGGATAGGTAATATGTGCAACTTCTTGCCATGATCATCTGCATACCGCTAGGCCTAGAATCTCTGAGAATCACTAGTCAAGCCTGACCCAAAACCCGACACGATAGAATGTGCACCATGCTTTGGTAGAACCTACATATCTACCACCACACTTCCACAAGATAGATGTCACAGCATGCTTTAACATAACCTATGCTTGGTCGATCAATATTTTCATGTGTGCCAATTTTGGAAGGCATATAAGACTTTGATATTTTAATTTAGGGAATTTGTAAGTCTAAATATATATACTTTATCCAATCACCACATATAGTATGTATCATATACATGCTATAACCACACATGAGAACATGCAATAAATAAAATACACAAGCGATGGTTACGGCCATACTAATATAATTCCTTGGAGCCACAAGGAATTACTACCACCTACGGTCCACATCATATGCAACCTATTGTTGGTGAATATATGTGCTCGAACCAATCTCAATTTGTAACACCCCTAACCTGGTTTATGGCCTAACCCTAGATGTTTTACTTAGGTAAGTTTCTTACAACTTGTTCTTATCTTTTGGGAAAAGTAATTAAGGACTTTTGTGAAGTGTATTCTTAAAATTGAGCTTATATGCAAACTATGTGTGCATTATACAATAATCTAAGAGAAAAGTGCAATTTATACAAGATAAGGATTATGTTGCAAATGTTACATGTTGAATATATTATCAGTGTTTTGTATATCATTAAAGATAATATTATTCTAAGTGGTGGCTTGTGCAAAGCCTAATTCTAAGAGAAAACTTGTGTAAATAATGTTAAGTTCTTGGTGTATCAATAGTAGTACAATTTGCAATATATATACAGAATGAAGGGTTAATGTGTAATTTATCACCTCTAGATTGATGTTACTCTTACCTAGTGTTATCTAGAGGAGAGAGAAAGAAGGAGACAATATGTTTGAAGCATCTTGAAGTGTTAGTACTCCTAATAATAAAGAAACCAAGAAAATGTATAAGTTGAAAGCTATGTACATGAGCCATATCGAGTTGTGGACTTAAGAGTAAAAGTCCCTATCGGCCGTAGAGCCATAAGGAGAGTATCTAATCAGTTTTTGGATCTTTTGTTTGGCCCATGAAGGGCAAGGCACCTCAAGGAAATGATAAGGCTTCGATTTGCAACTTGCCTTGGGAAAGATGGAGATGAATATTATAATATAGTAAGTGGGAGAAGATTTTCCCTAGAAGACAACTCAAGAGTCGCATTTCTTACTTTATCCTTTTTGCATGGAAAAGATAATAGTGGCATGCATGCAAGAGTATATGTCAACCTTGCATGTCTAGGTGGCATAAAGTGCCTTAAGTTAATGACACCTATGACACTCTTTTCTATAAACCTCAAGAACAAATACCTTGACCTTCATTTGTTGGCAAGCTTTTTCGGATCTTGTAAATGATCCTCCCTATTGTATCATGCAACACCCCCTGTTGTGTCATCCATAGTGAAGAGAGTGGAGTGGTGAAGCTTGGTATCAGCCAAGGAAAAGAGATATTGGCTAAAGTAGGTTGAAGCATCCAAGTAAGGTGATATCGCCCAAAGTTATTAGAATATATTGTGTAAGAGCTTGGAACACAAGTCTTGGAGCTCGGAAAAGGCTTACCTTTAACCTTGGAACGTGAGGAGTTGAAGCTTGAAGCTTGAAGCTTGGAAGCTCTTTGAGAGGAGGGTTATATAACTTAAACCCTCCAATATTATTATCCTTTCTTCAATCTTGTTCAATTTGTTGATTATTTGCAAATTTGGATTTCCTTTGATCAATTGATATAATCATGAGTTACAATAAGTAATTAGGACTGTTATCCATGATTTGGAATTAGATAATGATCTTGAGGATGGTGATGATGACATCATCATGGACAACCTGATATGGGTTGTGGACTCTTACAACCCGATATGGGTTGAAGATCTTACAAATCGATATGGAACCCGATATGGGTTCTACCCGATATGAAAGTAGGTCATACCTTGTATGACAAGCCCTATGAACGATATGGAAGACCCCTATGTATTAACTTTAATACGAAACTAGGGTCAAGCATTACCTTTTCCCAATATGAGTAAAACCCTAGGAACCTGATATTCTTTTATCCTTTGAAACTTGATACTCTCTATTTACCTTGTGTCAAGTTAAAGAACAAGTTGGTATCCATATTGTCTTGTTTTGAGTTCATGGTTTTTATCATTAATGGCCACAGAATATGGTAATCAGATACCACTTTATATAGGTACCCAATATGGTGAAACCATGAGGAAGACCGATATGATGCCCAATATACATGACTCAATATACATGACCGATATGATGCCCAATACACATGACCAATATGGTGCCCTATACATATAACTCGATATGATACCTAGGATAGGTAAACCAATATGAAGAAACACGATATGGCAATATGATGCCACCAAATGTAAGTACACGATATGGTGAAATTTAAGACGATAACCGATATGTTAACCCAACATGAAATCCGATATGGCAACCCAAGAGGCAACCTGATATGATGGAAACTGATATGGAATACCCTAGTACACGATATGAGAATAATGGTCTAACCCATACTTGAGACACAATGATTTTAATTCAATTTGAGGGTAATAAGCTAGTAGACCTTAAAGATGAAAGAGAAACTAAGATTGGAAAGTTGATTATGTAATTAAATCTACAATAATACACCTGAGATGAGTGGAGTATGAGTTAGGGCTTATGAAAGTCTTGAAACCCTAATTGGTTGATCACAACCCTAATTCATTAGGGAGGATGTATTCCTTAGTATTTCATGGTTAAGACATATGTTGGAATTGTTGATAATAACCATGCAAGGATCTTAAGGCTATAAGCATGGTTAAGTAAGAGCTATGATGTTATATGATACTGAATTAATAAGCTATGTGGAATATGTGAATATATACCCTGGTCTGATGACCTAGAGGTAAATCTTACCTTCTAAGTGGTGACAATACATAGTGATGAATGAAGGGTTTGAATATCCAAGTATGATGATGATAAGAGATTGAGATTCTAAGTGTTCTATATGTCTCAATGAATATGAAAGTACCTGATGAATGGAATTATGCTTATCTTTGTAGCATTTAATATAATTCTTGTTAGAAACATTGGTTGATGAATTAATACTTTTATACAACTTGATAATATAGATTTTATACATATTCTTCATATTCCTTTTCAAGTAAATAGATGTTTTATAATTCTGTTCAGTTTTATATTATTTCCCTTGATCATAATATTGTTGGCAGAGAGTTACATCTCTCACTGGGACAATAGTCTCACCCCGTGGGATCCACCATTTTTAGTTAAGATGCATATGAGTTACTTAGAATCAGACTGCAAAAGAAGGAGCGTATTAGCAAGGATCCTAGTAGTATCCCAGGTTGAGTATGATGTTTGTCATGTCTTGTAGATAGAAGTCATATGTGTCGTCTCTGTACTCTCAGGTTCTTGGGAGATAGTTTGTAGTGATTTTCATGAATGACTTGAGATTTTGGTTTTCTTATCTCGGGGTTTTTATGTTGTTGTTGTGTATATTAAAGTAAAGAAACTGGTACTTGTTATCCTTGAGAAGAGATAGAACACTGAATGTATAATGTGAACCACATGTATAAAAGGATTTGGATCCTTATGTAAGAGTTTGCTGGATAAAGGATCTACATGCAATATGGTTTAAATTTTTAGTTATTTTTGTTAATCCGATGATTATTTCATTCTGCTTAATTAGTAACGATTTGTTTTGTCGATTTGATGATGGTCTTTACAAGTTTGGTATCAGAGCTTTAGGTTTGATGAGTCTATAGAGACATAGTACTAAGGTGTTGAGTCTATTCTAGTGTCCTCTAGTATGCCCTATAGTGACTTCTTCTTATGTAGAAGAGAGGATAAAATTTAAAAATGACTAGAGAACACGAGGAACACGTTATTGAGAGCAATGTTGTTGCACCAAGAGAGGGTGCAATGGAGTAGGAAAGAGAAGAACGAGTGTGTGAGAATTCCTATCTTGACCTAATCAAGATTGAGAATCCTATTTTTATGCTCTTATTGGGTAGGTTAGGACAACAGTGATGCATATAGTAGGCTGGATACTAGCATTACATCCTAGGTTACCAGTCTAGAATATAGAAACTTTGGGTTCTAAAAGGGTCCCTAAATGACATAGTCATGTTGGAACAGTGGAAAATGTGGAAAGGATTAGCATATGGAAATAAAATAGACAATACCATAAGTATATACAGATAGTACATCTGTGATGGCAATTCCCAAGGAGGGGCAATAAGCAAAGAATTAAGGAAAAATCCCTACAATTCTAGATAGATTTTCCTAGTTGTTCTATAAAGCCAAAGTTTGTGGGTTCCACTAGTGTAATAAATGCCTAGTGCACCAGGGTAGTAGTCACTAAGTAAAGGCAAAAGTCCTAACCTTCCACCTGTAAGAATTCCTGACTTAGCTTTTACATCGGTAATAAGACCGATAAGACCATGGTGCGAGGACAAAATATGTTATCGATACTAACATATTGAGCATGCTGAACTCTTTTGTTCAAAAAGAAGGGAGGAAATGACCCAACCACCAAGGAAGACTCGACATGGCTTACAAAAGAACCATCTCAATAGTATAAAAAGGCAAAAGCAATAATATGAAACAACTAGACTCTATGTGTTAAGTTAACCTAAAGCGATAGATGACCGCAAGGGGTAACAGTCAGATAGAGCTTTTTCCATTTTGATATGCCTTCTCTTGATTTTATTTGATAATCATAAGAAGGATTGTTTTTATTGACTTCCCTATTGATTGCCCTATGGGAACATAGGGAAGAAATGATGAGCACTAGAATTTATATTCTATTCAGTATTCTTTTAAATACTTTATAATAGCTCTTGTCTCTGTGAAAGAGGACAAGGAGTAGAGGTGATGCCTGGAGAAAATCCAGGGATACTAAATCCTATGCTTTGATGATATAAAAAATAAGGGATATGATAGTAAACAAAGTGCATACTACCTAATCTTAGAACTTGTATACCCTGGCCAGGTATGCGACTATTGAAGAAGGTAAGTATGAAACTCTTAGATTATTATCTTTCTGAATACTCTGACTCAATGGTCATTTCAAGACAATTTAGTTAGCCTAACAAGACTGAAAATATGACATGGGTATTTTTATCACATCCTAAGTACAATAAATTGGAATCTGAGAAGATCTCAGATCAATCTGTGTGTATGAGGAAGTAAAAATTATAATCCTCACGATAAGGGAAAGAAGAACGTGGGAGATGATCCTTTTTGATAAAGTCTGTGTGAATAGTAAGGATCTTTTCCATAATATAGAAAATGGGAAATGTGATAAAATTATAGAATGTTCAGAAACATGTTAGACAATAACAAAGAATGGAATGAAACTAAAAAGGGATTGCTAAGTGAACTATCCCAACTAAAAAGGGATTTCTAAGTGAACTTTCCCAACTATAAAGGGATTGCTAAGTGAACTTTCTCAACTAAATAGGGATTGCTAAGTGAACTTTCCCAACTAAATAGGGATTGCTAAGTGAACTTTCCCAATTAAATAGGGATTTCTAAGTGAACTTTCCCAACTAAATAGGGATTGCTAAGTGAACTTTCCAAATTAAATAGGGATTTCTAAGTGAACATTCCCAACTAAAAAGGGATTTCTAAGTGAACTTTTTCCATCTAAAAAGGGATTGCTAAATGAACTTTCCCAACTAAAAAGGGATTGCTAAGTGAACTTTCCCAACAAAAAAGGGATTGCTAAGTGAACTTTCCCAACTAAATAGGGATTGCTAAGTGAACTTTCCCAACTAAATAGGGATTTCTTAGTGAACTTTCCTAACGAAAGAGGGATTTCCAGGTGGACTTCGGCAACTAATTATATGTCTCCTCTTTGATGAACAACCCTGGGTAATGATGGGGTGATAAAAGTAATATGTTCCTTTGTGTTCTTTCCTTTCAAGGACATGGAAATTAAGTGATTCTTATGACACTTGATGTGCATAAAGGTGTTCTATTGATGGATACTTAGAAAGGTATCAATTCATATAGGACTTTGATTCCAAAGATAAAGATATGTTCTATAAGTAATATCATAAAATGAAAGAAAGACCTTTTTGTACATTTGACTTTCGTATTAACAATAGAGAGATGGAAATGATTAGGATGTGATGAGTTTTCGACATGTGCGAAGGATACTAAGATGAGGAAATTTGGTATCCAAAATGTGCCAGATAGTATGGGAAATTAAGAATATGACTCCTAATAAGATGCTTGGTGAACTGGAAGAGCCAACCTGGAGATAACTCTAGTATGGAGGTCACATGTTAGGGGTTTATGATCTGCTTAAACGTAGTACTGATAAGGATGTATTAATTGAACAAACAATTGTAGAGTCATTTTGAGAAAAAGCTTATTAAACTAAGAATGAATCCTTAAAAGTATCCCTATCCAGATCTGTTGAGGCAACTTATACAAATACCTTCGACAAAAGTTATTATTTGACAAGTAGCCTCTCCTTATAATAAGAAAATAAATAGCTAACGAGATAGTTGATACAAGTAATAAGAAAGATAGTGTTGAACCAATAGATTAGACTGGTACAATAGAGTTATGATAAGACTTGTAGTCACATATGAAGGACAAAATGTAACTCTAGTCCAAAAAGGACAGTTGAGTATGACAAATTCTATGTCAACCTTGTGTGAAAGGATCTTGTGTTGGTCAAAGTCCGGTAGTATCTCCATGACACAAAGATGTTATGTGGACACTTGGTGATATGATACATGAACGACAATTGTCTTCCTTTATCCGGGATTTTGGGGATGAAATCCTTGTTAGGGGTTTATAATTGTAACACCCCTGACCTGGGTTATGGCCTAACCCTAGTTGTTTTAGTTAAGTAAGTTTCTTATAACTTGTTCTTATCTTTTGGGGAAAGTAATTAAGGCCTTTTGTGAAGTTTATTTTCAAAATTGAGCTTATGTGCAAACTATGTGTGCATTATATGATAATCTAAGAGAAACGTGTAATTTACACAAGATAAGGATTATGTTGCAAATGTTACATGTTGAATATATTATCAGTGTTTTGTATATCATTAAAGAGAATATTATGCTAAGTGGTGGCTTGCGCAAAGCCTAATTCTAAGAGAAAACTTGTGTAAATAATGTTAAGTTCTTAGTGCATCAATTGTAGTACAACTTGCAATATATATACAGAATGAAGGGTTAATGTGTAATTTATCACCTCTAGATTGATGTTACTCTTATCTAGTGTTTTTTAGGAGATAGAAAGAAGGAGACAATATGTTTGAAGCATCTTAATGTGTTAGTAATCTTAATAATAAAGAAACCAAGAAAATGCATAAGTTGAATGCTATGTACATGAGCCAAATCGAGTTGTGGACTTAAGAGTAAAAGTCCCTATCGGCCATAGAGCCATAAGGAGATTCTCTTATCAGTTTGTGGAGCTTTGGTTTGGCCCATGATGAGCAAGGCACCTCAAATAAATGACAAGGCATCGATTTGCAACTTGCCTTGGGAAAGATGGAGATGAATATTATAATATTGTAAGTGGGAGAAGACTTGCCCTAGAAGACAACTCAAGAGCCACATTTCTTACTTTATCATTTTTTCATGGCAAAGATAATAGTGTCATCAATGCAAGAGTATGTGTCGACCTTGCATGGCTATGTGGCGTAATGTGCCTTAAGTTAATGACACCAATGACACACTTTTCTATGAAGCTCAAGTATAAATACCATGACCTTCATTTATTGGCAAGATTTTTTGGATCTTGTAAGTGATCCTCCTTCTAGTATCGTGCAACTCCCCCTCTTGTGTCACCCATAGTGAAGAGAGTGGAGTGGTGATGCTTGGTATTGGCCTAGGAAAAGAGATATCGGCCAAAGTAGGTTGAAGCATCCAAGTAAGGTGATATCGCCCAAAGTGATTGGAAGATATCTTGTAAGAGCTTGGAACTCAAGTCTTGGAGCTCAGAGAAGGCTTATCTTCAACCTTGGAACGTGAGGAGTTGAAGCTTGAAGCTTGGAATCTCTTTGAGAGACGGTTTATATAACTTAAACCCTCCAATATTATTATCCTTTCTTCAATCTTGTTCAATTTGTTGATTATTTACAAATTTGGATTTCCTTTGATCAATTGATATAATCATGAGTTCCAATAAGTAATTAGGATTGTTATCCATGATTTTGAATTATATAATTATCTTGAGTATGGTGATGATGATATCATCATGGACAACCCGATATGGGTTGAGGACTCTTGCAACCCGATATGGGTTGAAGATCTTGCAAACCGATATGGAACCCGATATGGGGTCTACCATATATGAAAGTAGGTCATACCTTGTAAGACAATATCTATGAACGATATGGAAGACCCCTATGTATTTCCTTGAATATGACACTACGGTCAAGCATTACCATTTCCTGATATGAGTAAAACCCTAGGAACCCGATATGCTTTTATCCTTTGAAACATGATACTCTCTCTTTACCTTGTGTCGAGTTAAAGAACAACTTGGTATCCATCTTGTCTTGTTTTGAGTTCAAGGTTTTTATCATTAATGGCCACATGATATGGTAATCATATGCCACTTTATATGGGACCCGATATGGTGAATCCATGAGGAAGACCGATATGATGCCCAATATACAAGATTGATATGATGCCCAATATACATGACCAATATGATGCCCAATACACATGACCGATATGGTGCCCAATACATATAACCCGATATGATACCTAGGATAGGTAAACCGATATGGTGCTTGACATAGAAACACGATATGGCAATATGATGCCACCAAATGAAAGTACACGATATGGTGAAATCCAAGACGATAACTGATATGTTAACCCAACATGAAATCTGATATGGAAACCCAAGAGGCAACCCGATATGATGGAAACCTATATGGAATACCCTAGCACACGATACGAGAATAATGGCCTAAACCATACTTTGAGACACAATGATTTTAATTCAGTTTGAGGGTAATAAGCTAGTAGACCTTAAAGATGAAGGAGAAACTAAGATTGGAAAGTTGATTATGTAATTAAATCTACAATAATACTCTTGAGATGAGTGGAGTATGAGTTAGGGATTATGAATGTCTTGAAACCCTAATCAGTTGATCACAACCCTAATTCATTAGGGAGGATGTATTTATTAGTATTTCATGGTTAAGACATATGGTGAAATTGTTGATAATAACCATGCAAGTATCTTTAGGAAATAAGCATGGTTAAGTAAGAGATATGATGTTATATGATACAAAATTAATAAGCTATGTGGACTATGTGAATATATACCCTGGTCTGATGACCTAGAGGTAAAGGTTACCTTCTAAGTGGTGACAATACTCAGTGATGAATGAAGAGTTTCAATATCCATGTATGATGATGATAAGAGATTGAGATTCTAAGTGATCTATATGTCTCAGTAAATATGAAAGCACCTGATAAATGCAATTATGCTTGTATTTGTAGCATTTAACATAATTCTTGTTAGAAACATTGGTTGATGAATTAATACTTTCATACATCTTGATAAGATAGATGTTATACATGTTCTTCATATTCCTTTTCAAGTAAATAGATGTTTTATAATTCTGTTCAGTTTTATATTATTTCCTTTGATAATAATATCATTGGTAGAGAGTTATATCTCTCACTGGGACAATAGTCTCACCCCGTAGGATCCACATATTTTACGTAAGATGCGGACGAGGGACTAAGAACTAGACTATAGAAGAAGGAGCGCATCAGCAAGGATTGTAGTAGAATCCCAGGTTGTGTATGCTGTCTGTCATGTCTTGTAGATAGAAGTCCTATGTGTCATCTTTGTACTCTCAGGTCCTTGGGAGATAGTTCTTAGTGGTTTTAAAGAACGACTTAAGATTTTGGTTTGCTTATCTTGGGGTTTTTATGTTGCTGTTGTGTATGTTGAAGTAAAGCAACTGGTAGTTGTTATCCTCGAGAAGAGACGGAACACTGAATGTATAATGTGAACCACATGTATAAATGGCTTTGGCTCCTTATCTAAGGGTTTTCTAGGTAAGGGATCTACGTGCAAGATGGTTTAAATTTTTAGTGATTTTTATTAATCTGTTGATTATGTTCATTCCACTTAATTAGTAATGATTTTTTTTGTCGATTTGATGATAGTCTTTACAAGTTTGGTATTAGATCTTAAGGTTTGTTGAGTCTATAGAGACATAGGACTAAGGTGTTGAGACTGTTCTAGTATCCTCCAGTATACCCTATAGTGACTTCTGCTTATGCAGAAGAGAGGGTGAAGATTAAAAATGACTGGAGAACATGAGGAACACATTGCTGAGAGTAATATTTTTACACCAAGAGAGGGTACAAGGGAGAAGGCAAGAGAAGAATGAGTTCTTGATAATTCCTATCTTGACCTAATCAAGATAGAGAATCCTACTTTTTTTGCTCTTATTGGGTAGGTTCGGACAACAATGATGCATATAGTAGACTGGATACTAGCATTACAACCTAGGATACCAGTCCTCAATATAGAAACGTTGGGTTCTGAAAGGGTCCCTAAATGACATAGTCATGTTGGAACAGTGGAAAATGTGGAAAGGATTAGCGTATGGAAAGAAAATAGACTCTCCCATAAGTATTGATAGATAGTACATATGTGATGGCAATGACCAAGGTGGGGTAATAAGTTGAGCATTAAGGAAAGATCTCTACAATTCTAGAGACATTTTCCTAGTTGTTCTAAAAAGCCAATCTTTTTAGGTGCCACCAGTGCAATAAATGCCTAGTGCACCAGGGCAATAGTCACTAAGTAAAGGAAAAAGTCCTAACCTTCCACTTGTAAGAATTTCTGACTTAGCTTTTACATTGGTAATAAGACCGATAAGACCATGGTACGAGGACAAAATATGTTATAGATATAGACATATTGAGCATCCTAAAATCTTTTGTTTAAAAAGAAGGGAGGAAATGACCCAACAACCAAGGAAGACTCGACAGGGCTTACGAAAGTTACAACTCAATAGTATAAAAAGGAAAAAGCAATACTATGAAACAGCTAGACTCCATGCGTTAAGTTAACCTAAAGTGGTAGATGACTGTGAGGGTAACAGTCAGATAGAGCTTTTTCCATTTTGATATGCCTTCTCTTGATTTTATCTGATAATCATAAGAAGGATTGTTGTTATTGACTTCCCTATTGATTTCCCTATGGGAACATAGGGAAGAAATGATGGGAACTAGAATTTATATGCTATTCAGTATTCTTTTAAATACTTTACAATTGCTCTTGTCTGTGTCAAAGAGGATGAGGAGTAGAGGTGATGCCTAGAGACAATCCAGGGATGCTAAATCCTATGCTTTGATGATATGAAAAGTAAGGTATATGATAGTAAACAAAGTGCATACTACCTAATCTCGAAACTTGTATACCCTGGCCAGGTATTCGACTATTGAAGAAGGTAAGTATGGAACTCTTAGATTGTTATCTTTCTGGTTACTCTGATCCATTGGTCATTTTAAGACAATTTAGTAAGCCTAATGAGACTAAAAATATGACATGGGTATTTTTATCACATCCTAAGTACAATAAATTGGAATCTGAGAAGATCTCAGATCAATCTGTGTGTATGAGGATGCAAGAAATATAATCCTCACAATAAGGGAAATAAGAACGAGGGAGATGATCCTTGTTCAATAAAGTCTATTTGAATAGTAAGGATCTTTTCCATAATATAGAAAATGGGGAATGTGATAAAATTATAGAATGTTCATAAACATGATAAAAAATAACAAAGAAAGGAATGAAACTAAAAAGGGATTGCTAAGTGAACTTTCCCAACTAAAAAGGGATTTCTAAGTGAACTTTCCCAACTAAAAAGGGATTACTAAGTGAACTTTCCCAACTAAATAGGGATTTATAAGTGAACTTTCCCAACTAAATAAGGATTTATAAGTGAACTTTCCCAATTAAATAGGGATTGCTAAGTGAACTTTTCCAACTAAATAGGGATTGCTAAGTGAACTTTCCCAACTAAATGGGGATTGCTAAGTGAACTTTCCCAACTAAATGGGGATTGCTAAGTGAACTTTCCCAACTAAATAGGGATTGCTAAGTGAACTTTCCAAACTAAATAAGGATTGCTAAGTGAACTTTCCCAACTAAATAGGGATTGCTAAGTGAACTTTCCCAATTAAATAGGGGTTGCTAAGTGAACGTTTCTAACTAAAAAGGGATTTCTAAGTGAACTTTCCCAACTAAACATGATTGCTAAGTGAACTTTCACAACTGAATAGGAATTGCTAAGTGAACTTTCCCAACTAAATATGGATTTCTAAGTGAACTTTCCCAACTAAATAGGGATTGTTAAGTGAACTTTCCCAGCTAAATAGGGATTTCCAGGTGGACTTCCCCAACTAATTATATGTGTCCTCTTTGATGAACAACCCTGGGTAATGATGGGGTGATAAAAGGAATATGTTCCTTTGTGTTCTTTCCTTTCAGGGACATGGCAATTCAGTGAGTCTTATGACACTTGATGTGCATAAAGGTGTTCTATTGATGGATATAGAAAGGTGTCAATTCATCTAGGACTTTGATTCCAAAGATAAATATATGTGCTATAAATAATGTCTTAAAATGAAAGAAAGACCTTTTTGTATATTTGACTTTTGTATTAACAATAGAGAGATGGAAATGATTAGGATGTGATGAGTATTCGACACATGTGATAGATACTAAGATGAGGGATTCTGGTATCCAAAATGTGCCAAATAGTATGGGAAATTAAGAATATGACTCCTAATAAGATGTTTGGTGACTTAGAAGAGCCAACATGGAGATAACTCTAGAATGGAGGTCATATGTTAGGGGTTTATGCTTTGCATAAATGTAGTACATATAAGGATGTATTAATTGAAGGAACAATTATAGAGTCATTGTGAGAAAAAGCTTATCAAACTAAAATTGAATCCTTAAAAGTACCCCTATCCAGATCTATTGAGGAAACTTATACAAATACCTTTGAGAAAAGTTCTTCTTTGACAAGTAGACTCTCCTTATAATAAGAAAATAAACAACTAACAGGATAGTTGATACAAGTCATAAGAAAGCTAGTGTTTAACCAATAGATTAGACTGGTACAATAGAGGTATGATAAGACTTGTAGTCACATATGAAGGATAGAATGTAACTCTAGTCCAGAAAGGACAGTTGAGTATGACATATTCTATGACAACCCTGTGTGAAAGGATCTTGTGCTGGTCAAAGTCGGGTAGTATCACCATGACATCAAGATGTTATGTGGACACTTGGTGATATGATGCATGAATGACAATTGTCTTCCTTTATCTGGGATTTCGGGGACGAAATCCTTGTTAGGGGTTTATAATTGTAACACCCCTAACCTGGGTTATGGCCTAACCCTAGATGTTTTACTTAAGTAAGTTTCTTAGAACTTGTTCTTATCTTTTAGGAAAAGTAATTAAGGCATTTTGTGAAGTTTATTCTCAAAATTGAGCTTATATGCAAACTATGTGTGCATTATATGATAATCTAAGTGAAAAGTGCAATTTACACAAGATATGGGTAATGTTGCAAATGTTACATGTGGAATATATTCTAAGTGTTTTGTATATCATGAAAGATAATATGATGCTAAGTGGTGGCTTGTGCAAAGCCTAATTCTAAGAGAAAACTTGTGTAAATAATGTTAAGTTCTTGGTGTATCAATTGTAGTACAACTTGCAATATATATACAGAATGAAGGCTTAATGTGTAATTTATCACCTCTAGATTGATGTTACTCTTACATAGTGTTATCTGGAGGAGAGATAAAGAAGGAGACAATATGTTTGAAGCATCTTGAAGTATTAGTACTCTTAATAATAAAGAAACCAAGAAAATGTATTAGTTGAAAGCTATGTACATCAGCCATATCGAATTGTGGACTTCAGAGTAAAAGTCCCTATCGGCCATAGAGACATAAGGAGAGTCTCTTATCGATTTTTGGAGCTTTGGTTTGGCCCATTACATGCAAGGCACTTCAAGGAAATGATAAGGCATCGATTTGCAACTTGCCTTGGGAAAGATGGAGATGAATATTATAATATAGTAAGCGGAAGAAGACTTGCCCTAGAAGACAAGTCAAGATCCGCATTTCTTACTTTATCCTTTTTGCATGGAAAAGATAATAGTGGCATCAATGAAAGAGTATGTGTCGACCTTGCATGGCTAGGTGGCATAAAGTGCCTTAAGTTAATGACACCTATGACACTCTTTTCTACAAACCTCAAGTATAAATACCTTGACCTTCATTTGTTGGAAAGAGTTTTTAGATCTTGTAAGTGATCCTCCCTCTTGTATCATGCAACACCCCCTCTTGTGTCACCGGTAGTGAAGAGAGTGCAGTGGTGAATCTTGGTATTGGCCAAGGAAAAGAGATATCAGCCAAAGTAGGTTGAAGCATCCAAGTAAGGTGATATCGCCCAAAGTGATTAGAAGATATCGTGCAAGAGCTTGGAACTCAAGTCTTAGAGCTCAGAGAAGGCCTATCCTCAACCTTGGAATGTGAGGAGTTGAAGCTTGAAGCTTGGAAGCTCTTTGAGAGGTGGGTTATATAACTTAAACCATCAAATATTATTATCCTTTCTTCAATCTTGTTCAATTTGTTAATTATTTGCAAATTTGGATTTCCTTTGATCAGTTGATATAATCATGAGTTCCAATAAGCAATTAGGACTATTATCCATGATTTTGAATTAAATAATGATCTTGAGGATGGTGATGATGACATCATCATGGACAACCCGATATGGGTTGAGGATTATTGCAACCTAAAATGGGTTGAAGATCTTGCAAACTGATATGGAACCTGATATGGGGTCTACCCATTATGAAAGTAGGTCATACCATGTAATTCAAGCCCTATGAATGATATGGAAGACCCCTATGTATTACCTTCAATATGACACTTGGGTCAAGCATTACCTTTGCCTGATATGAGTAAAACCCTATGAACCCGATATGCTTTTATCCTTTGAAACTTGATACTCTCTCTTTACCTTGTGTTTAGTTAAAGAAAAACTTGGTATCCATCTTGTCTTGTTTTGAGTTCAAGGTTTTTATCATTAATGGCCACACGATATGGGAATCAAATACCACTTTATATGGGTACCCGATATGGTGAATCCATGAGGAAGACCAATATGATGCCCAATATACATGACCGATATGATGCCCAATATACATGACTGATATGATGCCCAATACACATGACCGATATGGTTCCCAATACATATAACCCGATATGATACCTAGGATAGGTAAACTAATATGGTGGTTGACATAGAAACACGATATGGCAATATGATGCCACCAAATGTAAGTACATGATATGGTGAAATCCAAGACGATAACCGATATGTTAACCCAACATGAAATCCAATATGGAAACCCAAGAGGCAACCCGATATGATGGAAACTGATATGGAATACCCTAGTACACGATATGAGAATAATGGTCTAACACATACTTTGATACACAATGAGTTCAATTCTGTTTGAGGGCAATAATCTAGTAGGCCTTAAAGATGAAGGAGAAACTAAGATTGGAAAGTTGATTATGTAATTAAATCTACAATAATACTCCTGAGATGAGTGGAGTATGGGTTAGGGCTTTTGAAAGTCTTGAGACCCTAATCGGTTGATCAAAACCCTAATTCATTAGGGAGGATGTATTCCTTAGTATTTCATGGTTAAGACATATGTTGAAAATGTTGATAATAACCATGAAAGTATCTTACGACAATAAGCATGGTTAAGTAAGAGCTATGATGTTATATGATATAGAATTAATAAGCTATTTGGTCTATGTGAATATATACCCTGGTCTGATGACCTAGAGGTAAAGGTTACCTTATAAGTGGTGACAATACTCAGTGATGAATGAAGGTTTTGAATTTACAAGTATGATGATGATAAGAGATTGAGATTCTAAGTGATCTATATGACTCAGTGAATATGAAAGTACCTGATAAATGCAATTATGCTTGTCTTTGTAGCATTTAATATAATTCTTGTTAGAAACATTGATTGATGAATTAATACTTTCATACATCTTGATAAGATAGATGTTATACATGTTTTTCATATTCCTTTTCAAGTAAATAGATGTTTTATAATTCTATTTAGTTTTATATTATTTCCTGTGATAATAATATTGTTGGCAGAGAATTATATCTCTCGCTAGGACAATAGTCTCACCCCATGGGATCCACAATTTTTAGGTAAGATGTGGATGAGGGACTAAGAACTGAACTATAGAAGAAGGAGCATATCAGCAAGGATCATAGTAGTATCCCAGGTTGAGTATGTTGTCTATAATGTCTTGTAGATAGAAGTCCTATGTGTCGTCTATGTATTCTCAAGTCCTTGGGAGATAGTTCTTAGTGGTTTTCATGAACGAATTGAGATTTTAGTTTGCTTATCTCGAGGTTTTTATGTTGTTGTTGTTTATATTAAAGTAAATCAACCGGTACTTCTTATCCTCGAGTAGAGACAAAACACTAAATGTATATTGTGAACCACATGTATAAAATGCTTTGGCTCCGTGTGTAAGGGTTTGCTGGGTAAAGGATCTACGTGCAAGATGGTTTAAATTTTTAGTGATTTTTGTTTGTCTGCTGATTATGTTCATTCTGCTTAATTAGTAACGAATTATTTTGTCGATTTGATGATGGTCGTTACAGGGTCGATTAGTTCAACTCCTGAACCGGTCAACTCACCTCCTAGTTGTTCAGTTGGGCTCTTCTGAAACAATCGTCTGCTTCTCAGGTCCAAGTAGTGTCTAGACACCTGCCCCCAATCGGTTGGGCCACCAGTCTTTCAGTTCATCTTCCTTTTGTTTGGCCTCCTCAGTCCTCCATTTGATAGAGTCGTCTCACGAGCCGGTCATTTTACCTTTGTTTATATCATCATCTCACGTCGAAATATAAATTAAAATTATCTTATTTCTTATTACATTGTATATGGGAAAACTTCGAGTTGCACTCGAGGAGAAATAGGAAGAAGTGCATTAATTTACATGTGACAAGGTGAGAGAGGCTCGGTACGTAGACCGATTAACAACATGAATAATTAACCACAACCATGCACACACAGATCTGGGGATTTGGCCTTAACCATGCCTTACATCCACCATCAAAACTAATTTTATGGCGACGCATGTAAATTGCATGCATATATATATATATATATATATATATATATATATATATATATATATATATATATATATATATATATATATATATATATATATATATATATATATATATATATATATATATATATATATATATAGAGAGAGAGAGAGAGAGAGAGAGAGAGAGAGAGCGTCAGGCTAGAATACACTCAATTATTTTTTCATGATGTAATATTTTAAAAATAATCTAATCTATTGATCTTCTTAAACATCTTATGAATAGCTCATACGCAAAATTTGAGCATATTTGGCCATTTATAGGTCATGTTATACAGACCATAAAAATTATGTATTTCAAATTAGTTCCACACGTCGATTTTGTTGCCCTTGTATGAGTGACTTACACTCATCCAAATGGGCTCAAAATTGGTATGTAGCCTAGATATAGTATGACGGTGAAGATCAGTGGTTTATATTTTCCAAAAAATAGTCATTATATGCAAATACACTTGAGTGTATTCATGCGATCTGTACACTCAAATGTATTCTAGCCTGACTCTCTCTCTCTCTCTCTCTCTCTCTATATATATATATATATATATATATATATATATATATATATATATATTCATTTGGGTTCATATGTGGTGATTTAGATAGACATGCACATCAACCAGTTTAAATATTCACATCGCATGTAATAAATAAAATGGTAAAACCAAAATCTGATCATATCAATTATCCCAAAACATAATTAATTGATGTGGCTCTGATAACACTGTAGGAAAATACGACATCAGATAGGTAGCAAAAATTAAAAAATAACTGACATATTTCCCATTAACCAGCAGACTGCGTCAATAAATATACAATGGGAAGGATAGTTTCATGAAGATACACCTGATCCTGGAGCAAGTCCAGTGAAAATCCTCATTGATGTAGATGTGCACCCTATCTTAGACAGTGGTTGTGCAGCTCCTAGTCACACCTGAACTCGTCTGAATGCTCCTCTACAAACATCAGACTCAGACAACTTCTATAGTGGCTCCTCAGATCTCACCACAGATTACTAGTTGGTGTTACCCTACTAGCAACAACCAATAGACTCCTGCCTCTAGAGTAGTCTAGACAGACCAACTAGAACTCATGTCATCCTGCAGGAATGGATAGGAAGGAGTTATCCCTCCCATTGGTGTACTAGTCACAACCATGCTCTCCGACAACCATGATCCACAATTGTTGCTCTCCCATGGCTATCCCTCCCTACTCAGGTAGGACATTCCTGTGCTTTCGTAATTACCACAACCAGATATGACAACACTTGTCAGAACAACTGATTCTCAATTTTCTATGTAGTAATTGTGCTCTGGAAATTCCCCAATGCCCCTCTATATATAGGAGTGGTTAGGTTCATGGTCTCCAATCCCCAGCCAATGCAGGATTAAAGTAGGAGTAGAAAGGACAAGTATATCTTGAATTTTTGCAACTTTTCTGAAAGTTTCACAACCTATGCATGACGAAACAGTCGTCTCACTAAGTGAGGCAGTCATCTCGTACGCGAGACAGTCATTTCACTAAGCGAAACGGTCGTTTGGGATACGAGACTGCCATTTTGCACTTTCCCAGTCAGATATGAATTGGCAAATTGTTTCCTAATTAATGTCATACATTACTTTATTTGCACCGCAAGTATGTGCAATTGAAACGAGTTTGGAAAAACTCGAGAACCTTCATTCATCCCAACCAGACGTCATCTCAAACAAGCAAGATGCCCGTGTCACTCACTCAGACAGTCGTATGGTGAGTTCGAGTCGAGTCGATCGGTTGAACAGCTTGAACTGGTCGGTTCATTGGGAAGAACTAAGCCAATTCGATTTTTGGTCTGACTGACAACCCAAATGGCTGTATCAACAATTGAGATGCCCGTCTGGCTTCCCAAACGACCATCTTCACCCATTGGAATAGTCATTGGGTAGTTCAGTCAACCAATCCAGTGATCTGTTGTATGAATTGAGTACCTACACACTTTAGTAATTAATTCAATCATCATTCAAGATCAGACTCCACTTTTAGATGAGTTCCTATGTGTGTGACCCTATAGGTCCTATATCTCATTGGCAATGAATGTCCATAACTATCTTATGATATCACAAGCAAAGAGTGGTGCCTAGTCGCATGTCATTGCTACCCAAGTGGATGGAAAGTTGGGGAGCAACTTCAACCTACAATCTGTGTATGGTGTTACAGTGTTTGTATAGTTCCTTTGACACAAATATCCAGATTGAACTAGAGGCATGGAGTAGTCATCCTCATTATTATTCAATCTTGTTCCTTGAACCAGAGTAGAGTGCATGAGATATATATAAGCTCAATATCACATATGGTCTCACATGTGTATGGTCATAATTTTCTTAGTGTCTCTAATCAAGAGGCCTTGGATATCATACTCCTGTCAGATGGACAAATCTGATATTTATTACTCGCATTCAATCCCCATGTGTTAAAGTCACCTAATCATCATCGTTACAACAACCCATGTTTTAGGACAATATTTGATGGTGTCAAGGTGTACCCAATGACATGTGATGAGTGTAGTGATTTTAGGTCTAAGAACCACAACCACCACCATCACTGTGAGACCTGACTATGACTTCCATGATGATGGCTTCCATGTGTCAGTCTCACATTGGGTCTGTCCGATACACTATTCTGTAACATGTATCTATGTACTTGGTTTGATATTGCCATATCATGACTAATGAAATTTAGTCATCAACCAACTCACACTCTGATCTTATGTGTTATTGTTGTCTATCTACCTTCCACAGTAACAACTGATCAGGGACATAATGAGAATGTATATACTCTTAACATCCATATGATCTCATTCTTCCAAGTCACGTACTTGAAGACATATTCCATCGAGTAATTATATTCTCTAGACATTTATTATGTAATTCATTATCTCATAATTGAATATACAAAATAAATAGGAAGCATTCCTTTATTGTTATCAAATCATGTATCTAATGCCAAATCCCAACCATCATATGATTGGCTCTCTGGGCATACATACCAACAACATCATCTTGACTTCCATAGTTGTCTTCTTTCTTCTTATTACATAAAAATTTAATATGTTTTTAAAGTGATCTCTATCCCAACCATTACCAACACTATCTACCTCCCTTAAGTCATGTTTATTTGTCCCTTCCCCTTCTTTGTTTTTATCCACATATGCCAAGACCCAACATAAAACACCATCTTTCTTGTCTTCTTCCAATTGGATACCCTAAAAATATGATCTTCTCATATGTTGATGACACTCCATCCCTACAGTGATCAGAAAAACATTTATCAAAATGTCGATTTCGTCCTTCTCTCATATAACCACAAACTCAATGTTGTAGTTCCACTAGTCTTAATCAAATTGGGTACCTTCTATAAAAGATATATACTTCTCTCTACAGTTGTGTAGGATGCCAGACCCAGGATGATCACTTCCTTGACTGCACTTGGCTTCAGTGCATGTTTCTAGAACTTGTCACCATAAAACCTACTTATAACGTTTGGGTTCTTTGTGTCATTCTGACTCTTGGACATGGACAACATCGTCCACATTGTTAGATCGTACCAACTATTCTCATAGTCATTGTTTCATTTGGCGAGGCCTGGTGTGTTGGGGGTGGTGGCTCAATTCCAAATATGTAAATTAAAGAAATGAAAGTCTCGCCAATAGATCCATCAAATACCAACCCCAAATATTATTATGTTGAATCTTCCAAGTAAAAAATCATAAATGGATGCTCCTTGTACCGTCAAGATGCCAATTTTGTCTATTAATTATTCATTTGGACATGGGTAATTATTGTTATTGTCTTCCCTATTCTCCTTTCAACATTTCCAATGATTTATTATTGAAAATAACAAATCATGTTACATGGATAGATTGTACCATGTGCAAATTAGCTAAAATAAACGTCAATTGGGAACCAAAAGAACATCTTTTTAGTATCATGGTGGTAATTGTTGTGAATCTATCTTCTACTTATATTTATGTAATAGGGTTAGGTTGAACATTGGCTCGAGTTGTCAGTTACCTCCTCCATAATATTGTCCTACATAAACACTACCTCTACCTTATTTTTTATTTTCAACCCAACCACTTTCTTCATTTTTTGTAGTTGGTGAGAGGAGGAGAATAGAGGATGATGAGTAGAGGGAAGAGATGAAATAGGGGAGAGAAGAAGAAGAAGAATTTAGTTCTTCTACTCTGTAGTTCTTCATGCTACTTCTATTGCTGCTATATTGTATTGATTTTGTTGGTCTCTAAATACTTTTATTTCTATTATTGATCTTTTTATCCTATGAAGAGCATGAGAAACTCATTAATAATCTTCGTGACTTTTTTCATGAAGTTATGTACATCAATTATGCTATATGTTGGCTGATTTTCTACTCGGCGACGCCATTCTTACTACTCATGTTATGATTAGCACACTTTATGTGTTTTTTGTGTCTTTGCACTATCTGTCATACGTGCTTTAGTTGCATGTTGACTCTTTGTCTATGTCATACGTACACTGACTACCACTATTGTTGTGACCCAACACTCTCTGGAAATTGTGACCCGATACTTTTTGGCCTTTAATCTATGCTACTATGATGAGATGATGATGGTACATTTGGTAACTTACATATATATAATTGAGATTTATACTTTTTTCCACTACTATTTTTCATCTTGGAGTCCTTATCTTCTTTCTATTTTGTGCACAGATATTCTATGCTGCTATTTTTTTACTTTCTACTACTATGTGCCAACGCTCTATGATTTGTCTATGCCTTATGCATTAGACTCTTTTCTTGTCCATGCTATGTATGAAAGTTGACTACTACTTCATGTATTCCATCACTCTCTGGTCTGTAAATCAGTACTCTTTGGAATTTTCTACTGTGAACCAACACTCTGTGGACTTTCTTACAATAAAATGACACTCTCTTAACATTTGTACTGTGAACTGACACTCTCTAGACTTTGATGATAGTGATTGGGATGAAGACTCAACTTCTTCTTGTTGATATTTCCTACTACTCCAGATGCCACATCCTTTTTATGAAGAAGCTTCTACTACCGGCTTGCGTACCTATTTCTTATGGATTATCTGTTTGAGGGGGAGTATTTGAGTGACTTATTACAACATTAAGGGAGAGAAACATTCTTGTATGGTCTTGGTTTATATTTTCTACTTCTCTCTAGTTTGTCTGTCTATTTGCAAACTAACACGGGATTGTCCCAAGCTTCAGCTTGAGGAGAGTGTTAGAGAGTCTATTTAATTAAGTTATTTGGGTTTAATTGTATATGGACAAAGTGTATTTTGGACTATTAGGATTTGTTTTTAGTTTGTATACTTCCTTTTCATCCCATTTATAGGAGACGGGGGTTGTCCTTCTATCAATAACAAATTTCTACATAAAGGGAATTTCACATCATATCATATTTTCCACATTTTTTTTTGAAATTCCTCACCATGAAGGAACACATTCAACCCTTCTAAATAGAATAAACATCTAGACTCTATTTTTTTCTCTACTCCAACAAATGAAGGTCATATTAAGTATAACATCTAAATTATATTGTATTTGATCATGTGGCTTCGTGTTACTTCGACTTCTTACATAATTTTACTCAGTTTCCACAAAACAATCTTTCAGTATCATTTATTTGGATAGTCAGGTCATTCAAGAAATCAAATGCACTATTTTAGAGGCGTGAGACCATTGTAATGTAATAGATGTAGGAAAATCTACACGGGCCACTCCACTTAAAGGTTTGATAAAGTTGGAGTCAAATGTGGCTTGTATTTCTGATAAATAGCAACAATTCAAAGGTTTTATGAATAAGCAACAAAGACCGAATGTGGCAATTGCAGTTAGAGATATGCTATGGAATACAACATCCATAAAAATTAATTTATCACCCATTCAGGTGCCAACATATTGGTGAGATGGATGTGACAAAGAGTTGGCACGGAGACTGATTTCAGTAACTACAAACCATAATTTACGACATAATAAAGATGGCTTACAAAGTGAGATGAGCGTAATAGCTTCTAGACACCCAGTTGAATAGTTCTTACTCCTCTATTTACCAGAGAGCATAGCTTGTTCGAGCTCAATCAATAGTGAAATTCCTTCCACATTACAACACTAAATATAGTAGTAGTATGTTCTTCTAATGTAAAAAAGCACGTACCAAATAGTGACAAATACGCTTAAGTATATATATGATCTCTTTATTTCAAAGTATGATGTAAACGTCAGCATATATATATGGATAACTTACCTGGCAATGACTGAGAAAATAAATGTAACGATTGGAATGAGATTGAGGAAGTTGCTGGAGTATGAGGCAGTCGTGTCGCGAATCCCATAGTAATACATTCCTAAAGCTATGGTCAGCCTGTCACAATTTGAAACTGTTATTAGTATATTCATTGATATGCCTTTGAAGACAAGCTGATTTCATTAAATAAGCTAGATCTTAGCGTGACCCAACTAATGATCATATATGTGCTTACTGTGAAACATGCATGAAATGAAACAACAAACTACTAGTACCTTCGTTCAATATAATCACAATATACGCAAGGATGTATGCCAATTATTTTATGTGCAATAATTTCATTTCTAATTCACAAATATTTACGCTGCTTTGGAAACTCAATGAGTGGCGCAAAACGCATGATATGCTCTTTTCATTGTTCAAAGCAGCTTTTAACAAATTAAAAATATTTCTTCCCACAAAACATAATGTAGCTTATTCTTGCTTTTTGCACATTCCGTAAGTACGGACCACTTTCGAATTCTTAAGTTCTAATTCATTGCCTACACCCAATTCAAACCAATTCTTATTTCAACTTAAAAACTACAGGAGATCGCAAGAATCGTTGGCAGCCTTACATATACATGATATATATTTATTGTAATGTAGCAGCTTTAGTTGCATGTATTGAACGTGGAACCTGACATCTCCCAGTTCAATATTAGAAGAAAAACATCACGAGAATCAATAGTAATTTGAACTGTGATACAAAACACCTTCAAATACGCTAATTTAAAATTTTCTTATATGACTAAATATTCTTTAGCAGGTTAGTAAGCTAAATGGCTATAAAAATAAATGAAATTATATTTATCAGTGGTAGTGCGGTCGGTTGTCGGTTGTTAACCGATTGGTCGTAGGTTCGAATCCTATTTGGAGAGCTTTGATTAATTCTTAATTTTTTAATTAAGAATTGAATAAAAGGACTCGCTTTGGCCATTAGGTGTTAAGAATAAATAACCCGTTCTCTATCTTTATTTCTATTACATTCTATCCGGTCGTATCACATTCTTTTATGTGATATTTGAGAATCACGGTACCACGAGAAAAGCAAGGCGGTCAACCTCTTTCAAATATACAACATGGATACTACTACTAGTCTGACGAATTTGGAATTATTTGTTTACTCCAATAATACAATTTTGAATTTTCGTTTAAGTCTGAAGTTTAGACAAACGCAAACAAATATACTTTGAAATGGTCATTTGTCGAACTGACATATCGTAAACGGAAATTGCTAAAACCAGAATGGGAAGTAATACTGTTTGCATTCTGCTTAATCTTGTGTCAGTTCCAAAATGCTTTATTCAGAATATCCGCACGTTTACCAATAATGAATATGAAAGTATAGATAATACAAATTCGTAACAGAAGTTTTTCCTTACCCAAACGATCCGCTTAGGAATATATAGAAAAGCGGCCCCAAACCAAGTTTTTTCCAGCTCTCCCTACAGCAGCAGTAATGGACAGCCAAGGGTGAGCAAGTGATAATGGAAATGACACAAAACGTTGGTCGTTGTGTTAATGTTCTGAGTAATGATCACCTATATATAGATGTGGAGTAAAGGTATGGTTTACTAAAGGAATGGTTTAATGTATGTCTGGTCGATTCCACATATATTTACATACTGGAATCAACAAGAAAAAAAGAAGATTCACTGATATTTGCCACGTTGGTATCCGTTCAGATATATCATCTTGGCAGACGAGAACAAGGAAATTAGGACAGCATATATACCTCTGGAAGAATAGGGCGACTGGAGCCATCACAAGAGCGCCAATGGCGTTTCGATAGAGAAGTAGTGCCCAGGGGAATAGGCCACGGCTGAGCACGAGCTTGGAGAGCAATATCATTCCCGTAATGAGGAGCTGCACGACCACCATTACAAGCGCCGGCCGCGTTCTGTCCAGCCAACTTCTGATGACTGCCACGGCCATATCTTTGGTGAAGCTGTACTTCAGGACCGATGCAATGTAGCTGTATATACCAAACTAATATGCAGTAACGACGCCGTTTTTGGAAGTCGAATGCAGTGTCAATGAGAGAGCATGCGGAGCAAGGCTGCCAACGGTGTCTCGGTGGTTGTCTCTTGGATCGACTGGAGACGCGCCGAGAGAAAGGAAGGAAGACAGATAGTGCTTGCTGCCTCACTCTTCTTTTCGTTGAGAGACGGCCAAGCGCGCGCCTAAAGGTGTCGACAGGACGACGGAGAACGCGAGCCGTCGATAGTGTATAGCCAGTTGGCATAGAAGCCACCGTACAAGTGTGACCAATTCAATTTGAGAAGGAATTAAATTGCATATATACATGTGGATGGTTGTCCCCAGATCGGTAATGGAGTTGGTATCTTGGTATCTGTGCCTCTTCGTGGGAGTCAGTCAGTCAGGGAGGTTGATGAACTGTTCAGGGCTCACTAACTTTCTAAATTACCAGACCCACCGCCGAGAAGCGGTGTTTCTATATCTAGATCCGTCTTCCCCAAACCGTCCAAATAGTATTTGATTTTAGGTGAATGCGTTCAACCATTCAACCACCAGGACAGATTCTTCTTTACGCAATGCATGATTAAATACTACCAGTTGCTTAGGGCTAATTTGGTTGGGTGTAAAATCTTTTAACACAGAGACTTCCAAAACAGGAATTAAATATCAGTGAATTTTATCTGCAACGAAACAGTTTGGTTGGAAGTAACTTAAATTTTGTTATTTGGTTTGTTTCAGCTTGGTTGGATGTGATTTGTGTCTTTGTTGAGCGGCATGTAGCAGCCAGCAACGTGATAACTGCAGAATACACATAATTTCCGATAAAAAAACGTGCTAAGCAACCATGGTCCATGGAAAGTGAACTGCGCACTGAAACGGCACAGTTTCTTTTCAACAATTTTATACATACTTCAGGTTGAGGCTGTGGTTAGAATTCTCACCGTGAACTGTAAGGACATCCAACAAAGGAAAGGAATTGGAAAACGCAGTTTACGGCTAATTTGGTTGTAGGTAGTTGCAACTAGAACAATGGGTTTTAAAACAGGAAAAAGAAAACACGAATCGGAACACAACGTCAATGGTTTGGTTTTATGTAGCTTGAAGCCGAAACTTTAGTTCCGCAATCGTTTGGTTACAAGTAGCTTCCGGATCTACTTCGGTAAAGTTACCACCATCCCATAATATAGCAGGTCATGTACATGAACTTAATAGCCTGATTTTTAACTTGCGCCTTCGACTACCGTGCTTGAGTAGAAGGTCTGTGGAACAACTAACAATCCTGGAAAATAGACCGACCTCAAAATAGGCGCAGTTCGCCGTCTTCTAATTTGTACATACGAGAAAGTAATCGTACAGTTTGTTTTCCAGATACGATTTCAAGCCGCATCCAACCAAACGTTCTGAGTTCTAAAAGTTATGCAGTTGCGATTCTCGTGTTCCCAACTCATCGGAGAGTTTTTCATGCAGTTCCTCCATCAATTTTCACCAACTCCTTATTTTCCTTTTTTCAGTCAATATAAAGATTACAACAACCATATAATAGGTTTGACTGCAACAGATTCCAATTTCGACAACATTGTCTCCCGACAATTTTAAGTAAGACTGTTGTAAGAAATAAACTTGCCCAGGTTATTATATTTGTGCGCCCCACTCTCCATATTCGATACACTAGCGACCCTCTAAAAATCAAATTGTTTGCGCGCCTTCCCAACCCCCCTCCCCCCAATACATCCACTCAGTAACCACCATCCAACAACTCTTCCACTTCTACATTTTTGAATTTCTTGTTATTTAATCTAATTTTATCGCCAAAAAGGTTATTTCTCCCACGATGCCCTAATCCCATATTCACCACAACAGATACATCAGAAGGAAAACAACTATATCTGAGAATACGCCCCAACAAGGGCGGAGAGAGTCAAGGTTTGAACATTGGGGGAGGGGGTGGGTGTGTGTGTGTTGGAGGGCGGGGGGGGGGGGGGGGGGGAATTGGTTGTAATCCGTGATTTAAAAAAATAAAGTGAGGACTATGACTTTTTTTACATTGCGTTGTAAGTCTTTACGTGCTCAAGTATATATATATATATATATATATATATATATATATATATATATATATATATATATATATATATATATATATATATATATATATATATGGGTGTTCATTCATTGCCCGCGCGGGTAGCATGGATTTTCGCTACCCTGCAGCCAAAAAAGTAACTCTCCTAGTTAAGAAAGTAACTCTGCTGTAAAAAAAGTAACTATGGTGTCAAAAAAGTAACTCTGCTGGCAAAAAAAGTAACTCTGTACAAAATATACAGCAGATATATATAAGGACGGGTTTTTTGATTTTGGAGGGGCAAATGATATTATTTTTGACTCAAATTTTTTGGAGAGCTAGACAAAATAGTCCTCTACAATTTTAAAAAAAAAATTTGAAAAAAAAATGATCGGCAGGGTGGGCGGGTAGCTACCCGCGCGGGCAATAAAGATGGGCCCTATATATATATATATATATATATATATATATATTGTGTTTCACACTCCTAAGCACTTATGTAATAGTAATACGTCTAAGAAGTTTGTAAAAGAATGTCCATTGCCAATTTTACAAGGATACCTTATAAACAATTTGTCAATATAAAAATGACACAATTGAAATTGGTAATAGTCACTTAAATGTTTACATATCATCCTAGTATATTCTAATTGAAAATTAATAGGGCACTTTGTTTAAGAATTGTAGATGAATTGATGGATATATGGACACCCTAGGTTGATTATTTTTCTAGAGATCATGTGTTTTCTATCATAAAAAAAGTTTTGCATCTAAATTAACTTATGCAAGACGTAGATTAGTAACACTTTCCTAATAAAGGCTGACATTTAGCAACTATTACCATGAGTTCCTAAAGCATTAGGAGAACCACATGGATTATCCATCAATAGCAATAACCATTTTGATATTCGAATATATTGGAACATTCACATGATAAACACCCTAAAAATGGTTGGGCAAACTGGCTTCTAGAGGTACTAAATCATTGATGCCACATCATTTATGTATGGGAGATGTGGAAAAACATTCATGTTCTTTATGTACGTATCAATTAATACATCAAAACTCAAGAAAAAGTATTTCCCACTTTCTCGCTCTAGAGTTTGCTCTGTTCCATCTCTAGGGTGAGGGGACTTTGGTCGCACCCATGGCGGAGGTCGACCAGAAAGGAGGGCCTCCCTCCTCCCCTTCTACTACCGGTTATATCCCCACGACTAGTCTTACTCCCTCTTCCACTTTGTCTTCCACTCTAACAGCTAGGTGGTTTGTCACTCAGACGGATGTAAATGAAGGGGAGAACCTGGGCGGCGATGCTAGTAAACCCAATTGTAGTTCGTCAGAAGTTTAAGCCTTTGATACTACCAGAAGATTCGAATGTGCCTTCTTTTTGGGAAGGAGATGAAAGGCCTTGGATGAAGTTCATAGAGACAGTGGTGACAGCTATGGATGAGTTTCATTATCACTCAATCATAGTGCATCTCCTCGGGAAGGGTGCGTTTTTGGAGCAGCTATATGGTTGAATGATCAGGGCTTGGAGATTGAAAGGGGAACTCCAAGTATCTCCATTGGAGGGTGATTTGTTCCTTGCCAGGTTTCTTCGAAGGAGGACATGGATGTGGTGCTAGAACAGGGCCTTTGGTTCTTTGAAAACCAATTGCTTCTGATGAGAAAGTGGTCTCCGAAAGCCGATATCAGAAGACCATCACTCACATCTAGCCCAGTTTGGGTGACCTTGCCTGAAGTTGGCCAACACCAAAAGAGGAGGGTTATCTCCATCATTGTGTGTGGAATTGAGGAGCCGAAGGTGATTGATTTTCTATGTAGTGGGAAGGTTTGTGGGGGACGCTCACATCTGCATGGAGATTCAAGCAGATAGGAAGCCTTCGCTCATGGTTATGGTGGAAATGTCAGACAGAAGGGAGCTCGAGATAAAGGTGCTCTATGATGCAATGCCCGACAGATGCAAGCGATGCAATGTCTTTGGGCATGGAAATGGGTTATGTCTAGGATAAAGGGTGATCCTTCATGAGTTGTCCATTGTTTGTGAGCAGCACAATCAACAATATATATAGAACATGAAGAGGGGGAAGAGTAGTCCGCCTTCGGTTTGACTTGCTTCTCAAGTGGTTATACTGGATGCGAGAGAAGTGGAGGTCGATGTCTCTGTTGAAGTTCTGATTCTTAGATAGGAAAGTGTATGGGGGTATGTTGTGCTACAAAAGGCAGTACCTTTGGCTGATGTGGCATAGGAGGTTCTTGTCAAATTCCCAATGACAACTGTGGGTGATGGTTACTCTAGTTGGAGGGGAGGAACTACAATTGGGGATAAAGTGAGAAAGAGGAAGTAGGTGCTTTGGGTGGAGAAGTAGTTGGAGTCCAACAACCCCTTCTTGTTGTTTGATGGAATGGAGGGGGAGGAGATGATTGAAGTGGTGCATGATAGAAGTACTCATACGTCTCCCACGAGGACGGGGAGGGATGGGTCTACTCCCAAAAGGGGTGGACATAGAAAATCAACATAATGTGCATCCTCACTTGGAATTTGTGAGGAACATATCATCCACGAAAACTAAGAAGGCTTAGAGGGATCATCGATCAATTTTAGGCTTCTTTGGTCATTTGTTTGGAGATGAGAATCAAGCGTGAAGAGGAGGATAGAATCCAGGGGTTGTTTCTGACTAGTTGGGACACTACATCTGACCTTGAGAAAATTAAGGAGGGTCTTATTGTGATGTGGTGGAATCCTACTGTATGGGATGTCTAGGTCATCTTTGCCATGGAACAATTGATGACAACTATGTGCATTAACCAGGTGGGTTGCACCTTGTTGTCTCAGCAGTCTATGGGCATGATTCTCAAATGTGTAGAAGGAGGTTACAAGATGTGTTGGGGAATACCAACCAAAGGGAGCAACATCAACTGTTTATAGGTGATTTCAATCATATTAGGAAGGCACATGAGGATAAAGGAGGGTTGTCGGCGTCTAATTTATGCCCTGCTAGGTTTAATGATGCTTTGGATGCTGCTGACTTAATTCAAGTAAATATGAATGGCAGTTTTATTACTTGGAAGAATAAAAGAGTGGTCAGAGAAGAATTGCAAGCTAGTTGGTTAGAGTCATGGTCAAAAAGGTGTGGCTTGATGTTTTTCCTCATGCCACTATGAAGTTAGTTGGTCATCCTAATAGTGACCATGCATGGCTTATTATTCAACTTACCTAAGAATAGTTGAAGTGAAAATGTTTCAGGTTCTTGGTGGGATGGTTGGAGTGTCCTAGTTGTATGGAGGTTGTTTAAACAACATGGAGGGATACAATAGAAGGCAACCTGATCTTGGCGGTTACTGAGAAGTTAAATAGAATAAAGAATGCTCTTACAAATTGGGATAAAGAGCTATCTGACCTTGCTACGCTGACTAAAGTGGCGAGGGAAGTGTATGCTGGGGAAGCTAAAATGCTCAAACTTCATCCATTGTAGGAGGAGGCCGTTGAAGAGGAGAGGAGAGTGGAGAGCAGACTGTTACAACTAGAAAAAGTTGAAGAGCTTTGTCTATGGAAGAACAATAGACTTAAGTGGGTGAAGGATGATGATAGGAATTCTAGTACTTATCACATAGTCATAAAGAAGAATGAAATGAGTGACGCCATTAATTCCTTGTTGAAACCCAATGGTGATATAGTCAATTCTCCTTTATAGGTTGGATAGGAAGTAGTTGAGTTATATAGTTCTTTATATAATAAAGATTGTGGTGGTCTTGAGAATGTATGGGAGGCTATCGGTGGGAGAGTCACTGATGATATGAATAAGTTTTTGTAGGGCCGAAAAGAGAAGTGGAAATCAAACATGCGATGTTCTCTATTGGTTCCGTGAAGGCGCCCAAACCAGATGGGTTTAATGCAGATTCTTTCAAGTTACCTGGGAGGTGATTAAGGAGGATGTATACAGGGATGTTAGATGATTTCTGGTAGGGTGGAGGATGCTGAAAAAAACTAACCATGTGATCTAAAACTTATTCCTAAGAAGAGTGTGGTTGAGTCAATCAATGGTGTGAGGCATATTGCTTGTTGTGTAGTTATATACAAGATAATAGCTAAACTTCTAGCCAACAAGATGAAGAAAGTGTTAATAAAGATCATCCCTCATACTCAAACAATGTTCATCAAAGGAAGAAACCTCTCTGGCAACACCCTTTTGGCAGTTGAGTTCATGTTGGACTTTGGAGCAAGAAGCAGTTGCATAAAGGTTGTGGGAATCTTGATTTTACTAAAGCATACAACAATGTCAAATGGGAGGCTCTATGGTCTATCATGAAGGCAATGGGATTTTGAAGAAGTGGATTAACATCATGAAGGGGTTTGTTACTATTACATCTTTTTCTATTCTAGTTAATTGTGTCTGTTATGGTCTCTTCAAACATGTTAAGGCAAGGGTATGCCTTATCCCCATTGCTCTTTACTATTGTGATGGAAGGTTTGTTCTTATTCGTGAACAAGGAGGAGGTGGACATGAATATTAGTTCCTTCAAATAAGGTGGTTTGAGGGTTATGCCACATATGATATTTGTGGATGATGTTTTATTCTTATTACATGGTTCTACAAGAACATTGAGGAATTTTTGGAGGTTGATGAGGAGGTTTGGGGATATGACTGGGCTCTATATAAGTGCTTTCAATTCCAAGGTCTTTTTTGTAGTCATGTGATTCGAGGAGGGGAAGGTTGAAGGATGTGGTTCGTCTAGAGTTAGGGATGCTTCCCATAAGATATTTGGGGATACCACTATCTGGGGGGAAGGCCAGAGGTAGGGATTACAACACTTTCCTTAATAAATTGAGAGAGGCAGTGTGTAAGTTGACATGTATGAGGTTGTCCATGGTGGGCCATTTGGTTCTGGATAGATAAGTTCGTGCTGGTAAGATCATATTCTCATGTGCACAAGAAGAGATCCCCTCCTTCATGGTTGATAAGTTCTATGTGGGGGTTTCTTCTTTCTATTGGGAAGGTAAACATCAGGACATTTCTTAGTATACCATTTCGAGCAGGTTTGAGGAGGGGGGTTCTAAATGTCATTGATGCTACTGACATTGCTAAAGCTTCTACGATTAAGCATATTGATCAGTTCTTGATAAGTGAGACCTCTTGTTGGAGTGTGTGGATGAAGAGTATATATGGAAAGAGTTTTAAAGGGTTGGCTGGGGTCAAGGGGTCTAAGGTGTGTTGTTCCATGTGTAGAGCATGGCCAAATGTTGATGCTGACTACATTTTGGTGGCTGGTAATTAGATGTTGAGGGATTAAAAATCCTACCCTGGTCTGTGCATTTTGCACTTTCACCCTTGGTTTTGTGGTACTTGTTGATCTAGAACAAGCACCATTTTTGGCAGTTGAGCTGTGCTACATACAGATCGATCCATAATAAATTACCAACTATTGATCAGTTGAGAAAATGGGGTGTAGTTATTGACACTAGATGTTATCTATTCTTAAGGGAGCCTAAATCCCATTCACATGTGTTTTTCCAATGTTCTTATACCAGGTACATGTGGGGTAGAATGTGACTCAAATGGGTTGGGGTGGAAACCCTCCCTCCTCCTTGTTAGAGGGAATTTTTTCATTATTGGAGAGGACGAAAAGGTTTGCTGCTATGAGGAATATGGGGGGGTGGGGGTTGTCTGGTATCTATTTCCTCATTTGGTGCAAGAGAAACTCCACACTATATGTAAAAGGGATTGTGGATAACATTAAGCTCTTTGATTATTTTGTAACTAGTAATGGTTGGGTGTTTAAGGGCAAGCCGAAGCTTGAAAGAGAAGTGGATGTAAGTATTCTCAGGTTTAGAGGTTTTGTAGTGTAAACCCCCTTGTATAGTATATAGGGGTGTTCCCGTTATACTCCTTTATTAGTGTGTTTATTAATATATTATGTTCTAACAAAAAAGTTGTACTTATCAATTAGACATTCACATTATACCATGATTGTTACATATATGACTAGAATGAAGTGTTTCACATTTATACATATGTTGCACGCTTGATGTGCAACTTCAGTCAAGTTCTACATTCTTGATTCTTTCCCTTCATAATTGAAGTATTTCAGAAGTCCCAAGAAAAGACAAAACACAATTTGATAAAAGAAAATTCTTTACCATGTGTGGTGCATGATGTAATTGATATCAGATTTTAGAGAATTATTTGCATTCATAGCAATGTCTCAACTTATATTTGTGATTACGATTGAATATACAAATAGATTTTTTTTTCTTTTCTTTCATGTATTTTTTTGTGAAAGTAGTGGTAAAATGATGAGAGCATTTCATTACAATATTAGAGAAAATGACACTTGAACAAGAAAGACAAAAAGATTTTTCTAAAACATGACCACAAAGAAATAACTATACCAAAATAAAAAAAATAATGTACAATAAGTTTTGAATTCTCTAGTTATTGCTATTTTATAAAGGGATTATAATGATCTTTATTTTTAGTGTCTACACTTGTTAAAAACTATTAGCAAAAAAATATTTTACATTCTTTTATTAGTTAGGAAAGAGACAATGAGAAATATATTATATTCAAGGAATACCACTAGAATATGTAGAGATTGGAGGATTTTGTGGAATATGTTGTTGGATATTGGAAAAATTAGTACTTGTGACCACTCCAAGATTCATACTTGGGTGGACTACAAGCAGATAACTAACCAACCCAACCGAGATAGCAGTTGATTCATGTTAATATTCCGAACACATATAATATTTGTTCTTAGTATGAAGTCAACACTATTAGTAATTATCAAATTTTTAATTTTCTTGGGATGGGGCATGATCCTTCTTTCTCCTCAACCTAGTTCCGTCCCTGTTCCCCAATAGATTTCTAGGCTTACACCAGTCCACACAACCTTTTCCTTCCCCACTATTCACAATTTGTGTTTTGGTTGGCGATACTTTCAGTTGCTCTTATGACACGTAAGACTACTTGGATCATTTGTGTATGTTGCATATTTCTTTATCCTTCTCTAGTTGAAGACATGCCATGGTATGAAATTTCATCTTCACCAAAAATGGTGAAAGATATATGTCTATGGGAATTAGTAACACTAATTTCTAAGAAAATTAGAATCCCATTCCTCAACCAACATTGACCTAATGGAGGAGCAGTAAGATGAGAAATTTTATTTTTGAACTCCCAGGTCCCACCTACCAACATTGATCTAATGTATGGTCTTACCTAAATGGTATGTATTTGATGCACGTGTTCTCTTAGCTAGTTGTACATAGGCAATGATAAATCTATATTAAATTTTGTTTCTTCTTTGGGAATCGATACTTTATTCATAGCACTAATCTAATAAGGTATTGATGTCATTCATTTTCATTTATATACTATCTATTGACGAGAAATCCATTTAAAGTTTACTTTCTCAAATTGGAATGAGTATGCTTGTCAAAGTGTAAATCTGATAAGCTAATAATGTCTTTTAATTGTCGTGCATATAATATGCATTGATAAGTGTAAGGACCCAACCCTCGATCAAACCCTAAGTGAACATTAGCACCAATCCCTAAACAAAAACCCAACTTAGAACTAAGAACACAAAAAAATGAGTTGAAAATTCTGAATAAAACAATCTGATTACAAATAATTGTCACAAAACAACAAATGATTTCATATAAAAGCATAATACTTAAAATTTCAATCATCTCAAGAGTATAAAAGATAGAAGGACAAACTAAAATATCTTCATTAACCGTAATAAATTAATTTACAAGATGATCAATATCTATGAAGACATAACAATATAAGATATTTATTACAAGTTACAACTCATAATCATAAAGAAACTACAAGGAAATAAACCCATCATATTAATGATAAAATACCCACCCATCACTCAGGAAAGTGAGAGGACATGTAAAATTTGGACTAAACTATGTTATATCTCGATCCTCGTGTCCTTTCTGCTGTGCTAGCATACCTAAAAGTATTATGGAAGAACCAAATGAGACTCTAAAAGAGTTCTAGCAAGATGATTACTCCCCCCAAGATATAAACACACATAAATAGATTTTATGATGGAAAACAAATAAAAGAGAGAAATTCATTATTCGTTTCAAAATCACATTATCCATATCACCCCTTAATTTATATGAAGACATATAAAGGACAATAGTATAAAACATTTAATATTATAACAACAAACTTCTCATAGTATCATCATCTTGAATGCAATAAATATGATATTGCTTACAATGCTTTAAGCCATCCCTACAATTATGGATAATTCATAAGACATTACAAAACCCTTGGATAATAAGAGAACATTAGTATTATTGAATGTCATTGAAGGTTTATGGACATGGTCTAGTTGTCAAATTACTCTCCATAATTTCAGGAATGGTTATAATGCTAGTGAAGGTTAATTTGATTTAGTTGGTTCATGGATATGAATTGACTGATTTAGTATATTGATGAATCCTGTTGGATGCTACATTCTACAATTTGGAAAGCTCTTTGGTCCAGATGAGGGAATGTATTTGATGTTTAGCAATGCTAATCCCTATTGAACCCCAAGACAGATGTTGTGTCATCCCACTGCCAACTAAGGCATCACATATTCAGGAGATGATTTAAATGCTAGTGTTTGTTTTGGTTGTCATGAAGGTGCCCCTTTAGATTGTCAGGCTGGAGTCTGTAAGGATTAGTATGCTATCTTTAAATTCTTTTCATCTTCCTTTTTGGAGGCTCCCTTATGTAAAGCCTCTGTCTTATTTCTATGGATGCTTTCATCCAGGTTGTAAGGGGTGCAGTACGCTGTTCACAAAGTTTTGGACTTAATTTTATAGTAACAAAGCTTTTACCGACCAAAAAAAAATATCGAATGTCATTTGATAATATAATACTAGCTAGATACACTAAATGATAGAGTTACATGTATTATTAATCCATGTGTAGTTTGAGGCGTACCACTCAAACTACTCAGTGACCAATATAAGGTCCCAATCAGCCTAGTATAACATCTTAGGACTACCAAACTCTTAATGATCTCTCCCCATTAGTCAGTACGAGTAACAAACTATAGTGGCATATTGGCCCAACTACTAAAACAACATAGTCTGCCCTGGGTACATAGGTTATGGTACTAGAAACCAGGGTATACAACCCTCAAATCTAACTTACAACTGTCATCTCTCTCAACACATAAATTGAGGAACAACTGTAGTTGTTCTCAAAATACATGGAGGTCAAGATGATAGAGAAAGCCTCCCCACACCCATGTATACTCCAAAGTATACAACTCCGAGCTCCTTCTCACAATATGAGATTTCTATAAGGAAACTCATTTTGCTATGTAGCAAGTTCTGACATTGTGATAGATCTATGGTCATAAGGCACTGCATGATTAGGGTTACAATTGATTATTTAAGCTAATTACTCATATTTTAATTGTATTAAACAATTTATAAATAAGGCATAGAGATAAAAATAAAGAAATTAATTAACTCTAACTATTGCCTTAGACAAAAAACATATACACATATTCCAAACCATGTACAATTGGATTCATATTCCACCCATTGCCATATCAAGTCCCCAATTCACCAATTACAAGGCACATCAATGCCCAAAATATGATTAAGGTCAAAAAAGGAATAAGTACTAGTAGGAATCTCATATCCACCTGAAATTTTACATAAATCATCAAAATAATGTAATCAAGCAAACTCTAAAATTTTAGATCAATACTTTAAAGGGTATTAAAGTTATGATCAATTCATAAGGGTGCATGAAGGCCAAGACTAGGCATAGATGAGATATATCGACTTATCAAGTCTATTTGAAGACAACTTCCAACAACATAACTATTAGTTAAAGTTAGTAAAGTAATAGAAGATTAGTCATTTATATTAAGTGCATCACATAAATTTTTCATACTTAGAACATTTGATTCCAGGGTATTCACATCATATTAGATGTATCTTCTAGGGCATATTTAATTGTCTATAAAGTATATATCATCCTCTCAAGGGCAAGGGTATCTTACACATGACCGTACATAATCCCATATTAAGTACATGATAAATATTTGTCATTAGTTTCTAAGTCATTTATACCCAATAATGTATTAAACTCTAACCATCAGACCCTACCATTATTCCCATGATGGTACCTACATCATTGCCTTCAGGGCAAAAGCCTAAAGATATCAAGACTACTTCTAAATCCTATATCCAAAATACATCATACAAGGTGGAATTATTCACATTATTATAATTATAGGAAGATAAGAGGATAGACTCATAGATATTGATTTGAGATGATGTGATATTCCATTTGGTGGCATCTTTTAATTAAGGTTTCCCTCGATTACATACAAATATTTTGTGATTTGTAAACCCCCAAATCAGTTCATGTTTACTTCAAGTCATGCATGTAAAATAATTTTCTTCCAAATTTTTTTAACTTACAATGAACATAGAATGTTTAGAAGATATAAAATATACAAAGAATATATGTCCAAGAACCCATTAGGGTACATAATTATCATAATAAGTTTCAAATAACCATTTAGGCCTCAATGACAAGTTCACAAAGTAACTTCAGATTAACTTTTAAGGTTTGAATCAGTATAAGAGAATATCACCCATCAGGGTTATGTATATAAACTCATGGGAGTCAAAGAATGCTCATAATATCCTTGAAATTAAACATTTAATGAACACAATTTCATTTTTGTCAATAAAGAGGTTCAAAAAAATTAATTCTTCATTTTCACCACCAAAAAAATACTTCTATTCATATTATAGACATGAAACACCACATGAAATTTCATGATAAAATTCAAAAGTATGATCAAGTTATGGTTAAAATAAGGTTAAGCACATATAAGTCGTTTTGAAGTCTAGATGAGATAATTCTAGGTATATGACATATCTTGAATATATTTTCAGAAGTATAAAATCAATAGAAATGTGTTATGTATTGTCTAGATGATCGCCCATATAGAAACAAAGATCACATAATTTGTTTTTCATTATTATGGTATCCCAAAATCTATACATGAGTCAGTTTAGTGCAAAACCACATATATTTCCAATTTTCAACCATAAGCCACAAGAAGATAGTTATTAACATTATGGATCAGCACTAGAACATAGAGACAAACAAGAAGTTCTCATATTTTCCATATGGATGCAAAGTGGTGTGTTTCCACACAACACACACCCAAATCAGTTGAACTTCGATTGGATACACACAAAGAATATACACTCAGGTCTTTCAAATTTATAAGGGCCCCCCTTAACTAGCACATTCAAATTGACCGCAATAAATCACCTGCAAATGCACAAGATCATATTGTAGTATAGGTAAGTGGCAAGTGAGGGGTTGATTCGTAGGGAGAGAGGGGGAACTAGAACTAGGTTAGAGTGAGATACGTTCCTAAAGTGTAGAGTAGGATTTTTAGGGTTTGAAGTTGGTTTTATTTGATTACACTAAGAATGAAAGCAATTAAAAACAAGAAAGGAAACTAGACTAGTAGAAACTCTAAGTTAACTCTAAAAAAGTAATTATAACTAGCAAAGAAAGCCACTACTTAAGCAAGAGTAAGAGACTACACTAAAATAGAAAATAAGGCAATAGAGCAATCAAAGGCCTAAGCTACCACTATCTTGATTATTCAAGGTTGAAGATGCACTAACCACTCTAGAAAAATTTAACTACCAAGAAGTTTTGTAATTATTAAGAAGCAATTAAAGCAAGCAATTACACTATCAAAAGAAAGCTAAGTAAGCAAAATGGGTTTTAGACAAGTAATTGTAAGAGTGGGCCTCTTCGAGGAATGTCACATGAATCCAACTTGGGTGTTGTATTACATGTAAATCATATATTCTCATTCCAGATTGCCAAACCAAAAAATAGGTTATAAGCAATGAAATTTCCATAGAGTATTGGTTGGCCATGGATAGAATAGAGTGTGGTAGGGGAACTACACCCTTTCACTGCCTATCTAGCCCTACAAGGCTCAATTGGACCACGGTCTAGGTGGGATTTCTATTTTATTTAACTAATATATGTTTTTAGGGTAAGGGTTACTAGGGTAATTGAGAGCCAAGGTTAGGAAGGGAGAGTAGGATGCGAGTGTTTCACCTCATGTTACTCACCATCTAGCCTTTAGAAAACTCTAGGCAATTGAACTAATCACTCTTACAATAGATACTTAAATCTCACACTTGGATGTAAGAGAAGAGATTTGTATGTTGGAAGATAGGGTGCTAGCTAGGGATCCACTTGTTGGACCTAGGATCAATTCCTAAAATAGCCACATACAATTCGTTTTTCTCCTAAAATCTAGGTGTTTTCAAGCGTCAAACAACAAGTAATCCATGTTTAGAAGCATAAATCACAAGTAGAATAATGGTTTACAAGATAGAAGCAAGAGACAATCATCATAGAATAAAATTATATTCATTACAAGTTACATTCCCCCAACATTGTATCAAAGTGACATTTAATTCCCCAAACAACCCACCAAGAGGGCTTAGCTACTCATAATCAAACAAAATAGAAAAAAGGAATGGAGAAAGAGGAGGAAGGCCATGGATTCTCATGCAAGCTTCTTCTCCTTCACCTCCTAGTAGTTGTAGCTCACGATCCTTCCTCCAAGGTGGATGGATGGCATGGAAATAAGGGTGACTATGGTGGAAACTCTAGAAAACTAGGATTTTGGGTAGTGGAAGGTGGAAGTAGAGTAGGGTGATGGAAGAAAGTAGGTAGATCTCTTGAATTCTTGGGAGAGTGTAATGAATGCTATATGGAGGCTAATCTACTGTTGTGGCCACCACTATAATATCTATAGATGGTGGGGAATCACTAGGGTAAGTGGGGTTAGTATTGGAAATTCAATGCAAAATGTAGTAGTGTTTGATTGATCACCACGGGTGTGGTGGTCACCATGTCCATGGTGGATGGGAGTCATCTAGATGATGGTGATTTGGAAAGAGCAAGGTGATAGGGGTGAAAAGTTATAGGTTGAGATGGGTCTTGAAGGCTCAGTGGCCACGACCGTGGTGGGTGGAAGGTAAGATGGGCGTGTAGGGGAGAACAACCGATATGTGGGTCATTGTCGATGATGAACACCATGGGCATGATAGGCTCCATGAATGAGGTGTCCTTGAAAGACCACATCCATGTTGAGCCATGGTCGTTCTAGTTGAAATCCAGGACATTGTAGAAGTTCTTTATCACAACCATGGCTACTAAAATGGGCGAGGTGACTTTGACTTGGCATGACCATGTTATTGGGCACGTCCATGGTGGCTTATTTGTTGTATCTTGCATATCTCCTATAACTTGGGTATTTTGGCCACGGTTGTGGCAAGATAACATAAACCATTTAGAGGGCCCAACTACATATCTTTGCTCGTAACTCCTCCAAATGGATGTTTTTGCGTTGGACCAATTTCTTTCTATTCAAGGGATGTTTGAGGAAGGTCTAGGTCCAATATTGGGGTGTAGAAACCCAAGGATCCTCTCCTTCACTCCCCTTTACATCCAATGCATGTACAAAAACCCTAAAAAAAACACAAAAGGTAGCCATAAGTGCATTTCACATGAAATTTCATATTGGGGAAATAACTTGCATTCTAACTTGTTTAGATGTGATTTAGATACAAAAAGATGAAAGATGGAGCCCTAAAATAGGGAGCATAACCTCCCTAAACTTAAAACATGCTTGTCCATAAGTATTCTCCAACTTAATCTCTCTTCAATTTCTTTCAACAAAACAAGAATGATAAATGCATTGCAAAAGATAATTATTGACTATATGGGCTTAAAAGTGACTAAGTTCATGTGTTCCACCTATCTTCTCTCCACTTCCAAAAATCAATCATGAAAAAGATAATTGAGAATACAAACTTCAAATATAAAGCATATAACACACAAGATGTCCATATGACTTTCATGTAGCTCCAGGTAGACCGTTTCATGATGGCGTTAATCAAAGATGACTAGGAGTGTTGTTTCATTTTCATGCATTCAATATTATACTTCAAAGCACACTATGTGACCCACATGTTTGTGGAAAAAGGGTAAAGCGAGATAGTTTTCAAGCTTCCTAGTGCAAAGGGTATGAAAATAGAAGAAATTATTGTGGTAAGATATTAGAGTGATATTACATAGAGCACTCAAATTTTCTTTATTTTGATGCTCTTACACCCGAGTATCTTTTATTTTTCTTGCCCTTTTTTTCATTGCCCTTGGTGTAGGTTAGGCATATAGTGGTGAGAGTGAAGTGGGACATGTAGATGTGGCCACCCTAAACTTTTGAAGGTGACTATGACTATATATGTGCAGTTTGCCATCCTTTCATGCGGTAGAGAGGTAAGAAGGAGATGAAATAAAAGTCAGGTCAAAGAGGGGTCACTAGTGTGGTTCTCAACATAAAATTTGCCGCATGAAATATATTATAACACTTCATCAAATAATGTCACACTACATGATTGAACACGAGATTCATACTTCTATCATGTGATTCCATAGCCCTAAGCATTCACATCTTGCACAAGTCAGAATTCAACCAAACCATTCACAAACATAGGAGAAGTGATTCATAAGAAAAAAAAGTAAAAAATCAAGACCATTTAGCAATTCATCCTAGAAATTTAGTATGCATTTGTCATAGATCAAGATTTTCAAATCAATAGGTGGAGATTAAGTCAAAACGTGTTTTTTATACAAGAAGTTTTAAATTTGGGAAAAATAGGCCAAAATGGTAGCAACTTGCATTTTAATAACATTTGAACCTACTTTTGGGAATCTAAAGCATAAAGAAACAAATCCTAACTAAAACACACAAAAATTACCAAAATCTACATGAAAATTCAATAAATGAGATGGAATTTCAAAAAGGGAATTTTTTTTGAAAAAATACACAAAATTGCATGAAACTAACTCCATGATATGAACAAATACAAGTATAAAGAAATCTACGCTAAATGATGTGTTGTCAATCAAACAGTCAATTAGGTGGGACATGGTAAAATACATCAATGAAAATGAGTAGAGTGAGATATGGTGCATGCCGCTCTACCACCATAAAACTTATCATGTTGTCCTCAACATGAAATTAAATCTTAGCAAAGGTAGGGTATGTGTCACTAATGCAGTAGATCTAGTAGTAAGTCTCCCTACAATGATGAATCTTCCTATTGAGGTGGAGGGCTAGCCTGAGGAGGTGAAGGACTTGCCTGGTGAGGAGGGAACTAGTAATAGTGACCCCAATAATCAGAAAAATTCTCCATTTAGATTTCTCTCTCACGGTCACTAACTCTCCATCTTCATTTTTGGCTACGGTGATCCCACCCCTCTTGGGCACAAGCTAGATGGGACTCACCCAAGGACTGTCAGAAATGGGATAAATGATCCTAGCATCAAGAAAATTCACAACCTCTTGTGTTACAACCTCTTTCAGCTTTGGATTCAACCTTCTTTGCATTTGGCTGGTTGGTCTTTCATACACAAATGTAGGGGTCAACACCCCTCAAATCAGCAATAGGCCACCCTATAGCTTGAATGTTGTTCCTCAACATAGAAATTAGATCACCTTCTTGTTTAGGAGAGAGAATAGAAGAAATGACCATTAGGAGGGTGTCATTGTAACTTGGAAATACATACTTCAAGCCTTCAGGAAGAGACTAGAGCTTAAGGATTTATGGTTTGATTCAACCCTATTTTAGGGCTTCATCTTCTATCATGTTGCATTTCAGTCACATCTATACTTGTTAGATTACATGTTATCTCCCTCAATATGAATATTTGTATAAAATGTACTTGTGGATATTATTTGCATGTTTTTCACACATTTGGACCACACTTGATGGAAGAGAGAGAGAATGAGTGATCCTGGGGCTTCTCTACCCTTAAAGAGGCCTAAAGTGAAGTCTAATTATCCCTTAACCTACCCCTAGTGGCCAAAGATCCATTGAAGCAAAGATGTCTAAGAAAATCCAAGGAAACAAGTCCAAGTGTTGATCCAAAGGCCAGTATGATTGTGGTACCACATAACCGCCGTGCTAGCAGACTTGCAAATCAACAGAGTCACCTTGGAGCAAAGCTGGAATCACCATGGTCGTGCCACTCAGAATGGCCGTGGTGAACTGACCTAGAAAGGCCATGCCACCTTGCATGGCTATGTGACAGCTGAGATAGAACAACCATGGAGCCAAGAATGGGAAATGTTTTCCAAGCCACCACGGACATGGTGACCACCATGGCCATGCTACCCTAGTCCCACCACGACCATGGTGACTACCACAGGTGTGCTACTTCATGTACAAACTTGACCATGTTTCTGTGATTTTTCTCCATTTTTCACCACGGTCATTCCACTCCAACATGACCTTTGTCACCCCTCCTCACCATGCTTGTGGTGACCACCACAATCGTGCTACTCACAAAAGCCTAGCTATTTTTGCACTTCTTTAGCCATATTTCCCCCTACTTGACATAATGCTTCCCCCACGCCTATATATACCTAGGTGGTGGATCAAGCATGAGAGTAGCTACTTTCTACCACCTCTTAGCTCCCCATTTTCACATTCCACCCATTCCACTCCATTTCCACCTCCATTCCACTCCATTTCACCATTTCCACCACCAAAACCATAGTTTCCTATTGTTTTTCCCCTATTCCACCATGATCCCATTCCATTGCACCTTGGAGAAGAGAGGAGGACATATTGTAATAGCTGAAGTGGATGATTTCTTCAGCTACACCGAGCTCCATGGTTCTTCTACCTCTTTCTCCCAACTTTTTGTATTTTTCATTGCTATGAGTAGCTAGGCCTCTTAGGTGGGTTGTTTGGGGTGAAATTTTTTACTTTGATACCATGTAAGGGGAAATGATATGTAAACATTATATTTTGTTTGCTAATGATTATGATCCATTTCTATTTCACTCTTCATGAATTTCTTGTTGGTTTGTGCTTGAAATCACCTAGGAATTTAGGGAAATTTCTTATATGTATGAATTTTTTGATTTTCTCCTACTCAGTTTATAAGTAGGGAATAAGTTGACATTTTTCTAATAGACATGAACCATCTCCAGGACACATGTATATATGCAAAACCAAAGCTTCATAATTAAATTACAAGCCCTCAGCATTGCTGCAAAGCTTGTTTACAGTTAGGAAAATGGAATATCAACAAAAGTAACTACAAACTTTGTCACATAACTCTCAGATAATTTTCTCTAGAAGGCTACTCTCTGTTCCCTTCTTTTAAAGTCTTATCTTATGTAATTTCATTTCTTTATGTATTTATCTTCTAGTGTATTGTGTAGTTTCTTGTTTTCTCTGGTATTGTATGGCCATTTATATGTTTAAATACAGTTGCACTAGTTATAGTTTTTCCTTTATAGGCTTTGAAGCAATTGGTTTATACATTGCCTTCTTTCTACTGTTGTGTGGCTAAGTTTTATTATTGTTCTAATTGGATTAGAATGAGCCAGTTGTTTCTTTATTGTTCCTGCTTTTTCTGTGTAATGCATTCAAAAGAAAGAATCCCCAACATCTTTTTTATTTTGGGTTTGGTCATTTTGTCATTCGGTTAGGTTGTTGGCTCTAATTTCAAATTAAAGTTGGTAACCACTTTCCACTCTATTTAGTTGATGCTGGTGAAATTTTTTTGCTAGTTAAGTGATGATCATGTTTTCCTGTCAGAACTAGGATGAAGTTGCTCTTCATTTCCATATTGTGAGATAGTATGCAATCGCCAACATGTCAAAAGTTGTGCTATCATAATTTGTTTATCAGCATAAGAAGATGGGAAAAAGCTGATCTACATATTCATATTGCCCCAGTTAACTCACATTAGAGAATGTGAGTGCCTCAGATAATATGAACCTTTCATATTGTCATTGTACTTCAGTATCCAGAATGTATGACATGCAAGTTTTTTTATCCTCCATATCAAATTGCTCATCTATGCTATGGGAAATACTGACAACAGTTATCTTGCGGTAGAGGGTCTCGTGCATGAAATGGGTTTAGACTATCTTGGAAATACCTATGACCTCACTGCCAAAAATTAGAACTATGGAAATGATGATTTCTGTCTCTTGTTAACTACAAAGCAAATTCTTGGATGGGTCAATTAACTTTCCCGAAAGGTATTTCTATTGAAGACTAAAAGATTGAGTGCCTACATTATTTAACTTATTTCAATCTTTTAACCATGCTACTTAATTTTTTTATGTAATAGATCACTTTTTTCCCTTTAACAACACTAACTTCCTCTCCATTTTTCTTAGTGTGTTGTGCATATGTTGTCTTCCTATGCTTCTTGGATTCCTAGTGTTATGGTATGGAATTTATCATGATTCAGATTTAATGATATCATGAAGCACGCGATGATTGGTGGGTTCTTTATTAGTGTAAACTTAGAGAATCAGAATTATATACATGCCTTTTAGTAAATCCTATGATCTGATAAGTTTACGAAATGGCTCCATTCTAAAAATTTCCTATGACCCAATAAGTTTACCAAATGGCTTAATTCTGTTGATTTGTCTTCTTTAGTTTCCAAGATTTGTATGTTCAATATGTGTGCTCTATCTTGAGTGGAATATTAAGTTGTACACTGTGTACACCCACTTGCAAGATCTATTACTAACTGAAGATGACCTTTAGTGGTGTGTAAATCCTAATATTGTTGGGATATAATTATATAGTTTACTCTAATAACAAACATGTAGACATTGATATGTAATTATGTTTTTGATGGATGCCTCAAGTCTACTCACAGTTGATCTAAATTTCTAGGCATTATAGAGGACAGTGCCTCCTTAGGTTTTGTGGTTTACATGGAACCTTTCATTTTGGGTGGCATAAATCCCTTGAGATAATAACATCGTGCCATTAGCATATAATGTAACCTATAATTAAAACATAGTTTAGCTTTACACACTCTCAGCATGTCCTTTATTATGTTAGAAATATGTTATTAATCCTCAAATGGTTTTTAAATCCACATCAGTTCCTTTAAATTAAGTTCAACGAAAAAATATAGATTTTAAAAGAAGCACCACACTATTGAAGCTCAATAACAATATTATTAGATTTGATTGGTAACATTGGCATTTTGATACCTTTGAAATAATAGACATGATGCATATTAAGCAGTTTACATGACAAAGGAACAACGAGTTCAAAGATCTACCTTCGATTTAATTGAATGAATGTAACTTTTATTTTTAAAAGTTGCAAAAAAGCATGTAGAACATTGAATGTAATTTGTAACGTACTTGGGCCAAGCATATATGTTCTACAACCTTTGCCCTAGTAATGTGGTACACGATTTTCACATCACAGACCTATAGAAAATAGAAACTCTCACATATAGTATCACGAGAAATAGATGCACTATTAAACTATCTAGGAAAAATGATATATATATAATTGCTACCAATGCTTAAGCATGTTCTCAAGAAGTTGGTAAACAGTGTGTAGAATATGATTTTGATCACCTCTTCTTGTATTTATTATTGTCAGGGTGTAGTTTCAATCAACACTGTTGAATTTGTATCCAGAAATAATTTCTTCTATGATATTTTGCAACTAAAAAGCATCACCAACGATCCAAATGACAATGAAAATTTGGGTGTTTTACTTTTTGACTTAAACCCCAGTGTTACAAATTACAATGTACAAGCTGGATGACTTGAAAAACAATACTGCAGTAATTATGACTCTGATTTCTGACCACGGTGGTTGTTCATTCAATGAATAGGGCACTTTACTTGATTCTAATGCTGAGTCAGAAAGAGCCATACCTATAAATTGTCTGAAACAACCATTGGACAACAAGCTGAACAATGGATTTAAAAACTTGACTACAACTTCTTGTGAACCGAAAAGATTGGACAAAGACAATGGTAGCAAATTTTTCTCTACCACTTCTAACACCATTAGAAGGAAGTTTGTAGAGTTAGAACAAGTAACATCTACAGAAGATCAAGAAACTACAATTGATGCCAAGCCTACACATAGGGACTGCTTCTGAGATAAATATGATGGCAGTTGAGTTAAGTTAGAAACCTATCAAAGGAAGGATGAGGAAGAGGCAACTGATGGTAGTTGTTATCGACACACAAGTAGCAGATTGCTTCTAGATGCTAATTCTAGTACCATGCCACATGCTTCAGCCACCCTAGGTAACAATGAAGGTGATTTCACTTAACTATCTTTTGCAAGTTGAACATTGTCTTAATCATGAATTTCTGTAATTTTTGTAGATTCTATCAGCAGTGACATTTTAACATTGTCAGTAGACCACATGCCTTCTAGGATGGGATTGACCACTGCTCCTCCCACGTCCACCACTGCTCAGAAACATCTCTGCCGAGATGAAGCTGCCTATGCTCCTGATTCTGTTGGGGTGGAATGACCATACGAAGGACATTGCTGTTGACACTGCTACCAAAGTAAACGTAAGTGTTTCTTTCGTCATTTATGTTCGGATCAGATTTTCATCTACAATGTGAGATTAGTGTTGCAATAATGGAACAATTTTCATCTATTTCCGAACTCTGACTAAGAGGCTTACCCTATTTGATTCCTTTATAGTTGAAGAAGAAGAAGGTTCAGGTATTAGGAAAGCATATTGAACTGATTACTTAACAATAATGTTCAATTCTCATAGTAATGCATTGGTTCATTTTGTAATTGCAACCTAATTTATATTGTGCAGGTGGTTATGGTACTGTTTATAGAGCTAAAAGGAAGAATGATGGCAAAATATTTGCAATCAAGTGTGTGTCAGCCAATATCATGTCAGAGTATTGGCAAATTGTGGTCTACTGGTTGCTACCCACAACAAGCAGTAATCACAGCATGTGGAGTTACTCTTAGGATGCAAGAACCTACAGTAGTTGCGAGGAAGAGAAGCCACCTGTGGAGGCATGGAGGAGGACAACTTATCTTTGGAGTTGTATCAATTGAAACTGCCTTTTAGAGTTGCAGTTTCTGCTTATCATGAGTCACAGCTTGTGATTTGCTTTTTTTGCTTCAGAAATCAGGAGCTTGCCCTATTTATACCTACATAGTTCAGACTTCATAGAACAACCAGTGGATCCAATTTTAAGAGAATCAAGCAAAATAATGGAAGACATCACCCTTCCAGAATGTGATTAGCCATTTATAACAAACCAGCCACACCCTAAACAAAGTATATTTATGTAGCTCTATGTCTATAATACAAGCTATATGTCGTATCGAATATTTATTTTGCTGCGAAAATAACACTTGCGGTACAAATAATATTATTAGTTACTTCTTTTCTAACTAATATAAGCACCTATAGAAAATGATATAATGTGCTTTTTATTTTTCTAGTAATCTATATGCTCAGTGCAAAATTAGAACACGTAAGCTTCCAACTATCTATCTGTATGTGCATGTTCAAACATGCTTGTAATTTGGCACCTAAGTTGGCCGTATATTCTTGCAATATATGATGAATTAGGGGTTGAAATTCTCTTAATTTTGTAGGCCCTCATGTTAATGCTCGTTTGTCCCATGTCCAAAATTAGTCAAAGATGTTGGAGAGATTTGGGCAAGTATTTTTTTTCTGAACTTGTCACTATATAATTATCACTTTCAATGAATGAGTGTTTTTGGTTTATTAATAATAACATTTTGTGCAGTGGAAGGAGCTTTGTTATTAAGTTTGAAGGATCATTTAAAAGTGGAAGTTCTGAGTGCTTTATTTTGGAGCATGTGGCACATGATGGACCCGAGGTAATTTATTTTGTTGTTTTAAATTGTCTGATTAACTCTACTGGCATTTTATTACAAATGCAGTTACTAAAAGAAGACATAGACTTGATAGAGCTCCAATGGTATGGTTATTGTATGTTCAAAGCCTTTTCTAGCCTGCATAAGCAGGTAGAACATATGTTTTGTCCTTAAGTTTAGTTTCCTCAGATATAGTCTCCTTACTTTTGTTGCTTGGCTATTCAGGGTGTAGTACACATATATGTTAAACCTAGAAATTTCCTCTTCTCTCAGGTGCTTAAAAAAGGATATCTTATTGATTTCAATCTATCCACGGTTAGTCCTTTTTCTTCTTTAAAATTTTGATCCTTTTTTCCTGTTCATATTTCTAAAATTGATTTATATTAAAGCCTTATCAGTTTTTTTTTTCATTTACATGATCTCCATCACAAGCATCGTACAAGAAGTGAGTGCCAAAATCTCTATATATTTTTGGATGGTATCCAACTCAACACTCTAATAGACCTTTCTGTAAGGCTTTGGTTAGTTCTAATGCTCACAGTTGGAGTTGGCTCTCCATCTATGATAATGACTGCAGTGCCTTTTTACATGTACTACTGTGGATACTACATGGTATTTTTGAATACGAGCTACTTATAAACAAGACAGGAATGGCTGGGTAGTCCAGTTCTAGTACGCGTTTGCCTAGTTTAATTTAATATCTAATTGATTTGATGCATAATTAAACATTCATCTAGACAACCAACAGTGAATAGACAACGGAAATTGCTATTGGGTATAACATATATTACCTATTTTGACTCTGTGTGCACACTTTCTATAATTATTAACACTGGTTTATCAATTTGAGTGTGTTTTTAAATTATGATTCATAGGTGTATATTTACATCCTTAAGTCTTCGAAATTGCTATATCACTGTAACCATTGATGTACAATACCCACATTAGTATCCATGTAACAAAGCTCGGTAAATATATTCTTCTACTAATGTGATTGATTAAGAATAACCATGACTAGATAGAAAACTGACTAAAATTGCCAAACCAAACTTGATATATCTATGGTTTGGTTTACTGAGAAGGGTGGTCTACTTTAGTTTGTAAAACATTCAATACAATTGCTAGCAGCCTGGACTCAGGTTAGGGGTTTGGCGTAATCAATCTTGTATTTTCAATCAAAGTGAGCAAAATTGGTCTGTCCATAAACCAATGCATTGTTTTGGTTCACGTGCTTCAGTTTACAGATTCATATATAACTCAAATGAGGGATCATGGAGTTTACTGAAGGTAGAAATTCATTTTGCAAGTGAACTATCTTACAACTCTCCTATACAATGCTTGGGCTGCAACAAAACATGGATGACCTGCCTAGATACTTCTCGTCTCTTCAAGGTATTAATTATGTCATCTTATTCTCATAGCAACCTTCATTTATGCCATGTATGAATGCATGCTTATATATCTTTATTAAACTATTTGGATGATCTTTACCTTATTTTTAATGCCTCCCCATTTGTAAAACCTTATTTTTAGGATTAAGAGAAGTATAAGCTTCTCCATCGTAGCAACTTCCATTACCTGAATTAGAGATTGAGCTTAACAATGTCAAGAATTCAGATATAGAGTATAAGAAGCATCTAAGACAGCCCCGACACAACATGTGCTCTCCTGTGAAGCATGATGATGCATCTCCATTTGAAGCTCAGGCCCGCCTAGTCACAGCTGCAACAACAGCCACAGACGCAACAATGTATCATGATATGTTGCAATTTGATGTGGCTCTTTGCTTCTATGAGAAGGCTACATTTCAGAGACCTTTGTATATATTTGAACAGCCACTGTCAGCATCTGCAAACATAGCGACCAACTTCATAGAGATGATATTCCTTCTATCTCTGCTTAGAAGGTTCTTTTCATATTCTTATATCGAGTGCTTTTGGACGATGCTGGTCGAACAACAAGAGCTCGAACAAAAGAAGAAGACAATAAGGATGTTAAAACTGGCTGAGAAAGACACAACTCTTTCGCAAAGATGTTTGTAGACCACTGAATCATTGATATATGTATATACTTTTCTTTGTACACATTGTGTAATAGGGGCAAGGTATACGTCCTCCCCATGTACATTCGAAGTTTCATTATAAATGAAAGTATTATTGTTGGCATAATGATCATAACTTGCTCTAAATACTACAATTTTATTACTAAAAGATCTTGTGTACTAACAAAATACTATATATATATATACACTTATATATATACATATACACACACACACACACACACACACACACACACACATATATATATATATATATATATATATATATATATATATATATATATATATATATATATATATATATATAGAGAGAGAGAGAGAGAGAGAGAGAGAGAGTTAGGCTAGGATACACTTAAGTGTATTGGGGCTGTGCTACAATGAACTTTTAAGGCGTTGGATTTCCCATGATTTTCATCAGCGACTGGAAAAAATTTCACCCACTCACGCACATGACAGGCGTTGGGTCCACATCTGTCACCCGCTATCTCTACCACCCGGTCCTCTCTCTCCCCGCTATCTCTCCCTCTCTCTGCCCCATTCTTCTCTCCCTCCTTCCCTTTCCTCCGTCCGCCCTACTCCCCCGACACTCTCTCTATCCGCTCTCTCTCTCTCCGCGCTAGAGGCGGGCGACTGCGACGGGGACCCCGACTCACCGGGGTGCCACGGTGCTCACTGATTCGCAGCGGCAGGGAGGCACCGGGTCCAAGGAGCACGGACAAGGAGGCGCCGGGTCCAAGGAGAACAGCACCAACACCAGCTCCAACAACAGCCTCAGCAGGCGTCCAAGCAGCTCATCCGATTGGAGAGGTTCCTTCCAAGGAGGTGTCTAAGGGTACTTCTAGTTGAGCACGACGACTTCACAAGGCAGATCATAGCGGTGCTGCTAAGAAAGTGCAGCTACCAAGGTATGTTGCTGTTGAATTGCCACTGCGTTTTCTCTTCTTTCCCTGTCTCAGAATTTTGTGAATACGGGCATGCTCGTCATAAACAGACGCTAGATCACATCTTGTGTATTTACTTTCGTATAGGCCTATGATAATCTCATATGTATAACTTGGTTGAAGCGCTAATCTATTTCCATAGCAGCAAACACCCATCTGAAATACCATAAATCATAGCTTCTGGCCAAATAATAGATATTGACTGTTTTAATCTTTTTTTTCCCTTAATAGATATGGATTGTTATATCCCAGTTTGGTTGGATATGGAAGGCACTAACACCACACAACAATATGTACATGGTTAGATTTTGTTTTAATTTAACAATATGGTTTCATTTTTCTAAATACAAACAAGGGGGTGATTATGTGTTTTATGTGTAGATATGGATTTTTCTCATGATGTTGATGGTATGGCGGGAATAGATTGGTTAGCTCATGACCATGCAGTGGATGCAAATGAAATTTTTGGTGAAGAAAATGAGACCGTTGTGGATGTCGAAAGGGTGGAAGTACAATATGAACTAGAACCTCTTATAGGTTTGCAATTTGACATTCTTGATAAGGCGGAGGAATTTTACAATCAATATGCATATCGTATGGGATTTAGCATAAGGAAGGGGAATCACTATGTCTCAGCTAAAACCAAAACAATCACAAATAGGGTATTCATGTGTTCCAAGGAAGGGTTATATAGACCAAAAAAGAAGGAAGACAATGGTGATAAGGGTACCCCAAAAAAGATGTCATTTCTAATAGAACTGGATGTAAGGCTAAAATGAGAGTCAAGCTAGAAGAAAACACAAAGTGGGTGGTTGTGAGCTTTGACAAAGAGCACAACCATGATCTCACCAAGAGTCCATCTAAAAAGAGGTTTCATCGGTCACACCGTCGTATGTCTTCTGAGGTTCATGATTTGATTCAGGCGATGCATGATCAAAATATTTCTAGTGCACAAATAATGTCACTTATTGCTAGCCAACAAGGTGGAATTCATAATGTCACATTCAAAAGAAAAGATTTAAGCAACAAACTTGTTTCTTTGAGGAGGAGATACATAGGTGTTGATGTAGCCTCAACATTAGAGCATTTCGAAAAGCAACAAGCAAAAAACCCTGCATTCTTCTATTCTGTACTATTTGATGATGAGGGTTGTGCACAAAATATCTTTTGGGTAGATGCGAGGTCAAGAATGGCGTATCAAACATTTGGCAATGTGGTTACATTTGACACAACTTACATGAATAATAGATACAATATGCCATTCACACCTTTTATTGGGGTGAATCATCACAAGCAGTCTACTTTGTTTGATTGTGCTTTATTACGAGATGAGACCGCTGACTCATTTGTATGGGTTTTTCGCACATTTCTAGAAGCTATGTATGGAAAGCACCCCAAGGCAATCTTAACTGATCAAGATCCTGCAATGAAGAAGGCTATTTGCATTGTATTTCCTAATGTAGTGCACAGTTGTTGTCAATGGCACATAATGAGAAAGGCACGTGAACATCTGGGTGTGATTTATGGTATTGTTGTTGGGTTTTGTGAAGAGTTTAAATCTTGCATCAATCAACCCATCACTGTTCATGAGTTTGAAGAAAGATGGAAGAAGATGATAACATCATACAATTTGGGTGACAACTCACATCTAACCTTGTTATGGAATATCAGAGAGCAATGGATACCTGTATACTTTAGAGACACATTTTTTGCCAACATGTCTACAACACAACGGAGTGAGAGCATGAATGCAATATTCAAAGATCATGTAAACAATCATTTGCCATTGTTTAAAAATTGTCCAAGCATATGAGAAGGTGGTTGAGAATTGTTTTGACAAAGAGGATGAAGAAGACTACAGAACTAAGGATGGCCAACCATGATTATGGTCTTATGCTCCCATTGAGAAACATGCTAGGCATGTCTACACAAGATTAGTTTTTAAATCTTTCAAAGAACAAATGAAATTGACCTCATGCTATGATTTAGAGGAGGTTCATAAAGATTTCATATATGAAATTTCACGTGTTGGTCACTTGCATTTGTATCAAAGAATAGCTACAAAGTACAAGTTAATCAAAATTATGAAGAATTCTTTTGTGAATGCAAGCTATTTCAGTTTTCTGGCATCTTATGTGGTCATATACTAAAAGTGATGCTTTATCTTAAAGTTCATAAGATACCACCTCTATATGTGCTGAATAGATGGACTAGGGAAGCAAAAACCAAAAGTGCAAATCATTATGTGAAAGAGACTTGTGAAGAAGTTGATGGAAGTACCCCTTTGGGTAGGTTCAACTCACTTTGTAGATCGACAATGAAGTTAATTGATATATCTTCTAAACATAAGGACACCTACCTTGATGTTCATGAGCTATTTGAAAACACTTATGCCAACATTGTGTCTTTACAAAAAGAAATGGGAACGGCTTCTTGTGGAGAAGGCATGCCATCATCTCAAACTCACATTCCAACACAAGGTAGTCAATGTGTGCTATGAATTCAAGATGCGGAAGATGACATGCAAGCAAGAGATCCACCACCATCACATTGTAAAGGAAACAGGAAACCACAAAGGTTTAAGCCACAAGCTGAGTTAAAAGCAAAAAGACAAAGGACATGCAGTACATGTAATGGAAAAGGGCACAATAGTCGTACATATAGATCTGGGGTAAGTTACAAAGCCTTATAGTTTCTCTAATCTTATATTGCATGATCTTTGAATTTTATAATCCTTGTCTCTCATGTTATGGAAATGTATATTGCAGGTTGCCAATGATAAATCCGATGCAGATGACCTTGATCAAACTTATGAGTCTGGGGAAGAATAAATTTCTTTTGGCAATTTCTCAGTTAAGTGTTTGGAATTTACTTTCGAACTGTCTTGATTTCTGGATGCTCGTTATCTTAGATTTTTTTGGACTCTTAAATTTGTTCTCCATAATACAGGACGAGGATGAAGCACTTGAGGCCCCTTTAGCTCAAAATCTCAGAAACGTTGATGTCCATGCTCTTGTTATGGTTGTTGCTGCTGAAGTTGAAGCCCCTCACTTAGCTCTCCCAAATCTTGGAAATCTTGAACAAGGTGAAAATATCCCTCCCAACCTTGAACAGATTGAACTGGATGATCTGGAGGACTTTGGAGAACCAGAGGATCTTGAGGACCATTGAGTATTTGCTGATGAACTCTACTTGTTTGCTGGAGTGTCTGATGCCTGGGTGGGTTTTGGTCTAATGACTGAAGAGATTGAAAGACGACGACGTGCTCCTGTTTTTTCTGTGTAGAATTTGCCACCTTGATTTTCTTGTTTGATCTTGAAGCTTTGAACCTGTAGAGTCGCTGACTGATATTGTATCTACAATGTAACTATTTCAGTTACTTGGTTAATTTGGATTGTTCAAAAACAGTCAGTCTGTTGTATTTCTTCTTTGAAATTCTTAATGGATGACAAGTTCTGGTATCATTTTGTTTAGTCTTGTTTTTCTAATTGTTGGTTAAATTCTTAATGGCCTGGACTGGGTGATGGTCTAAGGATTTTAAAAGGGATTATAAGACTTTTTCACCCAGATAGTTTGATCGTCAAGCTTTGAAATTAGCCTGTTTGTTGAAGACCTTTTCCTTCGGCTGGTGGTGTTAAAACTAAACATGTATAGTCTTTTTTATTTTACCTTCGCAAATATCGCTCACATCTTACAGAACTACGCCCTGTCCTCTCTGACGGTGATTACTGTTTATTTGCCAAGCTTTCCCTCTCTATTGGTGATTAATATCTATTTGGTAAGTAAATTTTGCATGTTATTTGGTAAGTTCATGAGCCGTCGATGCCGACAGTAAATAATTGGTAACATGATTCAGCACACTATTAATCATAATTCATTCATTCATTCATGCACATAGATGGTTTGTAACATGATTCCAGCAGACTGGAAATAATTCATTCTAATGAATGAACTCCTACCCATGTATAAAATAGTAGACCATGAAATACAAAATATTCATTTGTTCTTGGCCTTATGTAATACACAATGGAATGAGTTGTAAATGTAAATATTTTCATAAAACAGTAAAACATTTGCGTATGTAAATGGTTGTAGCTAGCTCTATGTTGGATGAGATATAAATAAACAATATCAATCACCACTAACTAGATTGAAACAGATGATTTTCTTGTAAATATAACTCTTTCTTTTTAACTTAATATAACATGTTAGAAATGTAGAAGCCTGCATTGACGAAACAAAGGTGAGTTACAAAATTAACCGTCCATTTGAATTTCACAAACAGAGCTCGTATTCAAGGAAGTGCGAAGACTCCTGTTTTGTATCATGTATGGGAAACTTAATCAAGAATTGGTTGAAATACTTTTAAAGGAACTCCTAAAGCATATTTCAACTTAAATGGCATTGTAAGAAATCCTTTTCGGCATAATATATGGGGAACTAAACCAAGAGCGCCAGGTTGAGATAGTTATGAAGTAGTTAGTTAAGGAGTAAGACTTAACAAAAAATAAATAACCCCATTTTACATGGGTAAGTATATAGTCTACCTCATTTCACAGTTATCCATTTTTAGACTTTGGCTGTGTCTCCAATCATACAAAAAAGAACCAATATGCTCTTCATTATAATGAATCACAAGCAGTGAATTGAGCCACCAATCTATTGCTTACAAGCCACACATATTCAAATATTTGGAACATTCATTCATTCAGAACACAAAGAGTGAAACAAAACTCATTTCATTGAAAGATTCAGGATTACAAAGACATTCACATGTGGACACATATTCATTCATTCATTCATGATACACATTAATTCATTGACAAACAATACAACAAATCTTGATACACAATGCTTGTGTGCTTCACTAACATGATTTTGTATACATGACAACAAACACGACCCATGAAGCCACCAATACAGCCACACACAACCTATACTTGGCCACAACTCTTTCTTCTTTGCTGACAGACTGCTTCACTATAACTTTGAGTTGCTTGATTCTTTCTTCAAGTTGATTGATCTTTGTAGTATTTCTGTTAGGATTATTCTCCAACTCATCAGCCCATTGGAAGAAACGGCAGTAGTAATTTCCCTGCAAGCAATTCCATATATAGTATGAATAGCAGGACGGAAGTATGAATAGTAGGACTACAGTAGTAATTTCATCCATTTTCTTCATGAAACAAACCTGCTTATTGAAGTTCGGACAACCCAAAAACCTTCTCCCAAAGTTTTTCGAGGTCCAAGCTGTCCTAGCTTTTACCATTTGGCCACAATAGCATTGTTGACTACTTGTTTGGACAATCACCTCACCCTGTGATGAACCACTATTCCTATTGAAGGAAGTGGAACAAACTGAACTGAAATTGCGGTCTTTGCTTTGAAGATCCATGGAGTCGGGGTAAGGGGGAATACCTATGAACATACCTAATCGGCCTCAAAAAAGGCCTCAAAGAAGGTAGGTAGGGAGGGTAGGGAGGGGGATCAGGAAGGGAAAGGGCTAAGGAAGCAGCCGGTGACTGACAAAGCCTTGGCTGTGGGGAGACCTAGGCCCGAGGAGGCAGAAAGAGCTTCCAAGTCAGCCAGGATGTCCAAGGACAGAGAGATCAGGCACACAAGTAAGAGAGAGATGGTGATAGAGAGAGATATAGCAATCATACGAAGATTTCCGGGCGGTCTCTGACGATTTCCGGCTTGCCCTAAACTCAAACGATGAACCTGGCCCTGGCCCCTCTATGCCCCACGCTATTCATTCTTCCTGCATAGCTATAGCGGCATTTCCCCCTCCCACCTCTTCCCGTGAGCTAGGCCGGAGAGAGGCAGCGAGGAAGGGGTGAGTCGTGTGCCGTGTGCGTCAGTCTATCACCCCACCACACATCGCCTGAGACCGACTGCTACAAGCAAGCGAGGAAACTCCCGCACAGTGAATCAATGAGCACCGTGGTGCCCCGGCGAGTCGGGGTCCCCGTCGCAGCCGCCCACCTTCAGCGCGGAGAGAGAGAGAGCGGGGAGAGAGAGTGACGGGGGAGTAGAGTGGACGGAGGAAAGGGAAAGAGGGAGAGAAGAACAGGGCAGATAGAGGGAGAGATAGCGGGGAGAGAGAGGACCGAGTGGGAGAGATAGCGGGTGACAAATGTGGACCCATCGCATGTGATGTGCGTGAGTGGGTGGAATTTTTGCCAGTCGCTGATGAAAATTGTGGGAAATCCAACGGCTTAAAAGTTCATTGTAGCACAGCCCCAATACACTTAAGTGTATCCTAGCCTAACTCTCTCTCTCTCTCTCTCTCTCTCTCTCTCTCTATATATATATATATATATATATATATATATATATATATATGTATAGTCGAGCTAAGCATATATGTATTTGTACTAAATGACACTACATATGTATCTAGATGCATAATCAACTACATATATATGCATATAGTAATTTCTACCTTTCCCTACACACTAAATACATATAAAATGTATTAACTTCATGTTTTTGCTACATACTGACTATATATGCAATTGTAGTCATACATTTAGCTATAATTATACTTATATTTAAATATGTAAGGACAATATCTAGCTACATTTCCGGATACATATGAATTTATAGCGAATGGATTATGTAACTACATATTTGAAAAAAATAGTTAAAGGCTTTAGCTATATGAGCATATACTACAACTTATATGTGTAAAGAAATATGTAGTTAAAGCCTTTAGCTACAAAATATGGGGTTTTCTCTACAAAATTTTTTATAGCTAAAGACCTTTTTTTTGTAGTGTAGCTCGAGGTGATGTGAACATCAACATAAAGAAAGATATCATAGTTATGGATAATGAATAACCCGAACACCAGCATTGATGTACCCAAGAATTATTTGTCTAGTGTACATGATGGGAGGACCCTCATGGAAAATAACTTTTCACGAAAGATATCTTCAATCTATGGTTGTCTCTTTAACAAAAAGGAGAAGTATTCCCAATGTTCAACTAAGAAATCATCTCAATATACAAAGCCTTAGAAGGAATCATCAAATCATACTAAATTAAAATGATAACCTAATTGAAGTTATGGATCTTGACACTTCACAAATGAGATAATCGAAGTCCTTCAAACAAAAAAAAAAGAACTTCATCTAGAATAGAGAGGACAAAAAGAAAATACCAATCTCCAAAATGAGGAGAAAGAAAGGGGATCATAAAGCTAGCAAATTAACCTCACTATTTTTGTACACAAAGGGGAATGAAGAAAGGGATAAACATGCACTATGTCTCTTGGTTAGAGTCTACAAACACCCATGTACATGTCAAAGTTGACCCTACCAAAGTGAAGTAACTTGTGTAAGCCTTAAGTCGAAGAAATTATCTTTGTGAGATACAACTGAGCATCCATATGATGCAAGTATAAGTACCTAGTTGACTAAGCCAATAATCACTAAGAAAATATCCAATAAGAGAAAATATATCACACAAAAGGCTGCAAATTCTTTTAGGAAACTTGATAAAAAATACAAGAAATTACTGCTATCTCATAGTCCTTGATGCTTGCAAATAGAATTTATAATTCATTGACATTCTCTCCCCAATTTGAGTACCTTTTAACAAAAAAATTTACCCCTTGTGACACCCATAAAATATGTAATCTAGTATATTTGTAAAACATCCATACGAGTACATACGATAAGGTCAAACCAAATAAGGTAGACGGACAAGATAAGGCTAAGAAATGTAATTGACTTCAAATATGACTATATTTTGGATTAGTTTCTAAAATTGCAATATTAAATAATATCTTGAAAAACAAGATAAGAGACATTATCACAACAATATCTATGTCAGATCTTATTTGCTAAGATGTGTGTCATTCTTCAAGAAATTTTCTCTTCTTCTATGCTTTCTTCCTCAAAAGCTTCTTAAGTAACAAGAAGCACTCTACCGATTCAAACCAACATGAATATTATTTTTGGGGTTGGATGGTCTAACCCTCAAAGTAAGAGCTAGACCTGTCAAACTGGGTCAAATCCACGAGTACCCATGAGTCGACCCGTTTATGTCAGGTTTGAGTGATGAAATTTGCCAACTATTGGAAACTACCCAACTACATACCCACTCGTTTATTTAGCGGGCTTCACAGGTGACCCGCCTAAATGAATTACTTTTATAATAGAAAATATAATGATACACTAGTACTTAGAATAAATAAGATCATATACTACTGACCATTAATTGTTAAGGAGCTCTAGTGCAAACTCGTACTTATCCAACAAGTTTTTATATGAGGGATATATATTGGAAAAATAAATCCAAGCTTGCTACATTATCTAATCATTTTATCAAACTTAATCAAGAGTCACAATAAAAGTTACTAACTCTAGTTTATTGATCATAATCATATATTAGAGAATTTTAATTGTACATTAGAGAAGTTTACTTAAAAATATGTATGTGCTTGAATGGTCGTAAAAATATAACATGCTTTTTAATTTGATAGTGATAATATATAGTAGTCGGTTGTTCTTGTGTTATATTTCATGTAAAAACACTAGTGAATTGCCTTTTTTACCATTATATTAGGAACTTATAAAATAATTGTTAATTGAACACATATTATATGGGCACCCACAGATGATCAACAACTTGCTGGGTCAGGTTTGGATTTGTCTTTCTTTGACCCGTTTAGAATTGTATCTTTTTGACCCGCACCCCTGAGACCCAAGCCCACAACAACCCAACCCAAACCCAACACACCCAACTGTTTGACAAGTCTAGTAAGAGCTCCTCTAGTTATACAATTTAATACTCTACACTATTTCTACCTATGGTTGGAAATGCACATACCATGGTGTAATGATTTTTGTAGGTTATCATCATCCTTAACCTTGAGTAAGTGGTGTCTCAAACATCCCTCCAAGTACATACATGTACAAAAAACCAAAGTCTATGCTATCATAACATTGGTTGCTTTATTTGAAGGAATGTCACAAGATATGATATACATAACAACAAGATAAGAAAATAACCATGTATTTTGGAAATATAGATCCATATAATGTACTATGAAAGAGTAAACTTGTAATGTAAATTATATCATATTGAAATTAAATCTAATACATGAAGGGTTAAAAAAATCTAAGGCATACATTTACTTTGGAAAGTTGATACTTGATCTTCTAAGGTGTAGATGACACCTCACCAAGTTAAGTCTTGGAAACTTCTACTTTGAAGAACTCACTTCAAATTCTTTTTCTCCTTGATCTAGGGACATCTTGTCCCACAACCATACAAAAATAGAGACATACACTAGTAATGGGTACTATACACATTATAAGAAAATGATATATATATTTGACTTTAGTGAAAGTATTGACATGTATTAACTTAAGAATTTTTGAGTCAACAAATTTTATAGCATGAATAATTGAATATGGTATACATGCCATCTCTATATAACACTTACTAAAGTTTGCATAATGCTTGAGAAGCTCATGTTTACTAGGAAAGCCCATAACGACCACTTAAGGTTCAAAACTGTGAGAAGTATGTCAACTTAATCAATTCTATTTCTTAACTTGAACATTGATCATTATTTTGAACTTTTCATCAATGTAAATTTACTCATCTAATAACTGCACCAAAGTATCATCAGGTCAGTTAAGGCTCATATTAGTAGCATCAAAGTACTAATCAATGTCATAAAGGCAAAACAACATAAGGAGCAGCAGTTGAAAACATAACTACATTATTTTTATCATCATGAGATTTCTCCCTCTTATTTTTGAAATTAACATTTCATAATATACATGATTATTTATACAATTCTCAAAACATTACATGATCATACAACTAATGTACCGAGTATAGAGGATAACCATATGACTCTATGAATATAATAAACAACATGATAGAATATGACTTGAGACATCATTACAATAATCTAAATTGCATTCATAAACTTGGCATTAAAAGTATAATTCATAAATGATACATAGTATACAGTTCAACCAATGTATATATGTATAGTGGCATGACCTGATTATCTAGAACATGGTAAATCCTTAGATTAATCCTTCATGTGCAATTCTTAAATCACCTCTTATTTCATTTTTTGGTCGGTCGAGCCTAACAGAAGGCCCATGAAGCTTTGCAGCCAGTGGCCCACAAACAAGGCCCAATTCCCTTTTGTCAATCTTCCAGCCACATGATATGGGAGATTACCGCCCCCCTATTCCTCAAGCCCTGAATAGGCCACACTTGCACTCTCCATTTGGTAGATCATCCTTCACATCGGTCCCTCCCTCCACCCTGGCCACACTCCACCAATCACAAGGACCCTCAGATAGGGTCCTGAAGTGGTCAAAATTTGGAGATGGCTGCTCATCCATGATGGGTCAAAGGTCAAGATTAGGACCCTCATCTCAGTTGTATCATATTAAATTCATGAAATGCCATCAGAACTCAATCAAAAGCATTGTATTGGAGATAGAAGGGGGATCCTACGACTAAGAGGAGCCAATCTTGATCAGTGGCAAGGGCTTGTGCCACTATGCTGGACATCCTGTTGAAGCACAACAAGAATGATATCAATAGAAATGGTGGTCGGAGAAAATATGGCACACAAGTCAATTATTTTTTTGTTTAAGATGGGTTCTTAATCGTTTTAGGAGGTTCTTTTATGTAGTTGATGGCATGAAAGGTCTTCTCTCCATTCTGGATAAAGTAACTGGGAGTAAGAGGGCGTCTAAGGTTGTCTGGGGCATGTAGGACACATAATCTCCTCAAATCTGGGGTTGATTTCGTCATGGTGAGGAGGTGAAGGTGAGGAGGAATTCTATCACCGAAAGTGTTGGAGGGAGAAAAATATCCCTTCTGGGGAGATTTGTGACTATTGTAGAGTCATAGTGTGATTAGGATGGGTTGAGGAGATGGCCTTCCATCCTTAAATTTATCCACGAGCCACATGGACTCATAATGGGCCATTCGATCAATAGGCCAGGTGCACAACAATACCAGAGTAGGAAACTAATAGGATTATCTAGTAAATTAAACCTTTTCCTTTCCTAAACTTGACTGAGGTAGCATGAATCATCCTATTCTAACTTTTTTTATCCTAGACAAATTTAGCGTGAAGAATCCGAAAATAGTATTAATTTTCAGTTTTGAGAAAGCCATGAGTATATAGTTTCCTTTTTAAGATTATACTATATATTTAATTATCCAAGACTATAAAAAATAAAAAGAGGTCCATTCTTAAAGGAAACCCAACTACTATCATAAAACAATCGTATATTTATTATAACAAATTATGTAGTGTACTTAAGTCAAAATCATCATAAACTCTCATGTATCACCTAATTAAGAATTAATAGTACATTTGGTGAAATTAAATTATAAATAAATTAAATAATGTTCACATTTAGTGGAAAGAATATATGTGAGTCTCATTATCATCCTGGGTTTAGTTGACGTGTGAAAAGTTTGAAAATTGAAAAGTAGGATTTCTAATTAGGGATTTTTCATAATATTAGAGTTTTAGGATGTTACGATATCCAAATCAAAGGTTAATTTTAGATAATACATGAGCAGAGAATAGTTGATTGAATAAGTCATCAATCCTCTAGTAGATACAAATTTTTACACTGACTTGGTTGTTCATATAATAATCAATACACATTCTTAATGATCCATCTTTCCTCTTAACATTTTTTATGAGTGATCTCCAAGTGGAAGTTCTATGAAAGATAAAAACACTTGTCAAAAAAATCTAACAACGCTTTTGTAAGATTGTTTGGCTTGGAAGGTTGATGTGTGTTGTTTGCACACCAAATCACTAGGAAAAGTCCTAGAGTTTAACCTTATAAAGAGGCATTCAACTCGTTGCAAGAACGAATCGACCTTCTGGTAATAAGGTATCGATCCAAGGGATGACATAAAAAGATGATTGGAATCTAAAATCAATTGTAAGAATAAGAAAAAAGAATTAGTTCGTTAAGTGTTTGATTATACTAAGAACAGAAAAAAAAGTTCAAAAATAAATTATATAAGATCAAATGATAAAAAGGGCTCAGCGTTAAATGGATCACCACCAATATCCATGCTTTTACTCGGTGAATCAACTCCTAAGATTTAATAATTGAATTAGAACCATGTGGATTTGTGTCCTTTCATAGCACATATCGCACATGGGCCAGACTTTCCACAAACCTGGTGAGCCAGATGTTTACATATCCTCATCCAACCATCCGACATGTTACTTTCTGGGATCTCATCAAGACACACGTGATTCCCATCCGACGTTTGAACAAATGGATCAGGTGATCGTGACATCATGGACTATAACAAATAAGTCAAACTGGTAGAAGGATCATAATATAAATCAGGTGATCGTGTCAAAATATCATGGGTACATTCTTGTGAGGATCTGAGACCTTAGCATCCCCACAAGAATATAATCATTCTATCATAAAAACAAGTACAAGATCAGTTGGATAAAAAGATAACAATTGTAATCAAGGGGTTATGGATTCATTCTTGTGGAGACCCATGATTATATAGTCCACGAGAATATATCAATCAACCAATGATCAAAGTAGAAATAGAAGGGGAAATATTCTTTTACTAAACATTGGAATCGATTGCATCAAATAAGAACATGCTATCGGGCTAGACCCCATGCCCCAGAAGGAAACTAATCAGACATAATGTAAAAGAATGACAATAAAAATAGATAACAAGGGATAAAACAAGTGATGCCCTTTTACTTTGGAGTCCTCCCTCCTTTTATAGGGAGAAAGGGGGGCAAAACCCTAAAAATGAGTGCTTTGTGGTGGTGGTGATTGCTCGATCTTCTTTGATCAGGATTTGACTGCAAATGACACTCTTAATTTGACTTTTGACTAGATCTGGGTGTGAAACGGTCGATTTATATATGAACTAGGCTGTTCATGATCTAAATCGAGTGATTCATATCTGAAATGGGCAGTTAATGAGATTGGATCTCAGTAGATTTGAAACCTTTGACTCTTGATATTTTGGCACTTTAATTGCTTGCCAAAAATAGAGAAGTTTTTTTCAAATTGCCTTCTTTGACCTTTACTATAATAATTTCATGATTCGATTTGGTGAAACCCTAGAATGGTTGTTGAAGGTGGTGATTTGACTGTGTTTGGGTGCGGACTAGGAGATTCACATCTAAATGGGCCAGTTCATGATCTGAATTGGGGGGTTCATATTTGAAACAAGCAGTTCCTAATCTGGATTGGGCTTTTAGTATCTGAACCGGGCAGTTTGTGAGATTGGCGTTAGGAAGATTTGATTATTTCCTTGCAAAAGTCAGCCAAAACTAGTGAAAACTCCAAATGGAAGGGAGAAAAGATAAACTATACAAATGTATGCTAAAACTATTCAAAGGCCAACAAATTGTTGTCAGTTAATGATTAAAATATATAAATACAGGTGAAGAATTTGCCTCATCAAAGGTGCCAACCTATATGTGCTCGAGAAGTTGGTGCGCTACGTGGTGCTAATTATACTAAAAATTCAATATAATGGTTTGGAGATAGGACTGGGAGCTCATTCAGAATGACACGTAGATGTTGATGCACTAGGTGAATATTCTCTAGGGTAGTTGTATCAAGCTTGATTTTTTATACAACATATAGGCATTCCTTACACCCTTTCATCAATTGACATAACAAAAATTAAGGTGATAACAATATTTCTACTTAAGACTTCATTTCCGAAATAATACAAATAGAGTATTGGGTGTGGAGACAATATTATTATTTTCTTAATAATTTCTCTCAGCATGATTTTTGTATAACTATTCCACTACAAATATTCATACTTTAAAGTCTTCTAAATCAAGTAATATAAAGTCAAATTCTAGTTGACATGTGAAATAAGAGTTTCAAGATTTTTCAAAAATATGGTATGAGGCATATTTCCTCCCACTAAGGGTAGTAATATCAAGAATATGGCCTAAGACCCAAAAGTTCTAGTTGAGAATAGAGGCCATACCTCCAAACATTTAAGTATGGTAGATGCAAAATCAAACTGATCAACCACAAAGTGCTCATAGATTATACCATTCCTACCTACCTACATGCATACATAAGAGGCATATTGTTTATAGTATCATATATGATATTGCATTAGATAATAAGAATAAAGTAAAGTATACCTCCCATTTAATGATTGCCATTCCAATTAGCCCCATTGAACTGAAGGGAAAATACACATGCTTGTTGATGGCTAACTTCTCATGTTTGTTAGTCCACGTAGGAGGGGATTAAGGGAATTTCACCCTCTAACAACCTGCTTTCTTGCATTATTGTCAATTTGAATGGTCCAGGTTGATGTGTGTCATAGTTCAAGCATATTCAATCCTCTAAGTTTTGGCCTGGTCCTCTATTTGAACCTTGATTATTTCTATAAGAAAGCACATTGTTCGAGGCTAGAATGTTCCTTTTGTAGTTGTTTGAGTTGATGTTCATATGGCCATCTCATGGTTTTTTTCCTTTATTCTTAGGTTTGGCTAGTGCCACATCCATAATACCTTGGTTTGATATGGTTGGCATTTTCCCTTTTCCAAAAAAATTGAGTTGTTTTCCTGGATAGGGCATGGTCATAAGCTTCTTGGAAGGTAGTAGGCTTGGATGATAATGCAAAAGAATGAATATTTATATGTAGCCCATCTAGGAAATTATCTACCCTATCATCTTTAGTTAAAGCCTTTCCATATCATCAAAGAAGATGAAAAACTATTATATAACTAGATATAGAGAACTTTCCTATGGTAAGGCTAGAAAATTGTTCTCCCTTCTCCTTTCTCTCAGAAATTGGCATGTAATGGTTGATGAAATGTGTTTGAAGGCTTCCTAGTTCATGAAATGACTTGTTGTGAATTGAAGTATTTCTCTCACCACAATCTCATTGATCCTTTAAACATGTAGGTGTAGAAGGTTACTTTGTCATTTTCATGGCATCTACTGGCCCTAAAGAATTTTTTCATGGGTTTTAACTAGACATTATCAACGTTATAACCATAAAACATCTTCATGGTTTAGTCCAAAAACTTTCAACATCATACTTGTCTTGGATTTGAGTTTTGGATTATTAGGTTGAGCATCTTTGATATTATTGATGTGGAATGCACAACTAGGGTGTGTAGTGTATCAATGAGGACAAACCTTTTTTCTTCCAAATCTTACACATACATGGTCTTATTAGAATGAATCTATAGATTGAACTAAGGTCTATTCCTCATACACTTGTGATTGACATTATCCTTGGTGCATGAGGCATTGGAACCATCATTATTTACACATGTTCTAGAAGGTTTCCGTGATAAATTTTGGTACAAGTTCTTTATTATAAATTTGGAGTCCAATTATAAAGGGCACAATATGATTATCATTATAGTCCAATGCCATGGATCAATTCATATTTCTATTGAATCCCATTTTAAAGTACCCATAATAGAGTGTGTACTCATATAGTCATTGAGATATGAGAAATTAAACTAACCTAACTTCAACTATATAGGTGTCTTGGGGTAGTATTCAAAGAAGAGTTGTGACACTGGAAGACTCTCTAGGTTAAGGGAGTTTTTCATTCATAAATAAGTCCTTTTTGTCAGGTAGGCTGCTCCAAGGAGCCTCAATCATCGAAGTCAAGGTGGAGTAGAGGTGATTGCGGCAAAAACCTACTGTATCACATACCAATTATAGACACCTTCCGTGTACCACTGTGAATTATAGTTTCTGAGTTTGGTATTTAGTTTTGAAACCCAAAATAGAATAAGATCCATTTGATTGGCTCTTATACTAGATTCCATAGGTTAACACATCTATTACCATCCCATTGTTATACCCATATAAGGAATCATTGCTTAAGTGATTTGACCCCATCCTTGGGTGGCTAAGGCATACATAAATATATGCAAGGAGTGAATAAAATTCTAATTCCATAATATTGAACAAAAATGACATTCAAAAACTCTAGAAGGAAACCATAAAAGAAACTTTACCAGACCGATGAAATGAAATTTATTTAAAAGTAAAGAAAGTGGTATCCCAATGAAACTTCATCTCATTCTTATCACTATTCTATTAGCCGTAATAGTATTTCATTCTAGGTAGAAAAAATTTCTTCTCTCCTAGGCTATGTTAGGGTTTCAATGATATTACACTACTAAAATAATGGTCTATAGCCTAGGTTTTTTTAAGACTGTAGTGTCACTTTTTAACCGATGCCTAAGTGGTCATCGCTATAGAATTTGCTCTATAGGGTTGATTTTTTTGACCAATGAAAACCGATCTTATAGAGTAGAAACCGACCCAAGAGGTTGTAAAAAACCTGACTCTAGCGAGAAAGAAGTGGTTGTAAGGTCAGTTATTCCTAAAAAAATAGACCCTAGAAATGTCTTGTAAGGTCGGTTATTTCTATAAAACCTACCCTATAAAGCAACAGAGGTTTTCCCGGTCGAGAAATATGTCGATCGAGAAGATTTCAGTCGAGAAAATTGTCGACCAAGAAAATACTATCTTATGCTTCTTAGAGGTCTTCTAAGGTCAATTATTTCTAAAAAACTGACCCAATAGAGTACAAAAAATGAGCTTTCTGATCCCATTGCCTATAAGGTCAGTTATTCCTAAAAAACTGACCCAAGCAATCTATAAGGTCGATTTTTTTTAAGTAAACGACCCTGGAAGCTAAAAATTTACCCTATAAAGCAACAAAGTTCCTGTAAGGTCAGTAACTTGTTCAGTCAAGAAATACGTCGACCGAGTGGATTTCAGTCAAGAAAATTGTTGACCAAGAAAGTACTGTCTTAAGCTTCCCAGAGGTCTTATAAGGTCGGTTATTTTTAAAAAAATGACCTTATAAAGCAACAAAGGTTTGCACGGTCGAGAAATACGTCGAACGAGAGGATTTTGGTCGAGAAAATTGTCGACCAAGAAAGTACTATCTATAAAAATTATAAGGTTAGTTATTTGCTAAAAAACCAACACTATAGATCTATAAGGTTAGTTTTTTAAGATAACCGACCCTATAGGGTACAATTTTTTTTTAAAAATTCTATAGATAAAAAATGTAATAGAAGAACAAGAAGAACCTGGATATGGGAGAGGGGAACATTGATGCTCAACCGTCACCATTCCAAACCACACATTCATAACAAAATTGATTCATATATTCAATTGAGTTACACATAATCACATCATAATTTAAAAAATGATAGATTGCAAGGTATGAGATGATATTAAATGTCAGATACAAAAGTAAATATGAAAGAGTTCCAAAACCACATACATAAATGGAGATGACATATTCAATCCAATGCTATATTGACTTCATTTAGAAAAGCATCTGACCACTCTTCTCGGAATTGATTTAAGTCCTCAGGTGTGTAAGGCTGGGTTGTAAAGATCTGTAACAGAAAATTCACATGCTAATGTTTAATAAAATGACTACAACTCACTTGTAATTTATGATGTTATTCTTTATTACCTGGTCTATAGTCTGAATGTCATGTGATGCTTGTTTGACAATAGCTTGCATATATCTCCTTACATAGTAGCCACAAGCCCAACCATTATTTTTTATAGGACACTACAAATAACGAATTATACTTAATGTTAGTAAACTACTATAAACAAAGTTGAGATAAGACTATAAGAGTTGACATATAAGAGTTGAAAATTAATAAATATAAGACTAAGCAGTTGTCAAAGTAGCTACCTTGACATTTTTCAAAGTCAATGTCTTTAATTTTGTGAGTATTTGTCATCCACCTTCACGAAAAACCTTTAAACCCCTATCAATTAAATGATAGTTGGTAAAATAGAAATTCTAAATAGAAATATCATGTTGAAGCATTGACTAAATTTATGCTTACTCCATAGCTAGCAATTTTAGTTTCTGGCCCCTTGTTTTTCCCATTGGGTTAAGATAATACAGAGTCAGCAATTTGGGGACAATCACCACTAATTCCCAATGTCTAGATCTGAGTAAGAATAAAACAACCATAAAAATAAATAAATTTATTCATTATTAAAATTGTAATGAATAATAATTCTTACTGGACGTTAAAAGGAATTAGGATAATTTCCTTTCACACACAAGAAAAACATTTGAATGCAGTAGAGAAGTACTCATTCACATCCTCAATATGTGTCTCCACTTGACTAGTGACTAAAGGAACTAAGAATCCAACATTTTTCATATGAAAGTTTATGGTCTTGGTATATAAATGGCTGTAAAACATTTGTAATTATTTTCATATATAGAAATAATCTAAAAATGTGTATTGGAATTTTCTATATTGATAGATCCTTACCTTATCCATACTTCTAATATCGAAATATTCAACCAATTATACTGGAACACCTCTATAATATCATCAAGAAAAATAAAATAGTTAAAATCCCTCCCAGTTGCATCTTCTGTTAAATTGACCAACATTTGTAATCTAGAGCTTTAGTTGGCTAAGTATTGACACAAACATTTACATTTACTTCCCAACTCGTCGACTGTAGATTCTGGAATAAAAGACGTCTTGGGCATAGGAGGATGACTCGTAGAATTTTTACTTTTTGGTTTGCAAACTTGTTAATTAAATTACATACTTATATTACACAAGTTCATATATGCAGTCAAATATGAAAAACATGGTAGAATTCAAGTATACATTTTCATTGATAACCAAGTGTCTAGATGAACCCACCATAGCACCCTCTACTTCTTCAACTGTACTATATTCAGGATTAGGTATGGGTAGTGGTTTGTCCCCCATTCCGTCATACACAAGATGGATGGACACAAGACAAATGTAATCAGTAATTTGTTGGCAATGAATTGTACCACCAAGGTTGTATACCTTGCCTACTGCCACAACATTATATTCTAGAACCTCCAATGCAAGTTTACAGTTCATACCAACATAGAATTGAAATAGTATAAGTTATATATGAAGCGGTAAACCAGATACCTACTAAAACTAATATATATCATAGTAATAAAATAACATATCGAAAAAAAAACATACCGCAAATTGTTGTGGTGGGTCATTGGGAGTGCTCCATGACCATCTATAGTTGGAGCATGGCCTTGTACCTCATTATCTGAGAGACACACAATTTGAATAGGTTGAGAAGGTTGAGTAGGCTGAAATGAAGACATTGTTTCATTTACTTTCTGTGTTACTAATGCTTCAACTTCCTCTTGTGTAAGACCTCCTACATGACCTCTTTTAGATTGCGAAGGACCAAAATAAGACTTGAATCCTATGCCATCCCCTAATCCCCTAACACAGCCAGGATGCTCCTTCGTACCAAGAGCAACTGATAGTTCATCCATGCGTCCAATTGGGATGAACTTTCCTTCTTCCTTTGCTCATGGAGATCAATCTATTCATAAGTGATAATAAAAGAACAAGTGGTTGAATGATATATGATGTATATTTAAAAGATTACATGCTTGAATGATAATAAAATAAATAATTCAAAGAATACATGCCTCTAGTATTGGTTGAGTTATTAGTCAAGTAAAATTCCTTCAACTTGGTCTTGACATTTATAGTATTCATCGGTGTTATCTTCAACATTTACACTTGGCAAACCAACTGAGAATGGGTTGGAATCATCATACTTTTTGCAGTATTCTTCTTCATTTATATGATCTATAGTAAACTGTCTTTTTCCATGAAGAACGACAGACCAATTTTTATTTGTCGGGTCATCAATATCGAATACTTGTTTTGCTTGGGCTGCCATGATGAATGGCTCATCTTTCTCACCAATCTTTTCAAAATTCACCAATTTGAAACCAACTCATCCACTAAAACTCCTTTGTTGTTGTCAACCCAATTACACCTAAAGATAGGAACTCTGAAATTTGTATAGTCCCATTCCCATATGTCCCAATGACGACGTAATATGACATCTCATCTTCACGTGGTCTCTTATCTTTGGCACTTGCAAAATACAACGAACAAGCTTGAACAATGACCCCACTATTTTGGACTACACTACTTTCATCTTGATGCTTTGTTTAGTATGAAAATCCATTTATGTCATAACCTTCATATGACATGATATCCATTTTTGGCTTAAAGGTGAGCCATTTTATGTTCTCAGCATCATTATTCAGTGATTCAGATAGTTGATTAAAGACTTTCTCTTCAAACCACCTAATAAATGTCCAATTATTCTCTCTTACAAGCCACATTGAAATGGATCGCGGATGATTTCTCTTGATAAGATCATTGTGTTCTGTGATGTATCTACTAACTTCCTCGATGTTGTGTAAAATATACAAATGTGCTTTTTCCCACAACTCACGACTGATTCCTTTCACTCGTCCTCCCATATTTCCTTTTCCACAATAAGATTCAGTGTGATGGGAATTTTTTAGATCGCTAGAAGTTTCATTGCAATTCCAAAAATCATTGCAAAAGTCCATCACCTCCCTATTCAAATAACCCTCAATAATACTCCCTTCAGGATGATAACGATTCCGAACATCACCTTTAAAAACACTCATGTAACATTCAATTGGATACATCCAGTGTAAGAAAATTGGACCCAACATCTTCACATCCCTTGTAATATGTACTACAAGATGAACCATGCTATCAAAAAATGAAGGAGAGAAGTACATTTCAAGCTGACACATGGTAACAATTACATCTTTCTATAATTTATCGATAGTATCAGGATGTATCACTTTGTTGCATATTTTATTGAAGAAGAAACATAGTCTTGTGATTGCAAACCATACATGCTTTGGTAATATATATCGAATAGCCACAGGTATTATTTGTTGCATTAAGGTGTGACAATCGTGAGATTTGAGACCTATCAACTTCAGATCCTTCTTTGATACCAATCTATGAATATTAGAAGAGTATCTTTGTGGAACCTTAATATTATACAAGCACTCATAGAAAGTCTTTTTCTCCTACTTTGACAAAGTGTAACAAGCTGGTGGTAAATATGTACGGTGACCCCTAATCTCCACTGATAATTCTTTTCTTATACCCATTAGTTCTAAATCTTTTCTAGATTTGATGCGTGTTTAGTCTTTCCTGGTATGTTCAATAACATACCAATGATGTTATCACAAACATTTTTTTCAACATGCATGACGTTAATGCAATGTCTAATTGCCAAAGATCTCCAATAAGGAAGATCCCAGAATATTGACGTCTTCCTGTATAGAGATTTGTCAGATGCGGGAGTATGACTACTTGAACTCTTTCCAAATTCATTAACAATATGTTTCACCCTATCATATACAACATTTCCTGCTATAGGTTTAGGAGCACTTCGTTCCTCAGTTGACCCATTAAAGGTTTTGCGTTTCCTTTGATAAGGATGCACTGGTGGGAGAAATCTCTGACGACCATGATATACGATTTTACCACCATGTTTTAGTTGGATTGAATTAGTATTTTCCTCACAAATAGGACATGCTTTGTATCCTTTTATGCTATATATAGACAAATTTCCATAAGATGGAAAGTCATTTATCATACAAAACAACATAGCATGCAAACCAAAGATCTCTTTATGTGAAGCATCATATGTCATAACACCTTCTTCCCATAGTTTCATTAGGTCATCAATTAGAGGTTGAAGGTAAACATCAATATCATTTCCAGGTTGCTTGGGCCCTGATATCAATATTAACATCATGACATACTTATTTTTCATACACAACCAAGGAGGAAGATTATATATAACAATCATAACAGGCACGTGCTATGTTGGCTGCTTAATGTACCATAGGGATTCATTCCATCTGTACAGAGTCCAAGTCCTAAGTTTCTTGGTTCTTTACCAAATTGAGGGTATAATAAATCAATTTTCTTCCATTGTGGTGAATCAGATGCATGTCGTAGGATACCATCAACATTGGCCTTTAACTCCCCATGCCAAGACAAATTTTGGGCATCTTCTATACTAGCAAATAAGCGTTGAAATTGTGGTATTATTGGTAGATACCACATCACCTTGGCAAGATAGCCATTTTTAGCCATAGCTGAATTTGTGGTCTTATACCTTGACGATCCACATTTTGGACAATTTATCAAATTACTATAGTCCTTCTGAAATAACACACAATAATTTGGACATGCATCAATCTTCTTAGCCTCCATTCCCATTGGGCACATTATTTTCTTTGCTTGATATGTTGAAATTGGAAGCTCGTTGCCTTCAGGAAGAATTTCCTTTAACACAGACAACAGTGAAGTGAAACTCTTATCGCTCCATCAGTTTTGAGATTTAATAGTATATAATCGCATTACAACACTCAGCCTCGTGAACTTAGTACAACCCTTATATAATGATTTTTTAGCATCATGAACAATGTTTGCAAATAAAGAAGGTGGATCAATGACATTGCCCCGACAACTACGTAGCATCTCATCAACCATATCATCTTGAATCAGGTCATCCTAAATCAGTTCATCATTCACATTATCATCATTATCTATATCTTCTATGCCACAAGTATTAGTATCGATATTTTCTGATCCATAATTAAATTTATCTCCATGCCAATACCATTCATTATAACCTTGTATGATCCCATTACATATGAAATGATTCTTAATTTCCTCAACAATATCAACTTTCAAATTATTACCACAATTTCTACATTTACAATAGAACCTATCTATAGGTAGTTTCCTATGTTCCTCAGAAAATCTGATAAATTCATCAAGACCTTTGGCAAACTCTAGACTGCAATGGTTCTCGTTGACATCAAACTTCGATCCATTTTCTAGATCACATTAAAATTAATTATAAAAGTGAGCATTTAATATTGATACTATAAGTTGTAAGTTTTTATCAATAGGAAGTTAATTACATTTATACTAAAGTGTACCACCTATCCCATTTTTGAATATTTAATCTCACTAGTAACTATATAACGTATGTTTAGTTTTAAAGAAAATTTCAACAACATTTCCCCTAAGTTCTCCAAGTACACCGATCTAAATGGCAAATAACCACTCACATATGCACCCAGAGAACAAATGAGGAAATCCTACTAAATTTTCTTCAAAACTAAACATACATTATACAGTTACATCCTAAGTGAGATTAAATATCCAAAACCAGTCCTAGACCGGGGATTATCCAAATTTTACTCCTAATGAGTAAATTTTGAACGGGTTTCTAAGTTAATATATAAATGTATTATTTTCATATTTATATATTAAGTTAAACATCATGCATTGATGATCTCATCTATAAACCCAAAAGTGTCAATCTGGGAATAGAGACCAAGAAGCTTTAGATACTTTTAGCATACATCTCAACTAATCTTGGCCCATCATCGTCTCGATGCACCTTGGGTAATATATATATATATATATACATATATATATACATACATATATATATCTATGTATATATATATGTATATATATATATAGATATATATATATATATGTATATATATATATATATTTATTCATCAAAGACAACACATAATTTACAAAATTCAAAATAGCAAAATTTGTTTTGTGAACACTGGTTGTTGCATGGTAGGCATCACATTTTTAAACAGAATCAATCATATAAATAAAAGTTACATAACATATTTTTAGTGGTATCACTTCAATAGCAATTCTATATGTCAATTTTTTTGTATTCGAAAATTTGTTTTAGGTGTACCAAATTTTACTTATTTTGTATGAACATTTAGGATATATGGACAGGAAAAATAAAACCAAACACATCACTTACAACAAATAAAAGTATATTGGAAATAACTGATGCGTCATTGGGGGAACATACTGGTCAAGATCTTAAATATGATAATGCCAATGGAGATGCATGTTTCAGAATGTTATTAATGTGTGAAGAAGTTGATACATGTTGGAAACCCATGCTAATGATTAACTGGTGAGGTCAGTTGAGAAAGGCAGGCGACAAAATAGTTTCTTCTCCATAGGCATAGCACCTTACCTCAGCGCTCGGGTGCCAACGGCGAGGGTTTCTTGTCCTTCGCAGGTCCGGTGGTGACGGAGGTGAGGTACTTTCTTCTCTGTAGGCACAGAGGTGGCACTCTCACACGTCAGATCGGTGCGTTGCAGCGGAAAAAACCCAAGAGTGGCGACGCTCTCACATGTCGGACCGGCGGCGACTCTCTCACATGTCGGACCGACGCGGCACAGGTTCCTGATCGAGAAGATGGTGACAGAAGAAAGAATAGAAGTTGGGAATCTTCGTCTTCCAAGCAAGAAAGCGGCAGCCGAAACCCTCATGAGCTCGTGAGGTAATAACCAAAGCAGGTAATACAAGAGCAAGGAAGAAAGGACGAATAGCGGCTTGATCGATAACATAGCTCGCTGACCTTTAGTGACGATTTTCTAGAAAAACTGACCCAAGAGGGCAAAGTGGTGCCCAAACCACCTATAAGGTCAGGTAAGTTAAAAAACTGACCCTATAAAGCAACAGAGGCTTTCTCGATCGAGAAATTTGTCGACCAAGTAAGTTTCGGTCGATAAAATTATCGACCAAGAAAGTACCATCTTAAGCTTCTTAGAGGTCTTCTAAGGTCGGTTATTCCTAAAAAACTAACCCTATAAAACAAGGTTTGCTCGGTCGAGAAATTTGTCGACCGAGTAGATTTTGGTCGAAAAAATTGTTAACTAAGAAAGTACTGTCTTAATCTTCCTAGAGGTCTTGTAAGGTCAGTTATTTCTAAAAAACCGACCCTATAAATCAAGGTTTTCTCGGTTGAGAAATATGTCGAACGAGTGGGTTTCAGTCGAGAAAATTCTCAACCAAGAAGTACTATCTTAAGCTTCTCAGAGGTTTTGTAAGAGCGATTTTTTAAGAAACCTGGCCCAAGAGGTCTTAAATGGTGCCCACATTTTTTATAGACATATAAGGTCGGTTATTTGGAAAAACTGACCTTATAAGTCGAGGCACGAAGCCAGAATTGAGAAACTTTTCACCGTAGGAAACTTAATTGGTCGACTTTCTGATCCCATTGCCTATAAGGTCAGTTATTTTAAGAAAACTGACCCTATAGAGATACACTACAAGGTTGGTTATTCTTCAAAACCAACCATATAAAGCAAGGTTTGCTCGGTTCAGAAATATGTCGACCGAGTGGATTTTGGTTGAGAAAATTCTCGACCAAGAAGTACTGTCTTAAGCTTCTCAAAGGTCTTATAAGGTCAGTTTTTTAAGAAAACCAACCCAAGAGGTCATAAATGGTGCCCGCATCTTTTGTAGACATATAAGGTCGGTTATTTGGAAAAAATGACCCTATAAATTGAGGCACAAAGCTACAATTGAGAAAATTTGCACTGCGGGAAACTTAATTGGTCGACTTTCTGATCCCATTGCCTATAAGGTCGGTTATTTTAAGAAAACGGACCCTATAGAGATACACTACAAGGTCGGTTATTTTAAGAAAACCGACCCAAGTGGTCTTCAGTGGTGCCCACATTTTTTGTATACATATAAGGTTAGTTATTTGGAAAACCAACCCTATAGAGATACACTACAAGGTTGGTTATTTTAAGAAAACTGACCCAAGAGGTATTAAGTGGTTCCCACATTTTTTGTAGACATATAAGGTTGGTTATTTGGAAAAATAATGCTACAGGAAGCGACGTTATTAGCCAAAAATGTAGTAGTGTTAGGGTCAAGGCATCCCTCTACAAAGTAAAGTATATGAAATTCCAATTTGATTTATATATATTTGTATAAATATACATATACATATATATTTAGGCATGCAAATACATACATACATACATACACACACATACATACATACATACATAAGAACATATTAGCACTGCGGATGAATATCATCTCTCTCTCCACCAAATACCTCAGCTTCCCTCTTACAGGTGGCAAACTTCAGGTGAAGGATTTCACAGAATGCACCGATAAGCTTGAGAGTATGATCAGTAGATGGCCAATCAACAAAACTTCCATGGCAGGACGTGTTACCTTAACCAAATCTGCCCTAGAAGGTCTGCTCATCTATTGGGTCCAGCAAGGAGAAATCCCACCTGCTATGCTCGATCGTATTGAGATGACCATGTCCAATTTCATTTGGGAAGGTGGCACCCACGCTATGAAATACTCAAGGATTGCTCTACACAAAGACAGAGGGGGTATAGGTCTGAAAACTCCGGTGGTGATAGCCAACGGGAGCACCATAAGGCGCATCATCAACTTTCATCAAGGGAATTCGACATGGGCCCACTGGATGAGAGTTCGTTATGCTAAAGGTCTGGACTTTGATCCCATGACCAGAGAAGGCTACTCCTGAGTCATAAACAGAATGACTGCCGTCTGGAAGCACGTCAAACATGCGTTCAACTTCATCTCCGGCGGCTGGCACCTAGACAGCAGCGTCGACCCCTGGGTGCTAGCTGATCTAGACAACAACACCCCTACTGCTTCTCCCAGCTTCACCAAACATATCTGGAATGAATTCGAGATTCCTAAATGGAGTCTTTGTATGTATCGTGCCACCTTTGATTCTCTCCCCACTCTGGATAAGATCGAGAAGTGGTACCCTGGCACCCTGAGCACTTACCTTCTATGTAAAGAAGAGATTGAAACCCACGATCATCTCTTCCAAAGCTGCTCTTTCATCACAGTACTCTGGAGACAAGTCTGCGACACTGCCAATCTCAGTCATGTGCAGCTGCTTTCTACGAAGGAGATGATTTCAACCCTTTGCCCGAACCTCAACCTGCAGAAGAAGAAATCCTTAACAGCTCTTTCAACTACGTACTATCATATCTGGAGAGAAAGAAACAATAGGAAGCATAAGTCAAAGACTTCCAATATAGAATACATTGTGAAGAAAATCTGTAAATCCCAAGCTCATAGATTCAATGTATAGCTTAAATTTCCTTTTTTCTATTTGATTAGTAGCGTGCAGGGGCTACTATGTACTTTGTCCCAATTCTATTGGGGATTTCAGAATAAAATTTACCACATTCCGATAAGCACATATTAGTGGTCAAGCACGGTGTCTCCTCATGAAGGGACTCAGGTTCGAATCCCCGCTTCTGCCTTGGTTTATCACCCTCCCAGACGTTCGGCCTCCATCACGGGCATGGGAGAGGGGGAGAGAATGCCTCTCTTTATCCCATACATAAGCACATATTACAGACGCTGCCTTGATTTACCACCCTCCTGGGCATTCATCCTCCGCCATAGGCATGGGAGAGGGGGATAGAATTCCTATCTTAATCCCATACATAAGCGCACATTATAGACACTGCAACTACTAGTCCGGCTAAAGCCTCGACAGGTCTCCTAGGGTGCGTCTGGGCAATTGGAGGACGATCGACGGAACCCTTGGGGCCATGGTGCCCACGCCACCAGCCACCCCGACTGATGGCATCCATCCTCACGCAAATCCACCTCAACCACATCGCATTCCACCGAACACCACTGCCCACCCTTCCGAAGCTTCGGGAGACAGAGAGACGTCATCCACGACTAAACCTAGCAGACAGACGAGAGATTACGCAGATGACGAGTCGTTAGTGTTGAACGCATCCAAGGATGGGAGAGGAGATTCATGGAAAGTGGTGGCATGGAATCAAGTACTGTTGAAGCATCCAACGACCGCCAAGAAGGATACAATGGACTTCCTGCAGTCGAGGGAGGAGGAGGGAGAGGTCCATGTTGACCTGGACGTCGAGGAGTTTTACCGTCTCCGTAACGTATGGGAGTACACGATCATACTCTACACTCTGGGAAAATGGCCATTCTACCCCCATCTCCTTGCTTCGATCAAGCAAACATGGAAGCCGAGGGGATTGTTTGAGTTTCCGTCTCACAACAATGGGATCTTCGTGGTCCGATTCTCGACGACGGAAGATAAAGAAGCAGTTTTGGTGATGGGGCCTCAGTGGTTTGACCATCAGTTGGTGGTGGCGAAGCACTACTCCAATGGCGATGAACTAAAGAAGGACGTCTTCAACACCATCCCCACCTGACGACGATCAAGTCGTCTGGTTGCTCGTGGACAAGACGGGCAGTAGGGACGATCGCTGCGAGTGCGGAATGGGTGCTGCACATTGATGATGGCTCACTAGAAGGAGAGCAGGTGAGGGTGCTTTTTGAGTTGAAGGTCAACAACCCCAAACCCACAACGGTCTGGCTCAACATCAAGGGACGAGATCCTATTCTCGTGTCAGTAGTGTATGACCACATACCGACAAGTTATGAGCATTGTTGTGCTTTTGGCTACAAGACAGCTGAATGTGGCCAGACTGAGAAGAAGAAGGAAGCATAGAAGGGCAAGGCTGCATGGAAGGAAAAGGATGTTGACACAGTTGTGGCTGGGTCAGGGACGTCGAAGGCTGCTAATCGTCAGGAAGAGAAAGAGAATGCAAGAAATGATGGGCAGTGGACGATGAGCAAAATTAGGGAAACAATGCCGAGGAGTAGTAGTGACAATGAAGGACAGCAGTCTGAGTCTCCTTCTCAAGGTGACCGAGAGGAGGGGGAATTCATGTCTCGTATTCAGAGGAAAGGAATAAAGAAGATGGGCATTCCTAGAACCCAAGGGGTGAGGGCCATCCTTGACACAACTAATAGCTTTGAGGCATTCCATGAATCAAATGCTGAGGAGGAGAATGCAAACAAACAACATGAACAAATAGGGAAAGGAAAGAATTCAGGGAAGGGGCCTTCTATATGTACCAGGTCAAACAAAAACCTCTGATATGTCCATGCTTCTTTGGAATATAAAAGGAGGGTGTGATAGGAACAAGAAGAAAGAAATCAGAGAATGGATCACTTACAATGGTCATTCAATAGTTTCTTTGGTAAAAATGAAGATAAAGGTACAAAATAAAAATAGTATCAAGTATCTTTTTCCTCAAGGTTGGGAGCACGTATCCAACATTGAGTGTGTTGAGGTTGCTAGAGTATGTGTGGTTTGGATGCCAAATGCTTGGTAGGTTTTTGTGGTGCAGATGCTAGACCAGCAAGTGACAGTGGATTGTGTTAACAGTGGAGGGTTGCATATATGGTTGATAGATATTTATGGTCATAATGATGGAAAGGCAAGACTAAATTTATGGGATGATATGGTCTCTTTGTCAAAGCAGGTTTAGCTTCTATGGATGGTTATGGGTAATTTTAATACAGTATGTTTACAGGCTGAGAAAAAAGGAAGGAGATTAGCTATTAGTGCTGAAGTGGATGCCTTCAATCAGGCCATTGACAAAGCATGTTTGTTTGAACTACAAATGATAGGGGGGACATATTCACCTGGAATAATGAAAGAGGGCCAAAGGACTGAATAGCAAGAAAACTTGGCAGGGTGCTTGTGAATGATGAATGGCTGAAAATTCTTCCAAATGTGTAGGTGAAAGCAGAAGGTTCTGATATTAGTGATCATTCATCCTCCTATCTCAGTCTGGATTAGATAGAAGAAGTAGAAAAGGAGACCTTTTAGATTTCTAAACTACTAGGCAGATTGGAAAGGTTTTGCAGATGTTGTAAAGAAGAGATGGAATATTTAGGTGATTGGCAATCCCGTGTATGTGTTTCCTATGAAGTTGAAAAATACTAAGATGGCTCTCAAGAAATTGGCAAAAGAAGAGGTTAATATTCCAAATCTGTTGAAGGATACCAAAAGGGAGTGTAAGGATATTAGAGAAAAGTTGTTGGCTGACCCACTAAATCAAAATCTGATTGAGAAGGAAAGGGAGGTAAAAATGATGCTTGAGGATCTGAAAAAGGCATAGGAGAAATTCTTTTGGCAAAAAAACAATGAAAAATGGATGGAGGATGGAGACAGGAACACCAAACTCTACCATGCTACAGTTAGAAGAAGAGAGGCTGGTAATATTATTTCGGAACTTATAAATACTGAAGGAATGGTAGTCAACAAATAGTTGGACCTTGAGGAACAAGCTATTAGCTTCTACTCGTCTCTGTATAATAAGAACTTCTCTGATGATATTGATGATAATGAAATGGTTGATTGGAAGTTCAGACTCACTAGCACCCACAACAATATTCTCATAAGGAAAACCAATGAACAAGAGGTTAAGGATGCGGTGTGGAGAATTGGAAGCAACAAGTCACCCGGGTCAGACGGTTTTAATGCCTTCTTCTATAAGAGAAATTGGGACACCATCAAAGATGATTTACTTGCTTATGTAGACTAGTTTCTGCAAAGTGGAAACATGGTGAGCCAGGTCAATCACTCCTTTTTGGTTCTTATTCTGAAAAAGAAAGTCACTTCTTCTCTTGTTGATTTCCATTCTATTGTGTGCTGCTCGGTACAATATAAAATCATTGCAAAAATCCTGGCTGCCCGGTTAAAGATGGTCCTCCTGTACCTTATTTCGGTAAATCAAGGTGCCTTTGTCATAGGTAGAAGCATCAACGATTATGCTCTATTGGCTGGACAATTTCTTCTAGATTACAATGTTATAAGAGGTAGTAGGAAAGCCTACCTAAAACTTGATATTTCCAAAGCTTATAATAGTGTGAGATGGGAGAAATTATGGTGGATCATGCAACAAATGATATTTATTGAACAATGGATTGGCTGGATGAAACAATGTGTAGGGACCACTAGCTACTCTATCTTGGTTAATGGCACGTCTACTGGTCTCTTTAGGGGTGGCAACGGGCTACGCCAAGGTGATCCCTTATCCCCTCTTCTATTTGTGATTGTCATGGAGTATTTCTCTAGGAAAATGCAGCAAGATGAAGAATGGAAGGAAATTAAGCCATACATAGTCCATGGCACAAAGGTAATGACACATTTGATTTTTGCGGATGATGTTCTAGTTTTTGTAGAAGCCAAGCAGCAATATATGGAAAATCTTAAAGACCTTCTGAGGAGATTTGGAGAGCAAATGGGGTTGTCCGTTAATGCAAATAAAACACACATCTTCTTATCTAAAAACTGCTACCAGATGGCAGACAGACTCATACAGGCGATGGGCATGGAGAGAGGTGAATTCCCAACAAAATACTTGGGATTTCCTCTTGCAGGCGGCAATCTTCAGGTTAAAGATTTTACGGACTGCATTGATTAGGTGAAAGAGATGATCAATAGATGGCCTACACCAAAAACCTCTATGGTGGGGCGCAGAACATTGATTCAAGCTGCTATTGAGGGTCTTCTCATCTTCTGGGTATAACAAGATGAAATTCCTACTTATGTTCTGGATAGAATTGAGATAAAATTGGCTAACTTTCTGTGGGCGAGTGAATATCATCCTATGAAGTATTCCAAGCTGGCTTTTCCTATAGATGAAGGAGGACTAAATTTGAAGACCGCTAGATACATCGCTAGATGGGGATCCATGAAGAGGATTATTGCTTTTCAAGAAAGCACTTCTACTTGGGGAAAGTGGATGAGAGACCGATATCCTAGAGGTATGGACATCATTCCAAAAACAAGAGAAGGTTACTCACGGTCAATCAATGTTATGAGAGATATATGGCCACAAATCAAACATTTATTTGTTACTGATGATACCGGAGGATGGCAACTCAAAGACAAGAAGATAAACATATGGGAGGTGTCCCGGACAAGAGGCGCAAAGGACCCAACATGTGAACAAATATGGACGGATAGGCACATACCAAAATGGAGCATATATATTTATAAATTTCTGCATAATATCCTTGCCACTCTTGATAGAATTAATAGCTGGAATTATGATATCTCAACTGTATGCTTACTTTGTGGGGAAAAGGAAGAAATCTACAACCACCTTGTAGGAGAATGTAAGTTCACAAAGGAGATCTGGGAGTATTTATGTAGAGATTTCAGATCGCAGATCCAACTCATCGCTAAACCGAGAAGGATGCTTGCTAGATGTGGAGCCATCGTGAAGAAAAATCTGCTGTTTGCTGGCCGATGCTATCATATTTGGGAAGAAAGAAATGCTAGGAAAGACCATGGAAAGTCCATAGATGCTATATGTATTTCTATAAAAATTTGTAAATGCATTAGATGTAGACTACATATTGATTAGATGCCTAAGTTGTAATGCTGGTTTGGGTGTATGGCATTGGACCTACATGTACTCTTGACCCCCTAATAATTTTTAGGGGGATCGTCAGAATATACTTACCTGATTTTGATACATACATACATACATATATTATGTATATATATTATATATATTATTCATGCATACATATATTTATGTACATTTATATATAGACATGGTGTCCGGCCTCTGCCACGGGTTATGGGAGGGGGGGGGAAATCTTTCACTCTTAATCCCATACATTTATATATATATTCATTTATATACATATATACACACATATATGTACATATATATACATATATATATATATATATATATATACATATATACATATATACATATATACATATATATATACATATATATATATATACATACATACATATATATATACATATACAAATATATATATATATATATATATATATATATATACATATATATATATATATATATATATATATATATATATGGTATATCTTCTCTACCCATGTAGGTAACTAAGATTTGCTACATGTGCATCGGTTTTGTAATAGGAAGGCATTCCTTTGTAATGAGACAGTCCAAATTGTATAGACATACTCATTTTGTAAAGACAGCGTGATGTTTGTATTATCTGCCTAGAAATAGTAAAATATATATTTATGACTGTAACAATATTATAATACAAAATGAGTCTTTGTATTACAATTTTGGTCATCTCATTACAAATTTGGACCATCTCATTACAAATACATGCCTTCCTATATATATAAACATTTTTTATTTTACACATGTACACCTTCATAATAAAGAGAGCATTTTTTTGAGTCTGGGGGTATTTTTTGGGAATTTATTGGGCACTGGAGCTATTTTTAACACATTTCCAATGATTAAGTCTATTTCTGAGAATTAAGGATCATTTACCTTATGTGATGGGCCCACTGCCCGAGGTGGCGCTCCAGGATTGGCCACCCTATTCTGAAGAAGGAGGCACACAACTCATCCTTCAGTTCACGCTGGTCCAAAAGAATCGGCTGGCTCGGGCTGGATGAACCGAACGACTAGTGGCCTCATTCATTCGCCCCCCCCCCTCTTCTCACGCATGAGGGTTCTCTCTAGAGTAGGGCATTTCCGCACAGGAAGGGAATGCCGAGGAAAATTGATGTTGCTCCAGGTCTCGGCGTTTTGGATGATCCCCGTCATGAATCTGTCGCTGAAGGAAGTTCCTTCTCATCGCCCATCAAGATTGGATTCGCCATCACCGTGAAGAGGCCCTTGGTCACCCGCATGGTCCTTTAAACCCTACTCTAGTTGGCGGCCATGGAACCACTATTGTGCCTTCAGGGTGAACTCTGGCACATAGAAGGAGAGGTCGATGTTAAGGGGGTGTTGAGGTTTGAGCTTGCCTCACAAGTGTAGTAGATCACAACTCCTTGGGCATGTGTTTCCCTCTGCGCCTACTTCTGGCCGTCGTAATGCTATGTCTGCATCAAAGATCCCCATTTGCCTCCGCCGTGATGATCACTTCCTCCACCTAGCTCGGTCTACCAAAAATTCTTCCATGGTCTCCTCCCTTCCAAGCTCCTCCTTCGCCATCTCTTTGATTTCTTTCCCCTGCTCGATTTGGTGGTATCAAGGCCTGATGTGACCTTATGGCCCTCTCACTGCCAGCGGAAAATGTGGAGCTCTGTGGCCTGTTCACCTCCTCTACATATCGACTAATCACTACCTACTCTCTCTTTTCTTAGTAGAATCAAGCATGCTCATCTAGTCGCCATCGGGGTCTCGGAGCTGACTATCCCATCCCCTCTTTTGCATCGATTGCTGTTTATAGAGATGGAGATAGGAGTGGGGAATGAGAGGTCGATCTCTCTCTCTCTAATGCACAAAATAGATCCAGAGAGAGGTCGTTGGGTAAGTCCTGACCTCACAATGCATTGGGGTCGTACAAGTATGCTTTTTCACCCCCTGGGTTCGTGGAGAGTCGAGTGCCTAACTGTGACCAGTTCTTCTCCCGCGGGATTCGGAGGTCCATTAGATTACTAAGGTTGGCTTAGATTGAGCCACATATCCATCCTTGGCCTCACCTAGACGGAGACACATTCTTCTAACTTGAGTGGACTGCGTGACAAGATTTTAACACAATTGACCATAGTTTGATTATATTTATATCAAGAATTCAAACCTCCATATCTCTCAAATGGGTTGTTGAAAAGATATAAAACTTTAGACATTAGTTCCACATAATGTAGTCTAGCTTCCATACAAATTCCATACTAAAAATCCATTATTTGATCTATCAAATAATTTCTCAACAAAGCATCATAGCTAAGGTGTTGTAAGGTCTTATATAATTACCATTCTCTCTCCAACAATGGCCACACAACTTCAAAATACTGATATGTTGATAATGTCATTAAAGGATGTTGAGACACATGAATACTCAGTTTGATTAACAAAAGCCATCCATCACTCAATTAGGCATCATAGTCCTCTTTTGTATCTCAATACACCTAATTTCGTGAAAGAATCCATAATTGGTTTACCAATTCCTCAATTTGGTATTTGTCCTCTACATAGAATGCTTGTCTCTCAAATATGGTATTAGTTATTAAAACTCAAAAATCTAGGTTATCACAGTAATTCAAGCCGTGGATAGTTAGATTCCCATGTTTTAAAAGGTAAGTAAGGTTTTAAATTTTTTGTACCCAATTCCAGTTTATTTAGTAGAATTTTATAATTATTGTTGATTATATGTTGAACCTTTGATCCTGTTAATTGAAAACGGCTCTAACCTTCAGGTCTCACTTAACTGGGGGTTACCGAGGGGCGGGGTCGTTACAATTAAAGTCGGTACCTAACATGTTGGAAGGATCTTTCTAACTTCCTAGAAAACTCAAAAGGTGTCCCTTTCACAATCATCATGATCCTAGAACTATATTCCAAAATAGCCATATGTTACACCAAGATATCCATCCCGAGGATTTCATCAAATCCTCGCATACCAAGTGGCATGAGATCCACTTTAATGTATCAACCAGAGAAAAAAAAAGTGCACAAGGGAAAAGGTATACCTCTCACTACATAGTTATCCATCCCAATAGTTTCCAACAAAGGGGTTATCACTCCTACCATTTGCAAACAAGTTACAACTTTTTATCTTTTATTCACTGTTTCACGTGGTTTCCTTGCCAACTGCATAGGAATTATCATGATTATCATACCTCATTTCTATTTCATGTTAGTAATTTATCATACTCATGTATATCTTCTCATTTATCATGGTTCGTATTCTCTCCTTTAGGGGTTAGTTCATCACATTCCACATTCTTATACATTGAACATAGACCATTCCTTTTAATTTCTTTTAATATCATGATAATTTTACATTAGCATTCTCTTTGCACATATGGGTGGGTTTGAGATTAACCCAAGTTCCTCTTTGTTCATCCATCTTTATACACTTCTTTTATCTCATATCATGATTATTATTGGAGTTCTCTTATTCTTATGTGAATTTTACACCTCAGGTTATTAGACTACACAGATTCATCTTTCTTTCACTTTCTTATTATCTAGAATCATAGTTTTAAGAACTCCTTATAAGCTTATTTCATTTGATGTTAAGCTTCTTGGATTCATATCCATTTGTTTTATCCATAAAATTTCAAGTACTTAACAAGTTACAATATGATTTCCATCTTTCTTTAGGGTATAATTAAGATATTTTCACCATGATTTCTTAATTATTATGCTCTTCGGATTGTTTCCAATTGACTACTTGATCATGGTAATAAGAAAGATAACAATCAAAGAGTTCCACAATTGCCTTTCCTTCAATATATGAATACCTGGCCAGGACAGCCAAGTACTAAATTCAGTAGGTATGCATTATGTTCATGTCATTTTCATTACTTAGTTATCATCACAATTCAAAGTCCTAGTGTCCTTGTAGACTCGACAAACCTATAGATCTAATATACCCAAATGTGACAACCCATCTCACAAAGATATATTACTCAACACTGAAACATGATCAACTGCTAGTAAAACACATCAATTAAAAGAGGGTCAATTAAAACCCGATTAAATTTTCACATTTTTCTCTTAACAACATTTACCTAAAAGCCCAACATCTCAGATTATTTCATAAATCATGCCAAAAATATCTTACAAAGGCTATGTGTCCTCAACCACAACATATACTCAAGAGATATCATTCAGATGTACAACATCAAAATACTAAGAAAGCTTGATAACATAAAATGCTATATTCAAAACATTCATGCTCGTACCTGAGAGTATAAGGGAGACTCTAGGACATACTAGAAATCAAAACAACTATCCATTTATGATCCATCAATTCAGCTCCTCCTCATTTCCATAGGACTTCTACTGCTATTGATGATCACCTAAAAAGATTGTGGTGACCCACAGGTGAGACCCATGTCCCATTAAGAGATACAACACACAACAATGCTTATTGATTACAACAGGTTGTGTTATTAAACATATTAAGTAGTTTATGTAGACTAAGAAGATAAATAGATAAAGCACCATAACAAAATTATTAAACATAATGTATTGTTAAGAGGAATTCTACTCAGAGTCTTAGAAGCTATCATTATTCTCACTTATCAAACTTAACCATTACTTTGAGCATGTCGATAACAATATGAACATATTTGAATAATAGGAGCATGTCTAACAATATAGCATGTGTACAATAACAAACAAAACTAATAGAATAAGCATGTCTAATAGTTTACCATATCTAGCAGCATAGGCATATCCAATAGGATAATCAAATATAACAACAAAAGCATGTCTAATAGTGTAAGGCTTGTGCAATGGAACAACACAGCTGACAACATAAGCATCTCTGATAATATATGCATTTCTAACAATATATGCATTTGTAACAATATAAGCATCTCTAACAATATAACATCTAAGCGTACCTACTTCATAAGTAGATTTAACAACATAAGCATAGCTATTGGCATGAGCATGATTATTTGTATGGGCATAGATAACTACATAGACATGACTATCATCATAAGAAATTATAATAACTTAAGCATATCCAACAATATCAGTATGTTTATAGCATAAGCATATAAGTCTTTCTTAAAGCACTGCACATCATCTTTATGTGAGAAGAGCAGCAAAGGTTATCACCAATTTGAAGTGTGGTGTATAATCCTAATCAGATATGCTACACAACTGATTACATATTTTATTAAGCCCTGGGGAGAATGAGGTATACCACTCAAACTCTAATTGACCACTTCTAAGTTGAAATTAGTTATGTACAAGATCTAGGAATACCAACATACTAAGATCTCTTCTGCCCTTAGTCAGTTTAGGTCCGCCACAAAGACACATAAGCTCTAGCTACAAAATAGCCTAGTCTGCCCTTGGTATATAGGTCATAGCACTAGTGAAAATTGAGTTACGACCACAACCACACTCCTATCAAGGTATGACTACAGTCATCCTCAAAATATATTATATATAAACTGAATCACATCATTTGAGATACAACCTTGACCGTTTTCCTACTAGGGTATGACCACATCCATCCCTATGAACATGCATATACTCAACAATATACGACTCTGATCTTCCATTAAAGGGATGCTTGTTTAACAATCCAGCAAGTCTTGACACTAGAATGGATCTATGGAACATGGAACTACATGATTAAGATTTCACTTTGATTAGTTAAGTAGATTGTGTCAATTAAGGATGAATCAAACAAGCGGACATACAAATCCTAATTCATTTCTGGCAAGCATTTGATATGTAACAACTCCAGTAAATATAAAATGTGTAGGTCATATTCCTTATTACAACACCACATGATGCTAAGTCATTTCCATTCAAGAATTTACTCATCATCACAACATAGGATATAAATTGAGTTACGACCACAACCACACTCCTACCAAAGTATGACCACAATCATCATTGAAACATATTATATAGATACTGAATCACATCATCTGAGATACAACCTCGACCATTCTCCTTCCAAGGTATGACCACATTCATCCCTATGAACATGCATATACTCAACAATATATGATTTCGATCTTCCATTAAAGAAATGCTCATTTTACCATCCAAAAAGTCTTGGTATTGGAGTGGATCTATGACATAGGGCACTGCGTGATTAAGCTTTCACTTTGATTAATTAAGTAGATTGAGTGAATTAGGACTGAATCAAACAAGTGGACATATAAATCCTAATTCATTTCTAGCAATCATTTGATATGTAATAACTTCAGTAAATATAAAATGTGTAGGACATATTGCTTATCACAACACCACTTGATACTATGTCATTTTCATCCATGAATTTACTCATCATCACACCAACATAGGATATAAATCCTTATCACATTATACCATGGTACCTACTCATATCACATTATTAACAGGATCACACCTCCATTAGGGTTCAATCATGCCCAAAGGTCATTAAGACCATCATATTATCTCCTGTAAGAAAATCATTAGCTTTCCATGCCTCATCAAGGCTCAACTACCATCACATACATCTAACTTATAATGTTCGGTTTAACATTGCACATAACAACAAATTCGAATCACATAGGTGTAGAGATATAGAAAGTACTCCATCATTATATTAAATGCACACGGAAACTAAGCAACATCTTTGTGTTCTTGAATTAGGATTAAGGTTCAACAACTTAACAAATTTAGGGTTTGAAAAATAGAAATTATATGTAATCCCTAGTTCTTATTATTTCCAACAAAAATTAGAAGTAAGGGCATTCCTTTATTATAACAATATGAAAGGGAATTAGGTACCATTTACCACCATATTTAAGTTGTATTAGGATTATAGTTAACAACACAAATTGGCTTAACATTGTGAATCAACACTTTACAACAATCTTATGTTTATATTCATTTGATGGAAAAGGTAAAACTACAAACTCATGGGGCTCAAAACCATTAATCCTAACTCATCAAATCCCCAACATAAGGTGCAATAAACACAACCTATTGAATCATAGACCACACATCAAACCATAAGATTCAAGGCGATTAAAACCATTGCATCGTGTGAATGAATCATCATCGTTGAATCATGGTTCCATAAAACATAATCGTTGGATGCAAGGACTGTAAACCTTGAGACATTCATTTGGGAAAATGATTGAGTTATGACTTATAAAAACCATGTATCACCATCGAGTGTGATCCCTAAACTCACCATCTGTTTCATGAGCAAGGAAACCTATAAAAATTAGAATTTAGTAAAACCATAATTTGTCTTAGCTAGACAAACCATCGATTGAGAAAATAAGGGAACTGTAGATTTAATAAATAATAGAAAAAAGTCCATGACCTCTTAGGATGTCCATAAGTTTTGAACCTAAAGAGTACCATCTATCTAACACTTGGAGAAATCAACAAATTAGGAATTAAGATAGCCATTGATAATGAATCCTGGGAGACCATCAAATTAGCTATGAGAGAGCATCAAAACCACCGGATGTGATAGGAAACAAAGCCATCATTTTTAAGAATCAAAATAGGAGACAAAAAGGAAACTAGGTAACCTCCATCGGTTGGCATAAGGATCCCAACTATCAAGTTATGGAAACAAGAGAAAATCATCTTGAAACATTAGAGAGAAATCAGTGTTTGAGAGGGAAATAAGACCATCAACTTGAACCACTTGGGAGAGCATCATGACCATTATTTCTCAAACATAAGAAATTTCAAAACAAACATAAATCCAAACCATTAATTGACACAAAATAGTAGAACCAAATATAAATCAACAAGCAAATTAAAACACAAGGAGGGAAAAATTTGCTCAAGACTGTCAGAAGAACCAGCATTCGTGGTGCTTAAGATAATCATCGATCATACAGTGATGAGGAAAATTTAATCATAATTTCTTGAACTCACTAAAGTCATAAAAATTGTAACTAAAGTACCAAAATCATTCCATCCTATAGTCCAACCCATCAGATCACCCAATAAGTAGAAAAACTTTTTCAAGACACCAAATAAATCATAGCTAGATTCATCCATTAAAACACCATAGACTATTATGATTATGGAAGACATTGACCAACCAGAGTTAAGAATATCATGACCATGGGTTCTTAGACATCTAATAAGGTCATAAAATAGTAAAAATACACCACCATAGTTCTACACAATATAGTAGTCATCAGATCATGAGGCAAGGTAAAAATCATCTCATTTAGGTCAAGGACAACCATTAATTTCGTCCACAACACCTCCATCAATTAGTTGAAAAGCAAGGTATAAAGCTCATATTCGAACACAGAGAACATGCAAAAAATTAAGGATAGCAACCAAAATGTTATCTACACAAAAATCATCACATTTATACAAGTCTTACCTAAGGATTCAAAATTTCTCCTATTACTAGATTTTAGAGCAAGATTAAGAATGGTAAGTTGAATGGTAAGAAATAAAAGTGGAGAAAGTTATATAACTTGCCTCCAGAAGCAAGTTGTAGCTCCAAACAGAAGGAAAATTAGGAAGAAGTGTCACACCCCGATCTCACACTAACCACTAAACACGAGATTAGGGCGCGACGGAGGGATTATCACATAAACAAATCGCTGAAAACTTTTTCTTTTTAAAACCTCGTAATGATATCCGGATTATTGATGTAAATAAAACATAATAAACTATTGCAGAAGCATTTCAATTAAACTGGCTAGAGTAAGTAAACAGAGTTTACAACATGTAACATTGTTTAACAGAAAGTAAACTTAACAGTTAATTTACATCTTCATACACATTCTCTCTCACCCACACCATGTTCCAAGGACTGAGGGGAAAGGACTAAGAGACCTCTAACTAGACTAACTACAAACCTTCTATAGACTAGGCGTTAGGATGAAACGATCCTTCTGATTCCTGATGCTGGCGATAACCTGAAAATGTTTTGAGTAGAGGTATGAGCCTACTCGCTCAGTGAATAGCATTTCACTTAGCTATCACTAAACAACTCATCAGGTTTATAACTTGAAATTAAACATAAATGCAGAACTAAACAAGGCAGTTCTAGTAGCATAGCAGATATACAGATATTAATCACATTTCTAAGCATCAACCGATATTTCAGGTAAATGAACAGTTATATAAATTTACTGTGAACCTACTTGATTATTTATTCATTTTACTATTATGCCCTAAATATATGCAGTGTACTCTGCATATAAAGATCCGTAGCAAGTTCATGCTACGATCCCACCTTACAAGACTTAGCGACACACCCGGGAAATGCTAAGTCTGACGCCAGCCCTGCTCTGCCACAGGACCACAGGCTCTCCAGCCTACAGGCTCTCCGGCCTCAATGCACTACTCCGAGTGCTCTAGACTCCTCCTCTAACCTGAGTACACAGGAGGAGAGTCTCACGGGGTTATCACCGTGACTCCGCACGGATTAATGTTGAATAACCCCCAATTTCCTCCAGTGCCACCGTGACTCCGCACGCGTTGTTGTTGGACACTGCCTCTCTGTCCTCGTGTCTCCATGACTCCGCACGGATAATGTTGCAACACGAGTTTCACCCCTAAGAAGCAGATCTGTCAAAGGGGTTCTACGGTGTTAGGGCACCTAAGTCTATTAACTGATTAACATATAACCATTTAAAACAAGAATATCACATTCCATACTTACTACACATTCTGAACATTTCTTGAGACACATATATAACATTTGTCCTCCTTAAACATGATTCAGTATCATTTATCCAGATTCCATGCTAAACATCCATTTTTAAATCAACAAGTACATTGTCCCCATAATACAGGAAATTTCATTATTTTCATTAAGCATATTGCGTATTTCAAGTTCCAATGAATCTAACATACTCTATTGTATGTACTACACTGTTTAAAAGTTATACTAACTGATACAGAAGTAATTAAGCATTTAAATTGAGTTAAATAATGATTTCTAAATGAACTACTACTCACCCACTTCAGTGTGTTCGTATACACCGAAAAACGTCCACAAACACGCCTAATTCTGCCCTTTACAGCAGCGTGCACGCCGTGCACCTAGGCTGCACGCCGTGCACCTTCAGTGCACTTCTGTTCTACTTTTCTGCACCTTTTCACGCCGTGCAAACTGATTTGCACGCCGTGCACCTGGGCTGAAACTCGTTCCGCTATCTGTAACTTTGCACGCCGTGCAATCTGACTTTGCCCGCCGTGCAACCTGTGCAGAAACAGAAATCCCCTATATCAGCTTTCTGCAATGTTGCACACCGTGCAAACGGATTTGCACGCCGTGCAACCTGCGCAGAGGCGGAAATTGCAGAAATAAAAGAGGAGATTGGGGTCGATTCGGTGGACGATTCTTACCCGAATCACTCCTATAGCTTCGGAATGACCTAGCAAGCAGTTGGCAAGAAGAAAGAACGGAGGGGAAAGCACCGTTCGCTCCCTAGACCATCTCCATGGTCGTCTTCTTCGCGGCTGCAGGAGGAAGAAGAAGGTGAAGAAGAAGAAGATGATGCAGCCGGTTGATTTGGCTGGAGAAGATGAAGAAATCGAAGAAGAATGGAGAAGGAGGGGCTTGGTTGCCTAGCTTCTCCTCTAGCTCGCTCTCTCCCTCTCCCCTTCTCTGTTTTTCCCAGGCGGCAACTGAAGGAAATGAACGATACGTTCGTTCCAAGGTCGGTTAACAGAACTAATAAAGGAAAACTGAAGGAAGGGATAAGGAAGGGCGCCCAGGGGACCGGATGTAAATTGCCCAAAAACGTTCCGAAATTACACATAGGTCCATGTACACTAAAAAGCTTATATCTTTTTACTCGTAGGTCGGTTTCGCATGATTTCTTCGGCAACGGATTAAGCACAAACTTGTACTCAACCTCAGGACAAGAAAACAAGCTACTGATACATTAACACTAGCTCAAAGCTCAAAACACTATTAACAAAAGCAAGTACTCATCTCAACATAACTAGTTCAATTATGCACTAACCAAGGTACTTACTGTTAAAATGAAATGTGGGTCATAAAAATCTCCCCCCCTATAAGAATTTCATCCCGAAATTCCTAAAAGAGAAAAGGAAACTTGTTACGCATTTCTGATTCAACCTCCCACGTAGCTTCCTCTATATTGTGATTCCTCCACAAAACCTTCACTAAAGATAACTCACGGTTCTTAAGCTTTTTGATTCGGTGATCAACTATCTATACTGGTCCTTCCACATAGGACACATCTGTCCTAAGCTGTGCCAGATCTGGATCTAATATTCTCTCTGTACCGGGATGACACTTTTTCAGCATAGATACATGAAACACATCATGAAGACTTGCCAACTCAGACGGCAAATCCAACCTGTAGGCTATAGGTCCAATCCTCTCAACAATAGGATATGGGCCCATATATCTAGGGGTCAACTTGCCTCTCTTGCCAAACCTTAGAACTCCCTTCCACGGTGAAACTTTCAGATACACCTCATCACCAACCTCAAACTCAAGAGGTCGACGTCGTCTTTCTGCATAACTTTTCTGCCTGTCCTGAGCAGCTTTCAACTGCTCCGTGATCACAGATATCTTCTCTGTAGTCATATCGACTATCTCAGGTCCAAGAATTTCTTGCTCACCAACCTCATACCAACAAACTGGTGATCTACACTTCCTGCCATATAGAGCTTCATATGGGGCCATTCCAAGACTAGAATGGTAGCTGTTGTTATATGCAAACTCCATCAGGCTTAAGTGTTCTTCCCAGTTACCTCTGAACTGCAGAACGCATGCTCTCAGCATGTCTTCAAGAGTCTGAATGGTCCTCTCAGATTGACCATCAGTCTGCGGGTGAAACGATGTACTGAACCTCAACTTTGTGCCCAACGCACGATGTAACTGATTCCAGAATCTAGATGTAAACTTAGGATCTCTATCAGAAATAATGGAAACTGGAATCCCATGTAATCTGATTACCTCATCCACATAAATCTTGGCCATATTTGGAACATCAAAGGTTGACTTGACAGGGAGAAAGTGAGCAGACTTAGTTAGTCTATCCACAATCACCCAAATCGAGTCTGAACCTCTAGACGTCCTGGGTAATCCTACCACAAAATCCATCGTGATGTGTTCCCATTTCCATTCAGGTATAGGAAGCGACTGTAAGGTACCAGCAGGTTTCTGATGCTCAGCTTTAACCTGCTGACACACTCCACATCTAGCCACGTACTCAGCCACATCTCTTTTCATACCAGACCACCAGTACAGCTCTTTGAGATTCCTGTACATTTTCGTGTTACCTGGATGCATAGCATACATAGAAGCATGTGCTTCTTCAAGAATTTGCTCTTTCAGCTCACTATTCCCAGGTACACACAACCTGTCATGAAGATACAACACACCATCGTCAGAGAACCTGAATTCTGACCCTTTACCTTCCGACATATCCTGCATAATCTGCCTCAACTCATCATCATTCTGTTGCAATTCCTTAATCTGATCATAAAAAGTAGGTTTAACCTGCATTTGAGCAATCAACCCACTCTGTCCAGTCACATTCAAGTCTAAGTTCAACTTTCGCATATCTACAAGCAAGTCTCTTTTGAAACATGCCATAGAAAATGCATCTGCAGTTGAACTTGACTTTCTACTCAAGGCATCTGCTACAACATTAGCTTTACCAGGATGGTAATCGATTGTCACATCATAATCTTTAATCAGCTCAAGCCATCTGCGCTGTCTTAGATTCAAATCTTTTTGAGTGAAGATATACTTCAGGCTCTTATGGTCTGTAAACACCTGACATGTTTCACCATACAGGTAGTGACGCCATGTCTTAAGAGCATGAACTATATCAGCTAACTCCAGATCATGAGTAGGGTAGTTCTCTTCGTTCTTCTTAAGCTGTCTAGATGCATAGGCCACAACCTTGCCTTCTTGCATCAACACACAGCCTAAACCCCTCCTGGAAGCATCGCAGAACACTGTATAACCTTTATCTGCCTCGGGCAAAACCAACACTGGTGCTGTGGTCAACTTCCTCTTCAAGATCTGAAAACTCTTCTCACAGTTATCAGACCAAACAAACGGTGCATTCTTCCTCGTCAAACGTGTCAAGGGTGATGCTAGCACACTAAAGTTCTGTATAAACCTTCTGTAATAGCCTGCTAAACCCAAGAAACTTCTGATCTCAGTAGGAGTCTTAGGCTGTTCCCACTGAAGCACAGAATCAACTTTCTTAGGGTCAACGCTAACTCCATCTTTCGAGATAACATGTCCAAGAAATGCTACTTCAGCCAACCAGAACTCGCACTTGCTAAACTTAGCATACAACTGATGTTGCCTCAACAGCTGCAACACTACTCTCAGGTGTTGCTCATGCTGTCCATCATCTCTGGAGTAGATCAAAATATCATCTATAAAGACTACAATAAACTGATCTCGGAACGGTTTGAAAATCCGATTCATCATATCCATAAAGGTGGCTGGGGCATTGGTCAGCCCAAACGACATGACCAGAAACTCATAATGCCCATACCTAGTTCTGAAAGCTGTCTTGGGAATATCAGAAGCCTTTATTCTAAACTGATGATATCCAGATCTCAGATCTATTTTAGAGAAGATCGTCGCTCCACGTAACTGATCAAACAGATCATCTATTCTAGGCAATGGATATTTGGTCTTAATAGTGATCTTGTTCAATTGCCTGTAATCTATACAGAGACGCATGGTACCATCCTTTTTCTTAACAAACAGGACTGGAGCACCCCACGGCGAAGAACTGGGTCTGATGAAACCCTTATCCAGCAACTCCTGCAGCTGCACCTTGAGTTCCTTCAACTCTGCAGGTGCCATTCTATAAGCTGGCAGTGCCACTGGATGACTATCTGGATATACCTGAATTTCAAAATCAAGGTCTCTGACAGGAGGTAAGCCTGGCAAATCTTCTAGAAAAACATCAGAAAAATCACGAACCACGGGCACATCATGAACACTGACAGTGCTCTTCTCTGCTCTAGTGTCAACCACATGAGCAAGGAACGCTTCACATCCTTTCTGTAGCATCTTATCAGCTACAGCAGCTGATATTATGCACGTAGGCAGAACTTTCCTGTCTCCAGTGAAGACACAAGAAAATTCACCTAGTTGAAAGGTAGCTTCCTTCTTCCAACAATCGAGTTGCACTCGATATGTCTCAAGACAATCCATACCCAAGATGACTTGAAAAGTATTGACATCCAAGGGTATGAGATTAGTAGCAAAGGTGTAACCTCCAAAAGATAGCAAACATCCGGGACAGAACTCAGTCAGAACCATTGGTCCACCTAGTGGAACCCTCAACACTAACTCATCTATCAACTCTTGAGTTAATAGATTAAGTTTACCAACTAAAGAACGTCGTATGAAAGAGTGAGTAGCACCCAGATCTATTAAAACTGAAATTGGTATACTATTAAACAAAAGCATCTCTCCTGTAACAACTTGTGAAGAAATTATACCTTCCTGAGGTGTCAAAGAAAAGAAACGTGCTGCCACTCTCCCTCTGCCACGCTGTCCTCTTTGACCACTTCTGCCACTGGATACTCCACCACCTATGGAACCAGAAGCCATAGAAGAACTCGGTCCTTCAACTGGAGGTTGTCTCTGAACATCATAAAACTGAGACTGAGAAGCTTGTGATGCTGCTGGTTGAAGCTGAGGACATTCCCTTTTTAGGTGTCCTACTTGTCCACAGACAAAACAACTTGGACCCCAACACTGACCAGTGTGTAGTCTTCCACATTTGTCATATGGCAGTATTTCTTGTCTCTGGGGACCTGTCACTAACATTGACGACCCAGAAGACCGTCCACTAGACGCACTGCCCCATCTCCCTGGGTTGTATCCCCCTATGCCTCTAGAAGGAGCAACATCCACAGGTCTCTGTCTGCCGAAACAGCTAAAGCCACGCCCGAGTTTAGAAAAGAAACCTCTACCTCCACCTCTGTATCCACTACTGGACTGTCCTCTACTGAAATCTGCAGATCTCTTCTTAGACTCAGCCACCTTGTCAGCATTCACAGATTCTTCAACCTGTCTAGCAGCCTCAACAAACTCACCAAAGTTCTCTCTGTTCCTCCTACTAGTAGCAGAAACTGTATGCCGAATCTCTGGCCTCAGCCCTTCTTGAAACCTTCTGCATCTTTCTATGTTATCGGGAACAAGCTGCGGACAGAAGTTCGCTAACCGGGTGAAAAGCGCTTCATACTCAGTAACTGTCATGTTCCCCTGCTTAATGTTCTGTAACTGCCTGATTTTCTCATTAAGGAAGGTAGGTGGATAAAACTTAAGATGAAACTCTTCAGAGAAATCCTGCCATGAAAGATATGTACCTCTCCTCTTTTCCTCCACACTATGCCACCACAGCTCTGCATCGCCTGTCAAAAGGTAAACTGCATGATTAATCTTCTTCTCTTCTGGAAGATCCATCAAGCGAAAGACCTTCTCTATCTATCTCCACCACTCATCTGCCTCCGCAGGATCCGTAGTACCACTGAATTCTGTACCACCAAGCTTCTTTACAAGTTCATAAGATCGCATCAGATCCTTACTGCTGGTAGAAGTAGAAGCTCTCCTATCAGCCTTGTACCTCTCTTTGGTCTCCAAAAACATCCTATACATCCGGGATGCTTCATCCACGTGGTCGCCACCACCTGGACCCAAGTACAGAGGATCAGGGCCAACATGGCTCTCGGCCTGATCATCACGATCAAGGCCTCTTCCTGCCATCTGCAATGATATAACAGAATATTTCCTGTTAGAAAACTACAGATAGAAGAAAGACACCTAAACCCTAATCCTATTGGTCTCTTATCGTCCCCTGACCTGGACTTAGAGTATTCATATACTCAACCTATGCTCTGATACCAAGATGTCACACCCCGATCTCACACTAACCACTAAACACGAGATTAGGGCGCGACGGAGGGATTATCACATAAACAAATCGCTGAAAACTTTTTCTTTTTAAAACCTCGTAATGATATCTGGATTATTGTTGTAAATAAAACATAATAAACTATTGCAGAAGCATTTCAATTAAACTGGCTAGAGTAAGTAAACAGAGTTTACAACATGTAACATTGTTTAACAGAAAGTAAACTTAACAGTTAATTTACATCTTCATACACATTCTCTCTCACCCACACCATGTTCCAAGGACCGAGGGGAAAGGACTAAGAGACCTCTAACTAGACTAACTACAAACCTTCTATAGACTAGGCGTTAGGATGAAACGATCCTTCTGATTCCTGATGCTGGCGATAACCTGAAAATGTTTTGAGTAGAGGTATGAGCCTACTCGCTCAGTGAATATCATTTCACTTAGCTATCACTAAACAACTCATCATGTTTATAACTTGAAATTAAACATAAATGCAGAACTAAACAAGGCAGTTCTAGTAGCATAGCAGATATACAGATATTAATCACATTTCTAAGCATCAACCGGTATTTCAGGTAAATGAACAGTTATATAAATTTACTGTGAACCTACTTGATTATTTATTCATTTTATTATTATGCCCTAAATATATGCAGTGTACTCTGCATATAAAGATCCGTAGAAAGTTCATGCTACGATCCCACCGTACAAGACTTAGCGACACACCCGGGAAATGCTAAGTCTGACGCCAGCCCTGCTCTGCCACAGGACCACAAGCTCTCCGGCCTACAGGCTCTCCGGCCTCAATGCACTACTCCGAGTGCTCTAGACTCCTCCTCTAACCTGAGTACACAGGCGGAGAGTCTCACGGGGTTACCACCGTGACTCCGCATGGATTAATGTTGAATAACCCCCAATTTCCTCCAGTGCCACCGTGACTCCGCACGCGTTGTTGCTGGACACTGCCTCTCTGTCCTCGTGTCTCCATGACTCCGCACGGATAATGTTGCAACACGAGTTTCACCCCTAAGAAGCAGATCTGTCAAAGGGGTTCTACGGTGTTAGGGCACCTAAGTCTATTAACTGATTAACATATAACCATTTAAAATAAGAATATCACATTCCATACTTACTACACATTCTGAACATTTCTTGAGACACATATATAACATTTGTCCTCCTTAAACATGATTCAGTATCATTTATCCAGATTCCATGCTAAACATCCATTTTTAAATCAACAAGTACATTGTCCCCATGATACAGGAAATTTCATTATTTTCATTAAGCATATTGCGTATTTCAAGTTCCAATGAATCTAACATACTCTATTGTATGTACTACACTGTTTAAAAGTTATACTAACTGATACAGAAGTAATTAAGCATTTAAATTGAGTTAAATAATGATTTCTAAATGAACTACTACTCACCCACTTTGGTGTGTTCGTATACACCGAAAAACGTCTACAAACACGCCTAATTCTGCCCTTTACAGCAGCGTGCACCCCGTGCACCTAGGCTGCACGCCGTGCACCTTCAGTGCACTTCTGTTCTACTTTTCTGCACCTTTGCACGCCGTGCAAACTGATTTGCACGTCGTGCACCTGGGCTGAAACTCGTTCCGCTATCTGTAACTTTGCACGCCGTGCAATCTGACTTTGCACGCCGTGCAACCTGCGTAGAAACGGAAATCCCCTATATCAGCTTTCTGCAATGTTGCACGCCGTGCAAACGGATTTGCACGCCGTGCAACCTGCGCAGAGGCGGAAATTGCAGAAATAAAAGAGGAGATTGGGGTCGATTCGGTGGACGATTCTTACCCGAATCACTCATATAGCTTCGGAATGACCTAGCAAGCAGTTGGCAAGAAGAAAGAACGTAGGGGAAAGCACTGTTCGCTCCCTAGACCATCTCCATGGTCATCTTCTTCGCGGCTGTAGGAGGAAGAAGAAGGTGAAGAAGAAGAAGATGATGCAGCCGGTTGATTTGGCTGGAGAAGATGAAGAAATCGAAGAAGAATGGAGAAGGAGGGGCTTGGTTGCCTAGCTTCTCCTCTAGCTCGCTCTCTCCCTCTCCCCTTCTCTGTTTTTCCCAGGCGGCAACCGAAGGAAATGAACGATACGTTCGTTCCAAGGTCGGTTAACAGAACTAATAAAGGAAAACTGAAGGAAGGGATAAGGAAGGGCACCCAGGGGGCCGGATGTAAATTGCCCAAAAACTTTCCAAAATTACACATAGGTCCCTGTACACTAAAAAGCTTATATCTTTTTACTCGTAGGTCGGTTTCGCATGATTTCTTCAACAACGGATTAAGCACAAACTTGTCCTCAACCTCAGGACAAGAAAACAAGCTACTGATACATTAACACTAGCTCAAAGCTCAAAACACTATTAACAAAAGCAAGTACTCATCTCAACATAACTAGTTCAATTATGCACTAACCAAGGTACTTACTGTTAAAACAAAATGTGGGTCATAACAAGAAGAAAATTCTATCTTTGAGCTTCTGCATTCATCCAAACTAGTTCCATCTCCAAGAATGAGAAACCCTAGATCAAAGGAGAAAGATGAAGGGTGTCTTTCATGTCTCTAGCACCAACTCAACCATGGGGACTAGAGATCCAGCCTAGAAGAAGATAAAGGAGGGTAGTATAAGCAAGGAAACGAAGCTAAGAGATAAGATCTTACTTGTTTGGGTCAAGAACAAATAAGGAAGCTTTGAAATCTTGAAAGAAGACTAAATCTGAATCCCATGATTATATGCAAGTAGATCTCCCCAAGATCCTATGATCTTGAGCTTTTTTTCCTTACTCAAGAGAGGAACGAACTCCAGAAGAAGGGGAAAAAGAGACGGAGTTCTATGAGTGTAAGAAATCATTTTGCATGCAAGGAGGGACGTATAAGAAGCTAAAAGGGAGAGAGAAGGAAGAGGTAATGTCTCTATCCAATATTGTCATGTGTCCATGGTCAAGAGCATCACTTGCATGCAGCTCAATAGCCTATAGATAGTGGGAATCAAGAGGCCCAAAAAAACTTGACTACCAATAAAGATATTGGTGCAACTCACAAGAAAATCCATCAAAGGTAGCCCATCAATGAGAGGAAAATCATAAGTAAATGTCATGCACAAAACCAAGGTGCAACTAGGAGCTGCATGTCACAAATAACTCCAGAATGATATAAAAACATGTGAAGAACAAAAAGCACGTGAAAAATTGCAAGGAAAACATCAAATTTGTTAAATTGAATAAAAGTCCAAAACGTGCACAAAATTGCATAACTTGCTCAAATAGTGTCCAAACAGGACCAAACTTGAAACATAGCTTAATTAAATGATAACAAAGCATAATAAAAAGTTTAATTAGGTATCTAAGAACCTATTTAATATAATCAAGCATGATTATGCATTAGTCCAGGTCATGGGTCTTACATAAATAGCTAATACATGAGCATTTACTATAATTAGCTTGGATCCTTATCATGGATATAATGTGGGTGATGTGATGTCTAAAACCTCACCTCCATATTAAATTACTACCCTAGACCCCTAATTACCCTAAGAGTTCCTATCCTAGAATCCTAGGATTGATGAGACCCTAATTGAATTCCACATAAAATGTAACCCAGTTGAGCCTCATAAGTGTGGATAGGAGGAGTTAGGAACTAGTTCCCCTATACACACCCTCTCTTATCCATGGCCAGTTAGTAGGTTGGGGAAAGTCATTAGCCTCCATCTTGTTGTTTGGTTTGGTACTATAAACGAAAATACAAATATTTATATGTTACCACCCCCAACTCAATTGACAAGTGCATTCCCGCAAACAAGCTACACTTCTCTTAATTGCATTCAAACCCAAATTGCCTTCTTCATTAGCTAGTGTTAGCTTAATTATCTCTCAACTTACATAGTTAGTTTATTGACTTTTTCTTACCTAGTTATTGCTGGTTTAGGTCTTTAATTATTGTTACTTAGTTTTCTAGCTTAGTGTAGTGTAGACCTCTTCTTGCTTGCCTTAGTGTAGGTTGCTCATTTCTTGCCTTTTATTGCTTAGCTTGTCCTTCCTTACCCATTAAAATAAATTGCATAGGGTTAGCTTAGGTTTTGATTTTGTTTGATTTCCTTTAATTGCTTATTCATTCAACCCTTAGTGTAATCATCAAATCAACAATAAAACCCTAGAATTTTTCATAGGAAAATAGCCAAAACTAAGCTAGCTCCTTTTGTCCGTGTGGATTGACTCTATTCTTTCCGCTTGCCTATACTATAACATGACCTCGTGTACTTGCAGGTATAGTGTGTTAATCTAAGTGGGTGTCTTAGTTTAGGCCCCTTTATAAGTTCCAAAGATCCATGTTGTGTTCAAAACCCCTAGGTTGCATCTAGTCATCATTCAATTCATTAGTAAGTGACCCTAGGAAATTCTCAGCAAGCTTTTTGGTGTCGTTTCTAGGGAGACAGGCGCTCGACCTAGCTAGTTAGTTTTTCTTTGATCATTTGCTACTGCCCTCATCATTGTCATTCTTTATTCTTTGTATTCTTTTTGCATATTGGTTTCCTAACCTTGTGCAATGGACAAAAACCTAGGGAAGACAAGATGGTAGGCCAGAATGAACCTCACAAGCTACTCTAGGAGTGCTTCATGCCTATCAAATACAAATTGTCAATTGCTAGTAAAGTTGATCAAATGCTTGGGGAACAATTCTCCATCCCTCCACGTCTTCTTGGGATCCTTCCTACCTTTTACAACTTGAAGAGTGAGAATCCCTACAAGCACTTGGACTCCTTTCTTGAAGTATGCTCTACCTTCAAGATGCTGACAACCAGAGATGACTCAATCAAAATGATACTTGTGATTAAATGAACCCTATATTACCTATGAAATCGTGATGAATGAACAAAGGATATCCTTCATATCTGGGAGAGAGATAAGCCCAAAACCCTAGAAGGGATCAATGAAACCCAATCACTGTAGCAACTTCTCTATAATGCATTATCATACATCATACATTAATAATCTTGTGATGAGATATTTTCATTAACTGAATATAGGAAGTCATTTATGTCCATGAGGATAGACTTCACCTTAAGTTATTGGAGCATATGGGCTCATTCTCAATAGGTAATGAGGTAGCTTTGATTTTTAGGGATGATAAACTTGGAGCATTCTCATGCCTTAAGAGATGCAACACCCTCATTGTAAAGGAAGGATTATGTTGAAAACCTCATTTGATTGTTGTGATGTATAAAAATCTACTAAGTACTTTTGCCTTGAACTAGACCTAAAGTCACGACATGTTTGAAATTATGCAGGGCTTAGAACTAGTGGTGCCTATAAGAATTTAATATCTTCTTTGAAAAGACCTTGAGTTGGATTTAGAGGGCTAATTTCTTATAATGAAGGGAAATATGGTAGGACATCAAACATTGATATAATTCAAAGTAAATAAACAAAAATTCTAGGAAATTTTTAATTGAACACAATGATGAATTTGTGAGTACAAACATAATGGATTGCACTTGATAAGTAAATTTGACAACATAATCTTGGTTGGGTCTCCCATTATAAAGTAAGAAAGTATTTTTTTGCAATAAGTAATTAATGTGACAATAAACTTGGTATGAAAATCTTATTTGAGATCTTGACTCACTTTATAAATTTAATTTCCTCACAAGATATTTCCAAACTTTTCACATGGGTTCATGACTCCAGTTCCTAGATATGAACAAAATTTTCTATGAACTGAGCTCGTATTGAATTGTTATGATTTTCCATAGTTTATTATTCCAAAATATTTTTCTTTTCCTTCCTATTCCAGACCAAACTCCTAACATGAATAGACGATCGAGATCTCCATACCTCAGAACCATGTGTAAGAGGGGAAGATTGGGCTTTGATCTAGCACAACTGGATCATCTCGGTCAAATACTATTGGAGTCATCTTATATCCCTTTCCTAATATAGAAAGGGGGAAAACAATGTACCCCTCAATTATGTCATTATCCCCTAGCTTTTTGGATATTAATCATCCCCTAATTTCTCACAATCCCCTTTCTCTCATCAATCCACCCCTCTTTTACAAACTTTGCACATGGCTTCATGACTCTAGTTCCTAGATATGAACAAAATTATCAAAGAAATGAGCTCATATTGAATTGTTATGATTTTCCATATTTTATTATTCTAAAATATTTTTCTTTTCCTTCTTATTCCAGACCAAACTCCTAACATGAGTAGTTTTCCTCGGGATTGATATCTCCATACTCCAGAACCATGTGTAAGGGGGGCAGCTTGGGCTCAGAGCCAGCCCCACTAAATCATTTCGGTCAAATAATAATGGGGTCATCTTATACCCCTTTCCTAATATAGAAAAGGGGAAAACAATGTACCCCCTCTCACCCTCCTCGTCTAAGTCATGCCCCAATATGGAATCCATGAAACCACGATGCCTATCACATTGCATGGGTTGGTTGTGGTTTGGAGAGAAGACTCACTAAATGTTAGATTAAGGGTTGTTAAAGATGACCCTCCATCCAATGAGCTTGAGTCTCCCTCAAGTTGCGACCATCGTCGAGTGGAGGTGATGAATCTTGGTCATCAGATCACACCTTGAATCGACATGGTCCGAAATTCAACTACCATCATTTTTACTGGCAATACTCCATCTCTGACTAAAAATTGAATAAAATAACCTAACCATGATGAATTCATAAAAATGATTTTGTTTCCAATATTGCAAAGCACTTCCAATTTACAAAAAAAATGTGAGGAGCACAGTAAAAATACTTTCAAAGCTTGAATCCTCTTTCATTTTCAAAATTATCTCAAATAACATCATTTTCATTATTTTCATAAGAATAAAAAATAATATCTTTGTTATTGTTGGAATTTATAGAACATATCATTATCATTGTAATACACACAATATGAAATTTATGGATGATCTATAACTAGATTTGATATCATGTAGTAATCAAACCTAATGATCTAAAAATTCTTGACCTAAAACGTGTCTAAGACATTACTTAGATTTATTCTTTAAACCAAATATGGATATTGATAAGGTGAAATCAATGAAATGATAAGTTTGGCATGCTTGTCAAAAGGGATCTCTTTTCTAAGATATTTGAACCCAATGAATATTCACTCTTCTCATGAGACTATATTAGTAATGAAATGCTAGTTTTTTAAGTAAATAAGGCCTTCTAATTGATGAAATGATTTCCATAACTCAAGGAAAAATATGCGAGCTTGTCTATGGCTAACTTCTTATGCTTTATTATCCCAATTTGGATGGAAATACGGGAATTTCACAATAAAATAACATTATTTATTATATTTTTGAAAACGTTAATGGTTAATGGTGATGTGTGCCATAGTTCAAACATATTCAACCCTATAGGTTTCGGCTTGGTCCTCTATTTGGACCTTGATTATTTCTATGAGTATCTCCATTATTCTATGTTTGAAGGATACTTTGGCAGTTGTTTATGTTCATGTTCATATGACCAACTCTAATGTTTTCCTTTGTGCTCAATTTTGGTTGTAACATCTTTAATATCTGGGTATGATGCACATGACATTTCTCCCTTTTCAACTCATAGAGTTCTTCCGTAGAGATGGCATGGTCATAAGCTGCTTGGAAGGTAGTAGGCTTGGATGATGATAAAAAAGCATGAATGTCTATGTTGAACACATCCATGAAATGATCTACTATAACAACATTAGTTAAAGACTTTTCATAGAATTCAAGAAGATGAAAACCTATACTATAGACTCGAATAGAGACAAGTTTCCCTGGGTGAGGCTAGAATGTTTTTTTTCTTTCTTCTTTCTCTCAGAATATGGCATGAGATGTATGGTGAAATATGCTTGAAGGCTTTCTAGTTCATGGAATGACTTGTTTTTAATGGAGACAATTCTCTCACCACAATTTTTTGAACCATTGAACATGTAGATGTTGAAATTTACTTTGTCATTTTTGTGGTATCTATTGACCGTAAATAATTTTTCATGGAGATTAACTAAACATTGGTTTTTTCAATGATATCACCAACATCATATGAATAAAAAATTATATAAGTATAGTTTAAAAAATTTCAACATTGTAAGGGGCTTGGATTATGGCTTCAAATTATTAGGTTGAGCGTCCTAAGTATTATTTATGTGGAATGGACAACGATCGTGTGTAGTGTGTCTGTAAGGACACCTTTTTGGGAATGAATTCATACTTTGACCTAAGGTATATCCCTCTTACCATTGTGTTTGTCATTATCCTTGGTGCATGAGGAACTGGCACCATCCTTGTTTACACAAGTTTTAGGAGGTATCTATAATAAATTTTGGGTATAAGTTTCTTATATAAAGTTGGAGTCAAATTATAAAGGTCAAAGTTTCATTATAATTTTAGTCCATTTTGATGGATCAATTGATATTTTAGTTGAATCACAACATATACTACCATAATAAAGTGAGAAGTTATATAGTTAGTGAAAAAATAAAGATGAGAAATTAAAATAATATAACTTCAAATACATAGGTGTCTTAGGGTAGTAGTAAAGAAGAGTTGTGACACTAGAAGACTCTCTAGGTTAAGGTAATCTTTCATTCAACAATAGGTCCATTTTCTCTAGTTAGGATGCATCAGGAAACCTCCACCATCACAATGAAAGTGGATAAGAGGTGATTATGGAAAAACCATTATATCACATACAATTTATAGAAACCTCCCTTGTACCATTGTGATTTATTGTTTTCTAGTTTTGTATTTAGTTTTGAAATTATGCCTAAAATAGCACAAAGATCCATCTCATTAGCTCTAGTGCCACATGGCATAGGTTAACACATATATTACAACCCACTGTTATACCCATATTGGGAATCATTATTTTGAAGATTCAGTCTCCCCGTCCCTGATTGTCTAAGGGACACACATATATATGCAATGAGTAAACAATTACAATCATATAATATTGTTCCAAAATGCTTTAGACAATATCATGAAGACATCCTGTAAAGAAAGATTACAAGGCATTTAAAAAGAAAGTTATTCTAAAGAAAAGAAAGTTGAATCCCATATAAAAAAATAATAAGTATGTTGAGATTTCTAGTTATATGTAGCACGCGATAATGTAGTAAAAATCATATATTTCATCTTGTTGCATGATTAACATTTTTGTGAGCATGTCACATCAATGCAATATCATTGGTACTCTACAAGAATAATTAAAGAAAATGTTTTGGAGAACATATATTGCTCAGAAGGACTTACAAGAAACACAAAAGAAAATTCATTTTCAACAGTTTCATAGTAAGAGAATAATGCCATGCGAGTCATCTTTACATAGTACACTCTCAGTTTATTTTACTCACTCACCTTGGTGAATAGGGAAGGCTCAATATTGTGGAAATTCCACTCTTCTTGAAACCTATGTGATGAAGGGGAGAGGTCCTACGTATCGTGGATTCCATTCACCTCAACATGTGACCCATGTAGAGGGAATTCCATTTGTATCCTAAATTCTACTTGACACAACACCTAAATAGTGAAGAGGGAAGTCCATATGAATCAATAACAACTTATGTTATAATGGATGAAATAATTGATGTTATGATTCTAGTAACATGATTATTAAAAAATGAAACAATACTCACAGGGAACAAGTATTTCATACAAGTACGTATACAAGAAAGCATCTGATATTTACATAGAAAATGACTACCAATAAATATGGCTAGTATGGACAATTAGAGGTAAAATGTATCTTAAATATGATTCATGTGTATAAAAACGTAGAGATCATGAGATATAAAGTCCAATCACTTAATTGGATATCCTACATAGTGTAGGGTAGACCATATGGATTAGTATGAAGTCATATATGGTATAGGTCCTAATAGACCAAGTTATAGTGAGTAAGTTCTAAGTTAACTCTACCATGAATTCCATTCAGTCATGCATTGTAATTATTGTTATTCTCATCATAATCTAGAATAGATTCCATAGTTTTCCATATTGTTAAAGGATACGTCACATAGGTAAAATTAATTAACAAACCCTAATATTATTATACATCTAGAGAACATAACATGTATGTGTGCATATCATCACTTCAATGAGTCATACACATAATAAACTAAGTACTGAAATATATCAGATGTTAAATTCTTGTTTTAGGTCTTAGAACCATTTTTATTATGTTCCTCATTATTGTCTTGTCAAACTTTTATATTTGGATATTTTTTATAGCTAAGGGTTAATTTGTAACATTCAAGTTTCCAATGATCTATAGATTTTTTATGAGAGAGGGAGTTATTTTACCTTAAGGCAAAAATCATAGTCCATTAGATGTTGATGTGAAGTTTGAGTCAAATAACATGTAATAGGTCTGAGGTTCATGGTGGACTAGGGCCTTGGGGAAGATGGAACATGTGGTGGGTGATTGAGTTGTGGATGATTATCATCTCTGTTATATTTCTTCATACACAATATATGTACATGTTGTGGTAGTTCTTGACAATGTACGACCAATCAAAGTCAAGGTATCTCACTTGCATGTGGTAAGGGGTTGTATTACTTCGGTAGAGCCCTATGAGTCAATCAGTGGTCCTATTTTATGTCTAGGAAGTGATGGGTGGAAAAGCCTTACTTCCAAAGTTATGGATCAAGAAGGAGGAGACCAAGATAAATCCAAATGCAAAGATTTTAATAGGATCTAGCCTTTATTTTCTATAGGAAACTTGCAAATGCATTGTTTCTAGCAACTTATCCTAGAACTTGATGATAGCTAAAATCTACATCAATCTTTTCAATAAAAGTAACATGGATCAATTGATTTTGGTAATAATGGTAAGGGTAAGGTAATTTGTCATAGTGATATAGGTGACTATTTGTGCATAAATTATGTAATTCTTTTTTGTGGCCTACATAAGAATCTTTTAAGTGTAAATAATTTATATTGTTATGGTTATAATGTTCTTTTTACTTCGCTAAAATTCCTTTATTTAATATTTTCTTATTTTTAACATTATATCTAAGGGACATTGGTAACACAAATTTTCAACTATTATCTTTACTTCTCATAAACCTATTATTGATAAGTTTTTACCTCTTTATAGAAACAATATATCATAATGGAAAAGGTGAGTTTGTCATATAAACTTGAATAAATTCAAGAGATTAAAAAAGGACTTCGTTAAAGACTTCATAAATTGGACTACAAGAAAGATGACGAATCCCGACCTTTGTTTTAAGAAAATATGGAAGAACTTCTTATTCATCTCACTCTTCTCGTGTAGGTAGATTTATCGAATTATACATACTAGGAGTTAAGAACAAAGGGAAAGTGGTAGTACTACTACCATTACACTGATCCTTGTCTAACCACTTATGAATTGCCTTTGGTAGCCTAATGTAGTGAAATGCTCCTTGCTTGTTTCTAATGTGATACTTTGCTAGGCCATCTGCAACTACATTGAACATTCAGTGAGTATGGGATAGGGTCCATTGACCATGTCTAACTAGAATTTTTCGACACCCATGTATGAGCCTCATGTGCCGTGGGTGATCAATATCTTGTTGTTGCACTACGTCGATCGCCAACTTGCAATCCGATTCTATATCGAGTTCATTCAATGCCAACTCCTCTGCCTTCTGTAAGGCACAAAGCAAGGCACGAAGCTCTCCATGGAATGCAGAATGAACATTAGAATAAAGAGTTCCAAATACCCCTTTCCAGTCACATGTGGCGTCCCTAATCATCAATGTTGCTGCACTCTTCTGCCTGAGGATGGTGACGTCGACATTCATTTTGAGTCTCCCCGCGTATGGTTTCCTCCAGCCAGCTTCAGATGTCTCAACCGAGTGTCCTACCCAATCGTCATCACTTCTCTGCCAGGCCTTCTCCGTCGCATTCACCTCAGATCTTATATACCTGCACACGTGCTCAGTGGGTTTGATAACTTTCTCAAAGACCTATTTATTCCGACAGTTCCAGATGTGCCAACACGACATCATGAATGAGGTCTTTTTGTCTCCTGTTAACCGTAAACCTTGCTTGATCCACGTGTGAGCTTCAACCGTGAAGAAGGATGTAGGTTGAGCCCCTCTAAGCAATTGTTCCCATATCGGTCTAAGTATCTTACAGTCTCGGATGGCGTGGATATTAGTCTCCTCCTTCTCCTGACACCTTACACATCTTGCATCTGTTGCCATATGGCATTGTACATGCTTGTGATTAGTTAGGAGGGCTCCATGCATAAACAACCACATGAAATATTTAACCTTTTCCTCCACTTTGGATATCCACACAACATCCCAATCTCCTTCTACTCGCAGATCACGTGTATTTCTCAGAGTTGTATAAGCAGATTTAGTAGAATATAGCCCATCCGTGGTGGCTTTCCAAATCGACACATCGTTGTCAGCCTGTGGGGAGGGTGCTGGAATGGCCAAGACCAGATCGACTCCCTCTTTGGGAAGCCAGTCCTGCAGAAAATTTATATCCCAACCTCCATTACCCATACTGACATTTGCGACTTGAAAATCAGCGTTCTCCTCCAGTATAGGTCAGACAACCAACTCAGATAGTTTTATCGCCTCGGAAAACTAGTAATCAGTCCAGAAATTAGTATCGGTACCATTCAACACTTCCTTGAAAGTGTTTTCCTCAATAAAACTTTTTCCTTTGAGGACAGCCTTCGCTAACATGGAAACATTAGGGAGGTTACCCCCTGAATATTGCTTGTACTTGGGTCTAATATACCGACACCATGTAGTGTCTCTACCCACAGACACTTCCCAAGAATTCTTCATAATGAGGGCTAAATTCCATTCTCGCATGGATCGTATGCCCAGGCCTTTATCTTCCTTTCTGCAAGTCACTTTATTCCAGGCTACAAGTGGTATGGGGTTAGCATTCTAGCCGCTGCCCCATAAGAACTTCACAATCCTGCTGTCTATCTGGTCGTAGAGTCCCGAAGGGAGATAAGCAGTCTGCATGGCATAAGTGGTAATAGCAGTAAGCGTGGCCTTCACCAGACAGTAATGACCAGCAAATGAGAGGCTTCTCGCTGCCCAACTATTGATCTGACTGTCTACTCGATGTAGGATGTCATGGTACATTCTCTTATTGACTCTCGAATGGATGATAGGAACGCCAATATATCTTCCGAGATTGGATGTTTCCTTGAATGCAGCAATTTTGGTCACCTGCCACCTTGTATTTCTAGGTACACTAGCAGAGAAGAAAATTTGTGTCTTCTTGATAGAAATAGACAGGCCTGATGCCTCCCCAAAGCATTTGAAGCATTGTATAATGATCCTCATCTGCTTGTTGGACGCCTTGCTGAAGAGGATGAGATCGTCCATGAAGCATAGATCAGATAGCTTAATTCCTTTTCTCCTAATAGAAACAGACTTCCATTTTTTATTATCAACAAGGTGTTCGATCATCTGGCTCAAGCGTTCAATGCACAACACAAAGATATATGGTGAGAGGGGATCTCCCTGGTGTAGGCCTCTGCTGGCTTTAAAGACCTTAGAGAGATTGCCATTCCATACGATCGAGCATTCACATGTTGTAATCGAATTCATTATATACCTCACAATATTCGAGGGAAGCGCAAGTTTCTCTAAGGTATCATCTAAACACAAGGGAAAACAACTAAGTCCTATTCCTTTTCAAGGGGGTTCATAGCACCAATAGAGACATATAACTTTTTCATTTTGATATTTTCAGAACATTTTGCAAATGTTTACTTATATGTAGTGAATGTTGTCTCGTAGTTGTTAAAAAAATTTCCATATTTACATGGATGTTGATTTTTTTAAAACTAATAATCTTACAACTTTGATATCTTTTTCTAAAAGAATAGAGAATGAATATTCTTCTTGTTCTTGTTGTACATAAGGAACATGGATAGGAATTTGAAAATGATCTATTCAAATGTTATAACTTGAGATATGTATTTGATTTCTCATACCTATGATAGCACAACCAAATAGGGGTGTAGAGGTGAATAATAGTTCATTATAAGATATGTATAGGACCACTATTTGGGGATATTATACACCAAAAACGTTTTGGGAAGAACAACTTAGCATTGTTTGATTTTTGCAATATTGTGTTTGTACTCCTTATGTAGAAAGTACCCTACATGTTATGATATAGTGGAATACCTTATACTGACCACTTCCATGTCTTTGGTTGTCCGTTATTTTCTTTAAGCACCAAACATAGGTCGAATATATTTTATTCTAAGTGCTATAAATATTATTATGAATAACACGATAGGATATAAGAATATGTACATTTAAATGTATGGAAAGTAATACTTTTACTTTCTTCTATGTTGCTTGTGATGATATTCTTGGATATATCATTCCTAAACTAATAGAAATGGGCACGAAAATAATGAAGACAAGGTAGTTGCTTGATAAGATCATGAGAAAATCTCTCAAGAAGACAAAAAGGAGACAATTGCAACCAACCCAATGAACTCATCACAGGTGACTTTTTTGAGAAGGTCCAAACAAGATCTGCATTCAAGAACGAATTGAGTACTGCCTTCAATTAAGTACTAAGGCTAAAGTCCAAAAGATGAGATGATGACAATGACTAGATAATGGAAATGCATGAGGAGATTTTAAAATATGAAAGATCAGTGTACTTACACTAGTGACAACACCTCATGATAGAAAAATCATAGGCCAAAAGTGGGACTCTTTCTAATAAAACTAGATGAACAACGAAAGGTGGTAGGAAACAAGTAAAGGTTCGTTTCCATGGCATCAAGAAACACGCCACGTTGAGATCTCAACACACCATGTCTCTGTTGGGTTTTGGAGGAGGTAGAGAAGCAGCGAAAACAAAAATTTTTCTCCCCAAACCCAGAACAAAAGGAATCGCGTCAACATCTATATAATAGGAAAGATGGTTTGTGAATCATACCTTGTCCCGAGGCTTGCTCGGCGACAATGCCACACGCCTTGCACGGTCTTCACCTCCGGTCTTGGACGGTGTCTGTGCAGCTCCTGGTCGCACCGGGACTGAAGACTCCTCCTCCTACCGGACTGTCGGATGAGAATTGTCCTCTTGAGCGGCAGTGACCTCCTGCCTCTGAAGTAGTCCACACAGACCACCAAGAACTCCACTCTCCTTGTCCCACAAGGAAGTGGAAGGAGTCGCACCCTCCTTTTGACGTACTAGTTGCCAACACACTCTCCTACTATCAATTGCAACTGCTGTTGTCCTTCCCTTGCTGCACCTCCCTTTGCGGGAAGCACTTGCTCGGGCTCTCTCTCGGTTACCAAAACCAGAGAGAACGACAACTTTGCAGAGCAATCAACTTGCACTAAGTAGTACTTTGAGAAGCCCCCAATACCCCTATATATAGGCGGGTCATGGGACAGGGTTCTCTGTACCCGGCAATATGGGACTAAAGTAGGAGTAGAAGTGTTTGGGATTTTCCACAAAAAGCAACCATCTCGCAACCTGAAATGATCGGTTCACAACTGAACCGATCGGTTCGGCCAATGAGCCGATCGGTTGGACCTAAGCCGATCGTTTGGGGCACTCCAACCGATCGGTTGGTGCCCTGAACCGATCGGTTCATAGTCCTAATCCGGCTCAAAAAGACTTTCCTTGTTTCGTTCCCAATTGGTATCGAATACCAATGTTATTCCCAATCGAATTGGGCAATTTGAAACCAAAGGAAAATTCTTGCCGACATGACTTTTCCCAACTGGTCGGTTGCACTAGTTGAGCCGATCGGTTCAACCCTTGAACCGGTCGTTTCAACCTGGGCATGATCCAATCGGCCTGGACACTCCAGCTGACCGGTTCAGCAACCTCAGCCGACCGGTTCATCACATGAACCGATCGGTTGGGATCATAGGTTGGGCAAAATCAGTCAATTGTGATTTCAATCAATCCGATACTCTGATCAATGCGCCCAACACCTTGAACCATACGATATTGAGCCATCGACTGATTGAGTGTTTAATTGAACTACTAAACTCCTTTAGTAATCAATCTAAACATTGCTTTGTGGACAAAACTCCTCTTCCAAGTTAAATCCTATGTGTGTGACCCTGTAGGTCCATTTCACGTTGGCAGTGAAAGTCCATAACACTTATGACTTCACAAGCAAAGAGCGGTGCCTAGTCACACATCATTGCTACCCAAGTGAAAGTAGAAAGTTGGAGAATAACTTTCATCCTACAATCCGTGAATGGTGTTATAGTGAATGTATAATTCCTTTGTCACTGATATCCAGAATGAACTCGAGGCATGGAACAATCATCCTGTCAATGTTCATTCATTTCCTTGATCTCAGAGTAGACCGAGTGAGATGTGTATGACATCAATATCACATATTGATTCCCACGTGCATGTGCATGCCTTTCTCAATCCTACTCATCAAGTGGCCAAGGATATCAAACTCCCTTAGGAGGGACAAATCCCATATCTATCACTCACCCCTCAAAAGCCCCATGTGTCAAAGCCACCCAATCATTACCTTTATAACAACCCATGTTTCAGGATTGCGTTTAATGATGTCAAAGTGTACCCAACGACATGTGTTGAGTGTAGTGATTTCAGGTCTAAGAATCACACTCACCACCATCACTGTGAGAGCTGACTGTGACTACCATGTCATGGTTCCATGTGTCACTCTCACGGTGGGTCTGTCTGGTACCTTGTTCTCTAACAAGTACCTATGTGCTTGGTTTGATATCACTATATCATGACTAATGAGATTCTGTCATCAACTAACACACAATCTAGTCTTCAATGTTATTGATGTCTATGGTTATTTCCACAATAACAACCGACTAGGGACTAAACAAGAATGTATACTCTTAACATTCATATGATCTCATCGTTTAGGTCATGAACCTAAAAGCATATGTCATTGAGTAAGACAATCTTTAGACATCTATCATGTTACACCATCATCTCAGAAACAGTTTAAACATATAGATTGGAAATTGCCTTTATTATTATTCAAATCATTTACAAAGTATCCCATTACAATCATCATATGACTTGCTCTATGGGTATACATACCAACAGACTCCCACTTGCACTTAGAGCCAGTCACCAAGGAAACGCAGTCCTTGTGACCTAGCATGACCATCATGCTTCTGCTGAGAAAGGGCCTTAGTCAGTGGATCAGCTATGTTGTCTTTAGTTGGTACTTTGCAAATCTTCACATCTCCTCGATGTACGATCTCTCATATGAGATGGAAGCGCCGCAGTATGTGCTTGGACCGCTGATGTGATCTGGGCTCCTTAGCTTGTGCAATAGCTCCATTATTGTCACAATAAAGCTCAATTGCATCACAGCTACTGGGAACTACACCAAGTTCAGAAATGAACTTCCTGATCCACACAGCCTCCTTTGCTGCATGCGAAGCAGCAATATACTCGGCCTCCGTAGTAGAATCAGCAACTGTTTCTTGCTTGGAACTCTTCCAGCTCATAGCTCCATTATTAAGTCAAAACACAAATCATGACTGCGATCTGTAATCATCTTTATCGGTTTGGAAGCTTGCATCGGTGTAACCCTTTACAACCAGCTCTTCCTCGCCGCCGTACACAAGAAACTGATCCTTAGTCCTTCGCAAGTACTTGAGGATGTTCTTCACGGCTGTCCAGTGAGCATCCCCGGGATCTGACTGGTACCTGCTCGTCATGCTAAGAGCATACGAGACATCTGGGTGTGTGCACAACATAGCGTACATGATGGATCCAATGGCTGATGCATATGGGATCCCATTCATACGCTCCCTCTCTTCACAAGATTGGGGACATTGAGCTCTAGAGACGGTAACTCTATGCAGCATAGGGACGTTGCCTCTCTTTGAGTTCTCCATGCTGAACCGCTTCAGCACCTTGTCAATGTACGTGCTCTGACTTAGTCCGAGAAGCCTTCTAGATCTATCTCTATAGATCTTAATTCCTAGAATGTAGGATGCTTCTCCTAAGTCCTTCATTGCGAAAGTTTTCCCAAGCCAAGTCTTTACCTTCTCTAAGGCTAAGACATCATTCCCCATCAAAAGTATGTCATCCACATACAATATGAGGAATGTGGTCGAGCTCCCACTAACCTTCTTGTACACACAAGGTTCATCTTCATTTTGAATAAATCCAAACACTTTGACTTCTTCATCAAATCGAAGATTCCAACTCCGAGATGCTTGCTTCAATCCATAGATTGACCTTTGCAACTTACAGACTTTATTGGCATTCTTTGGATCTACAAAACCTTCAGGTTGTGTCATGTACACATCCTCATGTATATTCCCATTAAGGAATGCGGTTTTAACATCCATCTGCCAAATCTCATAGTCATAATAAGCTGCAATAGCAAGCATGATCCTGATGGACTTAATCATGGCAACTGGAGAAAAGGTTTCGTCATAGTCAACACCTTGAATTTGTCGAAAACCCTTCGCAACCAGTCTGCCTTTATAAGTTTGCACATTTCCATCCATGTCGGTCTTTTTCTTAAAGACTCACTTGCACCCTATGGGTTTTACCCCTTCGGGTGGTTCCACCAAAGTCCATAATTTGTTGGAGTACATGGATTCCATCTCGGATTCAATGGCTTCAAGCCATTTCTCAGAATCTGGTCCCTCCATAGCCTCTATGTAGGTAGTTGGATCATCATCTATGATCAACTCTCCACCTTCCTGAGTTACAAGGTATCCAAACCTCTGAGGTTCAAGGCGAGTCCTACTAGATCTACGAGGTCCTTGTGTCACTTGAGGAGAATGAGATTCCACAACACCTTGTGAATCTACATTTTCCTCTTGTACATCTATCGGTTCCATGTTTTCTTGTTGGGCTTGAACCTCTTCAAGCTCTATATTCCTCCCACTGCTTCCTTTGGAAATAAATTCCTTCTCTAGGAACACAGCTGTCCTGGCAACAAACACTTTGTTGTCAGTAGGGTGGTATAAGTAATATCCCCTCGTTTCCTTGGGGTATCCAACAAAATAACATTTATCGGATTTGGGTCCAAGCTTATCAGGAAACGTTTTCTTGACGTAAGCTTCACAACCCCAAATCTTCAGAAAAGACAAATCGGGACGCTTCCCGTACCATATCTCATATAGTGTCTTTTGAACCGATTTAGATGGTACACGGTTAAGCATAAACGCGGCGGTTTCAAGAGCATGACCCCAGAAAGAAATTGGAAGATCAGCAAAACTCATCATTGATCGCACCATATCTAACAATGTGCGATTCCTTCTTTCAGACACACCATTATGCTGTGGTGTTCCAGGCGGAGTCCATTGTCATACAATACCACGGGCTTGCAGAAGGTCCTCAAACTCCTGGCTCAAGTATTCTCCACCTCGATCGGAACGAAGTGCCTTAATACTCTTGCCAAGCTGGTTCTGTACTTCATTCATGAAATCCTTGAACCTTTCAAGGGTTTCTGACTTATGTTTCATCAGTCACACATAGCCATACCTACTGAAATCATCAGTGAAGGTAATGAAGTACTGACACCCATTTCTGGCATTAGTTCTAAAAGGCCCACATACATCAGTACGTATGAGTCCTAATAGATCACTAGCTCTCTCACCTTTACCTGAAAAGGGAGTCTTGGTCATCTTGCCAACAAACAAGATTCACATGTCTCTATTGAATCATAACCAAAAGAGTCTAGATAACCATCTTTATGGAGTCTAGAAATGCGCTTCTCATTTATGTACCCTAGATGACAATGCCAGAGATATGTTTTGTTTGAGTCGTTGAGTTTTTGCTTTTTGGTGTTTACGTTGTATACACTTGTCTCCAAGTCTATCAAGTATATACCATAAGACATAGGGGCACTGCCATAAAAGATCCCATCTTTAGAAATGGAACACTTTCCATTCTTAATAAGAAATTCAAATCCATCTTTGTCCAAACAAGAGACGGAAATGATATTCCTATTTATGGCAGGTACATAATAGCAGTTCTTCAACTCTATTATTAGCCCACTAGGTAGAGTTAACTCATAGGTTCCTACGGCACTGGCGGCAACTCTTGCCCCATTAGCAACACGTAGTTCAACCTCGCCTTTCCCCAAAGGCCTACTTCTCTTAAGATCCTTCACATTTGAACAAATGTGAGATCCGCATCCGGTATCAAGTACCCATGACGAAGAAGTAGTAAAGTTAATCTCTATCACGTATACACCAGAAGTAGAGATCTCTATCTCCGACTTCTTCTTCCATTGTTCCTTCCATCCTCTCCATGTAGAAGAAATTGGTTTGGCGAGAGAACACTTCTCTCCCTTACCTACTTTCTTCTTCACCAACGCATTAAGCATACGTAGAGTGGATTCTAAGGCTCCTGGTATATCTGGATTGTGCAGAACACTTCTCACATTCCTCAACCAGTTATGGAATTTATTCTCAATTAATTTGCCCATTTTAAGAGATGATTCTTTTGCCATTCTACAAGAGAAAATTTGCATTTGTCAAAACCTTTTGATTTGATTTGAATAAAATTTGACGATAGTTAATTAGGCCTTTAATTAATTACCGCTCCCACTATTTTGACTCAAATTGATAGCCCTCACCATCAATTTGGAAGATTGCAGCGTACAATCTTCTAGTGGGTCAAGATCCTGAAATCCTATGAGCCATGGACCAGCTAGGGCTGTCACCCACAACTCAGATCTCTCAGGTAGGCAACTCTTGCCAATTGCATCATATGCAACTCTTGAAAGATGTCATATGCAACTCCTTGCAATGATCATCTCCATGCCTCAAGGCGCTAGATCCTATCTAGGTCACCTTGTTAAGTCCGACCCAAAGCCAACACGATGAACATGCACTCTGCTAGGGCAGACCCACACATTCATCCTTCACGCTTCCATGAGATAGACGGTGCACCACGCTAGGGCGTGCCCACACTTGGTCGATCAAGCTTTTCACGTGTGTCGCATTTGGAAGGCATCTAAAACTTAATATTTAATGAGGGATTTGGTTTTTATATACATATACATATCCAATCACCACAATATATAGTATGTATCATATACATGCTATATCCCACAGAAAACATGCATAAACGATAAAAAGCAATGATTATGGCCATCCTATTTGTGATTCCTCGAGCCAAGAGGAATCACGCTCATCTAGGTCTACATCACATGCAACATGTACAAGATGAAATCTGTGCCTGCCTTTCTGGGTTTGATCAGCTCATCTCCATGACTGATCGGCTCGCCATCAGGTAGGTTGTTTGGGTGCCACCAGCCGATCGACTGGCACCTCCAGCCGATCGGTACACCGGTCATCGTGCATCTCCTCCGGTCACAAGCCGCTCATCTCATTCCTCGAACCGGCCTTCTGGATCACCAACTGATCGGTTCACTCCTTGAACCGATCGTCTTCAGGTTGTCCACCGTTCTTTGACATAACAGGAAATAAAATCTATCCTATTTACAATTGAATTGTGAAACCCCGAGTTACATTCGGGGGGAGCAAAGGTAGGAAAAGAATTCTCGAATTATTTCAAGTTACATCAGGAATATGAGAAAGGGAATCGGTGCGCAGACCAAGATGCAAGAAACAACACAAACAACCACACACAGATATAGGGGTTTATAGGCCATAATCATGCTACACATCCACCACAAAACTCGTTTAAGGGCGACGCGTATCGAGTGCATTAATATTACATATCATATATGTATATTTGGGATTTGTGGATTGGACATGTATAAAGCCGATATTATTCGCATTGCATGCAATAAATAAAGGCGACAAACCAAAATCGATCATATCTATAATCCTAAAATATAGAGAGGTTGACGTGGCTCTGATACCACTGTTGGGTTTTGAAGGAGGTAGAGAAGCAGCGGAAACAAAAATTTTTCTCCCCAAACCCAGAACAAAAGGAATCACGTCAACATGTATATAATAGGAAAGATGGTTTGTGAATCATACCTTGTCCTGAGGCTTGCTCGGCGACAATGCCACGCGCCTTACGCGGTCTTCACCTCCGGTCTTGGACGGTGTCTGTGCAGCTCCTGGTCGCACCGGGACTGAAGACTCCTCCTCCTACCGGACTGTCAGATGACAATTGTCCTCCTGAGCGGCAGTGACCTCCCGCCTCTGAAGTAGTCCACACAGACCACCTGGAACTCCACTCTCCTTGTCCAACAAGGAAGTGGAAGGAGTCGCACCCTCCTGTTGACGTACTAGTCGCCAACACACTCTCCTGTTGTCAATTGCAACTGCAATTGTCCTTCCCTTGCTGCACCTCCCTTTGCGGGAAGCACTTGCTCGGGCTCTCTCTCGGTTACCAAAACCAGAGAGAACGACAACTTTGCAGAGCAATCAACTTGCACTAAGTTGTACTTTGAGAAGCCCCCAATACCCCTATATATATAGGCGGGTCATGGGACAGGGTTCTCTGTGCCCGGCAATATGGGACTAAAGCAGGAGTAGAAGGGTTCGGGATTTTCCACAAAAAGCAATCATCTCGCAACCTAAAATGATCGGTTCACAACTGAACTGATCGGTTCGGCCATTGAGCCGATCGGTTGGACCTGAGCCGATCGTTTGGGGCACTCCAACCGATCGGTTGGTGCCCTGAACCGATCGGTTCATAGTCCTAATCCGTCTCAAAAAGACTTTCCTTGTTTCGTTCCCAATTGGTATCGAATACCAATGTTATTCCCAATCGAATTGGGCAATTTGAAACCAAAGGAAAATTCTTGCCGACATGACTTTTCCCAACTGGTCGGTTGCACCAGTTGAGCCGATCGGTTCAACCCTTGAACCGGTCGTTTCAACCTGGGCATGAGCCGATCGGCCTGGACACTCCAACCGACCGGTTCAGCAACCTCAGCCGACCGGTTCATCACATGAACTGATCGGTTGGGATCACAGTTTGGGAAAAATCAGTCAATTGCGATTTCAATCAATCTGATACTCTGATCAATGTGTCCAACACCTTGAACCATACGATATTGAGCCATTGACTGATTGAGTGTTTAATTGAACTACTAAACTCCTTTAGTAATCAATCTAAACATCGCTTTGTGGACAAAACTCCTCTTCCAGGTTAAATCCTATGTGTGTGACCCTGCAGGTCCATTTCACGTTGGCAGTGAAAGTCCATAACACTTATGACTTCACAAGCAGAGAGCGGTGCCTAGTCACACATCATTGCTACCCAAGTGAAAGTAGAAAGTTGGAGAACAACTTTCATCCTACAATCTGTAAATGGTGTTACAGTGAATGTATAATTCCTTTGTCACTGATATCCAAAATGAACTCGAGGCATGGAACAGTCATCCTGTCAATGTTCATTCATTTCCTTGATCTCAGAGTAGACCGAGTGAGATGTGTATGACATCAATATCACATATTGATTCACACGTGCATGCACATGCCTTTCTCAATCCTACTCATCAAGTGGCCAAGGATATCAAACTCCCTTAGGAGGGACAAATCCCATATCTATCACTCACCCCTCAAAAGCCCCATGTGTCAAAGCCACCCAATCATCACCTTTATAACAACCCATGTTTCAAGATTGCGTTTGATGATGTCAAAGTGTACCCAACGACATGTGTTGAGTGTAGTGATTTCAGGTCTAAGAATCACACTCACCACCATCACTGTGAGAGCTGACTGTGACTACCATGTCATGGTTCCATGTGTCACTCTCACGGTGGGTCTGTCCGGTACCTTGTTCTCTAACAAGTACCTATGTGCTTGGTTTGATATCACTATATCATGACTAATGAGATTCTGTCATCAACCAACACACAATCTAGTCTTCAGTGTTATTGATGTCTATGGTTATTTCCACAATAACAACTGACTAGGGACTAAACAAGAATGTATACTCTTAACATTCATATGATCTCATCGTTTAGGTCATGAACCTAAAAGCATATGTCATTGAGTAAGACAATCTTTAGACATCTTTCTGGTTTCAAATTGATGTCGGTCGCCGCCAACTTCTCCACTACGAATGACTCCATGCTTCTGTGTAGTGGAATTGGAACAACTGAAGCGAGTGTAGCCAGAGAATCGGCAGGCAAGCGTCGTTGCCGTCGGAGCACGAGTGAAGGTCTTTGAACTGCCGACGTGTCGTGCCAACTCCTCCATTGATCAACACCTGGAATGAGGCCGACCATCATCTCAGAAACAGTTTAAACATATATATTGGAAATTGCCTTTATTATTATTCAAATCATTTACAAAGTATCCCATTACAATCATCATATGACTTACTCTATGGGCATACATACCAACAGTCTCCGCATTCTAGAATTTTCTAGACTTCTCTAACTTTCAACACACACTATGTCGGTCAACGAACACATTGTTTCATCATAGATTGAGACTTTAGAAACCTACGATAACATGCCGTGTTGACTTGCCATGCCATGTTACCTACTGTTTCTTTTCAAATTAATAAAAAATTAGTCCACAGTTTTAAATACATACTAGAATCGACTTGGGATGGTTACCACATACTATCATGAGTTATTAGGAGCAACAAATGTCCAGAGTAGATCCAAGGATAAAGGAGGGCTATTTTAAAGATAAGAGTATGGTTACTCAAAAAATTACAACCTTCTCCCCAATTCTTCTTCAGACATTGCAACAAAAATCTTCAATTGTCCTTCCAACTGCTCATGAGAGAGAGTTCCTAGAGAAACAAATTTGAAGAGGATGAAATTTCCACTCCTAGTCAAAGTTCCACTTCATCCCACTTGTACCTTGGAGATTTTATGCTTCTCCTTCTTCTACCTTGTTTTGTTCCACATTCGACTGCTTATTTCTACTTTCTCTAGCCATGGTTTAGTATATCCCTTATTATTGGGCAAAGGGGGGTATCTCCCATGTCATAACATAGTTGAACTCTAATTTCATGCTAAATTCTAGTTATTTTAACTATTCTAAGGTTAATTAGTGTATATTTCTTCATATATGCTTTGTTGGCCACTTTGTGTGTATGATTAATGCTCCTTGTTTGATCTGGGAAGATATTCATAGTAGTAAGGAGATGTGTCTTAGCAACATTACCATGACCACAAGATTGTCTAAGATATGTTGAGGAGTAAGGTTCAAAGTCCAAAATTTAGTATAACTACGGGTGTGCTATATGAAATTATGACTATTCTACACTACCAATAGGAATATGTAGGATGCAAACCTACTTCGTGTTGTTTCTAGCATAGCTAATTTTTGTAGTACATATTGTTGTGATACAGTTGTCAAATCCTATTCCCTAGACCTTTTCCTATTGAAATCATGAAACCATGTCTCCTTTTTAGTTTAGTTCTCTAAGTTGTTTAGTCTACTAGCGTAAAATCAAATCATCCCTTGAAACTGATCTACATTGTTGAAATTTGATACTCTTGTGCCTAACAGTACTAAGCTCCCTGGATGACCTCGATTATATTATACACACTCATATACTTGCATGGTTGTGTTCACATTTATCAATATAAAGACTATAGCACATCACAAACAAGTTTTTTGCACCATTTCTGGGGAGCATCTGTAATTTTGTTAGCGTAAGAGGTGTTGAATAGTAAGCAAGACTACATCACACCATCAACAGTATTTTTTCCAAAATTTCATCATCATCATTTTCATACTTTTGTATCTTCTAGTTTTGTTTTTTTACTTCACTTGCCTTCTTTACTTGCATGACTATTAGCAAACTTTAAAAATAAAGTGGAGTGAAAAATCTTCAATCTTGGAGAACATACAACGATCATCACATTCATCTTCACCATCATTCCCACATGATATCCAAGAGCCAATCATGGAAAATGACCGTCCTCTTAAGGAATTATTCCTTCTTCCATAAACAGCGATGTGTCTATCAACCACCCAAAGATCGTGGCACACAATTTCTTAATCAACCTTAATGGTCATGCAAATGATTCAACAAAATCATTTTGGAGGGACCGCAATGGAGGATCTGAACCTCCAGATTTTTGAATTCCTATAGTACTTGAAAACATTGAAGATGAATGGTGTTACTCCTAAAGGCATTTGCCTAGTTTTTTTCATTCTCCTTAAGGGACAAAAGCAAGGAGTGGTTGTCATCATTGACAAGGAATTCCATAAATAGCTAGAAGGAGTTGCTGAAAGCTTTTCTATCTAAGTATTTCCCACCAAGCAAGACTGCTTAGCTAAGAAGACAAGTTTCTAATTTCCCTCAAACGTATAGAGAAACTCTTTATGAGACATGGGAGAGATCCAAAGACCTCAAATGTCTTTGTCTTCACCATGAATGCAGTAATTGGCTATTTCTTCAAACCTTCTATAATGGGCTACATTATAACTCTAGGATGTCCATAGATGTTGCATCCAATGGGGCTTTGATGAACAAATCCTACAGGGAAGACTATGCAATCACTAAATTTATGGAAATTAACCATTACCAATGGAGCACTGAGAGGACAACCCATTTTCCTCATCCTCTATTGCATCTAGGAAGCAAGTCAACATGCATGGTATAAATGTTTTGGACTTGATTGCAATCAAACTAGATGCTGCTACATAGAAGTTTGAGAGGTTTAACACTCAACCAATTCAAAGGGTAAAAATTATTTTTGGTTTAACTAAAGTTATGGGGCCAATAGATTCATAAAGATACCCTTCTTTCATTCCATCACTAGAAAATATTTAACAATGCAGCATGATAGAAAACTATGGGAACAAAAAGCTTTATAACCCATACTCCAACACCTATATTCTGGGCTAGAAAGATCATTCCATTTTTTCCTACCATAACAACAACACCCAAAATTCTCAACATCCACGAGGCCAACAACCACCATAAATTGGGAACAAGCACACTACAAGAAATAATCCTGCCAGATTCAACAATAACACAAATCAAAATTTCAACCAACTTTAGTCATATTCAAAATCCTTAGTTTCAGTCACTTTAAGAAAAAAATTTGTTTCATTGCAAATTAAGAAAAATGAGGATTTTTTCCAGCAACGACAACAAATAAAGCATGCCATTCAACATATGTCTGAAAAGGTGAATGGCATCACAACACACACAAAGATGTTGGAAAATCAAATTTCTCAACAAGCTCTCACCAACCAAAAAACTCCTCTATGATCTCTATGAAGTCATCTAAAAATGAACTCAAAGGATAAAGGAAAATTTGTAGCATCCATCTCCTTCTCTAGAGCATGTTGAATTCTAAATGGAGGACCTTTGTGGATTTTAACCTAACCATTAGCATAGATTGTGTTATGTTATTTATTCAAAGAACATTTTCTTTTCAACTAAATTTTGTCATGGATGAATTTAATAATCTAGGCCCTTATAGTTTATATTTGAATGTCATTGCAGGTGAACTAGAAAACAAAGAAAAAATTAACATTCTGTAACAATTTTGTTTCAACATGGTGTATTGACCTGTCGTGTTAGTTTCATAAAAAAATATTTATGAGCTTAAATTTAGAACACATGTCATGTGTAGACATAGACACAACATTTATGCAACAACCTCCACAATTCAAAAGTAGTATCAAGCCTCTACACGACATGTCTATTTACAACACGGTGTGCCATGTTTGGAGAAATATGTCAAGTGTTCACCTGGAGAAGAATACCCCGTTCTTTATTTTTCACATGGTGTGTGAAGCCCAACTACATTTTTCAGATGTATCTATAACCATCAAACACATTGTGAACCAACATCAACACATCACATTGAGGAAGATCTTCAACTTTCACCTTCTCTCGGAGAGGGACACATGACATGCCATTTTCTAGACATGACATGTGCATGAATGTCTCAACATTATTAAGTTTTACTGGAAAGGAAATCATGACTTGTCATTTTCTAGACATGTGTTATAATCAAACAGAGCAAAAGTAAAACCCAAAAGACTTCCTTCTAACATCGAGACGCAACATGTACTTTGTCAAACATGTCGTGCAAGCGATGCTCAAATAGGGTTTTCTTACAATGTTTTGACACTTCTTCTTTTTTCAACCCTATCTCTACTACATGTTTTCCACCTTTACTATGTCATATTTCTTCTCAGCACCTCCAACCGTCACCATGGGTTCAAAGCTCCATGGTCAACAACATCTTCCATAACCTCCATGTTCTTGTCATTGAGCAAGACCCTTGGTTGTCAAACTCCCTTCTATTGTGTTTATCCATAGAAGATGACAACTCTATCTCCAAACTAGTCGCCATCTCCTGGTGGCCACTACCTTTCCAATTACATACGAATGATCTTCTCTGTCACTCAAGATTCACCGCCAAACCCTTCCTCTCTGGCACTACACTTCAGCTACAAAGTTGCCCTCAAACGCAACATTCCTAGTTGTCGAAGCATCCATTATTTCTGATGAATCTGACCACTAAGAAACTCAAATGAGCTCCTACCTTCATGCCCTCCATTCACAGTAAAATATTTTTCCATATTTCTCTCCCTTCTTCCTCACATGTGACACACAACAACATGTTATGTTCCATCCCTATACATTTTGTGTTTTCTGAACCAACACCTTATTTACTAAAATCAATGGCTCTAATCAAGAAAAATTCAAAGAGACATTGAGGAGAGAGATCTTCATCCACTACTCCTACTTATCCTCTACACAGTTCAACGTCATAGTGGAAAAACATGTCATCTAACAAAAATTGATAACATGTTAAGTTCTTCCTACTCATTTTACTTGTGTTGAGACTATGGATGCATTGAGTTTTTGTCAGGAGGCACAAGGATTCCTAGAGGAACTTGGTATTTTGATTATATATGGCAAGGTCAGTTTCACATACCCAAGATTGACATATGAATTCCTGACTACTTTAAAAGAAAAAGAAGACCCAAGGAACCCGACTTAGCAATTTAGAATATTATTTTTTGACTCTTCATAAGAGCAAAAAATTCACATCTAAACAATTTTTTGATGTATATTAATGTCATTATGGAGTTAGTATAGTGAGGCCTGAAACATTCAATAATGATGAATTCTAGAGACAAATATTCTTAGGACACGCTTCATGAAACCACTTCTTCTAGAGCATCACATTTCCAATATCCCATCTTCTATTACATTCAAAAACTCCTTAGCACATGTGTTCTTTCTAGGAAGGAAACACAAGGTGTGTGTGGGAAGCATGACTTATTATTCTCGTGTGCCATGTTACATAAGTACAAAATTAATACATGCTATTATATCCTCCAATTTTTGTTTAAAATCAAAAAATAAAAATCACACAACATCATGATTGGAGGATTAATAACCCAAAATTTCTACAAGTTGAATGTAGACCTGACAGGTTTAGATTCCATCACTAGAAAGAATAAAGTTGACCTTCAATTTCTGATGTCCGCAAGCTTAATTGTTAGAGACCATTCGGATTACAACACGTTCAAACAATATTTCCATGGGAATTAAGAATATAATGACATTCCACATCTAGAGGGAATCATTATGACAAATACTGACAATTGCAAGTTCATTTTTGATGATGAGGATGATTCTAAAGATAGACTTGAGAGTTGAACAACAGTTGGGGCATCTGCACCTTCTTCTTTTGGTGGCACACAAACTAAGTACACTTGGGCGATGCTAGATGTGCAACATCTCTACATATATGTCCAACATTGTCTCAAGCAATAGGAACCCCACTTTGACCAACTCATCTAGTAGTACATGGATATACACTCAAAGTTCCAAAGGATGGATTTGTCATACATTTTTCAGGGCCACTATTCCATCCCAACACCACCTCCACTACCACTAAAGGATCCTTCAGTCCCTAACATTCCAGGTGATGACACTTTAGGGAAGCATTTCCCAACTACTAATGAGGGCACTAGTCCCTCATTTTGATATTATCTATAGCAAGTTCTAGATTACAAACCTCTTGAGTTTGTTATATGCAATGCAGACACTGCAAATTTCCAACTTAGGGGGAAGCAACCGGCTGGTAGTTTCGTTTTAGTTTTTCTTTGCATTTCTTTTTTCTTAGTTTTTGTTTTAGATAGTGGTAAATCTAGTGTTTTATGAGGCTTTTTCTTTTTACTGGGTTGATCTACCTTTTAACTAAACCATTATAATCATTGGGATAATAGTCCAAGAACCTTAGGATGCACATCCAACAATTCAATGAAAACAATTGACCAATCACTCATGCTGAAATAATATTTTTCTCTAACGTGTTTGTCATTTCTATCATTCTCAACTGAATTCGTGTAATGGTTCACATTCTTTTTATTAATCAACTTTACAACCTTGTATAGTGTTTTTGATGACTTTTCAAAATCTTTAGTGTGTTTTATACCACCCTTATGAAGACAACTTTTACAAATAAAAGAATTCCCAGTTTCGAATCACCTATTTGCATGACCCTTATACACTTCAAGGATTCGACTAGCCTTATCCTGAGAGTTTAAAAAGAGAGACATGAATCATGTTTAAAAAGGGTTAAGTTTTATCAAAATAAAAATTTCTACATCCCTACAAAAGATGGCTAACATTCCCATGTAATGTTCCAACCCAATGAAGGTAGGAAATTACGTTAGAAAAGAGGGTCACTATACCTAAATGATATTCCAACCATGCATAAGCCTACATTAGCAGTTGAGTTCCGTACCCAATTCTCTAAATTTAAAAATTGTAATTATTATGAAGGAATCATTGCATATTTGTTGATCTCAAGTAAGAATTTCAATTTTATTCATTAGTATAATCATAAGGTTTTGGTTGCATACTGAATACATTTTTGGCTTGTCATCTTAACTCCATTCATTTTTATATTGTTGATTTTTCCAATGAAATTTGACCACTTTTTCAAATGTAACTTTCAATTTTGAGTGATGGAAATGAATGCATCCTAGGTGCATTATCTTGACAATGATTGGCATGCTATGATTATATTCTTCCATCTCATTAAACAAATGTATGTTCCATGCTATTTCTTCAGCTTTGTATCTATGTTTCTTTTTACTTGAGGATAAGCAATGATCTAAGCTTAGGGGGATTTGATGTGCATATTTAATATCATCTTTTTGGACGACCTTTTTGTTGTATTTCCAAACCAGTTTTACCCAGAAATCGATCTTAATGATGCTATATTTCTACTTTATTGTTATATTTACTTTCTCCATGGTTTTGATTGTAGGTACAAAATTTTGGTATCAAAATGGGGATAGAAATACCCTCATATCATTCTTAAACACATTCCCTAATTATATGAACATTTAGAATATCAATGTTGCACAAACTATCAATAACACACCATGTTGAGATATCAACACACCATGTTGAGATTTAAAATTCCATGTTGCAGTGTAGAGATTTGATCTTGAATTTCCTGATATAAAGAAACATGCCATGTTGAGAAATCAACATACTATGTTTCCTCATTCCCTAATTTTCTAGAGTTCCCTAACTTGCAGCAACACGACATGTTGGCCAACCAACACATTTTCTCATCATCGACTAAGACAGTTCCACTTTAGAAACCATAAGTAAGACACAATGTTTACTTTCCGACACGCTATATTTCCTACAACTTCTTTTTACATCAGTAGAAAATTGCTCCACACTTTTAATTATAAACTAGAGTAAAATTGGGATGGTTACCACGAACTATCATGAGTCATTTGGAGCAAGAGACACCCAATGAAAAGCAAAGGAGAAAGGAGGATGATTTTGTAGAGAGGAGCATGTTTGATCAAGAGAGAACCATATTCTACCAAATTCTTCTTCAGCCATTGTAGCAGAGATATCCACTCTCTATTCTAGACACTTAATAGAGAAAGTTTCTAGAGAAAGAGCTTCAAAGAGGATTAAAAGTTGGAGTTCCACTTTGTCGCACTTGTACCTTGCATATTTTGTTCCTGTACTTCTTCTATCACGTTCTGTTCCACATTCTACTACTTGTTTCTACTTTCTCTAGCCATGAACGAGCAGAGACCTTGTTCTTGGGCATGGGGGAGTAACTCCCATGTCATAAATTTTTTGAAATCAAATTTCCCAATTAATGTTAGTTATTTTCTATGGTTGTAAGGTTCATCGGTGTAGGGTTTTTATTACATGCTTTTCTGGCCACTTTGTGTGTATGATTTATGCTCCTTGTTCGATCTCGGATGATATGCATAGAGGTAATTAGATGTGCCTTCGCAAAATTACCTTGACCATGAGAGTGACCGACATATGTTGAGAAGCAAGGTTTGCAGTACAAATTTTATTATAAGAACATGAGTGTTATATGAAACTAGGGCAGTTCTACACTACTGAGAGGTGTGTGTAGGGCATAAACCACCTTTGTGTTGTTCCCGGATTAGCTAATATTCATAGGTCATATTGTTGTGAAATTTTGTTCCCAGGACCATTGACCAATTGAAATCCCTAAACTAGGTGATCTCTGTTATAGTTTAATTCTCTACTTTGTTTACTTTACTAGTGTAACACCAAATAATCGCTTGAAACCAATCTAGATTGTTGAAATTTGATACTCTTGAGATTAACAGTATTAAGATCATTGGATGACCTCCATTATGCTATACACACCCGTATACTTGCCAGTTAGTGTTCGAGTTTATAAATATTAAGACTTACACACAGTACTAGCAAGTTTTTGATAGCATTTTTAGGGAACATCGATGATTTTGTAAGAGTAAGAAGTGTTGAATAGTAATTGAGACTAGATCACACCATCACCATGTTTTCATCATCATTATCATATTTTTATATTTTTCATTTTTGTTTTTGTACTTGACTCATTTTCTTTAATTACAGACAATTACAAGCCTTCAAAAATGAAGTAGGAGTGAAAACTCTTCAAACTTGGAGGACTCATAACCATCATCTCCTTCATCTTCACCACCATCCTCACCGCATCACAAAGAACCAATCATGGAAGATGACCGTCCTCGTACAGCTTATTTGGTATGGTGTGAATGGAGGAGAGGAGAGGGGAAGAGAGGGGAAAGGGCTTAAGCTATTTGCTGCATATGGTGAGGAGGAAGGAAAGGGAATGGAAGGAAATGGAGGGGAAAGAATTTAGTGTATTTCCAACCACTTTTCTCCTTGCCAATTTGGAGTGAATACAAGGGGAAGGGGAAAGACTTGACGAGAAATTTATTATTATGCTTGGAGGGAAATATGGAATGTCGAGGGAAAATATAAATAATGTGACAGGAAATACTTGTATAGCTCACAACCAATGAGAAAAAAGAGCATGTAGTCTCTCACCTCACTTGGAGGGAATACAAAATGTTTGGGGGAAGTTGGTGGAAATAAAATAGAGGGAAAATAAAAAATAAAACTAAATTAGAATAAATATAGCACACAATTTATAAAAAATCTTAGAGTGTATAGTAAAAATGTTGGTAGAGAATATGCAAAACTTTAGATAAATATTTTTTTTAACATAATAGCAAAGTAAAAATAGGAAAAGAGAGGGAACTGTGGAGGAAAGTGGAGGGAACTCTCAAGTTATGGAGGGGACTTAACTAAATTGAGGGGAAGTTATAAATATGGAGGGAAATACACGTTTAACCACAATGGCTATACAAAGAAGAAGTGGTAGTCCCTATTTTCATCAAAAATGTTTTACACCACGTTAGAGATATGAAATGTATCTTCTTCGTTTAGAAAACAATTAAAGGAATAATTTTGTTTTGATCATGAGACATGTGAGTCCAATTTATCTTGATTTTTTATGTACTAATATGTTTGTGTTGCATGCAACCTTTTGGAATAATATGTCTTGTTAAAAAATGACATTTTTGTTTTTTATGTTCTCTCCCCTTGCCCTCCCCGTACTAACAAAATAGACTAAAATAATGTCCCTCCCCTCCCTTCCCTTCCCCTCCCCTCCCTTCCCATCCCCTGCATTCACTATGTACCAGACACTATTTGAATGACTTTGTCATTTGTTCCTCCATAAACATAAATGCGGCCATAAATAGCCCATAGATTGAAGCAAAAAATTTCTCAATCAGCCCGACAATCATGCAAATGACTCATCAAAATCATTTTGAAGGGACCCCAATGGAGGATCTCAATCTCCAAAATTTTGAATTCCTACAGTACTTGAACACTTTCAATATCGATGGCATTACACAAGATGGTATTTGCCTACTTTTGTTTCTATTCTCCTTAAGGGATAGAACCAAGGCATGACTATCATCATTGAAAAGGAATTCCATAAATAGCTGGGACAAGTTGCATAAGATTTTGGAGATAAGTATTTCCCTCCAATCAAGAATGCTCATCTAAGAATGCAACTTACTAATTTCTATCAAAGGGATGGAGAAACTCTCTACAAGACATGGGAGAGATTCAAAGACATCCAACTTCTTTATGGTCACCATGGTCTCAAAAACTATCTACTTCTTCAAACATTCTACAATGGGTTGTATTCTAAGACTATGATGTCCATAAATGCTGCAGCCAATGGGGCTTTGTTGAAAAAGCCCTATAGGATAGCCTATTCCATCACAGAAGACATGGTAATTACCAATTATCAATGGAGCACTGAGACGAACAAGCTATCTTCATCATCCTCTATTGCTTCCTAGAAGAAATTTAACATACATGTTGTTGATTCCATCGACATCATTGCATCCAAGATCGACACTCTTACACCTATTTTTGAGTGGTCGAGCACTCAACCGACTCAACCAATCAATCTTATAGGGAAAGTAGCTTCTTCAAGATACCATTCTTTCATTCCAATAAGGGGAAATATAGAATAATGCAACATGATAGGAAACTATGGCATCAAACAAATTTATAACCCATACTCCAGCACCTACAATTTGGGCTAGAGAGATCATCCCAATTTTCCCACCATAACAACAACACCCAAAATCCTCAACAACCAGAAGGCCAAAAACCACCACAGATGGGGAACAAACCCTCTACTAGCAACCATCCTCCCAGACTCAACAATAATGAAAATTAAAATTGTAACCAATGTCAATCATACTTGAGATCCAACTTTGTGTTACTTTTGGAAACTTTTATTTCTTGTCAAATTAAGAAAATTGAGGAATTTTTCCAGCAAGGACATAATATGAAGAATACAATTCAACAAGGTGGATGTCATTGCCACACATACAAATATTTTTGAAAATCAAGTTGTTCAACAAGATCTTGCCAACCAACAAACTCCTCTAGGATATCTACCATGTCATACAGAATGAAACTCAACAATAAAGGGAATTTTTATAGTATCCAACTCCTTCTCTAGAGTACTCTAAAAGACAATTAAGAGTCTCATTCTAGACTCTAAATGGAGGACCTTTGTGGGAGTTGACCTGACCATTAAAATAGATTTTCTTGATGTTATTTTTTCAAAGAATATTTACTTTTCAAATAAACTTGTGGTGTATCAATGTAATAATCTAGTACCTCATAGTTAATTTGTCAATATCATTACAGGTGTAGTAGAAAACTTAGAAATATCAACATTTTGCAACAAATTCATTTCAATAAGGTGTGTTGATATGGGTACATGTTGTTGTCAGTTATAGAAAAACATCATCTGTGAGCTTAAGTTTAGAACACATGTCTTGTGCAGAAGTAGACAAGACATGTACGTAGTATAATCCAAATTCCATAAGTTTTGTCGAGTTATTGCATGGTGTTTCTGTTTATGACATGATGTGCCAAATTTGAAGAAATAAGTCAAGTGCTCACCTGAGACAGAACACATCGTGATTCATTTTACACATTCTTTGTGAATCCCTAAAGTTTTTAGAAGTCTCTGTATCTATCAAAAACTCAACATACCATCCTAAACACGGCATGTTGAGGAAGATCTTCAACTTTCACCTTCAATCGAAAAAGAATACACGACGTGCCATTTTAATGACATTGTGTCTGAATTAATGTATCGACATTATAAAGTTTTACAAAAAAGGAAAACACAACATGTCATTTTCCAGACATGATGTGTTACCGTCAAATAGGAAAAAAATGAACAACCTTCCAATAATATCACGGTACGATGTGTATTTCCTCAAACACACCATGTAAGCGGTGCTCAGATAGGGTTTTCTAACCCTATTTTGACACTTCTCCTTTCTGAAACCCTATCTCTACGCCATGTTTTCCCCCTCTCCTACACTGTATTTTCTCAGCACCTTCAACCACTTTCATGGGTTCGGGCTCTAACATCATCAACATCTTCCACCACCTCTAATGGTGTTGTCATCGAGCAAGACCCTTCACTGCCAAACTCCCCATTGATGTGCTTCACCACCGTTGAAGCCAATACCTCCATTTCCATGCTAGCTACCATATTCATGCTTCCACTACCTTTCCAGGTACAAATGAAGGATGTTCTCTACCGCTCGAGCAACACTACCAAACCATTCCTATTTGCCACTACACTTTAGTCACCAAGTCACCATCAACCCCAACATTCCCATTGGTCCAAACATCCTTCATTTCTAATGAATCTGACCACTATATGATTCATCTCAGTGCAACCTTCAAGCCCTCCACTTGTAGTAGAAGATCTGTCAGTGTTGATGTTCCTTCTTCTCATCTATAACACACAACAACAAGCGGTGAACCATCCTTATATGCAATGCATTTTCTGACCCAACATCTTCTTTATTCGAATAAATAGATCCAATCCAGAAAGCTTCAAAGTTTGACTGATTATGGATCTCTTCATCTGCTACCCCCACATCTCCTCCACATAGTTCAACGTCACAACAAAAGAAGATGTCATCTATTAAAAATCAATAACACATCGAGGTCTTCCCACTTTCTTTGCTTGTGTTGTAACTATGAACGTATTGGGTTTTTATGGGGAGGTACAAGGATTTATAGAGAAACTTGGTCTTTTGAATGTCTGTGGAAAGGTCAATTTCACATACATGAGATTGACATATGAATTTTTCCCTACTTTGAAAGTGGAAGCAGACCAATGAAGCTGGATTGAGCCCTTTGAATATAATTATTTTCTGGCTCCTTGGTAAGAGCTATAAATTTAGATTCAAACAATAATGTAACACATATCAATGTATTTATGGAGGTAGTATAGTTATACATAAAACATTCAATGATGATGAATTATAGAGACGAATAATTGAGTACAGTCATCACAAAGCAACTTTTTCTAGAGAATGACATATCCATAATTCCATCTTCCTTACATTCACATACTCCTTAGAACATGTTTTTTCTCATGGAAGGAAACACAAGGTGTGTGTGGGAAACAAGACTTATTCTTCTTGTGGGATATATCATATAACTATAAAACAAATGCAGGCTAGAATATCCTCCAATGTTTCATTAAAATTAAGAAAGAAAAATCAGGTTACACCATGGTTGGAGGATTAATAACCCACATTTCCCACAAGTTGAAGGTATACCTGGCATGGTTAGAAGTCATCACTAGAAAGAATAAATTTGACCTCCAATTTCTTATCTCTCCAAGCGTAATTGTTAGGCTCCCTTATGGTGACAATAAGTTCGGACAATATTTCCATGGGCATGAAGAATACATTGAACTTTGAAATGTAGAGGGAAACACTTTGACAAATTATGACAATTGGAAGTTAATTGTGATCATGAGCATGATTTTGAAGATAGACTTGAGTCTTATAAAACAACTGAGTCATATGCAACTCCTCCTACTAGAATACAGACTGAGTACAGTTGGGTGATGACAAAGGTGTGGCATATCTACATGTATGTCGAGTAGTGGTTTGAACTGTAGGACGCCTTCTTGGACCAGCTCTTCCTGTATAACACAAATATGTACTCTATCATACAAATGATAATTATGTGGCACATTTTTCAGGGGCACTACACCATGCAAGAACATCCTCCACTAAACACAATAGGGCCTTCAGTCTTTAAAATTCCAAATGATGACACTTTGGGGAAGCACTTACCGACTACAAATGAGGGCATTAGTCCCTCATTATGATATTCTCCAAGCCAAGTATCTGGTTGCAGACCTCTTGAGATTATTATATGCTACACACACACTACAAATTTCAAGCTTAGGGGGGAGCAACCGGTTGACAATTTAGCTATTTCCTTTCCATTTCTATTTTCATAGTTTTTATTTATATAGTGGTAAATCTAGTGTTTTCTGAGTCTTGCTCTCATTATTGGATTGTTATCCCTTTTAGATAAACCATTGTACTCATCGAGATGATGGATGAAGAACTATAGCATCCACATCCAACAATTTAAAGAAACCATTGCCCAATCACTCATGTTGTCACGATATTTTTCTCTAGTGTGTTCTTCATTTCTCTCACTCAACTCAATGCATGAAATGGTTTAAATGATTCTCATTAATCAACTTTTCACCCTTGTGTAGCATTTTTGATGATTTTTCCAAAACATTAGTGCATTTTCTACCACATAAACTTTTTCAAATAAAAGATTTTTAGGTTTTGAGTCAACTATTTGCATGACACTAGTACATTTATGACCTCTAATGTCATTTTTATGAACATTGCATACATGAAAAAAACAACACTATACAGAAATGAACATCAGTTTCCCATCTCAAACATCACCATTGATCAATCCCTACCAATTTAAAAAACATGGGTATTGGTTTTTTTGTTAACATCAGTTATGTTTTAAAGAAACCAGCATCTAAAATAACCTGTGAAATAAAAAATTAAGGCAAAAATATTTGCCTCTAAAAATTTTAAGATGCTTGTTGGATGTGTGATAACCGATGAAAGAAACCTTCACATGAAATAAATCTTGCCTCAAAAATTTTTATTGCGTCGGTTTCTTCTGACAAAAACCAACATCGTTTATCAATGAAACCCACAAACATTTTCACAACCAGTGTCATTTTTTTGGCTAGAAACTAACAGCTTAGGGTTCACGCCACGTCCCTACAAATAAATATTTCTCCTGAATTACACTCTAGTGTTGGTTCATCTAGGAGAAATTGACGACTTAGGACCTACTGAGGCTGATTTGTTTATTCGAATAATGGCCTCTTGCATCAGTTTTTCAGCCATAACCGATGTCGATGTTACTAGGTATGGTGTCAGTTTATTAGTATACTACTGATGACTATCTCCATTAGTGAGGCCCATTTTTTGGGTTGGATAATGGCCTCTTGCATTGGTTTTTAAGTTGCAACCAACATCTATGTCACTAGGTTATGTGTCATTTTTTAGTATTCAACTGACGACTATTGCCATAACTCAGGATGGTTTTTTTTGTTTGGTTAATGGCCTCTAACATCAGTTTTTAAGCTATAATCAACGTCTATGTCACTAGATTAGGTGTCATTTCTTTGTTAGAATCTGACGTCTATTGTCTTTTTTGTCGATATTTTGTAACAACCAACGACTATGTCCCACTTAATACCACCCATGAAATTTCTTTCCCCCGTTCTCTATTTTATTGCTCCCCTAACACCTAAACTTGCTATGGTGGTTTTTTGCTCCTCTGCACTACTAATTCCGTTCTCCTTCTGCTGTGCTCACTGCCGCTATTTCCTGAGGATCTAGCCACCGTTGCTGGTGCTCGTGCCTCCAGTCTGTGCCACTATAGCTTTTGGCCGTTCTTGTTGTTGTTGATTACCATCACTAGAGTAGCCACCATCACTGGGCTAGCTGGATCCACCACTTGTGGAGCTTGCCACTGTTCTGAGGCACTGGCTATTTTCGCCAGTAGATATCATGGTATTTTTTATTTTTATTTAAATGACAACATATAGTCCCCATTTCTTGCATCCTAAATGTTAATAAACAAGTAGGATTATAAAATGTTAATAAATAAGTAGGATTCCTAAATGATGAATTGAAATCTTGGGTTTCTATGGGAGTCTTGTTTTTACTATGACTTTGGGATACATATTGGATAATGCTCTCTATTAAGTTTCATAACTAGTATGACATTTAGTGTCCAATTATCTTATATTATCTCTAATAATGTGTACCTTGTTGATTGTTATTTATATACAATGTTGCATGATTAATGTTTGGGTTATTAATAATCCAAATCTTATTAGAACAAAGTTGCCTTATGAGAGACATGAATACTTGATGAGAGAAGATAACCTAATATTGAGGATTAGTAGGACAATTATTATGATGCTAATGAAAAAAGGAAAAGTGTATATCTAAAATATCTAATGAATGATAGGATGAATGTGACATATGGATTTATGAGTTTATATTTACATAGAATTGATATGAATCATAAACTTTAATTTTGGGAATATATATCTATTATCTTAGAAACCCATCTGAGATTTACTCATTAGGAGTTAATCTTGGATAGTACCCAGTTTGCGATTGTTCTTGAACACTTAATTTCACTTAGACTATAAGTGTATAATGTATATTCAGTTTTCCAGATGTTTCATCAGAACTTCCATGTTTCTTCTCTAAGTACATATGTTGGTGGACATTTGCCCATTAACATCAGTGTACTTGGAGAACTGTAGGAAAGTGCTTCTGATATTTTCTTAAAAACCAAATACACATTATGCACATATAAGTGAGATTTGGTATTCAGGAATGTGATGGGTGGTGCACACATATATTACTGAACCCTAACCCTAAACCTTGATCTGTAAACCATAAACCTTAATCTAAAAACCCTTATCCCTTATTCCTAAATGATAAACCCTAACTTCTAATCCCTAAATCCACTCATGTAAACCCTAAACCCTAATACATGTTTTCTCTTTGATTATAAAATGGATACATCATGGATGTCCATTCCAAGTCGTTGCACCCCCGAGTTTATTACTAGTCTTGATCAATTTGTAAGATTTTTGGAGGAACATAGGAAATGACCTAGAGATAGGTTCTATTGTCCATGTAGGTGTTGTATTAAAACCTTGAAAGTTGACATTGTTGATGAAATAAAAAGTCATGTAATGTGCAATGGGAATGTACAGGGCTATACAAAATGGTACTGGCATGGAGAGATTCTGACCATATGATCAATAGATGTCAATAGTAGTACCTATGTTGAAGTAGAAATTGCCATTGATGATTTAGATGTGAACGAACCGATTCAGATAGACATGGTTGATGCAATGCTATATAGTTTGGGGTAGAACACACCAACCCACCTTCCTTATTTAGAAACATTATCATGATGTTGAGAGACCATTATACAAAGGTTGTACTAAGTTTATTGTTGAGTTTTGTATTCAGATTGTATACTCCGAAGGCTAACAATAGATGGAGAGACAAAAGCTTCATGTCATTGTTGTCTTTGTTGAAATAAATTCTTCTTGAAGGAGATAATCTTCAAATCTCAACATACAAATTAAAGAACATGTTATGCCCAATGGGTATGTAGTCTAAGAAGATACATGAATGCCCAAATGATTGTTTGTTATTTCAAAAGGACTTTGTTGATATGAAGATTTTCCAAAATATGGTGTGTCAAGGTATAAAATGGCAACTTCGGGGAAGTCCAAAACTATCTCTTATGCGAAGGTTATGTGTTATATACCTATATTACCATGGTTTCAATGCTTGTTTTCCAATCCCATGGATGTAGAGAATTTAAGTGGGATGTAGAGGTAAATAAAAATAATGATGGGATCCTACGACATGCATCTGATTCCCCATAGTGGAAGACTATTGATTTATTATACCCAAAATTTGGTGAAGAAGTTAGGAATGTAGGACTTGGGCTTTATAACAATGGGATGAGTCCATAAAACACATTAAGAAACCAACATAGAACTTGACCTATTATGATTGTTATATACAATCTTCCTCCTGGATTGTATATGACAAATAAGTACATTATGTTATGTTGCTATCAGGCCCTAAACAACTTGGAAATGACATCAATGTTTATCGTGAACCTCTTATTGATAACTTAAAGAAACTTGTTACACATTGTCTAGAAAGGAGAAGAAAACTTTTTGTGAGTGATTGCTTAATGTTAAGGTACCACAAGGATACTCTTTCAATATTCATAGATTGGTATCAATGAAGGATCTAAAGCTGATAAGTCTTGAATCTCATGATTGTTGCACTCTAATGCAACTTTGTTAATGGGAATTCAATCTATACTGATGAAGCATGTAAGGCTTGCAATCACAAGTCTTTGTTTCTTCTTCAACACCCCATAAGCCAAATTATTGATCTTGAGAATATCAATAAGTTGTAAAGAGAAGTGGTTGTTACCCTATTCCAACTTGAGATGTATTTTCCTCCTTCATTCTTTGATGTCATGGTTCATATTGTGTCCATCTGACTTGGGAAGTGAAAATGTTCAAAACCGCAATCGGCCTGAAGGAAGTATTATTGAGGATTTCATGGTCAGGGAGGTAATGGAGTTTTGCAATGAAATTTTGATTTGTAATGAAGCTCATGTAAACGACAATAATATTGAGGACTATTTTGATAGAGGGATTTTAGGAGAAGAGTGAAAATAATCTGTCATGAATTGTGGGAACAAAACACTTGTATATTTTACACAACATCGATGAAGTGAGTTGTAATATCAACAAACATACCAATTTCATCAAGAAAAAATATCCTCGATCCAATTCATGGTGGCTTGCTAGACAGCATAACAAGACATCTATTATGTGGTTTGAGGATAAAGTCTTTATCAACTATCTCGAACACCAATTAAGGTTTCTGGAAATATCAAATGCCTCTCCTTTAAGACAAAAATGAATGTTATGTCTTATGAAGGTTTTGAAATAAATGGATTTTCATATTACATAAAGTGTCAAGATGACAAGAGTGTTGTCCAGACAATGGGGTCACCCTTCGATCTTCGTCATTATATTTTTCTAGGGCAAAGCAAAAGTGTCCATGTGAAGCTAAGATGTCATATTACAGTGTCATTGAAGACATTAGGGAGTTTGGCTACATAGATTTCAGAGTTCCGATTTTTAAGTGTAATTGGGTTGATAACAACAAGGAGTTGTAGTGGATGCATTGGGTTTCAGATTAGTGAATTTTGAAAAGATTGGCGGGAAGGGTAAACCATTCATAATGGCATCACAAGTAAAGCAAGTATTTTATATCAATGATCATGTAAACAAAAAATGGTTGGTTTTTCTTCATAGTAAAAGGTAGTTCATTGATGATGATATAGATGAAGAAGAATACTATGACAAGTATGATGACTCCCATCCATTTTCACTTGGCATGTCAACACCAAATATTGAAGCTGACACTGACTTATGTATGTGCAGAGATCACACCAAGAGAATGTTAATCAATATAAGATCCAAATACTAGAGGCATGCTTTTATTTTTTTAAATGTTAGATAAGCATTTTACATTCTTTACCACTTATATATTATTGTTTGACTATTTTTGATATGACATTATTTCTGGTGATGTCTGACCATGAGTTTGATGATCATGATTGTGATTACCATGAGGATGAGCACCCTGACACTACTGTAAGTTGTATTGTTTTATTACATAGATGTGCATTTACAATGTCTATCTTTTTGTATAGTTTTATCACATTTAAGTTAGATCTTTTTATGATGTATGTGTGCTTTATGTCAATTTTAGCATGAGGATGTGAGCCCTCAGGATCTTGCTGAGCTTGATGCGCAATATCGTAAGCGTGCAATGATATGAGGCATCACCATGATGAAAAAGTTACTAGAGTACGTGGGTAACAAACCGAAGTTAGTTGTTGAGTTTGATAACAAAGCAAAACATGTTGGGAAGAACCACAATTCTTTTTTTTCATATATAGGGGTTCTGACTCATACTAGATCGAATGTAAATGTAGAATCTTGGCATCAAGTTGATCAAATCAAGAAAGACTAGATATGGAAGGAACTATGTGTGAGATATTATCATAGTCATTCTATTTTTAAAGAAATTTATAATTATGTTTTCAAGAATAGTCCATTATGTATATGGTGTCTTTTGTAGAGCATATTGAACTGGATGAAAAATAGCATCGTAAAAAGGTGATGTGATGATGTGGTAGGGCACTGAGGAATTACAGGACAAATCTGACAAGAGAATACAAACGAAATGTTAAGAAGAAGAAGAAGTCAACCACTAAGCAATGGAACTATCTTGACCCAATTGTGTGGAAGATGTTTGTTGCTAAGAGACAAACCAACGAATTCAAGGTATTAAGCCTCACTCCTCATGTTGAATTCATTATATTACATAAGTAACATATGGTTAGAAGTGGCTGACCAAAAAAATACATATGGTTTGGAATAACCAGATTATAAGCAATGGTCAAAGAGAAAGGCATGCAAAGAATGTGTGTAACCACACGATGGGTCCAGTTGGACATGCACATCTTTGCCAAAAGCTATTGCATGTGTATTCTTTTAAAAAGAATCCTACTGTTAGGACTAATGAGTCCTCTACTATTATTGAAGCTCTACTTCTCCATGATATATAGACAATAGGGAGGAAAACCAAATTTGGAGAAATATTCAACCCCACAACTATTGAGGTGGCTGCAAAAATGGAAAACTCAACTCTCATTGAAATTAGTATTGATGCTTGTTATGCTTTACTTACCAATTAACAATGATGATGACTAGCGAGAGTTCCATGAGAAAAGAAAACAAGGCAAGTTCATCCCTTAGTGTACAAGGGATGAATTGATAATTTCTATAGCTAACCCAGAGCATCATGGGCGTGTTAGGGTTGTTGGCATTGGTATCGATATAAGAGCCTATTTTGGACCATCAGAGCATAAGTACAAAGGGGGACTCTTAGAAAAAGGCAAAAGAGCTAATTATAAAGGGTATAGTGGAAGTAATGAGCAGGTATTAGTCTTCTCAAACTGTACATGTAGCCCCCACTCTTCATACGAGGTGGAACCTACTACAACTGAGGTGGTTAGAAGTAATCCAATTGACCCACCACCTAGCATGCCCGTCAAAAATATTTTTATGACATAGTAATCTTTCAGAATGATTTATATAATATGTTTGAGTTTAGGTATATATAACACTCTATGCAAATTTGTAGGGGTTGAGGCCATTCCATCTTAAATTACAATAATATGTCATTGCACTAGGTGAGTCTTAACCATGCCTTGAAGGTGACATGATTCATGATACATTACTACCCGCAGATGTGGTTCACGTGATGTTGAGGCTTGTCTAAGATGCTTGGAAGAAGACTACACTGCCATATGACCACCCCAAAGCATGAGAGGATAGATGAAGTAGAAGGTGGTGTGGTCGTGTGGCCCAAAGTAGGAGTCGTCTATACTAATGTATGCTAAATTTACATTAGATTTTATCTTTATATACATGACACCATTGATATGAGATTAAATATATGTAGGACATAGCGTGTAAGAAACCACTTATAGCTCATCCTCCACCTCCACCTCCTCCTCAATTACCTAGTTGGATTATGAAGGACATATTCGACTTGCTAGGTCCTCAGTGCATGGGTATGGCAGTACAGATAGGAAAACATGAAGAAGGGTCACCTATGATGGTCCATATTAAGGAGGATGTTGTAGGTCAACCTCATTATACTAGTATATTTTTGAAAGATGTTTACTTACGCTAGGTTGAATACATCTATTATAGAACTTTGGATATGGTAAGATATTATATAGCCAAATACCTCATTACATATATATATATATATATATATATATATATATATATATATATATATATATATATATATATCTTCGTTACCCATGTGGGTAACTAAGATTCACTACCCGTGCATCAATTTTGTAATGGGATGACACATATATGTAATGAAACAACCAAAATTGTAATACAAAAACTCATTTTGTATTACAACGTTGTTATAGTAATAAATATATATTTATTACTGTAACAACATTGTAATACAAAATGAGTCATTGTATTACAATTTCGGTCGTCTCATTACCAATTTGGTTTGTCTCATTACAAATGCATACCTTCCTAGTACAAAATTGATGCACGGGTAGCGAAGATATACCGATATATATATATATATATATATATATATATATATATATATATATATATATATATATATATATATATATATATATATATATATATATATATACATCATATCTATTTTGTACCCTCTTACATAGGGTATGTACAAAGTTTATACTGCCCCATGTGGCATTACTAGTTCCATCATTGATAATCTTTGTAATTAAAGACCATGCATCCGCCATCCAATATTGTTCTACTTCATTTAAATATTATGGTAAAAAGATAAAAAGTGTGATGTTGGCCTCATACAATGTTGGGTAGGTTTACTTACTCTGCTTATAATTTTAACTTAAGAATTACATTTCATTGTAGATTTGAGTTTTATTTTGTTTACCTTCTTTTCATTCAGGAATAACCATTGGGTGTTATTGGTAATTATCCCCCGTAATGCTAATTGTGTATTATCTAGATCCTAAGTGTGACAAAGTAGACAGTGTGGGACACAAATTGAAAAAGACATTAATCACGTCAGTAAATTTTTATATTTATATACATTAACATATATTATTACATTACTATTTACTAATGAAATTTAATGTGTTAAATTAAAAGATCATGCTATAAAATATTTAAAAAAGGCTAGAGGTAAGTGGACAACAAAAAGAAAGCGATAGTTTGGAATAATAATTAGGTAGTTTTCTGACACAAATGCATATGTTTCTCCAACTATGCTACTTTTACCTAATAACAGTTTAGGTGTTGAAATTTTTAGTGTCCTGTCCAAGACAATAGTTGGGCATACAGATACTACGTGATCCATTATATGGACATGATTGTCATATATGGGACAGAAGACATAAAACACATAGAAAATGTAATCTATATATTTAGTCTTGATCATCATAAGTATATAGTTTCTTTAGATACTATGAAAATATCAAACTTTTGAATTATGTGCATCATTATCTTTGTAGGTGTTCAAAAAAAAACTTCTATACAATGGAAAATCTAGATGACATATGTTACAACCCCAATTTCTGTGTTCTTTTGGTAAGAAATGCAATTTTCTCTTATTAAAGAGATATGAACAAATAACGAGGGGGATTGTTTGGAATGTATGAGTTTCATTTGGAATGACCTTGCTTGTTTGTTTTGTGGGCCTTGTTGGCTATTGAGCCCAATACCAAGAAAAATAAAAGTAAAAGAAAAAGTAATTTAATTAATAAAAGGAATAAGCAAGAAAGAGAGCAAAGAATAAGAGAAAAAGGAAAAGGAATATTTTCCTAAAATGGGATTGCGTGCCTTTATGGATACATTGAAAGAGAGATAAAATAAAATAGTCGAGACTTTAATAATAAGATTATTGAGTAAGGACCAAGTAATTATATTTCTTCCTTAATAGCAGTTAGATTGCCAATAAAGTTCTAAAAAGGTGAGGGAGTTGGACGAATCCATGAAAAAGGGAAAGAGTAATTATTCTTTTCATGAAATACATGTATAAGGTAGGTTGGAGAGATCGCTAGTTAATGATGACTAAACAACTTTTCATCCAAGTAAATCATGGAAGGGTGAAACACATGTTTCCTCCCTGTGCCTTCCTCTTTGCCTTCCTTTTCTTTCCTTGTAGTGATCATTAGGGTTTGATCCAAGGATCTGGACATATATATTAGAACATAGGTAGTTCTTCCGATCACTAAGAACACATGCTCACAGCCTCAATAGCGGGGAACCTCTGCTAAGAATCCACCTTCAGAACCCTCCTACCCCCTATGTCTCTCCGTCCTTCCACTTACTTGGACAGAGTTATAGATGAGGAAAATAAATGGTGGCCTGGTCTTTGGAACGACGCGGTAGGGATCTGTAGATAGAAGACTAAATAGGTGGCAACAAAGAAGCTTTGGGACTCCTTTTTCCCCTACTATCTCGATCCTCCTCTGAAGACCTGCAACATGCTTGTCCATCACATATCTAAACAATGCCTTGGTCGTTCTGTGAGGAAGGGCTTCACCTCAAGATGCTGCTTTCTGGAGTGCGCTGCCGGCTATTGGGAACGCCGCGGCCAGTGGCGCCCAGCCACGAGACCAAAAGGGTCCTTTACTACAGCAATTCTCCAAGTTAGGCAAGTTGCACCTTCTCTGTACCTTCCAGGATGCCTGGTGCTTCTGAATATTGGGTCGAGTGAAAGAGCGTGAAGGAGGAGAAGGATATGGTGCGGAGGAGATGAGGACCGTGAGGCACAATGCCACCATCGGCGATGTGGATGCAGTGCGGAACAGAGTCGTGCGTCATGAGGAAGGAGGAGAGGAAGGGGCAAATGACTAGAACAGCCTTGAAAGGACAACGTTAACACAGGGGCAGGAGCATCTTTCTACCAGTTTGGCCAGCCTAAATAAAAGAAAAGAAAAAATCAAGTAAGTGCTGACGTGTCAACTCCTTATTGGCCTAGATACAATTAAGTTCAATTAATCGTAGAAAATGATCTATAACTCGGATTGGGACACATAATATATGTATTGTTCTTAGAAAAATGAGAGGAATTCATTAAAAATAGTTTTATAGGATAACTCCTCTTTTTGATCGAAAAGTAGTGTAACTTATCAACTTTATTGAATTAAAGATTAAGAAACCCTATTTGGAGATGATTAATGTATTTAGTAGGGTTTAATGGATGATTAAAATTGATATTAACCTGTTAATTGTAAAAAGGTATATTGAGAACAAAAAGGTTGAACTTAGCACATAATTTGTTTAATTTTGAAATTCATGTACATAAATATGCTTTAATGGGCCTTGAAACCCTAATATTAGTAAATGTGACTCATAATGGTTTTAATTATTCAAAAATGTGAATAAAGTTGATATATGATAATTCCAAGTTATTTCAAGTATAAAAGTTCCTAATTGTGGATAAATACCCTTAATGTAGTCATTAGGGTTTTCTAATGGATAAAGGTAGAATTAACGACGAATAGAGTTCATATGTGAATTAGACCATAATGAACTATGAATTGATGATAAATGAGAATAATGATCTTTTCATGGATTAAAAGGATAAAAATGGTAGCTTTAATGTAAAAGAGGCTTAATGGACTTAATTGGTGGTTAATTATGATTTTTTGATATCAGGGTTATATGTTGTTAAGAGATAACCTTAATATCTTTCGTGTAGAATAAATGAGATAATTAGGGTTTGTGAGTAATGGTGTAAAATTAGGGTTTAAAATAGTAAAAATGAAATGAAACCCTAATTGCAATGGAAACCCTAAAAATGGACTAGAAACCCTAGGAAACGAGCTAGGTTTAATAGATCTTGATGACATGAGTAATAAAAGGGATTGCATGATTATTTCAGGATCTTGTTGTATGTGCTTGCTTGCTTGGATTTCTTACTTGCATGGAATATTTCTATCTCAAATCATCAATTCAAGTATGTGGTTATGCTTATGGATACTCGCTTTAGCTTCATGGCGATTCCGGAACATTTTTATCGGTTGCTTGAAAATAACTGCTTCGATGACTTTTATTTCATGCAACTATAAAGTGACTATAATTATCACTATAAATATATATATATATATATATAACCGGCTTAGATTCGGATCCTCCTCTATGGCTTTACAAATGCTAAAAAGGGTAACCTAGAGTAAGGTCTAGGCTATCATGAGTAAGAAATTGGGCTACCCACGTGTAGTGCCATGAGACTCGATAGCACTCCATGAGTTAAGGAGTGGGCTACCTACGGGTAGTGCCATGTGACTCAACCCTAGAAACTAATTCACCAGTCAGGTAGGATCATGAGGGGTTTAATGGGGATCTACCATAAGGAAGGTAGAATCTAGGTCTACTGCAGGGACAGCGCAGAGGATAGGATATGTGTGGATTGCGTAGTTATATTTAAAACATAAAGTTGGTTGTTAAACTGTAATTGATTGCAATATGTTGTTATTAATTGTACGATTATTATTTCCCCCACATACCAGCTTATGCTGACCGACGTTTTTTTTCTTCAGCATTTTTAGGTGCAAGTGAAGAGAACAAACAATAAAGTGGCATATGTGGAATTAAATATGAATTAAAGTACAAAAGAGGAATAGCTAGAATAGAGTCTGAATGTGGATAGAAGTAGATATCCAAGTTTTTGAAAAAGGTATGCAAAGTTAAATTTTATTACAGCCTTTCAATTTGGTTTAGTAGAATTTGATAATTATTATTAATTATTTGTTGAACCTTTGATCCAGAAATTGGGATAACAACTCTGACCTCTTGGTCTCCCTTAATTGGGGGTTACTGGGGGGTGGGGTCGTTACAATTGGTATCAAAGCATATGTTCCTCATTTAATCTTTAATAATTATTAAATTTTACAAACTCTGTAGAACCCAAGGGAGTTATTAGAGAAATTTTCGAAAGACACAGGTGTCTAGAAAAGGATCACGTCTGGGGGATGGCAAGATTTTCCTCCGCACCGCTAGTCAGAATATGAGGACTCCCGGATTAGTGTGACTACCTGGCCAATGTCTCAGGATTTGACTAGAAATAAGATACCTTTAGGACTCTCTCATCTTCTTCATCTCTTCTCAACTCAAATGTTGTTAAGGATTAGGGTTTTCTCTCTTTTCCTCACCCTCTTGAGGTATGGGTAAGGCTGAAAAGGTTTAAGAAATCCTCCACCAAATTAATGAAAAATTTGTAAATAAGATGTCATGGACATAAGCTTAATAGATTAAGCATAAAAGAATAGATACATGATTAGGTCGTATGACATAAGTTGTCATGCCCTCAGTAGAGACCTGTGGCTAGACCTTCTTGTCAGGAGGATAAGGAAAGATAGTTACTTTTGGAGGTAGAGATCTCCATTGCAGGTAGAGACCTGGGACATCCTCTGACGATGATGTGAACCCTAACCCTAAGTGAAGGTTAGAGTGAGAGATGACATGATGACTTAGATGTCATGGTTTACCAAGTGTTTGGATGGACATGCCTTTGGATGTCTTATGAGCCATTAGAGGTTGGATAACCTAGTACCTTTAATGACCTAACCCTGGAAAAGGGGTCGTGCATATTAGAGTGAGGGGTATCTCCTTCAATGATGAGGTTAGAGAAGAACCTATAGAAACCCTATGGGCTTATATGAGCATGGCTTAGTATGCACAGAGTACGTCAGTAGTGCTGACAGTAGGCTAAAACCCTGACCATGAGAGTATGATGAATATCTTGTAAGGTAAGCTTAAAGAGCTATGGATAATCTTGGGCAAACATAAGTTGAACATAGGCATCACCCACGTAGGGGTATGCTTGTGAGCTTGACCCATCTTCATGAAGAGAGGACCTCTAGTAGTAAGGTTGGTTGTAGGGTTAGCTCTAGAGAGATAGAGTAGGACCCAAGCAAGAAGGTTGGAAGCCTAGACTTTGAGATATGAGGATAAGTGGGGAGTTGAGGATGATGCAACCTAAGTGGACGTTTGTGGTTGCCTCATGCATGATCCCTGGAGGTTGATAATGACTTGGTTTCCATGAGAGGAACCAAACCCTAGAGAGAGGATGAGTCTACTTGTGGTGACCCTGACTTTTGGGATTAGATACCCAATATAGCATTTGAGGGACATAAATATTCTATACATAGTTGACCCTAAAATTAAGAATTTCTTATTCAATTATGGATTCTTGTCACCCAAAAGTGTATGACGAGATGCAATTGATGACTATCATATCACATTGAGTGCATTTAGGAGGAGTTTCTTCTGTTAATTGAATTGAGAACTTACAAGGTTAAGCATCCATTTAGTGATCTATATGAGTAGTGAAGTGATCCAATTGAGTAATTTATTTATTGATTGAATAACATTTTTTTGGGATCAAACTAGGCATAGACCAACAATAATGGATAATGAAGGGATGGTTAAAAGTTTCATAGACTTTAAATGATTCATGTGAGATAAATGTTGTTTGAATTGATGTGTTAATTAATAAGGTTTGAGCTGATTTTTGACCTAAGTTTGTTTCTATATAAATATCAACATTGCCATAAGTGACGACTGCATGTGAATTAGATTTGACAAATTGTGGGGGTGGAGACTTTGTTTTCCACTTCCAATTCTCTCAGAACTGACTTCAATATAGGTTGTGAGCTCCTTGGGCCAACTAACCCAATTGGTTAGGTTTCTTCAGAGGAGTGAGTTGTACATAATGACCCTAAGCTTGTGGGACGTTGAGGCAAGGTGAGGGAAAGCGACAGCCTCCAACTTCTCCTCCTCCTCCTTTCTCCATTTTCTACCTGCAGTAGTCATCCCTAAAGATCGAAGAGGAACTATTGCTTCTAATCTCCCTGACCTATCTAGATTGGAGGCTCGGCGGTGGTGTGTTAGAGATTCCAAGGAGTCCGACTCCCACAACGCAATGTAGGTAGGTTGCCTACGCCTCCAATGATCCATAGCCGGAGCTCCTATGTCCATCACAGATCGCAGCATCTGCAACCCTCTACTACCACGTCCCCTTTCACCTCTTTCTAGGATGGGGTACCGACGAAGGAGGAGGATCTTCTCCAGCCCTTATCCCTCAGTGGAGAGACCACAAGATTGCAGCTTCAGTGTGCCCAAGGGCATCCATCATGGCGATAGCACTAGAGCCATAAAGCCCCCCCCCCCCCGCGCGTGCGTAAACTGACCACATGTCCCTCAATCAGGACCCGAGTCACCTCTCTGGAGTCCAAGATGGAGCCTACTGAAGATTATGGTTGCGGCGGCGCCCAACTAGACAGCCAACAATATGGTTGACTCCTCTCTGTTGGTGTTGGAGCAGCCGTAGGTGAGCTTGGTGATCCTATGAAAAAGAATCTGAACGTTCCAGACTACGAGGAGGAGTCGACCTTGTGATGTCTTGCCTTGCCACGACCATGGCGGCAGGGAGCAGTACATGCGAGTGCCAACAGAAGATGGGGGAGGATGCGAGAACACATGTGTCACATGGGAGAGGGAACTGTCTAGGGTGGGTATCCGGGTCAAAACCTTGGCACATCCAACCTAGAATCCGGCTCTCACTCATAAATAGGTAAGATTTTACTCTAAATTTCAAAAAATATCTCGAACTTGCATAATTGATAGAAAATAGATCCTTTATCCAATAAATACCCATAAAATATCCCTAGATTCAAAAAAACATCCCTTATATTACTGGACCCTTAGATCAGTCTTTTGATGAAATCCAAATGTATGTTTATAATATAAATAATAATGATTCTTTTAGAATGTTTTAAATGGTATAATTAGGATATGATCAATATTAAATCTGAGAAAAATATTGTTAAGCTCCAATATTATTCTAAAACTAATGATGAAGCCTGATCTAATTATTTAGCCAATGTATCATGTATCTTCTTATTAAATCAAGATTATATGCTTTTGGTCTCATATTAATTCTAGAAATCTGTAAAATCATCAGAAAAATACGAAAATTGGGTCAAACCTAAGTAAGGACCTTTAGATCAGTACAAAAATATCATAAATCAGTTAATTACAGTATGAACCTAGGTTTAGTTAAACCCAAATTTGGACCTAAAATACCTATAATATGATGAACAATCATTGATGATGATTAATTGTTATTAATCAGGTGATGACCAGATATCTAGATGATCAATAATTATTAGGAATCTCTGAACTCAGGTACGTGGGTTTATTTAATTATATGACTATGGTTTTCTTACTTACAATCATGATATGTATGTATGCTCTCTTCTATTTGCAAATATTGGATGTAGTATTTCTAAGTAGTATTCGTTGTTTTGCCACTTGAAAACATAAATTATGAATAGATGTTTTGTAATTATTTAAGGTGTTCATTATCCCCCTTATGAGGGAATGGATTAATGTTGACTAGTAAACCTCCCTAGAGCACACGGTGTATGGGGAGTTTCCCTTGAGTACTTGGTATACGTGGATGGGCCCAATATTTATGTTTTGGTACTAGTCCACCTTGATAATGCAACTCATCTAGGAAAATGACTTAAATTGGCATATTTCATTTTATAAAGAAATGTTTTCTATGATTTTCTTTCCTTCTGCAAATCTTTTCAAATTATGAAAACCATAAATATGTGTATCTTTTTACCCATGTACTCGACTCCTTGTGTGTTGATTTGTTGTTTCATGTATGTTTTAGGTTCAGAGATAGCATGGGATAAAAGAACGAGATGTGAGCAGTTGTACAAGTTTACCTATTGTGTTAAGATCCTGGTTAGCATACATGTTCATAGACTTATGTAAAATTTTCTCTTCAATGTGAAAATGTAATCTGTAATAGTTCATGTTATAATTAATATTCATGTTGAATGTTGAGTATGGTTTGGTTGTATGTTCATGTATGCACAAATTTCTTCCGCAATGCACTCTGAGACAATTGATTAACGTTTTCAGATTTTGTCTTCCCATCTCCATGGGGTTTTGAGAAGGTGAAAAACTAAGGACATTACAGTTGGTATCAGAGCATGAACAATAGCTACAGCTGACAATTGCACCATGAAACATAAAAACTAAATTTCACCTTTCACATTAAACCCTAGAAACTTAGTAAGTTGTTCTATAGGAATAAGGTTTGACTTAGCCTCTAAGTTAGAACCTAGATGTTTGAGAACTAGGTTTAGACAAGAGTGAGAAACCCTTTTCATATAGAGCTCATATGTATTGGGTAGCTACACTAGTCTACACTGTGTTCTCACCATTTCACTAGGTTATAGGGCACTAGACTATCTACTGTGTGTGGGACACTCGGTTTTGCTGATTTGGTTTTGTTTTCTAATCGACTCAAGCCGTGAGTGTTTTCTTTGACGTCTTCTTTCTCGGAGAAAAACTATATAATATTTTACAATATATATGTAAATATAAAAATGTGTCCCTCACACTGTATAGTAGTTAGTATTCATGCAACCTATGTGAAAGGGAGTGACATCAGTCTAGAAGATAGAGTAGTCTAGATTAGATGTCTAGAGCCTTATCAAGATATGTGATACATAGAGTAGATGATAGAATGATAGTTGAAATAAGCATGTGAAATCTTATCTATGTTTGATCTATGATGGTATAAGTTTCCTTATTAAGGTTTAAGTTGTATACTTGTTGAATCCAATTTTGTAGAATTTATACAAAATCTCGATGATGAAAGTACATTTTCTTTCTTACTTAAGATGAGCTAAGTTAAGATAACGTTGAATATGCATGAGCCTCAAGATCTTTTACAAAGGAGGACCTCTAGTATTAGGACAAGATATGTGGTGAGCTCTAGAGAGAGTGAGACCCACAAGGAGAGGGTCATAGGACCTACCCTAAGATATATGTGAAATTACGTGTCCTAAGTTAGGTTACTCCTGAGTATATGAGTCGATTCCTTTTGCATGATTCAATCATATATGTGAAAGTAGGGTAAAAAAATGATCGATAGGTGACTCATAATGAGAAAGTAAACATTTTTGATTGAGTTAGGTCCTATCTTGAGTGACATATGTTTGTGAATTTCATCATTTGCTGCAAATGAGGTGATATATGAACTCTGGTTCTGAGAGTAAAGTGCCTTGTGCATAATATACTCATAAATGTTGCTCCACTTCTCTTTATTAATTAATGATACTAGAAACCTCACTTGAGCTATATAGATGATTTATATATGGGGAGTCACTCATATAAGCTTAACCTATTCTATATTCCCTCCCTATATCATACATGTTACATTGAAGTTTGAAATCATGATAAGCTTGACTTAGTATATTCTCTCTCCCTTCATATGAAACATGAAAGACATAAGTTTGAAATCATAATTTTGAAATAGAGAAATCTTTGAATCATTGATACATTATCACAATATAGTGCTTAATCCCAATCCTTATAAATCTAAGCTTCTAGTATGATAATAACTCTCACACAATACGGTGAAACCCTAATGTTCAAGCATGTTAAGTAAGCCCTTCTCAAGTAACGAAATCCTAGTATCAAAGACGAAGAAAAAAATCCCCTCTAATGCTGAAATCTTCATAAGATGTTGATCAAAACCACATTAATGATGTTAAGTTAATCTTACCAGTATATAATGGCTTTTATTCTTGACATCACCTTGTATGACTTAGTCGGGTTGAAAGATGAAACCTTAAACAATGCCTTCTCAACTTCACATGTATGAATAAAACCCAATTTTAAGGGAGATAGAGGGATCTATATCCTAAAATAGAAGAAGGTAAAGTCATGACCAAGACAATAAATGATGCTTCAACTTATATAAGGTGGGGTAGGTACACCTTCAATGCCCTAATTCCTAAGTTGATAACTTAGGGTACATCTATAACTATGATAGACTTGGCACCCAAAAAGCAGCGACTATATGAAACTATGTGTTACGACCCCACCTCCCGGTAACCCCCAAATTAAGAGAGACCTGAAGGTCAGAGCCATTATTCAATTAACAGGATCAGAGGTTCGACAAATAGTCAATTACAATTATGAAATTCTACTAACTAACTGGAATTTGGTATGAAATTAAAACTTTACTTACCTTTGAAAACCTCAGAAATCTATCTATCCTGGTCTTTAATTATTCTATCTAATCCTCATTGCACTTTATATATTTTTCCGCAATGTGTCACTTTACTATTTGTTCTTTCAATTGTTGTTCCTAAAACGCCGACAAACAAAATGTCGGTCAGTATATCAAAGTATACTGTATGTGGGAACAACCAAAAATCTTGCAAATATGGCTAACAATTTAATAATCACAATCAAACGAATTTAACAAGCCAATTTACAAGTTTCCGTATGACATTCTCCACCGCTTTTGCCCTAACCCTGGCATACCCACCTTAGGGTGCCCTTTTCCAATGACTTAAGGCCACCTTCTCAATCCTGAGCTTGGTGCCTGGGGGTCACCACTCATGGTGCCCACTAGTCATGCAATATCATAGGCCACCTTCTCAATCCCGAGCTTGGTGCCTGGGGTCACTACTCAAGGTGTCCATTGGTCTACCCATCTAGGCCTAACCTTTGGCATCATCCATTAGGGTGGCATGTAGGTGTGAGAATACATACTTCTATTATCAATGTGATAATCATAGTAAATTTATGATTTGCAAGTATGAACATCCAACTGATAATATGCATTCAATGTGGTTAACCATCCGGAAAATCCTCGAGAAACTAAGGCGGTTATTCATAATTAACCACATACCTGATCCAGAGCAACTTGATTGTCCAAGCAATAAGGATAAAGAATAAATCAACAAGCAATCAACAATATCCTGAAATTAATGCATACGATTCAAGTGTTATAGTTTATCCAGAACATTCTAAAGCTAGACTTGGATTCCACCTTAGGCTTTCTAGACCACATTAGGGTTTTATTAGGGTTTTTGCCTTCATAACACTTTTATCATATTAAATGCTCTCTTAGTTCATAAACCCTAATTTCAACATCATAAGCCCAATTAAAGTTGATTATTTCTCTTTTATACCAAAACTACCTTCTTTATCCTTTTAAGTTATTTCAAGGTCATTAGACTCAATTATTGCCTTTAGTTTCTTTCGGATTAACAACTCATAATTCATGGTGGTCTAATTCCCATATGAACTCGATTTGCCATTAATTCCACCTTTTATTCATGAGAAAACCCTAATTACCACCTTTAGGGTATTTATCCACAAATAAAAGGTGGAATTAATGCCAAATTGAGTTCATATGGGAATTAGACCATCATGAATTATGAGTTGTTAATCCAAAAGAAACTAAAGGCGATAATTGAGTCTAATGACCTTGAAATAACTTAAAAGGATAAAGAAGGTAGTTTTGGTATAAAAGAGAAATAATCAACTTTAATTGGGCTTATGATGTTGAAATTAGGGTTTATGAACTAAGAGAGCATTTAATATGATAAAAGCGTTATGAAGGCAAAAACCCTAATAAAACCCTAATGTGGTCTAGAAAGCTTAAGGTGGAATCCAAGTGTAGCTTTCGAATGTTCTGGATAAACTATAACACTTGGATCGTATGCATTAATTTTAGGATATTGGTGATTTCTTGTTGATTGATTCTTTATCCTTATTGCTTGGGCAATCAAGTTCCTCTAGATCAGGTATGTGGTTAATTATGAATAACCACCTTAGTTTCTCGAGGATTTTCTGGATGGTTAACCGCATTGAATGCATATTATTAGTTAAATGTTCATACTTGCAAATCATAAAGTCACTATGATTATCACATTGATAATAGAAGTATGTATTCTCGCACCTACATGCCACCCTGGTGGATGATGCCAAAGGTCAGGCCCAGATGGGTAGACCAATGGACACCTTGAGTAGTGACCCCAGGCACCAAGCTCGGGATTGAGAAGGTGGCCTATGATATTGCATGACTCGTGGGCACCATGAGTGGTGACCCCCAGGAACCAAGCTCGGGATTGAGAAGGTGGCCTTAAGTTATTGGCAAAGGGCATCCTAAGGTGGGTATGCCAGGGTTAGGGCAAAAGCGGTGGAGAATGTCATACGGAAACGTGTAAATTGGCTTGTTAAATTAATTTGATTGTGATTATTAAATTGTTAGACATATTTGCAAGATTTTTGGTTGTTCCCACATACCAGTATACTTTGATATACTGACCGACGTTTTGTTTGTCGGCATTTTAGGAACAACAATTGAAAGAACAAACAGTAAAGTGACACATTGCGGAAACAAAAATAAAGTGCAAGGAGGATTAGATAGAATAATTCAAGACCAGGATAGATAGATTTTTGAGGTTTTCAAAGGTAAGTAAAGTTTTAATTTCATACCAAATTCCAGTTAGTTAGTAGAATTTCATAATTGTTATTGATTATTTGTCGAACCTTTGATCATGTTAATTGAATAACGGCTCTGACCTTTGGGTCTCCCTTAATTGGGGGTTACCGGGAGGCGGGGTCGTTACAATTGGTATCTGAGCCAATTCCCCTCTAGTAGGTGGGGCCCACATGGGCATGGCATGCCAGTCTTGAGCCGTGCGGTCCAGGCATGTAGGAAAGGGATGTCCATAGTTGACGTAGCCACCCTTGCGCTAGTATTCTGTGATCGGGAGCTGGGTGTCCATGGGCCATTGTGGGTCTGCACTGAAATGGGGAAGAAATTATGAGGCCTTATAGTTGAGCCTTGACGAGGACGTCAAGAGTCTAAGTGGGGGAGATTGTAACATCCTAGGATTTGAGGCCTCAGATAAAACATTCTTAAAAGGAATGATTGTACTACCCATATCACCAAGGTGCACGTCCTTTTCCGGGAGCCCATCACTAAGAACTCCAAAGTTAAGCATGCTCAGCTTGGAGTAGTACTGGGATGGGTGACCTATCGGGAAGTTGATCCTGGCTTGCACATGAGTGAGGAAAAAGCATGCATTTAAGGCTAGTGGTGGTCTGTGGGGACAGTCGTCATTCCTGAAACCCTATTGGAGCCTTGGGCAGTGGGCCCAGGTGTTACACTATGCCTCTTGATACCACCTTGAGTATAGGATCAATTGAATTTCGAGGATGAAATTCTATATAAGATGGGGTGAATGTGGTGACCCTAACTTTTGGGATTAGATACCCAATATAGTATTTGAGGGACATAAATGTTCTATACATAGTTGACCCTAAAATTAAGAATTTCATATTCAATTATGGATTCTTGTCACCCAAAAGTGTATGAAGAGATGAAATTGATGACTATCATATCACATTGAGGGCATTTAGGAGGAGTTGCTTTTGTTAATTGAATTGAGAACTTACCAGGTTAAGCATCCATTTAGTGATCTATATGAGTAGTGAAGTGACCCAATTGAGGAATTTATTTATTGATTGAATAACATTTGTTTGGGCTCAAACTAGGCATAGACCAAGAATAATGGATAATGAAGGCATGGTTAAAAGTTTCATAGACTTTGAATGATTCATGTGAGATAAATGTTGTTTGAATTGATGTGTTAATTAATAAGGTTTGAGATGATTTATGACCTATGTTTGTTTCAATATAAATATCAACACTGCCATAAGTGACGACTGCATGTGAATTAGATTTGACATTATGTGGGGGTGGAGACTTTGCTTTCCACTTCCAATTACCTCGGAGCTGACTTCAATATTGGTTGCGAGCTCCTCGGGCCAACTAACTACTATCTTGCATACCAGGTCAGCACCCCAATTGGTTAGGTTTCTTCAGAGCAGTGAGTTATACATAATGACCCTAAGCATGCGGGATGTTGAGGCAAGGTGAGGGAAAGTGACAGCCTCCAACTTCTCCTCCTCCTCCTTTCTCCATTTTCTACCTGCAGTAGTCATCCCTAAAGATCGAGGAGGAACTATTACTTCTAATCTCCGTGACCTATCTAGATTGGAGGGTCGGAGGTGGTGTGTCATAGATTCCAAGGAGTCTGACTCCCACAACGCAATGTAGGTAGGTCACCTACCCCTCCTGTGATCCATAGCCGGAGCTCCTATGTCCATCACAGATCGCAGCATCTACAACCCTCTGCTACAATGCCCCCTTTCACCTCTTTCTGGGATGGGGTACCGACGAAGGAGGAGGATCTTCTCCAACCCTTATCCCTCGGCGGAGAGACCACAAGATCACAGCTTCAGCGTGCCCAAGGCCATCCATCATGGCAACAGTAGTAGAGGCACAGAGCTCCCCCCCTGCGTAAACCGACCACATGTCCCTCAATCAGGACCCCAGTCACCGCTCTAGAGTCCAAGATGGAGCCTACCAAAGATGATGGTTACAGTGGCGCCCAACTAGAAAGTTGACAATATGGCTGACTCCTCTCTGTTGGTGTTGGAGCGGCCGTAGGTGAGCTCAGTGATCCTATGAAAAAGAATCTGAACTTTCCAAACTACGAGGAGGAGTCGACCTTGTGATGTCCTGCCTTGCCACGACCATGGCGGCAGGGAGCAGTACATGCGGGTGCCTGCAGAAGACTGGGGAGGATGCGAGAACACGGGTATCACATGGGAGAGGGGACTGGCTAAGGTAGGTATCTGGGTCAAAACCTTGGCGGATCCAACCCAGAATCTGGCTCTCACTAATAAATAGGTAAGACTTTACTCTAAATTTCAAAAAATATCTTGAACTTACATAATTGATAGAAAATAGATCCTTTATCCAATAAATACCCATAAAATATCCCCAGACTCAACAAAACACCCCTTATATTACTGGACCCTTAGATCAGTCTTTTGAAGAAATCTAAATGTATGTTTATAATATAAATACTAATGCTTCTTTTATAATATTTTAAATGGTATAATTAGGATATGATGAATATTAAATCTAAGAAAAATACTACTAAACTCCAATATTATTCTAAAACTAATGATGAAGCCTGATCTAATTATTTTTCCAATGTATCATGTATCTTCTTATTAAATCAAGATTAGATGCTTTTGGTCTCATATTAATTCTAGAAATCAGTAAAATCATTAGAAAAATATGAAAATTGAGTCAAACCTAAGTAATGACCTCTAGATCAGTCCAAAAATATCATAAATCAGTTAAGGCCAGTATGAACCTAGGTTTAGTTAAACCCGAATTTGGACCTAAAATACCTATAATATGATGAACAATCATTGATGATGATTAATTGTTATTAATCAGGTGATGACCAGATATCTAGATGATCAAGAATTATTAGGAATCTCTAAACTCAGGTATGTGGGTTTATTTAATTATATGACTATGGTTTTCTTTCTTGCAATCATGATATGTATGTATGCTCTCTTCTATTTGTAGATATTGGATGTAGTATTTCTATGTAGTACTCGTTGTTTTGTCACTTGAAAACATAAATTATGAATAGATGTTTTGTAGTTATTTAAGGTGTTCATTATCCCCCTTATGAGGGAATGGATTAATGTTGACTAGTACACCTCCCTAGAGCACACGGTGTATGGGGAGTTTCCCTAGAGTACTCGGTATATGGGGATGGGCCCAATATTTATGTTTTGGTATGAGTCCACCTTGATAATGCAACTCATCTAGGAAAATGACTTAAATTGGCGTATTTCGTTTAATAAAGAAATGTTTTCTATGATTTTCTTTCCTTCTGCAAAAATTTTCAAATTATGAAAACCATAAATATGTGTATCTTTCTACCCATGTACTCGACACCTTGTGTGTTGATTTGTTGTTTCACGTATGTTTTAGGTTCGGAGATAGCATGGGATAAAAGAACAGAATGTGAGCAGTTGTACTAGTTTACCTATTATGTTAAGATCCTGATTAGCATACATGTTCATAGACTTATGTAAAATTTTCTCTTGAATGTGAAAATGTAATTTGTAATAGTTCATGTTATAATTAATATACATGTTGAATGTTGAGTATGTTATGGTTGTATGTTCATGTATGCACAAATTGCTTCTGCAATGCACTTTGATACAATTGCTTAACGTTTTTAGATTTTGTCTTCTCATCTCGATGGGGTTTTGAGAAGGTGAAAATTTGGGGATGTTACACTACTGGTACCTCTGTACCTATGGTATAGATGAGAAGAAGAGTTCCTTAGACCTGGAGAGGTTTAGTAACAGGTTGTCAGGCCTTGTACCTTTTTTATTGTCCTTGAGGAGGACTCAAGTCTAAAGTGTTGCTCGAATAGAAGGATGACAGGAAGTGCATGTCATGCCTTATACATGCTTGATACGTGGTTAAAAGGTTGAGCATGTAGTTGGATGCCCAGAAAGCGAACCTAGGCCTAAGAGGGGAAGTTGTGTACCTAATGCTCATGATGAGATTTGAGTTTTTGTAGATGTGAGCATGGTACTTATCATGGTTAGAGTAAAGGGAAACCCCCTTAAGTTTAAGGTATGTTTGATGAACCCCTCATAGTGAAGTTGATGACATGGGAAGGTATGATCTTGATCCGGCTTTGATGAAAGAAAACAAGTGTGACCTGGCATGGTTTAGTAGGTGGCCCACACGTGCCTTAGTAGCTTTATAGGGTTAAGCACGCTCATGTGGATGTAAACCATAGACATAAGGCATTTGTGACCTTTGTTATCAAGTGATGTAGTTTCCTCCCATCCTGGGAGAGGGACTCATGTGTAGGGTGTATACCAGTTTTGTTGGTTTAAGGTAACCTAAAGAGGTCTCATAGGATTTTGAGAAGCTAAGTGAAAAGTACATGGTATGAGAATGAACATGTAGATCTATAAATAACCATCTCTAAGTGCATATGGATGTGTTACCATGGAGTTAACCAGTATGGGAGCCTGACCAAGGTAGGCATGTTGCCATGACCCCTATAAAAGGATGAAAGTCAGCCCATAAATGTAGAGAGATATGATGAAGGCTTGAGTAAGGTTCTCAGTTGAACATGTACTATGTTAGAATCCTAAGTCTATCCTAGGGTCAGGTAGGGATAAGACTGATGGAAGTAGGAGTTGCCTAATTCCCTAGTTGCACATGACCATAGGGTCGGGAGGTAACAACTATCATTGTGTGAGGGCCATGGGTTAGGAGATTGACCACCTTCATGAACTCATGGGACCCAAAGGGCATATGAGTAGGGCACTCTCTGGATTCATGAGGGAAGATGGATGACCCCAAAAGTGCCGACACCCTATAGACCCATAGGAGATGACCAAGGGTTGTGTGGTGACCCAAGTGGGTTCGAGACCAGTTTTCCATGGAGGTATCTTTGATATCGAGATATTTGTGATGTGGAGACATATGGGGCACGTTTCAACTTAGATTTAAAGGTGAACTGGCAAGGTGGGATGTACCATCTCTACTCTTGGAACAAGAAGAACTCTATATTTGGACTGTAGCTAAATGCTTATTTCCTCTTGTTATGGGAGTGAGAGATAGGACAATACGCATGCCATACACCAAGGATAAAAGGTGATGTGAGTTGGAATGTTGCCATAAGGTATGAGGACAAAGGTGATAACATACCCTGGTAGAGTGAATGATACATGAATAGTTTACATGCAGTAAGAGAGATAAAGTAGCCACCTTATAAGGTTGTTTTATCATGAGCTATGAGTTATACATGTTTGAGTTCGAAAAACCAAGAGAATAAGCTTAGAGTTTTCTTGATGAAGATAGATTTAGAGTTGAGATGAGGTAATAAGTGAAATACATGGAGGTATATGTTTTCAACGTTACCTAACACCTAAGGATGTGAGGTGATAATGGATTCTCTTGTTGAGAGGCAGCTATCTAATATAGCTAGAGGCTAGATGTGGTTGTTAGGTTAGCCTTAAGTTGAAAAAAAAAGATATGTTTGGCTAACACTCAGATGTAACGAGATCTATTGAACAAGTTAATAGTTGTTTGGTTAGCCATCCTAGGGCTTATCATGATAAAAGGATGGTTTTAGAACCTAAGATGTACTTCTTTGGAAAGGAGGGTGATGAAACCCTGACTAGAGTGGTTTAGGGTTTCTGAGGAATTGATCTTGAGGAATCATGACATACATGAGATCATGATTATCATATACCATGATAATAAGTGACACTAGTACATTGGATGCTTAAGATGAAGTTGCATGGGGTAAGTTGCCATGTAAGCCAGGAGGTGAAGGACGAACACCAATAACACGGTATATTGATATGGAGGATAAAAGTGTCCCTGAGAGGGAATGGGAGTTCATCACTATGGATGTTGTGGTAAGTCTCCCCTAGACCAAGGAAGGTCAAGATGCAATATGGGTTATGGTAGATTGCCTTACCTAGATGACATGAGAAAGGAAGAGTTCTGTTAAGGGATAGATCTTGTTGAACTACATATGAGAGAGATGGTTCAACTACACCATGATGCGAGTATGACCTAAAGGTTCACTTCCATAAGGTGGAAGTAGGTACATGAAGAACTCGATGTTAGTACTGTTTATCACCCTAGCTAATGGTTGGAATGATCCAGACTAGAGGGTCTGATGAGAGCATGTGTGCTCATTCAGGGTGATACATGGAGATAGTTCTTGTCTTCTGTAAGATGTGATGATAACTACAATAGCCAGTATTGAGATGTAAAGAAGCTTTGCAAGGGAGGTTGTGTCGGTCACCACTTCATTAAGATGATGTTGGTAAAGGGACCTCGTGAAGGTCAGGAAAAGACCACAGTGTGTGCAGATGAAGTCACTTTGATCGTGTAATGGCTGAAAGGAGCCCAAGGACGATAAGAGTCATAGGTTGATGCAAAGTAGACTGACATATAGTTCATTGTGGGATAATACGTGATATAAAAATCTGAGCCCTCTAAGTTATAGCTAAGAGAGTTGAGTCCCCGATGAATGGGTTCTTTGGACATGGTTTGGTTAAGTTTTCCCTTACCCCTCAGGATAATGTGATGTGTGATGAGTTCCATGTGTCCAATATAGAGCACTATGTGAGGTACCCGGGCCATGTGCTGAGCCCGAACCTAGTAAGCCCCAAGGGAGACTGAAATGACCTGAGTCACCTGTGAGGTTCATAGAGGCCAAGGTGAAAGAACTCATAGAAAATAATAAGTGATGATAAAGGTTCTATGGAAGTGCCATGGATAGGGTAAATCCACATAGGGGTCAATGATGGACATGGAAAAGTCTTATCATGAATTATTTGTTTGCTTGATGGAATTATGAGGACAAAATTCTTATAAGAGGGGAAGAATGTTACAACCCCAATTTCTGGTTTCTTTTGGTAAGAAATGCAATTTTCTCTTATGAAAGAGATATGAACAAATAACGGTGGGAATTGTTTGGAATGTATGAGTTTCATTTGGAATGGCCTTGCTTGTTTGTTTTGTGGGACTTGTTGGCTATTGAGCCCAATAACAAGAAAAAGAAAAAGGAATTTAATTAATAAAAGCAATAAGCAAGAAAGAGAGTGAAGAATAAGAGAAAAAGGAAAAGCAATATTTTCCCAAGGTGGGATTGCGTTCCTTTAGGGATACATTGAAAGAGAGATAAAATAAAATAGTCAAGACTTCAATAATAACATTGTTGAGTAAGGACCAAGTAATTATATTTCTTCCTTAATAGCAGTTAGATTGCCAATAAAGTTCTAAAAAGGTGAGGGAGTTGGACGAATCCATGAAAAAGGGAAAGAGTAATTATTCTTTTCATGAAATATGTGTATAAGGTAGGTTGGAGAGATCGCTAGTTAATGATGACTAAACAACTTTTCATCCAAGTAAATCATGGAAGGGTGAAACACAGGTTTCCTCCATGTCCCTTCCTCTTTGCCTTCCTTTTCTTTCCTTGTAGTGATCGTTAGGGTTCGATCCAAGGGACATATATAAATGAACATAGGTAGTTCTTCTGATCACCAAGAACACATACTCATATCCTCAATAGCGGGGAACCCTTGCTAAGAATCCACCTTCAGAAGCCTCCTATCCCCCCCTCTCTCTGTCCTTCCACTTACTTGGACAGCGTTACAGATGAGGAAAACAAATGGTGGCCTGGTCTTTGGAAGGGTGCGGTAGGGATCTGTAGATAGAAGACTAAATAGGTGGCAACAAAGAAGATTTGGGACTCCGTTTTCCCCTACTATCTTGATCCTCCTCTGAAGACCTGCAACATGCTTCTCCATCGCAGATCTGAACAATGGCTTGAGCATTCTGAGATGAAGGGCACCGCCTCAAGACGCCGCTTTCGGGAGTGCGCTGTCGGCTGTCGGGAATGCCCCGGCCAGGGGCGCCCAGCAGCGAGACCAAAAGGGTCTTTTGCTGCAGCAATTCTCCAAGTCGGGCAAGTTGTGCCTTCTCAGTACCTGCCAGGATGGCTGGTGCTTTTGATGATTGGGCCGAGTGAAAGAGCGGGAAGGAGGAGAAGGATATGGCACGGAGGAGATGATGATCGTGAAGCACAATGCTACCATCGGCGATGTGGATGCAGCGCGGAAGAGATTCGCGTGTCATGAAGGAGGAGAGGAAGGGGTAAATGACTAGAACAGCCTTGAAAGGACAATGTTAACACAAGGGCATGAGCATCTTTCTGCCAGTCTGGCCAACCTAAATAAAAGAAAAGCAAAAATCAAGTGCTGACATGTCAACTCTTTATTGGCCTAGATACAACTATGTTCAATTAATCGTAGAAAATGATCTATAACTCGGATTGGGACACATAATATATGTATTTTTCTCAAAAAAATGAAAGGAATTCATTAAAAATTGTTTATTGGCTAATTCCTCTTTTTGATCGAAAAGTAGTGTAACTTATCAACTTTAATGGATTAAAGATTAAGAAACCCTATTTGGAGATTATTAATGTATTTAGTAGGGTTTAATGGATGATTAAAGTTGATATTAACCTATTAATTGTAAAAAAGTATATTGAGAATAAAAAGGATGAAATTTGCACATAATTGGTTTAATTTAGAAATTCATGTACATAAATATGCTTTAATGGGCCTTGTAAACCTAATATTAGTAAATGTGACTCATAATGGTTTTAATTATTCAAAAACGTGAATAAAGTTCAGATATGATAATTCCAAGTTGTTTCAAGTATAAAAGTTCCTAATTGTGGATAAATACCCTTAATGTAGTAATTAGGATTTTCTAATGGATAAAGGTAGAATTAATGATGAATAGAGTTCATATGTGAATTAGACCATAATGAACTATGAATTGATGATAAATGAGCATAATGATCTTGTCATGGATTAAAATGATAAAAATGGTAGCTTTAATGTAAAAGAGGCTTAATGGACTTAATTGATGGTTAATTATGATTTTTCTAATATCAGGGTTATATGTTGTTAAGACATAACCTTAATATCTTTCGTGGAGAATAAATGAGATAATTAGGGTTTGTGAGTAATGGTGTAAAATTAGGTTTTAAAATAGTAAAAATGAAGTGAAGCCCTAATCGCAATGGAAACCCTAAAAATGCACTAGAAAACCTGGGAAGTGAGCCAGGTTTAATAGATCTTGATGACATGAGTAATAAAAGGCATTGCATGATTATTTTAGGATCTTGTTGTATGTGCTTACTTGCTTGGATTTCTTACTTGAATGGAATATTTCTATCTCAAATCAGGTATGTGGTTACGCTTATGGACAATCACTTTAGTTTGATAGCGATTCCCGAACATTTTTATCAGTTGGTTGAAAATAACTGCTTGGATGACTTTTATTTAAGGCAACTATAAAGTGACTATGATTATCACTATATATATATATATATATATATATATATATATATATATATATATATATATATATATATATATATATATATATATATATATATAACTGGCTTAGATCTGAATCCTCCTCTGTGGCTTTGCAAATGCTAAAAAGGGTAACCTAGAGTAAGGTCTAGACTATCATGAGTTAGAAATTGGGATACCCACGTGTAGTGCCATGAGACTCTATAGCACGCCATGAGTTAAGGAGTGGGCTACCTACTAGTAGTGCCATGTGACTCAACCCTAGAAACTGATTCACCGATTAGGTAGGATCATGAGGGGTTGAATGGGGATCTACCATAAGGAAGGTAGCATCCGGATCCACTACAGGGAATCGTAGATGATAGGATATGTGTGGATTGCACAGTTATATTTAAAATGTAAAGTTGGTTGTTAAACTATAATTGACTGCAACATGTTGTTATGAATTGCACGGTTATTGTTTCCCCCACATACCAGCTTTATGCTGACCGACGTTTTGTTTGTCAACATTTTTAGGTACAAGTGAAAAGAACAAACAGTAAAGTGGCATATGTGGAATTAAATATGAATTAAAGTACAAAGGAGGAATAGCTAGAATAGAGTCTGAATGTGGATAGGGGTAGATATCCAAGTTTTTGAAAAAGGTATGCAAAGTTAAATTTTATTATTGCCTTTCAGTTTAGTTTAGCAGAATTTGATAATTATGATTGATTACTTGTTGAACCTTTGATCCAGAAATTGGGATAACGGCTCTGACCTCTTGGTCTCCCTTAATTGGGGGTTACTGGGGGGTGGGGTCGTTACAACATACAAAATCCCTATACGACAGAACAACTAGATTAGTTACGAGAACAATGGGCAAAAACCTTCATTAGGAATGCCAATTTCAATTTGATTGGGATTAAAGAGTGAATTTTCTAAACTTTCATCTCATTATTTCTATATACATGTGCTTCTAACTTCTTGCAACTTTAAATTTGATATGAGTAAATTATTGGTGTGTGACTGTATAACTTGTGAATGTGAAAATGAATTAATGCAATTAGAATTGTGTTTCTTCATGTCAAGAGAATAAAGTTGGTGCATACATGAATGAAGTATCATGTCTGAATGAAGTATCATGTGTGTGAATGAATGTTGAAATGAATGATTAATTATGTTTGAACATGTGATGAAAATGTAGTTGGATAATGGATATCGAATGTGGGTGGATTGAGTTTGTTATTGCATGTTTTATAGGTTGTTTGTTCGCCCATTATTTAACTAAACTCACAGATGTTGTTAACCTACAGTTGATAATTACAGAAACTACATCCTGGTCACCAGTTGGACAACTGGTATGCATACATACTATTTAAAAATAAATAAAAAGTTAGTCATCAATTATTTTAAAAAATTGACAGCTAAGGTCTTCAATGTCAGTTTAGGGCACAAAACCAACATTATAGGACTAACCAGAGCGGTTGTGCGAGACAACATGACCGTTCTAGGTTGCACGATATTAGTCATCAGCTTTTGTGATGAAACTATCACTATAAATCTCGATCGTCAGTTTTTATGGCACAACCAGTGACTATGAGCAGAATAGGTGTCAGTTCTTTTAGAAACCCAATGACAAAGTGACCTTTTCCATTTACAAGTGTGACTTGGTATGGACAAATGACATCAGGGACTTTTACACAACCGACGACTATGACAAATAATAGGTGTCGGTTCACTTTGCAACCTGACAAAAACAAGACCTTTTCCATTTACACTTGTGGCTTGGTACGAACAAACGACGTCAGTATCTTTTCTACCACTGACGACTATGAAACTTGGTATGTTAGTTTGTTTTATCATAGCAACCAAGGCTGAATATCTTTGTCGTCATTTTTTTCATCCCAAAAGAATTGACACCTTATACCTATAACTCTAGTGCTTCCCACTTAGGTGTCACTTTAAAAATGGCATTATAGGTGCATTTTAAACGACTAGATGTAGTTAGATGTAGTTTCTTACTAGTGCTTGTATAGCAAAATAAATTGTACAAGATTGAAAATTGAAGTAAACAAACTCACAAGTACAAATGTGGCTGGGTACGAACAAACGTCGTCAGAATCTTTTCTACAACTGACGACTATGAAACTTGGTATGTTAGTTTGTTTTATCATAGCAACCAAGGCTGATATCTTGGTCTTCAGTTTTTGCATCCCAGAAGAACCAACATCTTATGACTATAACTCTAGTGCTTCCCACTTAGGTGTCACTTTAAAAATGGCATTGTAGGTACATTTTAAACAACTAGATGTAGTGAGATGTAGTTTCTTACTAGTGCTTGTATAGCAAAATAAATTGTACAAGATTGAAAATTTAAGTAAACAAACTCACAAGTACACAATGAATTGTAAGAATTCAAAAAATTATAGAAAATTATCATGATCACATTAAAATAGTTTCCATGTGCATAAAAATTTCCAATTCAATATATTAATCTTGAGTAGATCAGCAATCCAATCACTAATCATTCAGCTAGAAAGTCTAGTATTGAAGGTTTTGCAGAACTAAAAAACTATCTTCCATATGAGAATCACCAACATCTTATCACAATCTTGTATTAGGTGGGGCTTAAAAAAGTACAAATTTGTTGTCATGATGCTCAAGTATCTTACAAAACTTCTTATGGATATTTAGAATATGTATCGATATTGATACGATGTTGACAAAATTGTCTAAAATTCAAACTCACTTATACTACTTATGGTAATACCCATATTGTAACGACCCCTCCCCTTGTTATCCCCCAATCAAGAGAGACTGAGAGGTCAAAGGCCACTATCACAAATATAAGATCAAGGTTTAGCAATTAACCAATAATAATTAATAATTTCATTGAATAGAAAAGAGTTTGGTAACTACATGAAGAAAGCAATCTACACTAAGGAGTTACATGATATGGAAATATAAATGTTTGTAATAGGAAATAAAAATATTTATCTAAATCCTCCATATTAACTTTAGATCTTTTCTTTTGGTGCCTTCTTCTCTGGATGTCCATCTTTCATCATTACTTAAAGTTTAACCTAAAACAGTGTGAAACAAATATAGGGTCAGTATATCCAGATATACTGAGTATGTGGGGGAAACCAAATATTCACATGTATGTGTAACAACATAATCATGCATAACAAGAATTATGATTACAAAATTGACAAGAATTTTCTTATTTTAACCTCACAACCATTATCCTCTTTCTCACTATGGTATGCTCTACCTTTAGGGGAGCCTGTTTGATGGGGAACCCACTCTTTAGGGTTTGTCCCATATAATGGAAATTTATAACCTTCCCTCATTTGGGCTTGGCTTCATATATAGACCTTCCTTTATAGGCTTGGCCTAAGATGAACTTCCTTTTCAGGCTTGATCACCCATTATTCCCATAATGACTTATTTCACCCCATGCTCTTTAACTCCCAAGAGATTAATCAGGGTTTAAGTAGGTCACATTTATTTAAGATGATATCCTTAGTGAATTTATAGATCACAAGAAGTAAAAAAAAAATAAGCATTTCAATTACAACCCACTCAGAAAACCTTCAGAATGCACAGAAGTTGATAAGGTAAGTAGTCATAAGTGTAACCACATACTTTCTTAGAGGTGACTTAAAGTCCAAGTAAACAAGTGCATTTTTAAGTAGCCAAGTAATCACCCAATAATTGATTCATAAATCCCAAATATTGCTATTTTGTTCATTAAATCACATTAAGACCAACTTGGATTCCAAGTTAGGGTTTGGGGTCAAATTAGGGTTTAATTAGGGTATCAACTTTGCAAACCCTAATTACCACATTTAATGCTTTTTAACTCACAAACCCTAACTTTCATATCATATGATTCCTAAATGTCAAATTAGATTCTATATGTCCTTTTTATCCAAAATGATTAGTCTTTATCATTTAGACAACTTATGATCATTCAAACAAAGAAAGTAGGGTTATTATACTTTTATTACATTAATGTTAACAACTTTATGGACTTTTGCGATTAGAGGTAGAATTAGGTCTTGCAACTAATTTAATTGAATCCCCTACATTTTTCTGATCAACTTTTTTAAATAATTTGTCATATTTGGATATCCTATGATTTTCTATAATTTTTATAAGTTTTAATCTTTTCTAGCCTATCACAACCCTCCATGTAGGCGGTTGATTGTATAAAACTAGTACGGCATGGGGCCACGGCCGAGCCCATGGGTCATGCCATTTTGGCACCCACACTCATGTGGCTCAGCTAGGAAACACTGAAAAAGAGTTAAAAGGTTGTTTTACTCCTTACCTTGTAGCAGGTGATGTGGGGCAAAGAGGACTTTTCATTCTCAGTCTTCTTTAATGCTAGACTCCCAACGACCTGTCGAGCGAGTCAATTTGATGGTTGATTTTGAGCTTTGATGCTCCTAGACGGAAAACGAGTGTCCCAACTCCTTCGTCTTGCCTTGTGGGTGTCGTTGGTGGTCTTAATTGCCTTTGGAAACGGCTTGAGTTGGGAGGACAATGAGAGGGACCTTTGGGTTGCATAGATAAGTATCGAGAGAGTAATAAGTAGGCTTGGAAATAAAATTGGCATCTAGAATCGATGCCATAGGTGTAGCAAAGTCTTGTGAAGCTTTTGGTGTTCTCAAGGGCAATGATGGTCCTTATATAGCCCTAGCTATGGTGGGTTGGATGGTGAGGGGTTAGGAAGATTAGGAAAACTTTAATTGTTTTCTAATGGCTATCAAACTAGTGGCTTCCTATTTGGAAATCCCTTGCGATCATAATGGGATGGTTTTTCTAAGAATGATTGTGGATTAGATAGAGAGGGAAATAAAAAATAGAAAAGGAACTTGTAACGTCTTAGGATTTGAGGTCATGGATAAGATGATCTTAAAAGGAATGATTGGACTACCCATATCACCAAGGTGTATGCCGCAGAACTATTTTTACCCCAATCCCAATCTCATTACTTAGACAGTGGTAAAAGGATTCAAGTGTCCGTCCCTGAGTGACCCAATAGGATCTCACACAATGACATATACAATGAGAAATAATAACTAAAAAAATGGGAGACTTAAAGAACAAATTAACCCAAAATAGGAGATATTGCAGATTTATCCTTGTCATCGGAGTGTATAAAGTGCAGAAGCGATCTAGTCAATATTTCATTTGTTTTGCCTAAAATCAAGAAAATAAAGACACAATCATGCAATTGCATGACACGTTATCAAAAACAAGTAAAACAATTTATAGCAAAAGAGTATACTTGGTAGGAGTTATATTCAAAAAGTATAACAAGAGATTTTTCCAAATCCAAATTTTATTTGACAAGATGTTTATTTTAAACAATTAAATTTTTATTATGAGCTCCCATTATGCTATTTTGAGAAGCATGCTTATATATTTTGTGTGGCTCCATTGCCCCAACGTCATAGGGTTGGTCACCAAGCTCCTTATCTCCGTATGAGGTAGGATGTCAATGTACAAGTTCCACCCTTTGAATGAGGAGGTCACTTGTACTCATTATCAACATTATCAACATTATCATCATAAATATATGGGCAGTCATAATGGACAATATCATTTATGTTTTCAAGTTTGTCTCAAAATATAATATAGGAAAACGGAAGCCTAATGAATAGGGAACAATAACACAACCAAGTATATAGACAAGTACACAATCAAGAGATACATAAATGGTATCTTCAATACAACCAAGGAGGAGATATAATAGCATACCTTCTAGATGTGTATTCAGCTTATGGATTCCAAGAAAGAGTGGATCAACCCCTTGAGTCAGATCCTAGATCAACAAGATTGGTCAAGTGTTAAGATCATGATATTTGAAGACCATGTTTCAATATTCGAGATTAGGGTTAGATTTTCCTATGTCAACCTTAGGGTTAGGTCATCCACTTATACTCATTAGTATTTCAAGATGTCCAACATTATTTCAAGTGTCAAGCATATTTTCAAGTGTGAATGATCTACATAGGTTTTCTAGGATCGTATGTGTTAACCCTAATTTTATGATCATTATCCAAGTCATTATCATCATCATGGTAACTTAGCCTCATTGTTATTCAAGTACTAGATCAAGTTTCGATTGATATGTAAGTAATTGCAGAGATCAAATATTAGGTCAAATGATTAAGGGTTTCAAAAGATTAAGATCAATCACCCAAAATATCAAGACTATTCCTTGTTCACAAAAATCATTTAAAGGTAGATGATTCATTTTCAAGGGTAGATGATCCAACAAGATTAGATCTAGGTTAGAGTTTCAAGATAATCATCAGAGTCCAAATCTAGGATTTCCAAGTTTAAACATCATTGTTGAATAATTAGAAAAATTAAATAAGTAAAAGATTCAATTGTAAGGATATCAATGAGAATCAATTGGAATTAGGCTTCACAATCATTTTAAAATGATTCATACATATGTAAAATTCACTTTGTCACATCCTTCCCTCCTTAAAAAGGAATTTTGTCCTCGAAAATTAAAACAACCTCAACATTGGGACTATCCAACCTAAGTCATATCCTTAAGTATTGTAATAGCTTCAACTATACCAAAAAAATATCCTAAATATTATAACCACATCATCAAGTTGCATTGATCGATTAAGAGGTCAAATATCACAATTCACCAATTGAGTTTACTTTCAAGTCAAGTCTCCATATTGGGGGAGACTTAGGATCGAGAGTCGAGATTATACATCATGCATTAAATTGGGTCATGTAATAGCAAGATCGTTATTCAAGAGTCAAGATTCAAATATAAAAATTTTGGGTTCCAAATATTCAAGTCTAGGGCTTAATTCCTATCTAGACCACCAGTGTGGTCATTCACCAATAATAACAATCTAGCAATATTTCCATATTTTAGTATATTTTCTTTCATCAAGTATATTCGAGGTGGGTGAATGATCCAGGCCTAGGTCATTTTAGGAAATTAACCCTATACATATTTTCAATGTTACCATCCTCAAAGTATAATTTAGTCAAGATCTTTAGATTTTGAAATAGTGGATGGTTTATTTGTAGGTCAATATAACTCAATGTCACATTATCGAGTCAAAACTTTGACTATGGAGAGTCAGAATTCAAACTAGACATAAATTTTCAAATCCAAAGATAGGTTCTGAATCATAGAGTAGAAAGACAAAACAACATGGCATCATATTTCATTTTCCAACGGTGAGTACAATGTTCATTCCAAAAATTTACAAAGGGTTACATCATTCAACATATCATAATCTAGATATAGTGGAGATTTTATTGGTTGTGATTGCACATGGACTCCTTTGCAATTCCAGTCTCTATTTTTGTCTCTATCTCCATCACTATGGGCTTGTATGTAGGGGTAAAGGCAATAATTGTGACTTGGAATCCTCCTGGAAATATCAATGTTGTGTATCTCACCCATTTGGTGATAGCATCCATCAATATCTTATTTTGTGCTTCCCAATATCGTCCCTCTTATCATCATTGAGCCTATTTATTTTTCCTTTGTCTACATCATCCTCAAATTTTTCTTCAATAATTTTCTTTTCGGTCTTCCTTTTTTCAATCTTCCCTCCTTGATTTTTTTTTGAAGGTAAATTTACAAAGGGTTACATCATTCAACATATCATAATCTAGATATAGTGGTGATTTTATTGGTTGTGATTGCACATGGCCTCCTTTGCAATTCTAGTCTCTATTTTTGTCTCTATCACCATCACTATGGGCTTGTATGTAGGGGTAAAGGCAATAATGGTGACTTGGAATCCTCCAGGAAATATCAATGTTGTGTATCTCACCCATTTGGTGATAGCATCCATCAATATCATATTTTTTGCTTCCCAAGAATCATCCCTCTTATCATCATTGAGCCTATTTCTTTTTCCTTTGTCTACATCATCCTCAAATTTTTCTTCAATAATTTTCTTTTCGGTCTTCCTTTTTTCAATATTCCCTCTTGACTTGGAATCCTCCAGGAAATATCGATGTTGTGTATCTCACCCATTTGGTGATAGCATCCATCAATATCTTATCTTGTCCTTCCCAAGAATCATCCCTCTTATCATCATTGAGCCTGTTTCTTTTTCCTTTGTCTACATCATCCTCAAATTTTTCTTCAATAATTTTCTTTTCAATCTTCCTTTTTTCAATATTCCCTCCTTGATCATTATTGGTTCTAGAGGCTTTTTGTGACGTCCCCGGATTTTCTAAAACTTAATCTGATGTGTGACATCCAAATTGAAACCCTCACCTCAGCGAGAATCCCAATTTAAACATCCCACACAAGGCTAAGAAGAAGAAAATCAAGAGAGTCAGAAGGAAACAATCAGTAGTACATGTACATTAACAATAATAAAACTATACACACATGTTCACCATTCAACATATAATTACAGCATGAATTGTTAAAACATTTGATATTACATATTGAACAACAAACTTATACATATACATGTACTACATCTAAACTATAGGATCTTAAGAAAACAGGTCCACCTGTACATCAGCTCGCCACACAACTCTCAATATCCTGGATCTTCAAGAGCACAAGCCACAACCTAAACAAAAGATTACATGCGGTACACGTCAGCACAATATTCAAGAATATTGTACTGAGTACGCCTACATGTCTTTTATATACCTCTCATCATATTTTGGCAATAAGATAAAACTAATATACTTGGTAGTAACAGAAGAATATAAGAAAAGCATATACTTGCACAAGGATATTCATTAACAAAAGAGAACACATATTTTAAGCTTATTTTCCATTATATACCAAGGCCTTTATGATCACTACCAAAGAGTTGGATCATATGTACAAGGTGACCACTACCAGAGAGTTGGGTCCAAGCACACTACCAAAGAGTTGGTGCTTCCATATGTACAATGTGACCACTACCGAATAGTTCAGTCACTCCCAAGCACACTGCCAAAGAGTTGGTTCTTTCATATAATGGAACATATATATCATGTTTGATGTGTTCATAGCAGTAAGTATAGAAAATCATGCAATATACCATACAAGAACAATCATTTCATCCAATACCATATGCCAAGTATTTTACTATGCATATAACACAAGCATATTGTATAATAAGCCAAGTAAGAGGTAATGGTGTACCTTCCAAAGAGATAGATCATTACAAACACATTCCTCATGTCATCAATAACCTTGTTTAAACCTGATTAAGGCAAGATCATAAACTATCATCAGGTTCTCATCATCATACATCTCATCTTAATCCTAATCGTGTTCATTAGGGCTTTACTTAGTCTCATTAGGATATGTGCATCATTACTTGCATTCTTATCTTAGATTTGTCTTACTGATGTTATTTTCCCAGATTATGATTCATTATCTGAACATTATCTTCCATAGCATTTTTGTACACATTAATTAACCCTAGGTTACACCATTAACCAAGATTAGGGTTTTAAACCATGTATTAAAGGTCAACTTCATATAACATCAATTTTGTTTACAAAACTGATCTCAGATCTACATATTATCTTCTTGTTACTGATATGAGGGTATTATGTGAATTTCATCATTTACTGATCATTAAGGTATTTTTTGCATTTTATTTAGGGTTATTGGTCCTAATTAGCCATATTAAGCAAATTACATTATTTCCTACATCAACATCATTATTTCTGACATCATATGTATTCTATAAATAATTACAGACTTACTGACATGTTATCAAAATTTTACATCATCATTTGATATTTATTACTCATGAACTAAGTATTTTACACCTCACATTATATCACTAATATTAGTGGATCAAAAGCCTGATGCTATGATTTCATATCATTCTACACATTTTTCTGAGAATTTCAGTAGTTTGTTTGTATTTTTCTGACGCTGTATGTATTTATTATGAAATATGCAAGATATGGGATTTAATTACCTTTACGCCAATTAGAAGTCGACACGTGCCTTCTTATAGTGGCTCTCTAGTCGTGGCCGATCGGTCTACTTGCCTGGATCGGGTCCGTCTCTTCCTTTCTCCCAGTTCAGATCGAGAGTCACGATACACGGCTCCCTGCTATCTGCGGCCGCCTCCATGGCTGGGAACAGACGGAGATGCAGCTCCTTGTCCTTCCGCGAAGCACCAGGCTCACCTCTAGGCTCTGCTCCAACGATCTCCTCCAAGCCTTCTCCATCCATGCCTGCTCACCGTCGTTGCAGTAAGGTCCTCCTCCTCAGACGAGGAGATGCGCCCCTCAGATCTGCTGATGATATGCGGCTGATCTGGGCCGCAAAACTGCAAGGCAACTAGTCCTGAGCTCCATGGCCACAAGCATGTTGGCCGTTGCCACCGCACAACTCACCTCCAACAAGTAACGGTTGCGCTGGCACCGCCCGCAGGCCTCCGTTCTCTCAAGATCACCGCCAGGTCACCGACACTGCTATTCAGCGCTCGTCTCTCCTTCGCGAGTCCTACTATCTCTTGGCGATCTCTGAATGCCAACACTGCGCTCGCTGCACCATGTTGCCGCCCTGCTGTGCGTGAGTGAGTATGTGAGACTCTATCTCAGCATGCACCTCCACCGCGTCTCTGTGGTTGGCTTACTCTTCTAGGATCTCCGTCCAGTGAGAATTGGGGTTCTCTCACCGCTATCCTTCTTCATTCACATCGTCAACTGTTGTGGTCTGTAGAACGAGGATGTAGTCAAGGTGAGGAGGTAGATCTCCCTCATCTCTCTGCTGCACAGATCAGTTCAAGTCTACCAAACTACCTCATCTTGCCAAGACTAATAGCTAGTTGGTTTCTCCTCTCGCCCCACAAAGGGTGATCGTGCTGACGTGGGGCACTGCCTCACAGTCGCAGGTAGCCCACGTATCTATTTTAATTGGAAGTAGGGGGTAACAACTATCGTCTGATTTGAACATCCCATATTAAAGAAACCTTGATTCGTGGCTACTAACAAGGCCACATTTCTGATCTAAATGCGCCAGCCATGTGACATGGTAATGTCATAACCTGATTTAAAGAATCATGCACTATACTCATCTTTCGACAACTAAAGATTTACCCATAAATTCCCCAATATTCAAACACATATATCTTTTGATAGTGACATCATAATTGAATATGGAACTTCAGACATAGGTTCATAACATCCCATTGTATCTTCTACTCAAATTTGGTGACAAAACTCAACTATTAGACCACTCAATAAAATTCCTCAACAGGCATTAAAAGAAAGATCTTAATTATTTTATAAATCTCGATCAATATTCCAACTTTACCAAAACACTTGTAACTCTCATTATAACTCAAGATATGGATTCTAATATGTCATTGGAGATTTATGGATTTCAAAAATCCACTCCATCACATCCTACACATCTTAAAAGATATTTCGTCCTCGAAATTAAGCTAGAAAACCCACTTTGTCACATCATATACATCTTAAAAGAACTTTTGTCCTCGAAAGTAAACCATACTCATACTTCCAGGGAAAACCTTATCTTGCCTTCATTCTCATGTAGGCACTATTCTATGTGTAATCTATCCGCAAAGGTTACCTAGAACCATGTATCTGAAGCACTATTAGGGGTTTTTACAACCATCTTGGTGCACAAACACTCCATAGAAGGCTCAAACAAGGGTTTAGAAGGTTAGGTTATGTCATGACATATCTCATATATCAGGGCTGCATCCTTATCTTTACCCATGCATAAGGGTTCCCACATCATATTACCATGTACCCAAGAAGTTAACTAAAGTTAACCCATTATATCAAGGTACCTTAAACATTTTATTTAGCTCATTGTTAGAACATGTTCATCATTAGCATATGCCTTTTAGGAAGGAGTTAACTATAATTAACCCGCATTGTCCATCCAGATCATATTAAGGTGTTATAATCATTATGTTGTGCTAACTTTCAACCTATATATTTCATCTTTATTAAGCATTGAGGTTAACACCTCATGTAACATGTTTCATTCCTATAATCTTATTTCATTATTCAAAGTACATTGTAACATCTACTAGTGATTTCGTCATAAAATTAACCAACCATTTCACATTATTATCATTATTCATGTATTTGGTTAACCATTTATGCATTCATATCTATTAAACCATTTCAAGATTTCCATCATATCATGTCTATATATCATGTCTCAAGATTAGATCACGTCTCTACATGTATTATATCATGGTTGTGCTAAACAAACTTATATTATATCAAAACTTTACTTAGGCCAAAAGAGGTTCCTCTAACCCATACCACGAGGGTAGTGTCGTGCTCAGTCTCTCTGAGCTAACTCAACCCTATGAGTATCTCATACGCATATACTTTATCTTCCCTCTCGGTCTAGGGTTCTTGGATTACCTCACTGACACTAGTGATAGCCTTACAAGATCTAGCCACATAAGCGCAAACCAAAACATGCTATGACATTCTCTTCTCAGATCTATACTCGTGAAAACTATTTCTCAACTCTCTTTCTCTTATACACACCACTAGATTCCTATATGGGAACCACCAACCCGAGCATGAGGTTGTACAAAAACTAACATAGCTACCTCCTCCAGGGTCTTGGGCTCTCTCCCTCACCCAGATGGCAGACACTCATATTCATATTCACATGCACATATATAACTAGCCTCTCTCTATCTCGAGGGTTTTGGTCTTCCCAAGGACATCTAGGGTTCAACAAGACTATAGGAATCATGCATAAAGCGACTCAACTCAATCACTCAAGAGTATTCTAGTTTAGGACATATCATATCACATATCTCCTAATTCTCATATCTTGGAGTTTAGGTTCTCTAACCTTCTCCCAATGGGTCTCACTCTCTCTAGAGTTAACCCCGAAACTGGTCCTAACACTAGAGGTCCTCCTTCGTAAAAGAGCTTGAGGCTCATGCTGACTTACAACCTTGTCTTAACTTGGCATATCTTATCTCATAGAAGCCTATTTACTTGCAGCATCAAAACTTATCTTGCATCCTCAAAACTGAACTTAAGTCCTCAAAGACATTCATCGATCATCATAAACCATCTTATATCATCTATATAAGACTTACATCATATCATCAGAACTTATATCATCTATTCCATCTATCATATATTCTAAAAAGGCTCTAGACATCTAATCTAGAACTACTCTCTCTTCTAGACTGATGTCATTCACTTCCACTTAGGTTGCATGGCCACCTCCTACTCGTACATGTGTGGGGACACATTTTTGTAATACATATACATAATAAAATATTATATAGTTTTTCTCTGATAAAACAAGCATCAGAGAAAACTATCGAGGTTCGATCTATTTGGAATCAAAAAACAAATCCTGAAAACGAGTGTTCCACACATAATAGAGAGTACAGTGTCATGAAAACTAAGGAAAGGGGTGAGAACATGGTGTAGACTAGTGTAGCTACTCTAGACTAGTGTAACCTAGGGTTTCTCTTCCCTTGATGCACATCATTTCCAAATAGTGCAACGTCCCATACCGCTGCACTATAAGGAAAGAACGACATCTAAGGACTTTCTACTCAACAAGCACTAGTCTAGACCTAGTTCTCGGACATCGAGGTTCTAACCTAGAGGCTAGGTCAGATCTAGTCTCTAAAAGACGACTAATCTAACCCTAAAAGATTATTAAGTTCATGGTTCTTTAGTTTTGTGTTGTATAATGAGCAAATGTCAGGCTTTACTATTGTTCATGCTCTGATACCACCTGTGACGTCCTCAGATTTTCTGAAACTTAATCTGATGTGTGACATCCAAATTGAAACCCTCACCTCAGCGAGAATCCCAATTTAAACATCCCACACAAGGCTAAGAAGAAGAAAATCAAGAGAGTCAGAAGGAAACAATCAGTAGTACATGTACATGAACAATAATAAAACCATACACACATGTTCACCATTCAACATATAATTACAACATGAATTGTTACAACATTTGATATTACATATTGCACAACAAACTTATACATATACATGTACTACATCTAAACTACAGGATCTTAAGACAACAGGTCCACCTGTACATCATCTCGCCACACAACTCTCAATATCCTGGATCTTCAAGAGCACAAGCCACAACCTAAACAAAAGATTACATGCAGTACACGTCAGCACAATATTCAAGAATATTGTACTGAGTACGCCTACGTTTCTTTTATATACCTCTCATCATATTTTGGCAATAAGATAAAACTAATATACTTGGCAGTAACATAAGAATATAAGAAAAGCATATACTTGCACAAGGATATTCATTAACAAAAGAGAACACATATTTTAAGCTTATTTTCCATTATATACCAAGGCCTTTATGATTACTACCAAAGAGTTGGATCATATGTACAAGGTGACCACTACCAAAGAGTTGGGTCAAAGCACACTACCAAAGAGTTGGTGCTTCCATATGTACAATGTGACCACTACCAAAGAGTTCAGTCACTCCCAAGCACACTGCCAAAGAGTTGGTGCTTTCATATAATGGAACATATATATCATGTTTGATGTGTTCATAGCAATAAGTATAGAAAATCATGCAATATACCATACAAGAACAATCATTTCATCCAATACCATATGCCAAGTATTTTACTATGCATATAACACAAGCATATTGTATAATAAGCCAAGTAAGAGGTAATGGCGTACCTTCCAAAGAGATAGATCATTCTAAACACATTCCTCATGTCATCTATAACATTGTTTAAACCTGATTAAGGCAAGATCATAAACTATCATCAGGTTCTCATCATCATACATCTCATCTTAATCCTAATCGTGTTCATTAGGGCTTTACTTAGTCTCATCAGGATATGTGCATCATTACTTGCATTCTTATCTTAGATTTGTCTTACTGATGTTATTTTCCCAGATTATGATTCATTATCTGAACATTATCTTCCATAGAATTTTTGTACACATTAATTAACCCTAGGTTACACCATTAACCAAGATTAGGGTTTTAAACCATGTATTAAAGGTCAACTTCATATAACATCAATTTTGTTTAAAAAACTGATCTCAGATCTACATATTATCTTCTCATTACTGATATGAGGGTATTCTGTGAATTTCATCATTTACTGATCATTAAGGTATTTTCTTCATTTTATTTAGGGTTATTGGCCCTAATTAGCCATATTAAGCAAATTACATTATTTCCTACATCAACATCATTATTTCTAACATCATATGTATTCTATAAATAATTACAGACTTACTGACATGTTATCATAATTTTACATCATCATTTGGTATTTATTACTCATGAACTAAGTATTTTACACCTCACATTATATCACTGATATTAGTGGATCAAAATCCTGATGTTATGATTTCATATCATTCTACACATTTTTCTGAGAATTTCAGTAGTTTGTTTGTATTTTTCTGACGATGTATGTATTTATTATGAAATATGCAAGATATGGGATTTAATTACCTTTACGCCAATTAGAAGTTGACACGTGGCTTCTTATAGTGGCGCTCTAGCCGCGGTCGATCGGTCTACTTGCCTGGACCAGGTCCGTCTCTCCCTTTCTCCCAGTTCAGATCGAGAGTCGCGATACGCGACTCCCTGCTGTCTACGGCCGCCTCCATGGCTGGGAACAGACGGATCTATAGCTCCTTGTCCTTCCGCGAAGCACCAGAGTCACCGCTAGGCTCTGCTCCAATGATCTCCTCTAAGCCTTCTCCATCCACTCCTGCTCGCCGTCGTTGCAGCAAGGTCCTCCTCTTCGGACGAGGAGATGCGCCCCTCTGATCTGCTGATGATATGCGGTTGATCTGGGCCGCAAAACTACAAGCCAACTAGTGCTGAGCTCCATGGCCACAAGCATGTTGGCCGTTGCCGCCACACAACTCACCTCCAACAAGTAACGGTTGCGTCGGCACCGCCTGCGGGCCTCCATGCTCTCAAGATCACCTCCAGGTCACCGACACTGCTATTCAACGCTCGTCTCTACTTCGCGAGTCCTACTATCTCTTGGCGATCTCCGAACGCCAACATTGCGCTCGCTGCACCATGTTGCTGCCCTGCTGTGCGTGAGTGAGTCTGTAAGACTCTATCTCAGCATGTGCCTCCACCGCGTCTCCGTGGTTGGCTTACTCTTCTAGGATCTCCGTCCAGTGAGAATTGGGGTTCTCTCGCCGCTGTCCTTCTTCATTCACATCGTCAACTGTTGTGGTCTGTAGAACGAGGATATAGTCAAGGTGAGGAGGTAGATCTCCCTCATCTCTCTACTGCACAGATTAGTTCAAGTCTACCAAACTACCTCATCATGCCGAGCCTAATAGCTAGTTGGTTTCTCCTCTCACCCCGCGAAGGGTGATCGTGGTGACGTGGGGCACTGCCTCGCAGTCGCAGGTAGCCCACATATCTATTTTAATTGGAAGTAGGGGGTAAAAATTATCGTCTGATTTGAACATCCCATATTAAAGAAACCTTGATCCGTGGCTACTAAAAAGGCCACATATCTGATCTAAATGGGCCAGCCATGTGACATGGTAATTTCATAACCTGATTTAAAGAATCATGCACTATACTCATCATTCGGCAACTAAAGATTTACCCATAAATTACCCAATATTCAAACACATATATCTTTTGATAGTGACATCATAATTGAATATGGAACTTTAGACATAGGTTCATAACATCCCATTGTATCTTCTACTCAAATTTGGTGACAAAACGTAACTATTAGGCCACTCAATAAAATTCCTCAAAAGGCATTAAAAGAAAGATCTTAATCATTTTATAAATCTCGATCAATATTCCAACTTTACCAAAACACTTGGAACTCTCATTATAACTCAAGATATGGATTCTAATATGTTATTGGAGATTTATGGATTTCAAAAATCCACTCGATCACATCCTACACACCTTAAAAGATGTTTAATCCTCGAAATTAAGCTAGAAAACCCACTTTGTCACACTTTTTCTTTTTGACTATGGGTTTGTGGGGCCATCTGCAAGCTACATTCATTTGTGAGTCCTTTATTCTCATAGTTTGAGTTAAGAGTATATGACATTATAAGATATTCATGGTTTCAAAATTATTTTGTTACTTTGTTTATTCTCATACTACTCAAAAATAAGGAGAGTGTCTTTTGTATCATAGTCTTACATCATGGTTTTGAGAGTTATAATACTTAATAATTTGATGGCATAATCCTGATGTGTATCAAATAGGATAAAAAGTTTTCTTAACTATGTTTTGAGGTTTAGTAAACAATAGAACAACATGGACATAATCAAGTAGGGACCTCACCAACAATGAGATATAAGGTATAAATCCTTCTTATTTCACCAAATCAAGATTTATCTCCAACATAGAAAGCATATAATCTGATTTAGTTAAATCAAGTTTTCATGATATGAAGGGGTCATGCATGAGTATTTGATTTGAAAATATTCATTGATCAAAATTGATTTTTCAAACTAAGGTTAGATCATGGCATCATTATCTTAATCGACTTTCACAATTTCTACTAACTTTTATTTTTCCCATAAGTTACCAATAATTAAGACATCATGTGGTAAAAGGTTAGGAAAGAATGGCCACATGAGGAGATGAGATGACTACCTAATCATCTATAGGGTGGCTTAGGGTAGCCTTAAAGAATAGATGAGATGTTAGAAGACTCTCTAGGTTTTCAAATGAGAACCTTTAGGTATAGTTCTGGATCAATTAAGGCTAGGTAGAGTGGGGAATCTCATCCACCATGAAGATGGATAGGAGAAATTATGCAAGAACCCTGAGCCTAGACACCTCAATTTTCACCATTATGGACTTTAGGGTTTCCAGGGTTTAGGTAACTTGAGAAATTATTTACATAAAGTATATGGTAGTGTGTATGCTCTGATACAAACTATCACAGAACTATTCTTACCCCAATCCCAATCCCACTACCTAGAAATTTGTAAAAGGATTGAAGTGACCATCCCTGAGTGACCCATAGGATCTCACACACTAGCATATACAATAATAAATAATAACTCAAAAACAAGAGACTTAAAGAACAAACTAACTCAAAATAGGAGATATTGCATATTTATCCATGTCATCAGAGTGTATAAAGTACGGAAGTGATATATTCAACGTTCCATTTGTTTTGCCTAAAATCAAGAAAATTAAGACATAATCATGCAATTGCATGGTACGCTATCAAAAACAAGTAAAATAGTTTATAGAAAAAGAGTATACATGGTAGGACTTGGATTCAAAAACTATAACAAGCAATTTTTTCAAATCCAATATTTATTTGATAAGATGTTTATTGTGAACGATTCAAATTTTATTATGATTTCCCATTATTCTATTTCGAGAAGCATGCTTATATATTTTTTGTGGATCCATCTCCCCAATGCGATCAGGGAGGTCACCAGGTTCTTTCTCTCCATATGAGGTAGGAGGTCAATGTACAAGTTCCACCCTCTGAATGAGGAGGTCTCTTGCTCTAAATATCAACATTATCAAAATTATCAATATTATCATCATAAATATACGAGCAGTCATAATCAGCAATATCATTTATGCTTTCAAGATTGTCTCAAAATATAACATAGGAAAATGCAACCCTAATCAATAGGGAACAATATCTCAACCAAGTATATAGCCAAGTATACAATTAAGAGATACATAATGGTATCTTCAATACAACAAGGAGGAGATATAATAGAGTACCTTCTAAATAAATATTCAATGTATAAATTCCATGAAAGAGTAGATCAACCCCTTGAGTCAGATCCTATATCAACAAGATTGGATCAAGGGTCAAGATCATGATATTTAAAGACCATGTTTCAATATTTGATATTAGGTTTACATTTTCCTATATCAACCTTAGGGTTAGCTCATCCACTTACACTCAATAGTATTTCAAGATGTCCAACATTATTTCAAGTGTCAAGCATATTTTTGAGTGTGATTGACCTGCCAGGATCATATGTTTTAACCCTAATTTTATGATCATTATCCAAGTCATTATGATCATGATGACAAATTAGCATCATTATTGTTTAAGTACTAGATCAAGTTTCAATTGATATACAAATAAGTTCAGAGATCAAATATTAGGTCAAATGATCAAGGGTTTCACAAGATTAAGATCAATCACACAAAATATCATGATTAATACTTATTCATAGAAATCATTTTAAGATAGATGATTCATTTTCAAGAGTAGATGAGTCAACTAGATTATATATAGGTTAGTATTTTAAGATAATCAACAGAGTTTAGATCTAGGGTTTCCAAAGATTAAACATCTGTGTTGAATCCTTAGACAAATTAAATAAGTAAGAGATTCAAGTCTAAGGATATTAGTGTGAATCATTTGGAATTAGGCTTCAAAACCATTTTTCAATTATTCATACTTATGGAAAGTTCACTTTGTCATAGTGCACCTCCTTTAAAGGAGCCCATCCCTACAGAACTCCATAGTTAAGTGTGCTCATCTTGGAGTAGTACTAGGATTGGTGACCAGTCGGAAAGTTGACCCCGACTCGTGCGTGAGTGAGGACAAAGTGCACAGTTAAGGCTAGTGGTAGTCTATGGGGCCAAAAATCATTCATGAAACTCTACTAGAGCCTAGGGAAGTGGGATCGGTCGTTACAAATGGTATGAGAGGCAGATTCCCCTCCATTATGTGGGTCCCACATGGGAATGTGGCATGCTAGTATTTTATCCATGTAGTCCTCGAATGTTGGAAATGGATATTTGAGTTGATGGAGACACCCTTGCACTAGTGGTGTTCAGACATGTTGGAAAGGACTATTTGAGTTGATGGATCCACCCTTGCATTGTTTGTCATGATCAGGAGTTGGGTGTACATGGGCCACCTCAGTTCGCACTAAAATGGGGACTAATTATGATTCGTATAGTTGAGACTTGACAAAGATGTCAATACTCTAAGAGGGGGAGATGGTAACTGGACTACCCATATCACCAAGGTGCACCTGCTTTCTAGGATCCCATCACTAAAGAACTCCATAGTTAAGTATCCCCAGCTTGGATTAGAACTATGATGGTTGACCAGTCAGGAAGTTGACCCCAACTCATGTGTGAGTGAGGACAAAGTGTGTAGTTAAGGCTAGTGGTGGTCTGTGGGACTAGTCGTCATTCATGAAACTCTACTAGAGCCTAGGGCAGTGTGTCTAGTCATTACAGAACTAATTGTTCTTGGTTTCCTCTTTGGCTATGTGTAGACGATGAACCAATCATCATTAGATCTTAATCCAATGACTGATATGACATGCCAATAATCAATGAGCGGGTCTTATTTCCTTTTTGTAAATCATGAAATTCAATTTATATTTCCATAATCCCTTTCACTTTAAGAAAAATAATTATATTCATATATCTCTCTACTTTTATCTAATTAATCCAAAATTTTAAAGGGAACTCTTTAGCACTTAAATCTAGGTGTAGAGAGATTTAAGACCAAAATATAGAAGTTAACATCACTTTTCTTTGTCTCCAAGGCTCCCATTTATTTGATTTATTTAAGGCATCAATTAATTCTTTTTCTCTTCCAATCATGGCAAGATCTCTTATTTAAATCCATATTTTATCATTAAGTATAACATGGAACCGAATCTAATTCATTAATTTCCTTTATCCTATTCTTTTCTAGAAAACTCCACACAACTCCATATTTAAGATATCAATTGTCCATGACTTTTACTAATTCATTTCCCTCTTTTTCTTTGTCCAATATTTGTTATGTATTATTGAAAATAGTAAAACTAAAAATCCATTATAAAGGATAAATTACATTTTAAATTCATACTTTAAAACAAGGCACACCAAGTTTTGTAACATATCCTTAACAATATAATATTTGCATTTCAAATATGTAAATACATGTGAAAAACAATGTTATAACACATATCTAAGATTAAATCTATCAAGTTGCACATATGTGGAACATGGATTTATGTGGAATATAGATTTGTTGTTAACATTTAGTTATTAGATTAAACCATCAAATCAAACTTACATTACATCAAATTAGGAAACCAATAATGTTAGATATAATAATCTTGTAGGTGGCACAACAAATTAATGGGATTCCAATGACTAACAAGAGAAAGGGATGTGACTTTGTTATGAAACACTCATTTGAAAACCTATTCTACTTTAACAATTGGACTTTATTAAGAAAGTGGTATCACAATCATTAAACATGACCTAAAGGTTCATCGTATATTCAACATGAATAAGACAAGTCTGAAAAAAATGGAATGTAGAGGCCATTCTCGGTTGCAAAATTGTTATTGATATTTGAGATAGAAGAACAAAAAAAGGAAGGGGGAATAGGGAAAATGAAGTATGATGTTCTAGATTAGTCTACCATTTATGTATGTAGCAATCCCAATATACCAATCCTAAGAGTGAATTAAACACATCCCACCCATGAGGGAATGGTGTGTCTATGATGAGATCTAGAATGTGGTTACCCTACTATGAGACTTATGTTGAAGATGGATTTTTTGACAACATGTTCATGGTGTGGTATGTTGGAAAACTAGATTGTGCCTTTTAGTTGGAGACAACTCAAGTGGTGCAGAATGAGATAGTTAAGAAGTTTCATCTACCATCAATAATATTCTTGGTAGATGATGTTTGGTTAGATAATGGCATGGTCAAGAATGATTCGGTAGGTTGGAAACGGATACCAACTCATATATAAAATTCAAAACCACATGGGTTTGTATAAGCTATCATAAAGGGAACTAAATAGTTCCTATAGTTCACTTCCCCTAGACACAACTATTTAACCTCTTAAGGGTCATTGTCCCTACTACACGTCTATCTCCAAGTTTTTTGCTCGCTGTCAAATATTTAGAGAAAAATATGTCATGGATCCATAATGGTTTGAGGTATAAGAAGAACTGTTCTAATGATTGCAGTAGAGATAATGGCTTACAAGTGTATTTGATTATACAATGCTAACATTTTGAATGACAACTATGAAGTTATGTTGTCCTGCTATAGAAAGCAATCCAACATAAGATACTTTACCAATACCAAAATTCGTAAATATATAACATTGGAGTTTTTAAAATAACCTACCAAATTTCAAATTTAGGCGATGGAATACTATAGCTAGTGTGTAGTTCATTTATTGGATTTTAATCTTCATATTGTCAATTGTTTCCATTTAGTGCATGAAGCTTGTAATGTTAATGAACCTAGAGTTGATATCAAAATTCATATCATGTTAGATATTTTTTAGAACAACCATCTTTCAATATACAAAAAGGAGTATAGTCCTTTTTGATAACTAGGAGGGAAAACAACAAAGAAGCACATAAAACACCCTAGTTGGACTATTTAAACTTATGTCCATATTACATAAGACCAAGTGAAAAGGAAAAATATAGAACTCAAGGAAATAAAACAATGAAAGATAAATATATGTCTTAGTACTCCCCCACAATCCGGAGCATAGAAATCAATCATTCCCAGCTTGCCAGATAGCTCTACAATACTCTTTCCAGATAGATGCTTTGTAAAAATATATGTAGTTTACTCATGCGTAGGCAATAAAGGGGTAGTGACCGTCTTAATCAGCACATCATCTCAGAGAAAATGGTAGTCCACCTCAATATGCTTAGTCCTTTCATGAAAGACAAGATTACTAGCAATGAAGATAGAAACACAATAATCGACGTACATTGGAATAGCATGAGTAATAGGAAACCTAAATTCAGATACAATAAATGTGATCCACAATATCTTACAAGTGTTATCTTCCATTGTACAATACTCTAAATTTTACACAAAATTTGGCAAAAATGTTTTTATTCTTACTTTTCCTAGTAACCAAGTTACCCCCTACAAATGTACAATAGCCAAAAGTGGATCTCCTATCAGATTTACACCCAACATAATCAACATCACAATATCTAGTCACATCTAGATGCCAATTTCTTTTATAAAATAGTCCATGTCCAAGTGCATTCTTCAAATATCTCAAGACTCAGCATGCAGTGTCGCAGTGACACTTCCTAGGAAAATCCATGAATTAGGTAAGAACACCAACAAAAAAGCATATATTTGGCCTAGTAACAGTAAGATATAAAACTTTTCCAGCCAAATGTTTGTAGTAGAACTTATCTGCTAAGGGTTGAGTAGATTCTTCCCATAGATCATCAGCTTGATCCATAGGGGAGACTATAGGTCTACAACAAAGCATTCTAGTTTTAGAAAGAAAGTCCGAAGTATACTTTCTCTATGATGAAGATACGTCATCCTTGTTATGTGTTACCTCAATGCCCAGAAAATATCGTAGACGCCCAAGGTCTTTGGCTTCACAATGCTTCACAAAAATAAGTCTTTGTAGTAACAATTATTGCAATATCACTTCCAAATAGGATGATACCATCCAATAAACAATAAGAACAATAATGCCAGAGGTAGTGGTTTTTATAAACACTGAATGATCACATTGAGGCTGCATGAATCTAAATTTTTGTAGTACAAGAGATAACTTATCAAACCAAGATCATGGACTCTGTTCGAGGCCATAAATGGCCTTATTTAGAAGGCATAGTATCCCAAAGTCCCTCCCCTAAGAAGCATAACCTAGAGGTTGTAACATATAGGAAGTCTCCTATAAATCTCCATATAAAGATGTTCTTAACATTTAGTTGATGTAAGTGCCAACCTTTATTAATAGAAATAGAAATCAAAATGCGGATAGAATGAAGACGAGCAACTGAAAAAAATGTTTCAAAGTAATCAATTCTAGCTTCTTTTGTATATCCCTTAGCAACAAGTCTGGGGGTTAAGGTGTTCAACTGTGCCATCATGCAAATACTTCACAGTAAAAGATCATTTGCAATCAACAACTTTACTACCTATAGGGATATCAAAAAGGTCCCATGTCCCACGAGAGTGACGTGCATCCATCTCTTCAGCCATGGCTTATTTCCACCCAAAGAGTAGTAGTACCTCTTGAATGTTCTTTGGAATAAATACTATAGATAGAGTAGCAGTAAATTGATCCATGAAAGAATTCAAATGATTTGTGGACATATGTTGAGTGATAAAATATTTGGTACTAGATCGTATCCCCTTTCATAATGCAATGGGAATGTCAGAATCAGAAGTTGTAACAAAGTTAGTAATATTACCATCATCTTGAGGTGGAATGCAATGGGAATGTCAGAATCAGAAGTTGTAACAAAGTTAGTAATATTACCATTGTCTTGAGGGGGATCATTAGTCTTAGAAGATGTCAAAGAAGGGGATACTTTAGGTAGAGGTGCAAACACAATGGGGTCAATAATTGTCACAATTGAAAGTGGGACCCAGTTACTCGGTTCAAAAAAGAAAGATGTATCTTCATAAAAGGTGATGTCCACACAAACATTAAAATAATGTTCAACATGATCAAAATGTTTATACCCATTTTTTGTATAAGAGTAACCAGGAAAGCAACAAAGGAAAGCATCGGGTAATAGTTTATCATTCCCAGGTTGATGAAAGATAGGCATAAAAAAACTTTTGATGGTAAACAAAAGATAGGTTCATAAGGATAAAGAAGGTTATAAGGAATCTTATTATGAAGCACATAAGAGGTTTCCGACTGATGAGATAATTGGCTAAAAGAATTGCATCAGCCCAATAAAATTTAAATACTTTCTTTTCAATTAGAAGAGTGTGAGTGACATCAAGAAGATGTATGTTCTTCCTTTTGACAACTCCATTTTGTTATGGCTATAGGGACACAAAGTTTGGTGAATAATCCCCTTGGAAATACAAGTCTTTTGAAAACCATGTTGCACATATTCAGAAGCATTATCATTGTGGAGACGTTTAAGTGCATCTCTTTATTCTCTCTTTTCTGGATGTTATTTACTTATTATGCCTCTCGACCAAACCCCATTTCACCCATGGTGGCTTTAGATTCCTAGAGATAAAATTCCTAGATTTCTCTCTCTTTCACCTAGATGATACTAGATATATCTAGATGGAGCCTAGTTGGAGCTTTGGGAGGTTTATAGTGAATTTTTATGGTTAATACACATGTCTTGGAATAGGGGGCTCCTTCCCAGACATTTTGCATGAAGTTTGCTTGCTCTTTCCTTGAGTCAATCATGCATTCATAGTCTAATTAATAAATAAATTCTTTAATCTCACCTTACATAGCTAGATCCTATTATATATGATTTAATGTATAATTATTGTAGATTGGTTTGTAATGCAGCCCTATTTTGGGGCTCCATCTTGTATCTTTTGTATCTTAATCACATATAAACATGTTAGAATGAAGTTATTTCCCCAATATGAAATTTTAGGTGAAATGCACTTATGTATACTTTTTGCATGTTTTTTAGGATCTTTGTACATGCATTGGATGTAAAGGGGAGTCAATGAGAGGATCCTTGGGTTTCTGTACCCCGGGATCAGACCCAAGCCTTCCTTAAACATCCCTTGAATAGATAAAAAAAAAATTCAAGGAAACAATCATCCATTTATAGGAGTTAAGAGCAAAGATATGTAGTTGGGCCCTGAAAAAGGGTCTTGGTATCTTATCATGGACATGGTAGAACTGCCCAAGTTACAGGAGACATACAAGCTACAACAAAGAACCCACCACGGCTATGGAAAGTAAGTGTCACCTCGCCTGTTTAGCTACCACGACCGTGGTGATAGAACTTCTACAAAGACCAAGATTTCAGCCAGCATGGTCATGGCCATCAGCATAGTCGTGGTCCTTCAAGGCCACCTCTATCGTGGAGCCCACTACACCTACTACGTTCAACATCGACAATGACCCCCATACGGTGGTGCTCCCCTCCACGCCCATGTTACCTTGCACCCACCATGATCATGGCAGCCACTGAGCCTTGAAGACACATCTCAACCTATAACTTTTCACCCCTATCACCTCTCATGTGTTAACCCACCACAAAAAAGATGACCCCATCCACAACGACCATGGTGATCACCCAATCCATAATACTTTTTTGAGGTGAATTTCCAGTACTAACCCCACTGGCTCTAGTGCTTCTCCAGCACCTAGATATACTAGAGTGGCGGCCACAACACTAGGTTAGACTCCATTGAGCATTCATTACACTCTCCCTAGAATTCAACAACTCTACCTACCTTCTTCCATCATCCTACTCCACTTCCACCTTCCACTACCACAAAACCCTAGTTTTCTTGGGTTTCCACCATAATCCCCCATATTTCCATGCCATCCATCCAACTTAGAGGATGGAGCACGAGATATAGTAGTTAGGAGGTGAAGGAGAAGAAGCTTTTATAAGAAACTGTGGCTTTCTTCCTCTTTCTTCTTTCCTTTTTGCTCTTTTGTTTGATTATGAGTAGCTAAGCCCTTTTGGTGAGCTATTTGGGGAGTTAGATGTCACTTTCATACCATGTTGGGGGAATGTTACTTGTAATGAACATCATTTCATTGTATGATGATTGTCTCCTACTTATATCTTGTTTCCCATTATTCTACTTGTGATTTATGCTTCTAAGAATGGATTTCTTGTTGTTTGATGCATGAAAACACCTAGATTCTAGGGGAAAACCGAATTGTATGTGGCTATTTTGGTAATTGATTCTAGATCCAACTAGTAGATTACTAGAAAGCAACCTATGTTCCTAAATACAATTCTATTCTCTTACAACTAAACGTGAGATCTAAGTAGCTAGTGTAAGAGTGATTAGTGCAATTTCCTAGTGTTTTCTAAAGGCTACATGGTGAGTAAGATGAGATGAAACACCCCTATCTATGCTCTCCCTTCCTACCCTTGGATGGCATTTGTGCTAGTAACCCTTACCCTAGAAACCTAGATTAGTTAAATCCAATTGAAATCCCACCTAGACCTTGATCCAATTGAGCCTTGTAACGCTAGGTAGGGGGTGAAGGGGTATATTTCCCATCCCACACTCTATCTATCCATGGCCAACCAATAGTCTAGGTTGGTTTCATAGCATTTAACCTATAGTTAGGTTTGACAATATATAATGAGAATATACGTTTTGCATGTTATATCAACCCTCAACTTGGATTCATGTGACATTCCCCAAATGGCACACTTTTCCTAGAACTTATCTAAAACCCATTTTTCTTACTTAGCTTCCTTATGATAGTGTATTTCCTTTCTTTAACTGCTTCTTAGTCAATTTCTTAGTTCTTGGTAGTTAAAATTTGTTGTGCATCTTGCTCCTTGCTTAGATAGATAGTTGCAGCTTAGGCCTTTGATTGCTCTAGTGCCTTATTTTTATTTTAATGTAGTCTTTTTCTCTTTCTTAAGTAGTGGCTTTGTTTGCTAGTTATAATTGATTGTTTAGGGTTAAATTAGAGTTTCTTCTAGTCTAGTATTCTTTCTTGTTTTTAATTTCTGTCATTCTTAGTATAATCAACTAAAACCAACTTTAAACCCCAAAAAACCTACTCTTCATGTTATAACCTCAATTTTGCATGTATTGATTGAAATACAATTTTACAAATCAAAGGGATTTGAATGGAAATTTGTATTCTTTGTTTTCAAAGAATGGATTCTTTTGCAAAATTTCCATTGGATGCATGATTTTTTGGGATTATTGTTTTAATAAATTCAATGTTGGATAAAAGGGAATAGGATAAAAGAAATCCCATAATAAATCAAAGGAAAAGAAATAAAGCGATAATTGTATGCATATGTGAGATATATGTGGAATTCTCTAGAAAGTGGTTTGAATGACAACTATTCATTAGTTTTCGGTTCTATTTGGTTTATAATGAGAAGAGAAATCAAAATAAAGAAAATAGAAGAGAAAGAAAGAGAAAATATGAATTTTAATTGCATCATATATATCTTTTTTGTGGATGACTTGCATATGAATAAAAGTATCTTTCATTTTCGAGTTTTGGTTTCAAACTTTACACAATAATATAAGTCATTAGAAAGTTCCATTTAAAATTTGTTATTAAAACGATGTTTGGTTTGGGAGATATAGATTTTTGAACATTTGTAAAGTGAGAGGAATATCATTAAATGTGACAATTTACATTCATACTAGAATTCCCTTTTATCATCCTTTTAATTGGTGCATGCAATATGGACCATTAGATTGAGATCCAATGGTGATCCTCTTGTCTCCTATCTCCAGCCCATTTTGGGAAGCTGGAATAGTAAAATGAAGACTCGGTTCACACACTCTCTCTCCCTAATCAACAAGGAGTCCTGAAAATTTGATATTTCATTTCAAGAGAGGAAATTGGACCTAATGACCCATAGATGTCTCTGTGGGGGGTTTCTATTACAGGTGATCAGAAGAGGAACAATATGTCAAGATCTAATAGAAACCCCCAACAATTAACATATTGTTCTTCTTATGATCACCTATCTGCAGTCAAGATGCCCATCCTCGCCTACCCTGGTCTGTGCCCCTCTGGCTTATGCGAGTCCACCAACGAGTCTGTCCAAACCTAGAGATGATGTCTGAGCCTTGCTTGACACTCCGGTGTGCTAGGGCGTGGAGTCAACTAGCGAGTTCACCACCCTTGGAACTGCATCGCTAAGTAGGGAAGATCGGGATGGAAGACGATTAGGTACAAAAAGACAATGATACCTGTGGGCTCCGATCTCTAAACCACGAATTAATCCCAAGTTAAACATGTGCGGAAGCAATCGGTAAACAGAGGAAGACAAAAATCATGGGAAATTAAAACTTTTCGTGACAAGAGCCTGAAACCACAAACCTTTTCCATAGAAAAAGGATTTAACTGTCTACATCACTGACAATTACTTCTTGAGTAATTATATACAACATGATACAAAATTTCTCAAGAATTCATACTCCAAAACACTCCAGGACCTGAGAGTACAGAGGACACATAGGACTTGACTCTAACTACACCATGAAGCAGGCTAGATCTCCACCTGAGATATTTACTGCTCCTGATGCTGCTGTTGCTGGGATTGGTCACCTGTGTTCTTGTTCCTCCGTCTTCGACGACCACCTAAAAAGTAGAAGTCTACGGGGTGAGACAATTATACATAATTGCCCCAGCGAGAGTTATAACTCTCCACTAGGCTTTATAAGCAAAGCAAGGAATAACTAAAGCAATAAGAGCCTTCAAGATATTCACTAGAAGTTCTGATGATAAGCAAGAGTTCAATCAATATTAAAATATGAGAACATCTATGCTATTCAAGGTAACGTCAATCAAATAACTCGTAGATAACTCTAACAGATATACTACGCTGTTGATTATGTTTTTCAAACATTATTGTTATGCCCTGTGGAGATGAGGCTTACCACTCATACTCCAACTGATCGCTAAGAAGTCACATCAGTATCATACATAGGTCATTAAAAGAGCCGGATTCTTATGACCTCATCTTCCTCAGTCAGTTAGAGGATCGAATGTTAGATATCTGGCGGGATATCTTTTGTTATAGCTCTCCAGGGTAAACTGGACCTTCGCTATTTTAGAGTTACAGTGGCGTTCTGTACTCTCTTCGTCATCGGAAGATTTCTTGTTTATCTTTTATCAATGCGGTGTTTGTGTCTTTAAGGGAGTGTAGATATACATCTCACCTTTAGGACTTTATGGTGGGGTCTGATGGACTACTAGAATCTACATCATCCTCTCACCTTTTCTTTTATAGTGAAGGTATGACGGACTACAAGAATCTACATCAAATACCTACACTAGGATGTAAGGTTCTACACATCCATGTACCCCACATACTCAAAAGTATGTGATCCAGGAGTTCCCTGAGGAAAACCTGTTTCACCATCATTTAGACTCTGACAATGATGGATCTATGATCAGGGCTCTACATTTCACTTGATTAGTTAGGTACATTCAGTATTCTTATCATCATACAATAACACAGCTATATATGAGAATACTAAAATGTAGCAGGCCTAACTTATCACCATCATCAATTATTTCATCTTAAGTCATCTGTCAAGCATGACCTTGATAACATTTATGGCTCTTACAGCCCATAATTCACAAAAGATGTCACTTATCAGTGCATCAAGATGATTCATTATTCATAAAGCTTAAGACATGCTTTCAATGAATAAAACATGGTATCCCATATCTGGGTGTGACCATCATCTTATAATAACCTGTATGGTTCATTCAACAGATAATAGTAAACAATTCAACAATTAGGGTTTACTATTCATCTTTCATGTCATTACCCTAAAATTAGGGTTTACTATTCACTCCATGGTGAATTGTACTCATTACATCATTATGTAAGAGAAACATCATCATTAAGGCTCTTAATTAGGATTAAGATCCATTAGATATTATAAATAGGGTTTCCATGACCTCACATAGGTGGGTCATTCCCTAATCATGCACATTCATGTGTAATTAAAGTATCTCACTTGAGTTTCCTCCTTAAAAGGGTACTTTCCCTCTCTAGGATACTTTCTCTCTCTAGAAATACTTTCTCTCTCCTCTCACTAGTAGATGGTGACAACACCACTCTAGATCAGGTTGAGATAAGTCTCCATTGACTAACATAAGCCAAAACATCAACATCATGTGATTAGGGTTTGATTAGAACAAGGTTTTACCCCTTTAGACCCCTCAAGGGTATTTTGGTAATTTGCCACATGATTACCATCATGGGTTAACTCACTAATCACATAGTCCCTTAATGACCTAGGTTACCATTAGGGTTTAGATTGAATCATCATTGAACTAATTACATCATCAAATGGTTAAGTACAAACCATCACCAATCTCCAAACGGTTTCAACCTTCAAACGGTTTCAACCACCCAAACGGTCTTGAGACCGTTTGGAGGTGAAGACCGTTTGGAAGGGTTGACTTCCAAACCGTTTGGAGCTTCAATCGGTTTGAAACCGTTTAATCAAAATTACTTGAGATCGATTGGACCAAACGATCCTGAGGTCGTTTGAGCCCAAACGGTCTTGAGACCGTTTGGCCCCAAACGGTCTTGAGACCGTTTGGCCCCAAACGGTCTTGAGACCGTTTGGTCTCAAACGGTCTTGAGACCGTTTGGATCCAAACGGTCTTGAGACCGTTTGGAGGTGAAGACCGTTTGGAAGGGTTGACTTCCAAACCATTTGGAGCTTCAATCGGTTTGAAACCGTTTAATCAAAATTACTTGAGATCGATTGGACCAAACGATCCTGAGGTCGTTTGAGCCCAAACGGTCTTGAGACCGTTTGGCCCCAAACGGTCTTGAGACCGTTTGGCCCCAAACGGTCTTGAGACCGTTTGGTCTCAAACGGTCTTGAGACCGTTTGGTCTCAAACGGTCTTGAGACCGTTTGGATCCAAATGGTCTTGAGACCGTTTGGATCCAAACGGTCTTGAGACCGTTTGGTCCAAAAAGGGCTCAAACCGTTTGGACCTCCAAGGTGGTTCAAAGGTTACCAATGTTCATGGATATGTGTGTTGAAGTCCTCAAATGGTCAAAGATATGCTAACCACTTATAATTTGAGTCAGTTAGGGTTAGCCTTAACCACTTAGACATCCAATTGACCCTCAATTGCAAGCCAATTAGGGTTCAATCCTCCTCAATTAGGGTTTCAATTCGATTGGTCATCAATGTTCAACAATGTGAATCAATTCAAGGTTGAACCTATCAATTGACCTCCAATTGGGCTCAAACTTGGACCAAACGGTCTTGAGGTCGTTTGAACATCATTCAAACGGTCTTGAGACCGTTTTCCCAAAGTTTGACCAAAATCCCAGTCGTTTTGACTAAGGTTGAAGTCCAATTTGGTCAAAATCAGCAATTTTCATCAATTCATCAATTTCCTACAATTGGACCCTCAAACCATTAGATTAACTTAACCCTAGACCTTCAAACGGTCTTGGGTTGTGCCCAAACGGTATTAGGACCGTTTGGAGGAATCCCCAAACGGTCTTGAGACCGTTTGGGTCCTTCAACCCAAAACTCAACGAGATCTATATGTCAAATCAGCACTTTTTCACCCGATTAGGGTTTCATGTTGAAGTGCCTTCAACTCTCAATTGATTAAGAATTAGACTTTGATTCTTTGCAGAGATGAAATTCAATATGTTAGGAACAGGCCCTCAAACGTTCGTCCCTTGGTCAACTCTTTCAAACGGTCTTGAGACCGTTTCAATCCAAACGGTCTTGCAAGACCGTTTGAGAGCAAACGGTTTGAAACCGTTTGAACCCAAACGGTTTGCAACCGTTTGGACCAAAAGGGTCCAAGGTCGTTTGAAAAAGTAACATAGGGAATCACGCCCCTCATCTTCAACCTCTTGCAAGGTCGGTTTCTCCACTGATTTGCTTGCAAACGTGCAAGGAAGAAGGGTGGTAGAAGGAGAATTTACCAAGTAAATTGCAAGAATTGAGCATACATATAAAGCATAAGTTTAGAGTTATAAAACCCGCCTAAAGGTTGATCTTAGAGCTCCAATCCTTCAAGCTCCAAGCTTTAATGGCGTCCTTGAGCTTCCACAACTTGGTCATAGGTGAATTCTCCAAGGAAACGTTGCTTTGGTCGGCTAGAACAAGAAGACTAAGTAAGCTAACCATAAAACCAACCTTAGAAAGTGAATTCCTGCATGAATTCGAGCTAGAAGGTGGGGTTCTCTTACCTAGAACAGGTTGGTCATCCCGCCTGATCTCCAGAGCTATCCTTGGTCATTTGAGCAAGAAAGGAAGAGAAATGAAGGAAAGAAAGTTCGTTCACTTAATTGCAAGGGAAAAGGGCTTATATACTTTAGCCTCTTTTACACCCTAAGGACCTCACAAGATTGGAAATCACATCTAGGTCCCTCCTTGCTCAAAGGCACGACCAAACCTATCTATCCTTATGCAAATCTCATGAAATCTCAAGATCTAGGGGTAAAGGAATCCAACCTTCAACTAGGGTACATACATGAAAGGGTTTCATACCCATTCTAGGTGATTTCTATCACAAAGGTCATTTTTCTCATCTGATTATTAAATGATGTATCCCTTTCATCATTTCTACTCTAAATGATGATAAGAGTCATAAAAAATATTCTAGATATTAATAATTACAACTTGGACCCCTCAATTTGGGTAAATTGCACTTTACCCCAAATTAGGGTTTCTAAGCATGGGAATTGCTTCCACAGCTGCACCTTGGTGCCCAAGCTTGGGAAATCCCTCAAACTTTACCATAACCATTCTCATGATGTCTCAACATCAAAGGAACATCTTATCTTGTGAATTTTGCAAGTTCAACCCTTAAACTGGGTAATTTGCACATAGGTCCCTGCATACAACACAATGCTACAACTTTATACAAAAAGGAGCGAAATTGAAAGTAAATGTTCCTGAGGAACTTAATTACATGCCAGGGAGTGTTCACAAGTATATTAATTACATATTTAGGCAAAACTTCGAGGGTTAGGTCATAACCCAGGTCAGGGGTGTTACAAATTCTTTACCCCTTCAAAAGGATTTCGTCCCCGAAATCGATAAAGCATATTATAAGAAAAGAGCAGGATATTTTCTTCTCGTTTCATCTTCTAGTTCCCAAGTGGCTTCTTCAACACCACGATGGTTCCAGAGGACTTTTACAAGGCTTATATCTTTCTTCTTTAACTTTTTCGTTCTGTTATCGAGGATTGACACTGGTCCCTCCTCATATGTTATATCTTCATTCAATTCTACTTCCATAGGTTGTAGAATTGACTCGGTATCTGGATGACATTTCCTCAGCATGGAAATGTGAAACACAGGGTGCAGCTTCTGCAACTCCTGAGGTAACTCTAGTCTATAGGCCACCTTTCCAACTTTTTCAACAATTGGATAAGGTCCCATAAATCTAGGAGCTAACTTTCCTTTCTTCCCAAAACGAAGGACTCCTTTCCAAGGTGAGACCTTGAGATACACTTTGTCTCCAACTTGAAATTCTAGGGGTCTACGACGTTTATCGTCATACGACTTCTGCCTATCTTGTGCAGTCTTAAGCTGTTGTTGTATAACTTTAATCTTTTCTGTAGTTTGCTGCACAAGATCAGGGCCTAACAACTGGTGCTCACCAGTTTCATACCAACACAAGGGTGATCTACAACGTCTACCATATAAGGCTTCATATGGTGCCATATCAATGCTATGTTGATAGCTATTGTTATAGGCAAACTCTATCAAGCTTAGATGTAGATCCCAACTCCCGGTAAACTGGAGAACACATGCTCTCAATAGATCTTCTAAGGTCTGTATAGTTCTTTCTGACTGTCCATCAGTCTGGGGATGAAAGGCTGTACTAAACCTTAGCTTGGTGCCTAGGGCTCTGTGTAACTGTTCCCAAAAGCGACTTGTAAACTGGGGACCTCTGTCAGAAACTATAGTGACCGGAACTCCGTGCAAACGCACTATCTCTTGGACATATATTTGGGATAACCTTTCAGCAGTATAGGTTGTTTTGATAGGTAAGAAATGCGCTGTCTTTGTCAACCTATCAACAACTACCCAAATGGAATCATGTCCTTTGTTTGTCCTGGGTAGGCCAACAACAAAGTCCATGGTTACATGGTCCCACTTCCACTGTGGTATGGGTAAGGGTTGCATTGTCCCTGCAAGTTTCTGGTGTTCAGCCTTGACCTGCCGACACACAGGACACCTCCGAACAAACTCGGCTACATCCTTCTTCATCCCAGGCCACCAATACATATCCTTCAAGTTTCGATACATCTTGGTGCTCCCTGGATGCATAGCATACATCGAAGAATGAGCTTCTTCCAGGACTAACTTCCTCAGGTTGTCCACATCTGGCACTATCATCCTTCCATGATAGCATGCCATCTGGTCATCTGACTCATGAAAACCTTCTCGCTTCTCATCTCCAAACTCAGATCTAATCTGCTGTATAAAAACATCTACTTTTTGTGCCTCCTTTATCTGCTCTCTTAAGGTAGGTTTAATCTGCATCTCAGCTAACAGACCAGCTAACAATGATGCCTTTATCTGCACATTGTCTTGCCTTAAAGAGATAAGCATATCTCTTCTAGAGCATACTAAGGAACTTAGTTGTGCCCTATCCATGGTTGATGTTGCTGATTTCCTACTCAAGGCATCAGCAACCACATTGGCTTTGCCCGGATGGTAGTCAATTGTACAATCGTAGTCCTTGATTAACTCCATCCAGCGACGTTGCCTCATATTAAGCTCGTGCTGAGTGAAGATGTATTTAAGGTTCTTGTGGTCTGTGAAAATCTGGAAAGTTTCTCTGTAGAGATAATGTCTCCAGATTTTCAAAGCATGGACCACAGCAGCTAACTCTAGATCGTGTGTCGGATAATTCTCCTCGTGTTTCTTAAGCTGTCGGGAAGCAAAAGAAATCACTTGTTTATCCTGCATCAACACACATCCAAGTCCATTCTTGGAGGCATCACAAAAGATTATATATTCCTTTCCTTGCTCAGGTAACACAAGCACAGGTGCACTTGTCAACCTCTCCTTCAACAGCTGAAAAGACTGTTGACACTTATCACTCCAAGCAAAAGGAACATCCTTTCGGGTTAACTTGGTCAAAGGTAAGGCTATAGAACTGAAATTTTTAATAAACCTTCGATAATAACCAGCTAACCCCAAGAAACTTCTAATCTCCGTCGGTGTCTTCGGTTGTTCCCACTGCAGAACATACTCTATCTTTGCAGGGTCAACACGAATTCCCGAGGCAGATACCACATGTCCAAGGAAGGATACTTCAGATAACCAAAACTCACACTTGCTAAACTTAGCGTATAGCTTATGTTCCCTTAGCAAGGTCAAAGTGTGGCGAAGGTGCTGCTCATGCTGCTGAGCATCCTTACTATAAATCAGTATGTCATCTATGAAGACGACAACACACTGATCAAGAAAAGGTCGAAAGACTCTATTCATGAGTTCCATAAATGCAGCCGGTGCATTGGTTAGTCCAAACGACATAACTGTGAACTCATAGTGACCATATCTTGTCCTAAAGGCAGACTTGGATATGTCACTGTCCTTAATGCGGATTTGATGATATCCAGACCTTAAGTCTATCTTGGAAAAGACTGTTGCACCACGCAACTGGTCGAAAAGATCATCAATCCTCGGCAAAGGATACTTATTCTTTATTGTCACTTTATTGAGTTGTCTATAATCAATGCATAACCGCATCGATCCATCTTTCTTTTTAACAAACAAAACCGGAGCACCCCAAGGTGAGGTACTTGGTCGGATGAAACCCTTCTCAAGTAACTCTTGAAGTTGTTTCTTGAGTTCTGCCATCTCAGCAGGCGCCATCCTATACGGAGTCTGGGCTATGGGTTTCGTATCTGGGACCAAATTGATCTCAAAATCAATTTCCCGGGGTGGTGGTATACCAGGAAGTTCTTCGGGAAACACATCCTCGAATTCCCTGACTATCGGAATTTCAGCAGGGTTGGAACTCTCCTTGGTAACATCTACCACATGGGCTAAGAATGCGTAGCATCCTTGCCTCATCAACTTATCAACAACCATAGCTGATACAAGACAGGTGGGCAGAATCTTTCTTTCACCTTGAAAGATCCATGTGTTGCTTTCATCAGCAAACACAGCCAGCTTGGACTCACAATCCAAGACAACTCGATACCTTTCCAAGGTATCCATCCCTAGGATTATATCAAATCCTTGCATATCAAGCGGTATAAGATCCACTTGAATGCGATACTTAGAAAAGGAAAGTACACAAGGAGAGCATACTTCTTGCAGAACAGCAGACCCACTCAACGGAGTCTCCAACAACAACTTATCTGCCCTATGACTAGTTATCATATTGCAGTTACGAATCACTCTTCGAGTGATGAAAGAGTTCGTAGCACCCGGGTCAATCAAAACAGATACTAAACAAGATTTAGACATATCAGAATATAAAAGTTCCATCTGACCTGTCACTACTTGTGGATTGACCACTGCCTCTGGTGGGTTCATAGCATAGAACCTTGCCGTAGCCTGTTGTTGAGGTGGTGCTGATGATCCAGCTTGAGACGCTTGCCCGTGTCCTCGACCTGTTCCTTGAGATTGTCCTCCCTGTGATCCCTATTGTCCTTGTCTCGGAGGCTGTGTCACACTGACAGGCCTAGATCGGCAGTCCTTCATCAAATGTCCCACCTTACCACAGTTGTAGCATCTTCCTTCTTGCGGTCTTTGTGGTCCGGTGGCAGACATTGATGCAGAACTCTGTGTCCCCCGAGGTGGTTGTCCTCTTCCTCTACCTCTACTAGGAGACCACTGAGTCTGAGGACTAGATTTAGATGGTGGGGGGTTAGGCGCAGAGGATCTAGATTTCTTAAAGTCCATAGATGAAGAACCCTGGAACTGTGGATACCTCTTCTGTGTTTGCCTCTTCTCAACCACAGATCTCTCTATCCTTCGGACTGACTCAACGAAGGTAGAGAATCTCTCTCGGTTCTCTAAGGCAGACACTGGGGTAGACATGTCAGCATTCAACCCCTTCTCAAATCTCCTGATTCTCTCTTCATCTGTAGCAGCCATGTACGGACAGAACCGCAACAACTCCATAAACTTAGCTTCATACTCGCTAATGTTCATCATACCCTGTCTCAGTCTCTCAAACTGAGAGATCTTCTTGTCTAGGAAGGTCTTTGGGAAATATCTTTGGACAAACTCCCGCCGAAAATCTTCCCACGAGATCTCTATTCCAGGTCTCTTCTGCTCTTCCATGGTCCACCAGTGACCAGCACTTCCTTTGAGAAGATAGACAGCATGTCTAACCTTCTCAGCTTCAGGGATGTTGAGGATCCTAAAATCCTTCTCCAGCTCTGTCAACCACAGATCAGCATCTGCGGGGTCAGCAGTCCCATGGTACTCGGTAGCTCCGACACGACGTAGTCGCTCGAACGTCTTCCCGATACCTTGCCCCTCAGGCTGGACAGGTGCCCTAGGTGCAGGCATAGGCAACCTGTCGGTTATATGTGTCATGGCAGTCATGAACTGCCCAAACATTGTCTGGACTGCTGGGTTACCCATGTCAGCTGGGTCAAGCTGGGGTGGCTCTCTAGGTTGTTCTGGTACAGGCTGTTCCACCTCTGGTACTCCTGCACCGCCTTGAGGTGCACTGGCACTACTTTCTTCCACATACTCATCATGTGGCTCTGACATTCTTAAGTATCTTCTTCTTCTGAGGAGCAGAAGATTCTATTAGATGAGGAAGGAGTACTAAAAGTAGACTCGACATCCTAAGTCCTATGCCTCTGTAGACTCGACTGAACCTGGAGCTCTGATACCACTTAATTGTGGGCTCCGATCTCTAAACCACGAATTAGTCCCGAGTTAAACATGTGCGGAAGCAATCGGTAAACAGCGGAAGACAAAAATCACAGGAAATTAAAACTTTTCGTGACAAGAGCCTGAAACCACAAACCTTTTCCATAGAAAAAGGATTTAACTATCTACATCACTGACAATTACTTCTTGAGTAATTATATACAACATGATACAAAATTTCTCAAGAATTCATACTCCAAAACACTCCAGGACCTGAGAGTACAGAGGACACATAGGACTTGACTCTAACTACACCATGAAGCAGGCTAGATCTCCACCTGAGATATTTACTGCTCCTGATGCTGCTGTTGCTGGGATTGGTCACCTGTGTTCTTGTTCCTCCGTCTTCGACGACCACCTAAAAAGTAGAAGTCTACGGGGTGAGACAATTATACATAATTTCCCCAGCGAGAGTTATAACTCTCCACTAGGCTTTATAAGCAAAGCAAGGAATAACTAAAGCAATAAGAGCCTTCAAGATATTCACTAGCAGTTCTGATGATAAGCAAGAGTTCAATCAATATTAAAATATGAGAACATCTATGCTATTCAAGGTAACGTCAATCAAATAACTCGTAGATAACTCTAACAGATATACTACGCTGTTGATTATGTTTTTCAAACATTATTGTTATGCCCTGTGGAGATGAGGCTTACCACTCATACTCCAACTGATCGCTAAGAAGTCACATCAGTATCATACATAGGTCATTAAAAGAGCCGGATTCTTATGACCTCATCTTCCTCAGTCAGTTAGAGGATCGAATGTTAGATATCTGGTAGGATATCTTTTGTTATAGCTCTCCAGGGTAAACTGGACCTTCGCTATTTTAGAGTTACAGTGGCGTTCTGTACTCTCTTCGTCATCGGAAGATTTCTTGTTTATCTTTTATCGATGCGGTGTTTGTGTCTTTAAGGGAGTGTAGATATACATCTCACCTTTAGGACTTTATGGTGGGGTCTGATGGACTACTAGAATCTACATCATCCTCTCACCTTTTCTTTTATAGTGAAGGTATGACGGACTACAAGAATCTACATCAAATACCTACACTAGGATGTAAGGTTCTACACATCCATGTACCCCACATACTCAAAAGTATGTGATCCAGGAGTTCCCTGAGGAAATCCTATTTCACCATCATTTAGACTCTGACAATGATGGATCTATGATCAGGGCTCTACATTTCACTTGATTAGTTAGGTACATTCAGTATTCTTATCATCATACAATAACACTGCTATATATGAGAATACTAAAATGTAGCAGGCCTAACTTATCACCATCATCAGTTATTTCATCTTAAGTCATCTGTCAAGCATGACCTTGATAACATTTATGGCTCTTACAGCCCATAATTCACAAAAGATGTCACTTATCAGTGCATCAAGATGATTCATTATTCATAAAGCTTAAGACATGCTTTCAATGAATAAAACATGGTATCCCATATCTGGGTGTGACCATCATCTTATAATAACCTGTATTGTTCATTCAACAGATAATAGTAAACAATTCAACAATTAGGGTTTACTATTCATCTTTCATGTCATTACCCTAAAATTAGGGTTTACTATTCACTCCATGGTGAATTGTACTCATTACATCATTATGTAAGAGAAACATCATCATTAAGGCTCTTAATTAGGATTAAGATCCATTAGATATTATAAATAGGGTTTCCATGACCTCACATAGGTGGGTCATTCCCTAATCATGCACATTCATGTGTAATTAAAGTATCTCACTTGAGTTTCCTCCTTAAAAGGGTACTTTCCCTCTCTAGGATACTTTCTCTCTCTAGAAATACTTTCTCTCTCCTCTCACTAGTAGATGGTGACAACACCACTCTAGATCAGGTTGAGATAAGTCTCCATTGACTAACATAAGCCAAAACATCAACATCATGTGATTAGGGTTTGATTAGAACAAGGTTTTACCCCTTTAGACCCCTCAAGGGTATTTTGGTAATTTGCCACATGATTACCATCATGGGTTAACTCACTAATCACATAGTCCCTTAATGACCTAGGTTACCATTAGGGTTTAGATTGAATCATCATTGAACTAATTACATCATCAAATGGTTAAGTACAAACCATCACCAATCTCCAAACGGTTTCAACCTTCAAACGGTTTCAACCACCCAAACGGTCTTGAGACCGTTTGGCCCCAAACGGTCTTGAGACCGTTTGGATCCAAACGGTCTTGAGACCGTTTGGAGGTGAAGACCGTTTGGAAGGGTTGACTTCCAAACCGTTTGGAGCTTCAATCGGTTTGAAACCGTTTAATCAAAATTACTTGAGATCGATTGGACCAAACGATCCTGAGGTCGTTTGAGCCCAAACGGTCTTGAGACCATTTGGCCCCAAACGGCCTTGAGACCGTTTGGTCTCAAACAGTCTTGAGACCGTTTGGATCCAAACGGTCTTGAGACCGTTTGGTCCAAAAAGGGCTCAAACCTTTTGGACCTCCAAGGTGGTTCAAAGGTTACCAATGTTCATGGATATGTGTGTTGAAGTCCTCAAATGGTCAAAGCTATGCTAACCACTTATAATTTGAGTCAGTTAGGGTTAGCCTTAACCACTTAGACATCCAATTGACCCTCAATTGCAAGCCAATTAGGGTTCAATCCTCCTCAATTAGGGTTTCAATTCGATTGGTCATCAATGTTCAACAATGTGAATCAATTCAAGGTTGAACCTATCAATTGACCTCCAATTGGGCTCAAACTTGGACCAAACGGTCTTGAGGTCGTTTGAACATCATTCAAACGGTCTTGAGACCGTTTGCCCAAAGTTTGACCAAAATCCAAGTCGTTTTGACTAAGGTTGAAGTCCAATTAGGTCAAAATCAGCAATTTTCATCAATTCATCAATTTCCTACAATTGGACCCTCAAACCATTAGATTAACTTAACCCTAGACCTTCAAACGGTCTTGGGTTGTGCCCAAACGGTCTTAGGACCGTTTGGAGGAATCCCCAAATGGTCTTGAGACCGTTTGGGTCCTTCAACCCAAAACTCAACGAGATCTATATGTCAAATCAGCACTTTTTCACCCGATTAGGGTTTCATGTTGAAGTGCCTTCAACTCTCAATTGATTAAGAATTAGACTTTGATTCTTTGCAGAGATGAAATTCAATATGTTAGGAACAGGCCCTCAAACGGTCGTCCCTTGGTCAACTCTTTCAAATGGTCTTGAGACAGTTTCAATCCAAACGGTCTTGCAAGACCGTTTGAGAGCAAACGGTTTGAAACCGTTTGAACCCAAACGGTTTGCAACCGTTTGGACCAAAAGGGTCCAAGGTCGTTTGAAAAAGTAACATAGGGAATCACGCCCCTCATCTTCAACCTCTTGCAAGGTCGGTTTCTCCATTGATTTGCTTGCAAACGTGCAAGGAAGAAGGGTGGTAGAAGGAGAATTTACCAAGTAAATTGCAAGAATTGAGCATACATATAAAGCATAAGTTTAGAGTTATAAAACCCGCCTAAAGGTTGATCTTAGAGCTCCAAGCCTTCAAGCTCCAAGATTTAATGGCGTCCTTGAGCTTCCACAACTTGGTCAGAGGTGAATTCTCCAAGGAAACGTTGCTTTGGTCGGCTAGAACAAGAAGACTAAGTAAGCTAACCATAAAACCAACCTTAGAAAGTGAATTCCTCCATGAATTCGAGCTAGAAGGTGGGGTTCTCTTACCTAGAACAGGTTGGTCGTCCCCCCTGAGCTCCAGAGCTATCCTTGGTCGTTTGAGCAAGAAAGGAAGATAAATGAAGGAAAGAAAGTTTGTTCACTTAATTGCAAGGGAAAAGGGCTTATATACTTTAGCCTCTTTTACACCCTAAGGACCTCACAAGATTGGAAATCACATCTAGGTCCCTCCTTGCTCAAAGGCACGACCAAACCTATCTATCCTTATGCAAATCTCATGAAATCTCAAGATCTAGGGGTAAAGGAATCCAACCTTCAACTAGGGTACATACATGAAAGGGTTTCATACCCATTCTAGGTGATTTCTATCACAAAGGTCATTTTTCTCATCTGATTATTAAATGATGTATCCCTTTCATCATTTATACTCTAAATGATGATAAGAGTCATAAAAGATATTCTAGATATTAAGAATTACAACTTGGACCCCTCAATTTGGGTAAATTGCACTTTACCCCAAATTAGGGTTTCTAAGCATGGGAATTGCTTCCACAGCTGCACCTTGGTGCCCAAGCTTGGGAAATCCCTCAAACTTTACCATAACCATTCTCATGATGTCTCAACATCAAAGGAACATCTTATCTTGTGAATTTTGCAAGTTCAACCCTTAAACTGGGTAACTTGCACATAGGTCCCTGCATACAACACAATGCTACAACTTTATACAAAAAGGAGCGAAATTGAAAGTAAATGTTCCTGAGGAACTTAATTACATGCCAGGGAGTGTTCACAAGTATATTAATTACATATTTAGGCAAAACTTCCAGGGTTAGGTCATAACCCAGGTCAGGGGTGTTACAATACCCCTAGTTCATTCTCTACCAGGTACAAAAAGACAACGATACCCATGGTTCTTTCACTAACAGGTACAAAAAGACAATGATACAAAGCATGAATACTCATTGAAGTCCCTCACTAAGGCGACACATCTCATTAGCAGAGGCCTGGCCCGCGCATGACTAAGATAATCGGTAAGTTTGCTGACATGGCCTCCTTTATTTGGCCTACATACCTTTATCTTAAAATAATTCTAGAAATAAATTGTTAACTCAGATCAAGACATGTTATATATGAAAATTTATCAAGAGAACACAAGGATTCTAATAAAAATGTGATTATGATCAAAATATGCTTCTAATTTGCAAAGGTCATAAATATGCTATGTTTAATGGTTTAATTAATTTAAAAACATATGTTTTGATGATTAATGGATCTAATGATGTTCCCTGACTATTATGAGAAAATTTTGGCCTTTTGACATAAAAAGAATGGATTAGATCTAATTGGATGATAATTGTTCATAATTTGCCTAGTTAGAGTTCCATAATGATAAAAGTGCATTAATAGACTTAGAAATTGTAACTCTGATAATTATGATGTTTGATATATTTAAATATGGAAATCAATCAAGAAGGCATGAAGATGATGTTCTTGAACTAATGTTTGGATATTGAACCTTAATTTGGATAATTTGAGTAATTAGGGTTTTATATGTAGAAAAGTTATTTTAGGGTTTGTTGACCTAAAAAGGGTAAAATTGGAAAGTAAAACTAAGAAACCCCAAGGAAAACCTAATAAGGCTTAGAAACCCTTGAATGGAGTCCCAAGTCAATAAAGGATGTTTGAATGAGATTATAAAAAGTAGATGTTATAAATGATTTTTAGGATCAAGTTACTTGATTTATTGCTTGGCTTGGTTGATTGGACTTCTTGATTGGATTAACTATATTGCTTGGTTTTGAGACTTCGAAACCAGGTATGTGGTTACGATTATGGCTAATCGTTGTAGTTTCATGGAGATTTCAGGGGTTTTATCGCTTGCTTGAAATTAATTGTGTGGATGAACTTTAATTCTTGCAACTATAAAGTTACTATCATTATCAAAATAAATATATGCATGACTAGCTTGGATCCTAGTCCTCCTCTGTAGCATTGAGTATATGTGAGGGATTTATGACCTATGTATTGGCCTACCCTTGTGGTAGGACCATCTCATGAGTTAATGTTTGGTCTACCTTTGGGTAGGATCATATGACTATACAACTCTATGTCTTGGTCTACCCAGTATAACTTGTTGTACTGACCAATGTCTTATTTGTCTGTGTTTTAGGGTAATATGAAGATACGAGCTTAACAGAAAGTGGATGTTCAAAAAATGTGTCATTGAAAAAGAACAATGCTAAATAATGTTTTGAGGATTATATTTGGATATTTCATTCCTTGAATAAAGTTCTAAAATCCTATTTTTTAAAATCTATGTGAAAATAATTTTTTATGCCCTACTTTTAGTTTAGTTATGGAAGAATTTATTATTTATTTTTTATTATTTGCGAAACCATATGATCCTATTTGGGATAATGACTCTAGCTTCTTGGCATTCCTTAATTGGGGGTTCTCAAGGGGTGGGGTCCTTACATTTGGTATCAGAGCATGGTTTTCCATATAATCTCTAATAATTATTAAATTTTACAAATTTTTTAGATCCCAAAGGAGTTATTAGTGAATTTTCCAAAGATGGAGGTGTCTAGAAAATGATCACAATCTGGGGATGGAACATTTTTTCCTCTGCCCCACTAGTTGGTTTACGAGGACTCCTAGAATGTGTGTGACTTCCTGGCCAAAATTATAGGATTTGACTCAAAATAAGATACCTATAGGATTTCTCGTCTACTTTCATCCCTTCTTTATCCTCTTTCACTAGACAAAGTTTAAGTGCTTAAGGTTTTCTCTCCCTCCACCTCCTTCAGAGTTTTGGGGATAATTGTGTTAAGTATTAAGGCATCCTCCAACAAATAATGGAAGTGGACATAATGATAAAGGGAAAATGTTTGTTGGGTTTCTCCCCTATAAAGGTAAACCCTAGATGGAACTAGGACTGGTAAGGGAAAACAACCTCAATGGGTCATCGGAATCGCAATACCAAAGGTGCAGGTTGACCTTAACCCAAAACCTTAAGAAGTGGATAGTGAAAGAGAGAACCCAATAAGTTGGATACCTTTGTTTGTCCATGCATGCAAGTATGTAGGTTAGGCATGGAAGATATACGTGGAAGACTGGAGCATGCATGTGAAACATTTATAATAAGTGGTTGCATGACCCCTAGTACAACTTTTGGTTTTGGTGACCCGACCTAGGTTGGGTCATCCTTGAAAAGGGGAAAAGATCTAAGAGAGAGATAACAAACTATATCTAAAGGTTAGTAGTGACCAAAAAGTTTAAACTCTCTAGGTAGGAACCCAAAAAGAAGTGTTTTCCTGCTCAGATACAAGTAGGATATAGGCATGCACCTACGTGGAAGTGAGCGACATCAAGGATGGCAATGAGATTAGTTCTAAGCCAGAGGGGTAATAACTGCTGGATTGGATTATGAGACAAGCATACTCGAGGAAATGAATGAGAAGCATCGTGTTACATAATGAGATAATACTTTTTATGATGACCTTAGTTGGATTTGAGAATTTGACTAGAATTTTGAAGTTGGACCTAAGATTTGATAACACCAATACGTACACTTCATCATATAAGGTAGGCTAGGTGAGAGTTAGAGGTGCATCTTTAGGAGCCTCAACCTCATCTACAAAGAGGGAACCTCTCATTCTAGGACCGACTATAGGGTTACTCAGGAGAGAGAGAGACCCATGGGGAGAAGGTTGGGAACTTAGACTCCAAGACATGAGGAATCATGAGAAAGATTGGTATGATGTTTCCTAGACTAGACTACCTTGAGTGGGTGAGTTGAGTTGCTTCATGCATGATCCCTAGAGGCTTGTCGTACCCTAGATATCTTTGGAGGGACCAAACCCTAGAAAAGAGGAAGAGGATTCTTATACAGTTGTATAGATGATATGAGTACCTACCATCTAGGTGAGCGAAAGAGAGTCACAAGATCCTGGAGAGGTGAAGAATGGTAATATGATGAGAAGCCTTAGACTCAGATTGGTATTCCTTGTGTAGGATTATAAGGTTTTTTTACATGGAAGAGGAAGTTGGGAAGAATATATGACACGCTTGAACCATATGTTAAATACAAGTGTACATATCGAAGTAATATAGGCCTTATGAGGCCCGAGTCGAACTCAGGGAATGTAATTTAGAAAACTACTACTAACTGGTTGCGATCAGCTAGATCGATGGAAAAGTTGATTCATTTTTGTAAAAGAAAATAAAATAAGAGAAAATAAAAGAGAGATGATTGAATGATCATTTAATCAAATAAGAATGGGAATCCTTAGGATTTCGGTTTCCCCACAAGGTCTCGCTGCATATAAATTCACATAATTAACATAACTCATCCCTTATCCTGGATAGAGGCTTGTAGTCAGAATTGCTCACTTCCACGACATAATTCACTACTTAGTTCTAGGTCAGTTCCACTCCAGTAGTAACTTATACCCTATATCTTGATGCATTAAGAAATCCTCTAGGTATCCACCATTAGTTGTACATTACCTCGTCTAAGGAATTTATAGGCTAACATGTTAATTGTGTCTTTTCAACTACTAATCCTCTGTCAAGAGCAATTAAAGGTATTAGAAATTAACTATGGTGATCTATCATAGAAATTACGATAGAGAACATGATAACATATCTAGGAAAAATGAGAAGAATTGTATTAATACATGCAAAAATTTCATACATCGATTCCCCGGGCTACTCCCAGGTCCTAAGGATCAAAGGGGATTAGCCCTGCATGTTCATCTTAACATAGTACATGAGAAAGGAGGAAGAAAGCATGCGAAATAGATAAAAATATCGTGTAACCCCTAGAACGGTGAAGACCCATATGATCCTCAATGCAAGACGCCCGTTCTGCAGCCTTCCGGTGGTAGAATCGTTCGTCTACGGCTCTCGAATCCTCTAGAACGTTGCTTTCAGCTCTATTCATTGATCTCCTCTCCTTCGGAACTCATGCAGTGGAATAGAACATGATACCCTGGTCTGGTCCATCTTTCTATAGGTATAGGTGTGACTTATGACCGCCGATCTATCCCAATCGTTATATTGCGTGGTTCTGAATCCAGCTCTAATCCGACGGCGTTGATACTATCAATAGCTGTGTCAATGGTATCGACACCATAGGGCACTTGTGCTTCCTATGTATGGTTGATACCATCGACGGATGGTCGATGGTAGCGACATTTGCTCGCTCCAAAATGGGGTTCCCCTGTTGACTTCTCGATACCATCGACGGGGTGTGATCTCTCCATGTCGGCCACTAATGGGTTGTCGATAGCAGTGACTAAGACTAGATGGTATCAACACTTCCTGGAACAGTAGGTACCTGAAAAGAGAGAAAAACACAAGTTAGTCTATGGGATTTAGTAATTCATTCAAAATAGGATAATATAATATAAATTTGATGAATACAATGATTATAGGCTAAAGGAAATGAATCATGCAATTATAGTCACAAAGATGAGGAATGAACACATAAAACAAGTATAAAATTAGCCTATAAATGCGACTCAAAATCCCTACATCAAACTTTCCTAAGCTTGAATCTTTCTCGTCCTTAAGAAACAAAACTCTAAATTCTGATTTAGAGGGTTAACTAGAGAACATAATCACATTGAACGATATCTCAAAATGATTCCCGCCGGCAAACCACATACCGACCCTTACCAATCACGGAATGATAACTGCCCTTTTGGCGACAAGAATCATTCATGAAAGATGCCCACCCCAAGATCAAGGAACACTATCAAGTAAAGCAGTTAATATAAGACAATCCTCCAGTTCAGGCTTGGTGCATCTTGTGATCTCCTATCTATGTTGCTCATTTTCCAAACTACCATCTAAATGGAAGTAGATCTCCTGATACACATGAATGAGGAGAAAATCAAGGGTGGCCTACCTCTTAGAGCAACAGGTGGATGGAATGGCGGCTGTGGAAGAAATGGAAGCACATTATAGTCAATCATGCAATACAAAAATGATAACCTATGATGATGCAAATGCAGATGATAGTGATCCTAATGCTAACATTTTTGGTGAAATGATGCATGCACTATCATTCCATCTCGGAGTGAGATGGAATATCTAAAAAAAACTACACAATTTGCTTATTCTTCTTAATATGCAGGTGAGAACATATTCCTTTCTCCCTCTTATTCCTACTTACTTCTCAATTTTTTTTTTCATTTTCTTCAAGCCCTCATTTTCATAAATGACAATGGATTATTTGTCGGGCTTCCTTCTTTTTACATAAATTGTACATTTGATGCATTCTATTCGGAGGGTATGGAAATAGTTCACCACCTTTAATGTTTTTAGATGAACACAAGACACATGATGTACTATATGCTCAAAAGATTCAAATGCAACTACATAATGACAGTTATGCAACGACTATGACATGCATCTAAGGATAAAGTGCATGGATGACTAATCTATCTATTTTTTTTCATTCTCATGCAAAACTATGCAAAAATAATTGTAATGCAAGACCTATCTACATGGGATGCAATCAACGAGTGAAAGACAGTAATGTGCTTCTAGTTCTTATGGTGGAGTGTGAATGAAAATGTGGCGGAAGGATCACAAGATTAACTGACTGAACCTTCAGAAAGAATTATATGTCCCTCCTTACTGACTTATGTACCAATTAATCAAGGGATTTCTCTCTCTCACTTCAAATTAAAGTCACGTTACATTTGGTTGGTTTAGGCTCAACATCCATATCAATCCTCTTAACATGAACCATAAGGATACACAATCATGTTCATATGTTTTAAAGTTGACCTATCCAATCAGATTCACAAGTGATGTCCTCAAGTTCTCACAAGACAAGCTTACAATTTCTTAAAGATTTTCATTTAAAATCATTATCTCACACAAATGAAAACATCGAGATGACATGCACTGCATTACAACTCCACTGATTACACTAGATAGATAGTGGATCCTAGAAAAATAGTAAATCCTAGAAATAAAAACAACTAATATTTTAAAAGTAAAAGCATCATAAATAAGTAAATAAAAACCAATATAGAGGGTTGCTTCATCAGCCCCCCTAAGCTTGAATATGACTATGGCCTCATAGTCAACATTCCCACTTAAGAGGTGGAACAACGGTACCATTCGCTTTGAAGTGTGGTGAAGATGGATGGTTGGATGCTCAAGTGGACCAAGTGATGCTTGCTATCTCCCTCCTTTTGGTGGCCCACTTTTGTGTCTTAGTGGTTCTAAGACGTGACTTGCTTCATCCTTATTTGCTCTGCAAAAAATGGTGTGAAAAAATCTTGTTTTGACACATTTCACGGCCTGTTTTATGTAGTTGTCCTACAGGTGTCGATACTATCGACACCAAGGACGATGGTATCGACTCTTGATAAGTACTTTTGGTGTACCGATGCATCTACAAGCCTGGGAAATCACAAGTGTTGATATTATTGACACGGGTGTCGATAGTATCGATGGTTAATGATAAGAACGTGTCTAGTTTCTCCAGAGAACTCGATACTGTTGACACTAGGGTCGATAGTATCAACTCTTGCTCAACGTTTATTGATCCAAAGTCAATACTATCGACAGGGGTGTTGAAAATATCAACCATAAAAGTTATACACACTTCAAAACACGAATCAGGGTACCATTTTTACAAAACTTATCAAAACCTAAGCAAAAACTAAGTACATAAACATAAAAGAACATAACCAAACATAAAATAAACCTAAGGTTGGATTTCCTTCCAACAATCACCTTTGTTTAATGTCCTAGGCTTGACATAAGGATACCTTTAACCTGGGTTGTCAAGGGATGTATCTAATGTTTCATTTGGCAATTTGCATTCAACTCTATCATTACCAATCCCATGTGTCAAGTAACCTCACCCAGTGGTAGTGATTACATCAACCATAGCTTGGAACGACCTTCCGAATAGCATCTCACATCCTTCCAGTTCATGCATGTCCATGACCACAAAGTCGACAGGGAAGATGAACTTGTCAACTTTGACTAGCACATTGTTGCATATACCTTGCGGCTTCACAATGGATCCATCCGCCAACTCAATTGTCATGGAAGTTTGTGTTGGCTTCTTCAATCCCATCTTTTGAAAAGTGGCAAGCGGCATAAGATTAATGCCTGCTCCTGAGTCACACTGTGCTTGTGGAAAATGTTGGCCACCTATGGAACATTGGATGTAGAACCACCATGGCTCTTTCCTCTTCTTTGAAAACCTTCCTTGGATTATAGAACTCACTGTTTCATCAACACACACAAAATATGTACCTTTGATCTACCATTTCTTGTTGATGATGTCTTTCATGAATCTTCCATATGAAGGAATTTTCTCTATATCCTCCACTAATGGAATGTTAATGTGGAGCTTCAAGAAGATGTCAAGAAATTTCTTCAAGAGTATTTGCTCTTTCCTCATCTTTAGACTACCCGAGAATGGCATGCTTGGCTCCTCTATACGTTTGTGTGGTGGAATATATGAAACTTTAGGGGTCTCCTCCCTTAAGCTTGCTTCAATGCCACCTTCTAAGATAGGATTTGGCACATCATCTGTGGATGGCATGACTTGTGGCTGCTTCTCCTTATTGATAGTCGCTGCTCCACTACAAAGTAAAGCTTTCACTTGCTCTTTCGGCATAGGAGTCTCTTCAAAAATTTGAGACGTGGGTAGAGCAGTGGTGGAGTCTTGAAGTGATTTGATTGGCGTCCTACATCCTGCTGGAAATCCATACAAACTACGAGGGTATGGAACTTTGGGTTTCTTCTCCAAGTCTATATGCATAATACTCCGCTCATGTATCTCCACAACAGGAAGCTCTGGCCCCTTTATGACTGATATATATTTAACCTACTGATGTGGTTGAGCGGGCTCAACATTCCCAACTGGTTTTTGTTGAATGATTTGCTTCATGGCAGTCACCTCAGTTGCAATTTCAGTTATAGACATCTCTAGCGTCCTCAATTGTGCACCATGGCTCTGTGTCTTCTACCCGAACTTGTTCATGTACTCACCGTGTGACTCTACAGTCTTTCTGAATGTATTCATCAACTCTTGGTTTTGCATTATTACTTGGTTGAGCAACTCTTTATTTTTTTCCTCAACACTTGGTTTTAGCTTCTGATCCAGATCCTATAGAAAATTGTTTGGATCCTTCGACGAGAATTTCTTGTCTTTCATCCATGCATAGTCATTGTTCCTGTAGCCCTATTGTTGGTGCATGAACCTTGCTTGTGCCTCATCATTAGACCCATCATCATCTTTTGCTAGAAGTCTCTTCACTATCAAATCTATCTTCTCATTTAATTCTTTAATGGCCTTGGCATCCCCTGCAACTCTGACCTGTCCTGGTGCGTCTCTTTCACCCCAAGATTGCTTCTTAGCCATATTCTTTAAAATCTCTATTCACTTGGAGCCTTTGTTGTTTAGAAAGAAACTTGTTCCCACTGAGTCTAGATTCCTCCTATCATGTTCGTTAATGGCAAAATAAAAGATCTTCGCTTGGGTTTCTAAATCCAGCCCAAGATGTGGGCATTTTCGCAGCATGATATTGAAGCGTTCCCATGTCTCTTAGTATGTCTCGTCGGCATGTTGTTTGAAATTGTGGATCCTCCTCACAAGATTATTTGTCTTTTCGGGTAGAAAATACCTTTCAAAGAACATCTCAACCATCATATCCCAAGATTCAAAATATTCATCATCCAGATTATAAAGCCACTCCCTTGTGTTTCCTGCTAAAGAGGATGGGAATAATTTTAGATAAACGGCCTCCTGTGGGAACCTATCTATCTTCACCATATCACAGTTCTCTACAAAGGTGCTGATAAGGGCTATTGGGTCTTCATTTTTACGTCCATGGAATGTCTGTGACTTGACCAATTGAATAAGCCCTGGATCAATCTTGTACCTGGTTATGTTGATATCTTGTTACTTGATTGGCCCCTTATGTGTAGAGGAAGAAGAAGCTTTAATCTTCTCCCAAATGGTCTGCTCCTCAGCCATTGTGAAAGCATTGCGTTCTTGTTCAATGTCCTCGGGCGGAGTATTGATCAGCTCGTATTCTTCACCTGATGGTGGAATCCCAGATGATTCTATGTAGTCCGTACTATGCGTCCTCACCATGCACTAGTATCTGAAATATGAAAAATCAAGTAAGTACTGTGCTAGAATGAATAAAAATCTGAAAGAAAAGCAATTGATTTTAAAAAGAAAAAATTAAAATTGCAGTAAAAAGTGGCCTAGAATGGCCGCTCGTAGCACTCATAGTGCTGAAATTCATCGTTCCCTGGCAACGGTGTCAAAAACTTGACACGCGTGAACCGTGCATTAAACGCAAGTGTACGTATCGAAGTAATATAGGCCTTATGAGGCCCGAGTCAAACTCAGGAAATGTGAATTTGAGAAAACTACTACTAACTGGTTGCGATCAGCTAGACTGATGGAAAAGTTGATTGTTTTTGTAAAAGAAAATAAAATAAGAGAAAATAAAAGAGCGATGATTAAATGTCGGTTTAATCAAATAAGAAAGGGACTCCTTAGGATTTTGGTTTCACCACAAGGTCTCGTTGCATACAAATTCAAATAATTAATATAACTCATTCCTTATCCTGAATAGAGGCTTGTAGTCAGAATTGCTCGCTTCCACAACGCAATTCACTACCTAGTTCTAGGTCAGTTCCACGCCAGTAGTAACTTATACCCTAGATCTAGATACATTAATGAATCCTCTGGGTATCCACCATTAGCCGTACATTACCTCATCTAAGGAATTTATAGGCTAACATGTTAATCGTTTCTTTTCAACCACTAATCCTATGTCAAGAGCAATTAAAGGTATTAGCAATTAACTATGGTGATCAAGAATAGCAATTACGATAGAGAACACGATAACATATCCAGTTAAAATGAGAAGAATTGTATTAATCCATGCAAAAATGTCATACAGTGATTCCCCGGGCTACTCCCAGGTCCTAAGGATCAACGGGGATTAGCCATTCATGTTCATCTTAACAGAGTACATGAGAAAGGAGGAAGAAAGCATGGGAAATGGAGAAAAATATTGTGTTACCCCTGGAACGGTGAAGAACTGGATGATCCTCGGTGCGAGACGCCCTTCTGCAGCCTTCCAACGGTAGAATCGTCTATCTACGGCTCTCAAATCCTCTAGAACATTGCTTTTGGCTCTGTTCTCTGCTCTCCTCTCCTTCAGGACTCGTGCAATGGAATAGAACATGATACCCTAGTCTGGGCCGTCTCTCTTTAGGTATAGGTGTGACTTACGGCCGCCGATCTATCCCAGCCGTTAGATTGCACAGTTTTGAATCAAGCTCTGATCTGACATAATGTTTTGGATATCAACATGATTCATAATCAACATCAGTAGGTTGAAGCAATAAGAAATAATGAAGTTCTAGACTTAAATCGAATATGTGTTCAACCTCAACCTATTGAATCAATAAATAGTGATGGAAGGAATATGTTACAACCTAAAATCAGGGTCTGTCACAAGTGTAGGAAACCTGGACATATAAGAAGGTATTGTCCAGAGAAGAAAAATAAGGTGATGATTCTAACCAAATCCAGGGACAGAGGCCTAGTAGTTCCAAAACGGGAAAGACTTTGGTATCACCAGTGCAACTGGAATCTAGTACACCAAGGCAATGGTTATCTGAAAAGGGTGAAGAACCCTCTAGACCACATCTAGCACCCAGAATTTGCTACCAATGTAGACAAGTAGGACATCTAGCAAGAAATTGCTCAGCCAGAAATGTTATGGTGAATCAACCTCTGAGGCAAAGTCAGCCTGAGGTAGTGAACTATCCACGAATCATGACAGGTTAGACAAAATAATGTCATTCTAATATGTCTTTATATGGTTTCCTAAGTTAAATTGAGAAAGTATTTGATTGAGCTTTTTTTATTAGTCCTATGAGGACTTACATTTTGCATAGTAAACATTATAAATGTTTTATGTTGTTCTTACCTCTATGAAAAAGAATGAGACATCGACGAATGGTCGATGGTAGCGACATCTGCTCACTCCAAAATGGGGTTCCCTTTTTGACTTATCGATACCATCGACAGATGTGTCAATGGCATCGATGGGGTGTGATATATTTATGTCGGCCACTGATGGGTTGATGGTATCGACACTTCCTGGAACAATAGGTGCCTGAAAAAGAGAGAAAAACACAAGCTAGTCTATGGGATTGAGTATTTCATTCAAAATAGGATAAAATAAGATAAATTTGATGCATACAATGATTATAGGCTAAAGGAAATGAATCCTACCATTATAGTCACAAAGATGACGAATGAACACATAAAACAAGTACAAAATTAACCTATAAATGTGACTCAAAATCCCTGTGTCAATAAACCATATCATGTTTGGTACATTCTTGAATGACTAAGTCATGTAGTTTAGATAACTAATGCAAAGTAGGTAAATATGAGGCTCCTAGACCAAAGAGGGATAGTAATTGTATCTGGTTCATACAATGCTCACAAGGTTGAGTGAGTTCATACTGCATGGAACCCCCCTCATGTTTTTGATAAAAGGGAACCCTGCTGGGATGAAGTATATGTTTCATTAGCCACTCACACAATTTGGTGTCATATGTATGTATAAAACGGGTCCAACCTTGAGAAATGACGAACAAGTACGACACAACAAAAAACTTAGAAATGGTTTAATAAGTTGTCTACTTGTTAGAAACATTCATTGGTAGAATGATAGGAGATATGTTTACATGTGATGATATAAACTTTGGCTTTGAGAAATTTTTTTGTGACCCTTGGTGCTATAAAGTGATAGTTTTCTCCTGACTTGGGAAAGGACCCTTCCCATAGGAGTGAGTACAAAAAAATGTTTTAGAATTGTGATAACATTAAAGGTCACTTAAAAGAACTTGAGAGATTAAGTGCAAGAAATACAAAGGAACATAGTTGAGTATGAACTTTAGACCCAAGTATGACCATCTATAAGGGACATAAAGAAAAGTCACTATGGATGTGATCGATAGAATGGGGCCATGCCTAGATAGGTAGGTCGCCATATTTCCCATGAGACATAAGGAAAAGTATGAGTACCCAGAGAGTTGACAGAAATTTGGGTGACGATTCTAAAGGATGTAATGTGCTTGAATATCATCAATGGAATCATAAGAAGAATGTGTGATGAAATAAATAGAGTTACAATAGAAGCCTAAGACATTCCTAAGGCCGTGAAGGGATGAGACCGAGGGTATTAGGATTTGATTGTTCCCTGAATGCACATGACCATAGGGTCGGGAGGAAATGGTTATTTTTACCCAAATCGCATGGGTTAGGAGGTTGGCCACCTTTATGAGTTCATGGGGCTTGAGGGGTAAATTTGAGAGGCACTCCCTAGATGTCTAAGGGTAAGATTACCCCAAAAGTACTGACACCCTAGAGACCTTGAGGAAATGTGTAAGGATCATAAATATGAATAATGATAAGACTCAAAGGTTATGTGAAAAGTTTTTCTTACAAGTGTGCATTGAATGGTAATATGAGGAGAATGATTTAACCTAGGTTTGAAAATAAAATGGTAATGTGTAAATGTATTGTCTCTACTCTTGGAATGGGATAAACGCTATATTTGGACTGCAACCAAATGCTTATTTCATCTTATTATGAGTGTGAGAGATGAGACATACACATTCCAAACTAGAAATAGAAGTGATATGAGGAATTAATGCTTAAGTTGAAATCTTATTATTATTATTGCAAATCAGAGGAATTACCACACCCTCATGAGACAATGTTGGATAAATGGTTTGGAAACTTAGATGGACACAGGTAATTGCCAAATTGGAATTTCAATGAGGATATAATTATTAAGTGTAGTTTGAATTCTACGAGTTAAGATTGGATATAGTGATCAAAATAATAGATGCAAAAGCTTGAAGTATCTCCTGACTCAGACGGACCTTAACCTAAGATAAAGACGGTGGGTGGTGTATATGAAGGTTTATGTTTTCACCATCACTTATCACCCTGGGAAGACTAATGTAGTAGCAGATGCACTTAGTCAGAAGTAGCTCATGTGTGAAGTTGTCTTACCTACCCAGTAGAGAGGGATGGAAGAGTTTTCTAGGTGGACTCTACAATCATTAGAAGACCATCTCTGGTGGCTAACTTTCAAATAAAACCATACTTGTTGACTGAGTTGGTAGTTTCCCAGTTATCCAACTCAGAGCTTGATAAGACGAAAGGTTTGTTAGAAACCTCATGCCCATCTCTCAGGGGAGTAGTTGGTGGAATCTTCTACAAGAGTCGTACTTGGGTTCCTGAAGATTGTCCCTTTAAGAATCATATCATGCAAGAAGCTCATGGTTCTAAGTACATGGTACACACTGGCACTACCAAGATGTTTAAAGACTTGTAGTGCTACTTCTGGTAGCCTGGGATGACGAGATAGATAGCAGCATATGTGTCCAGTTTTTTTACGTGCTAGATGGTGAAGGTTGAACACCAGTGACCTAGTGGACTGCAACATACTTCATGGTGGAAATGGGAACAGATCATAATGGACATCATGGTGGGTCTCCCCAAGACTAAGAGAGGTCATGATGGAATATGATTTGTGGTAGATAACCTTACAATATTGGCACATTCCCTCACCTAAAAGATCACTGCCAAAGTGATAGAACTATCTGAACTATATATTAGAGAGATAGTTCGACTGCATGGTGTATCGAGTTCAATTATTTCTGGTTGTGATCCTAAATTCACTTCCAAGTTGCGGAAGCAAGTGCAAGAAGAACTCAGCACTAGACTAAAGTTTAGCACAGTTTACCACCACCAAATCGATGGACAGTCAAAAAGGATGATCCAAACTTTAGAGGATCTATCTGAGAGCATGTATGCTCGATTAGGGTGGATCATGGTAGCAGTACATGCCCTTAAATGAGTTTCTTACAATAACAACTATCATACCAGTATCAGAATTTCTCTGTATGAAGCTCCCTATGGGAGGTCATGTTGGTCACCACTTTATGGGAATGATGTTGGTGAGAGGATCTTGTTGAGGTCAGAGGAAGAACAGTTGTATGCTGATAAAGTTTCTTTGATCAAGCAAAGGCTAAAGAGATTGTAGGTTTAATAGAAGTCATATGTTGATATGAAGCAGACTGACTTGCACTTCACTATAGGTGAACATGTGTTTTTGAAAATACGACCCTCCAAGCTATAGCTAAGAATAGAGTAAAGTTAAGTCCCTAATATGTGGGTCCATTTGATATTTTAAAATGGATTTGTGAAACAACTTATCGTTTGGCCTTACCCCCTTAGTATAGTATATTGCATGATGTGTTCCATGTGTCCAGTCTAAAGCTCTATGTGAAGGACCCAAAACATGTGTTGAGCATTGAACATATTGAAATCCAAGGGAGGCTACCATTCCCTGATTCACCTATGACAGTACTCGATACCAAGGTGATGGAGCTCAGGAGTAAAAAGATAGAGAGTGTAAATGTTCTTTGGAAGCATCATGGAGAGGAAGAATCCACATGAGAGTTCAAGATGGAATGGAAAATTCTTACATCAAATTTCTTGTTTAATTGGTTAAATTTTGGAGGCAAAATTCTTATAAGAGGGGAAGGATGTTAAAACCTCAATTTTGCTTGTATTGATTGAAATACAATTTTGCAAATAAAAGGGGTTTGAATGGAAATTTGTATGCTTTGTTTTCAAAGAATGGATTCTTTAGAAAAAATTTCCTTAGATGCATGATTTCTTGGGTTATACTATTTTGATAAATTCAATGACGGATAAAAGGGGAAAAGTATACATGAAATCCCATAATAAATGAAAGGAAAAGAAATAGAGGGAAAATTGTGTGCATAAGTGAGAAATATGTGGAATTCCCTAGGAAGTGGTATTAATGACCACTATTCATTAGTTTTTTGTTCCTTTTGGTTTCTAATGAGAAGACAAATTAAAATAAAGAAAATAGAAGAGAAAGAAAGAGAATATGAATTTTAATTACATAATATATCCCTTTTGAGTGGATGACTTGCACATGAAGAGAAGTCTCATTTATTTTTTATTTTTCATTCCAAACTTTGTACACAAGTAATTAAGTCATTAAAAAGGTCTCCTTAAAATTTAGTATTAAATGGATGTGTGGTTTGGGAGATATAGATTTTTGAAAATTCCTAAAGTGAGAGGAATATCATTAAATGTCACAATTTACATTCATACTAGAATTCCTTTTATTAGCCTTTTTATTGGCGCGTGCAATATGGACCATCAGATTAGAGATACAATGGTGATCCGCTTGTCTTCTACCTCTAGCCCGTTTTGGGAAGATGGAACAATAAAATGAAGACTCGGTTCACACACTCTCTCACCTAATCAACACAGAGTCCTAAAATTTTGATATTTTATTTTGAGAGAGGAAATCAGACCTAATGACCCATAGATGTCTCTATTTTGTACACGTTTGGGAGTTTTCCCAAAACCACCATGGAGCCAGGATTCCATTGATGCTCGACAGGTCAACCCTTCCTATAAAAGACATGGCAACACCTCCACGAGAGGTAAACAATTATTGTGAATTCAAGGAAACCTTCTATGAGGTCAAGGTCGAACAGAAACCCCCCATGATCAACATATTGTTCCTCTTCTAATCACCTATCTTCCACCAAGATGCCCATCCTTGCCTACCTTGGTCTATGCCCCACTTGCAGGTGCGAGACCACCATCAAGTATGTCCGGACCCGGTGATGATGCCTTTGCCTTGCCTGACGCTCCGACACACTAGGGTGTGGAGTCAACTGGAGGGTTTACTATCCCTGGAGCTACATCGTGAAGTAGGGAAGATCAGGGTGGAAAATGACCAAGTACGAAAAGACAACTCTACCCTTGGTTCATTCGCTATGAGGGGAGGGTGGGAGCATCTTTTGGTCAGATACAACGATCAGTTCCTCAATGAAGTCCCTCACTGAGGTGACATGTCCTCATTGGACAAGTTGTGGCATGCGCATGACTAAGATAATCGGTAAGTTTGTTGACGTGGCCTCCTTTGATTGGCCTAAATACCTTTATCATGGAATAATTCTACAAATAAATTGGTAACTCAGATCAAGACAAGTCATATATGAAAATTTATCAGTATAATGCAATGATTATAATAAAAATATGATCAGGATCAAAATATGTTTCTAGTTTGAAAAGGGCAAAAAGATACTATCTTTAATGGTTTAATTATTTTAAAAAACCTATGTTTTGAATATTAATGGGTCTAATGATGTTCCCTGACTATTATGAGCAAAGTTTGGCCTTTTGACATAAATAACGATGGATTTGATCTAATTGGATGATAATTGTTCATAATTTGCCTAATTAGGGTTCCATAATGATAAAAGTGCATTAATAGACTTAGAAACCCTAACTTTGATATTTATGATGTTTGATGGATTTAAATATGGAAATCAATAAAGAAGGCATGAAGAGGATGTTCTTGACCGAATTTGTGTATAAAGACCCTAAATTTGGATAATTTGAGTAATTAGGGTTTTTATGAGTAGAAAAGTGCTTTTCGGGTTTGTTGACCTAGAAAGAGTAAAATTGGAAAGTAAAACCAAGAAACCATAAGGAAAACATAAAAAGGCTTAAAAACCCCTAGAATGGAGTCTTAAGTCAATAATGGATGTTTGGATGAGATTATAACAATTAGATGTTATAAATACTTTTTAGGATAAAGTTGCTTGATTTATTACTTGGCTTGGTTGATTGGATTATCTATCTTGCTTGGTTTTGAGACTTCCAAATCATGTATGTGGTTATGCTTATGGCTAATCAGTCTAGTTTCACAGTGATTTCTAAGGATTTTTAGGTTGCTTGAAATCAACTACTTGGATAAACTTTAATTCTTGAAACTATAAAGTGACTATGGCTTTCACCATACATATATGCATCACTAGATTAGATCCTAGTCCTCCTATGTATATTTGAGTATTTGTGAGGAATTGATAACCTAGGTATTAGTCTACCCTTATTGTAGGACCATCAGGTTATCATGTGTCGATGTTTGGTCTAACTTTGGGTAGGATCATACAACTATAGAATTCTATGTCTTGGTATACCTTTAGGGTGGGATCAAAAGGGGCTATTTGGGATCTACAATATGATAATGGTGGGATCCATGTCCACTATAGGGATAGAAGAAAGGCTTAGATATGTTAGGATTGAATAGTTTTTATTAAGATGCAATGTTTGATCTGTTAAATAAGTATTCTGTTGAAATATGTTGTTACAACAAGATGCAAACTTTTGGTTTCCCACACATACCAGTATAATTTGTTATATTGACCGACGTTTTGTGTGTCGTCATTTTAGGGTAATATGCAGTTATGTGTACAACCTTAATGGAAATTGGATGTTCAAAGAAATGTGATATTGAAAAACAACAAGGGTAAATAATGTTTGGAGGATTATAGTTACCTAGTTCTTTCCTTGGGTAAAGTTCTAAAATCCTATTTTTTTAAAAGCTATGTGAAAAGAAAATTTTATGCCCTACTTTAAAATTTGGTTGTGGTAGAATTTATTAATTATTTTGATTGTTTGCAAAATGATATAATCTTGTTTGGGATAACGACTCTAGCTTCTTGCCCTTCCTGAATAGGGGGTTGCCGAGGGGTGGGGTCATTACACTCTACTTTAGGAATGTATCTCACTTTAACCTAGCTCTATTTCCCCCTCTCTCCCTGTTGATTGACACATCACTTGCCACTCACATATACTACAATACAATCTCATGCACTTGCGGGTGATTTATTATAGTCCTTGTGAATGTTCTAGTTTAGGGACCCCTTTATAAATTTGAAAGACTCGAGTGTGTTTTCTTTGAGTGCATCTAATCAAAGTTCAATTGATTTAGGTGTATGTTGTGTGGAAATGCACCAAGCTTTCTGGCACTGTTGCTAGGGATAGAGGCACTCGACTTCGCTAGTTAGTGTAGCTTAGCTTTTCCTATTGCCCTCACCATTGTTATTATTTATTCCTTGTTTACTTTTGAATATTTTTCTTCTAACTTAGCTCTTATTTCTTGTTTGTGATTTATGTATGTGACAGTTGTGCATGCTTGGAAGATGTTTGACTTCTACTTTTTTGGTTCCTTTTGATCCTGAAATAGGTAAAAGGATGCATCAACACCAATGTAAGAAACAATAAGTAACTGAGATGGCTGATCAAGGCCCCCATGCAATTGGAGGTGGTCCTCCATCACCACCAAACCACCCCTCCATGAGTACTTCACTCTAGGGAAATACAACTTGCCCATTTCCACCCTTGTTGACCAAATGACGGGTTGACAATTTTCCATCCCACTAGCCCTCCTCAGATTCCTTCCCACCTTCTATGGGTTGGAGCAAAAACCCATACCACCATGTTGATGCTTTCTTGTAAATATGAACTACTTCCTGTACTTTTATAGAAATCAATGATTCCATAAGAAGAACCGTCTTCCCATTCTCACTCAAGGAGAAAGCCAAATAATGGTATTGTGACGACCCCAATTTCTATATACTTTCCTTAGTGACATATACAGATATGCGTGCACTCATATCTATAAATGTCAAAAGGGAAAATAATAGAAATCAAGATAGTCAACTAAAATTAGAGATAAGCCAAGATCAAGTTCACATCATAGCAAATAGCCACACAACATTTCATTCAACAATATAAGATAAAGTCATACATATTGATACTGGAGAAAGAAGAAGAATAAGTCTATGATTATTACATTGGATCTCAATCATCCTCAACATAATCTAGGGAAAGAAATAAACTAACATCTAGTAAGAAAGAGATAAGAGGACTAGGTCTATCTAATAAATCCTCCACGCTTATTATTTGTGCCTTCATGTACTTTGAATATGCATTGCACTTTAATCATCAATTGTTCCTTGTACCTAGAAAATATGAGAAACAAAACATCAACAAAGTTGGTACGTGGAATTAAAGCTATACTATGCTGGTATATAAAATACTCAAAAATTGGAGAAAAGAATGAAAACATTATTTAAAAGCCAAAAATTAGGAAATCCCAAGTTATTACCCTTATTTAGAATGAATATGCATTACTATGGTGGACTTAGCACAAACATAAATATTGGGCCCTATCCCTACGTACCTTGTACCATTAGGGATCTCCCTGCGTACGTTGTACCATTAGGGAGGTGCTAGTCAACATTAATGCTTTCCCTCTCTAATAGGGAGATTAATGAGCACCACTAGTAACTACATTTCACTTATATTCAATTATGTTCTTTCATGTTCAAGGCGGTAAATCATCAATTAATCATATATCCACATCCATCAATGTATATCAATTTCATGCAAACAATTACATATACTTAACATCCAATAAAAACTAGTCATATAATTATATCCACTTACCTTTAAATCTCAGATCTGGATTCCACAAGTCCTAAGTTAGGAGAAGATAATAGATCACCGTGAAATGTAAACAAAACCCTAAGTTACTATGGATCCTCATTATTCCATATTAGGGTTCCTATTAGGGTTTAGGTTATGTGAGATGTCACTTTAGGATACATAGGATTCCGAGTTGGGGTCTGAGATTAGGGTCGTCCATGTTATTAAACGGACATTTCAGTTATTAGGGTTTTCATAAATTGTACATAATATTCATGGTGAGGTGAGAAGAACTAGAAATTAGGGTTCTTCTCAAATATTAAATCAAGTATCTTCCTTTGGTAGGATTTCGAGTAACATGATGACCAAGATCGTAATTAGGGTTTAAAATGTTCCCAAGGCAGAAAATAAAATCAGTTATAACCATTATTTCACAAAACAATGTATTAAAAGGTCATTAGTGATGGTTGGCCATATTTTCCAAAAAGGTTTTAGATCCAGGTCATGATTATAGTTTATTTAGATAGCTTGGATTTTTTCTGATGAAAATGGTGTATTTATTCGATATTTTCTGATAATCCTACCATTTTCTAGAGTTTTCCTAAGATCTGACCAATCAGGGAATATTAAAGAAATGAAACGAAAATAAAAAAAGGAATTTGTGAATTCTGTCTCGCGGATCATGCGAGGGATCCAATCAGCCGGACCCTCTCACTGACCCGCGAGCCAGTGTTCGTCCAGAGAGGTCAGGCGGGGGGGTAAAAGACGTGAATGTCCTTCGGGGGTCGCATAGGAATTGTGACGGGTCATGGGCAAACCATTAATCCCACCCCTTCGATTGTTTTCTTCTCGCGCCATGGCAGCAGTGAGGGTCAGGCAACGGGAAAGAAGGCAAGTGGAGGAAGCTCGGGATGGCTAGGGGTGTCTGGGGGTGTGAGGATGGGTGAATCCTCTTCGCGAGGTTCCCCCGAGTTCGGTGATCCCAACAGCTCGATTGGAGGTGGACTATAGGTTGAGAACGTTTTCCCACAGGTACAAAGAACGGAAAAGTGGATTTGGAGCCTTACCTTCCCTCGGGTTGGATTGAGGGGTCAAGAAGCTCCACGCGATGTTCGTGAAGCTCAGCGGCTACTTCCTGCGGCTCAACGTGTCCCCCGACTAGCTGGCGATGGAGCTTTCGAGCTTGGTTGCGGCGGCTTGTCGACCCAAGGATCAGGGCCTCTACGGTTCCAACTGAAGGTGTTAGTCACCTCGCCGAGACCCCTAGATGGTGCGGTTACGTTTGATTGAGTGGAGAGGACCGCTGGAGGGAGGGCGAGGTTGAAGTCGGGTGAGTTGGAGGTGCTTGAGGTCAGGGAAAAGGGGGCACGTCCCTATGGAATTGATGGTGGGGAAAGATGAAAGGGAGGTCAGGGAAGCTTTTGGGGGCCTTATAAGGGCACGGGGTGGTCAAAGAAGTGAAGCCCCAAAATGGTTGCTGCCGCCAGTGGGAGGTGCGGGAAAGTGGGGAACCGTTCTCCCTAATTCAGGGGAGTTAGGTGACGTGGTCACCACCGTTGAGCTCGCCCGGGTGAGAGGGAGACCTCCTCCAAATATCTCGCGAGGAGGAGTTGGGGTTCGGGCGCGGGGATCCTTGGAAGATCGACTGTTCTGCATTAGGCGGAGACCGGGTCTTTCGGAGGTGGAAGACGAAGCCCTGGCCTTTGGATCCAGCGCGGATCATTATCCACTTGATCGGATGGCTAGGATCGAATCCCAACGAGGGCCGTGCCAAAGCAAGGAAAATTGGCCGCGTGACAACATAAATCAACTTGATTTAATAAGGAACTTAGGTCTAGGCTATGTACAAGGTGATATATTAGCTCAAAATTAAATTGGTTATAACTCTTTGTTGGTAATTCCAATTGCAACAAAATTCTAGGGATAGCTTAATGATGTCATTAAGTAGCTAAGCTAAAAATTTGGAGTCATAATTCTATTATTGACTATGTCAATTGACTAAATGTCATGATACTTGTATTATGGACTTTATATATCATTATGGGTGGTCTTAGGTGAAATTGATAATTATTTTAATTAAGTTAGTGAGAGAAATGATTGAGGGAATAATTGGAACAATTAAAATTGTAAAGGAGAGAGACTAAATAATATATATGCAAAAACTCTCTCTATCACAGGTATATGTCGAAGCCATAATTGGTTACTTGGGAGGTTGTGAAGAACCAATTCTTGAAGAAGTTCTACCGAATATCCAAGTTCACTCAAATGAGAAAGTACATCACCTACTTCACTCAAAAGGAAAATGATCCCTTTCATGAAACATGGGAGATATTTAAAGCTCCTAGTAGGCTTCCCCCACAATAAAGTTTTGATATGGTAGCTATTGCAATCATTCTACACTAGACATCCTGAACTGGATTAGACTGTGGTTGATTATTCTTGTAGCAGAACATTCATGGATAAACCCCCCAAGGAGTCTTGGCCACTCTTTGAGAACCTTACTATGAACTGACACCACTGAGCCTCAAGAATGGAAGTACACTGTGACAGGAACCTGACTCCTCCTCCTCCACCTTCTCTCGCTCTGGTTAGAAAGGACACAAATCCTCAAATGATGAAGATCCTTGCTGATAAACTTGATGAAGAATGAAGCTGGAGGATCTTCCAGTCACTCTACCAACACTATGGAGGATATATGCGAAGAAGTGCAAGCCTTGAAATCTTATACAAACAACAACAACCAAGGCCCCATGTCAAACTCATATAATCCAAAATGGAGGAATCACCCAAACTTTCATGGAAGCATCAAGATGAATAAGGACAAGGGCAACTAAGGAAACACCAAGGGCCAAGGTACAACTCAAAGTTTGAAGATGATGTTCTTTGAAGGAAAATGAGCCTTGATGAGGTGAAGAAGGATGTGTCCTCCCATTGACAAACAATTAGCTACCTTGAGCCAAGACTAGATCAAATCTCTATTTCACTTGCCTTCTACGAAGAGGGAAGACTCCTTTCCCAACCAATGGCCAACCTGACAGTGATGATGGTGTTATGAGCAGTCCTCAAGGTGCCTATGTCCCAACAGAAAGCCAAGTACCCACTTTTCAACAATACCAAGGGCATCCTAATCACTATGCCCTCACTCCACAACCCCAATTCAACTACCAATACACTCCACATCCACTCCATTCATATTAACAACCCCCTCCAAAATATCACCCCCATTGTAAACTACCACAACAACCATCATCTCAGCCACAATTCATTCTCCAAAACCCAAACTACCACACCAAAGGCCACCACCTCAACAACCACAACATCCACGATAAGAGTCCTCCTCTACCAACCAAGAGCAAGTGAAAGTTGTAAATATGTTGAGATGTGGGAGGACTTTGGAGCAGCCATGATCACAATAGTTGACACCTATGTCAGTGTAGATACAGTTGATACCATGATTTGAGGTAGTGATGTCGATATTCAAGATGATGATATTATGATAGGAAGCAAGATTTATTCTCTGATCCAAGGTGATGATACTGTCCTGTGAAACCACTTGACAATTTGGTTGTTGTGGGCTAGTCAGGAGCACAACTCCCTCCCTTTCTCGATGCACCTGAAAAACCATCTACGGAGAAAAGAAAGAAGAAACGTACTAAGGATACCATAGAGACCTTTAAACAAATGAGGATTAATATTCCATTCCTAGATTCCTTCAAGAAAATTCATCCTATACAAATTTTTTGAAAGATTTGTGTAATTTCAAGGGGAGAACAACTGGAAGAACACTGAGGTGAGTCAAGCTCACCGAGCAAGTGAGCACTATTCTACAACACAGCACACCAAAGAAGAGAAAAGGTCCTGACACACCCATCATTTCTTGCTACAATAGAGCACACAACATAGACCAATATCATCATGACTTGGGTTCTAGTGAATCTAATGTCGTACGATGTGTATGTTGAATTGAAAATGGGGAAATTAGGTCTGTCTAACTGCATGTTGCAATTGGTCAACCATTTTGTGAAGATGCCTCAAGGGTGAGTTGATGATGTGTTGGTGAAGCTTGATGATGACACCTTGTCATTCTTTCATGCTGATCTTATTGTACTTGATAAGGAAAAGGACTCATGGAAGGTACTTATTATCTTGGGAAGGCTCTTCCTAGATACAGTTGATGTAGTGATTCATCTGATAACTAACACCATGCATGTGACATTCATGCACATGAAGATCCATTTGAACATCTTCAAGGCTTCTGCTAAAGTTGAGGGAATATGTGCTACTAAAAATATTGATATCTAATTTATTGCATTGAGGACATTTTAGAATAATGCCTACCTCCATGGATTCAAAATGCCAACCAGAGTTGAGGTCTAGAGATTATTTTGGAGTTTCCAGATGATGATGATGATGATGATGATGAACATGACCTCACACTAGTGGCTTCAAGTCAGGATCTCCCTTTCATTTTTGAGAAACATCTGAACAAATCCATTGATGAAACTTGGTGCATCTCAACCAATGGCGGTACACACTACTCAATTGGAATCTGAATAGATGCAACTCCACAAATAGAAACACATAGTGGGATCACTTTCAAAATTTAGAAGGACCTACACAGACGTACTCACATAAACCAAAACACTACACCTACAAGCACACAAGGTCGGGTCGTAGTATAGGAGGTTGGCAAGTATAGGGTCGATCCATAGGGATAAAAGGAGGCACTAGAGCTAGGTTAGTTTTTTCTCTAGGTTCCTACTATAGAGTCTAGGCTTCAAGGTTTTAAAGGTTGATTTGATTGTTAAACTAAGTTGAGAAAGAAAGTAATTAAAGAAAAGCAAACAAGATTAAAACCTAAGTTAACCCTAGGAAATTAATTTTACTAAGCAAGAAAAGACAAGGCAAGGAAAGAAAAGAACAATCAACACTATGGAAAGCTAGGAAGGGTGTACACTACACTAAGATATAAAATAAGGAAAAAGTGAAACAAAAAAGAAATTGGGGTTTTAAAGCAATTAAGGGAACAATAGGTTGTTTAGGGAATGCACTTATCAATTCGGTTGGGGTGACATATGAACATAATGATTTCATTTTGATTATGAAACCAAACAACAAGTTAGAGTCTAATGAATTATCCTAAGATATTAACTAGCCATGGATAATCTACGTTGTGTATAGGGGAACTAGTCCCTAACACTCCCTACTACCCTTGCGAGGCTCGATTGGGTTAGGGTTTGTGTGTAATTCAATTAGAGTTAAACAAGCCTAAGTTTCTATATTAGATGATTTTAGGATGATTAGAAGTTGAGGTTAGTAATGGGAGTGGAAGTTAGGTTGTAGGCCTCCCATCACTCACATTCTAGCGTTGAGAAAGCTCCATGCTAAGCACACCAAAGTCATATAAACAAGCTACTTAGATCTATCAACTAGGGCTAGGAGAATTGATTAGAATGTAGGAGGATGGGTAACTAGCTAGGGATCCAAGTATTGGACCTAGGAGCAAATCCCAAAATTCACATACACAAGCAATTTCCCAAAATACCTAGGTGATTTCAAGCACAAACATACAATTAATTCATGAAGAGTGAGATTGAAATAGAACATAATCATTAGCAAACCAAATTACAAGGTTTAAATATCATTTTCCCCAACATGGTATCAAAGTAACATTTTTCACCCCAAACAACCCACCCAATGGACCTAGCTACTCATAGCAATGGAAAATACAAAAATAAAGGAGAATGAGGTAGAAGAAGCCATGGATCTCGGTGTAGATGAAAAAAATCCTCCACTTTAGCTACTACAGGACGTCCTCGTCTCTCCTCCAAGGTGCCATGGAATGGGGTGATGATGGAATAAGGGCAAAATACTAGGAAACTAGGGTTTTGGTGGTGGAAATGGTGAAATTGAGTGGAATGGAGGTGGAAATGGAGTGGAATGGGTGGAATGCAAAAATTGGGAGCTAAGAGGTGGTAGAAGGTTTCTACCCTCATGCTAGAGCTTCCACCTAGGTATATATAGGTGTGGGGGAAAGCACTAGGTCAAGTAGGGGCAATATGGGTAAAGAAGTGAAAAATAGCAAGCCTTTTGTGAGTAGCACGGTCGTGATGGTCACCACGACCGTAGTGGGGAGGGATGAGCACAGTCGTGTTGGAGTGGAACGACCGTGGTGAAAAGTGTAGAAAAATCACAGAAACATGGTCAAGTTTGTACATGAAGTAGCACGACAACTACCTTGATTTTCATATCGGGCAAATATGGTGTTCACCAAGACCTTTTGAATGTATCTTAAGACGGGATTGTGAAGCATGAGAAAACCCTAATTACCACCTTTAGGGTATTTATCCACAAATAAAAGGTGGAATTAATGGCAAATCAAGTTCATATGGGAATTAGACCATCATGAATTATGAGTTGTTAATCCAAAAGAAACTAAAGGCGATAATTGAGTCTAATGAACTTGAAATAACTTAAAAGGATAAAGAAGGTAGTTTTGGTATAAAAGAGAAATAATCAACTTTAATTGGGCTTATGATGTTGAAATTAGGGTTTATGAACTAAGAGAGCATTTAATATGATAAAAGTGTTATGAGGGAAAAAACCCTAATAAAACCCTAATGTGGTCTAGAAAGCCTAAGGTGGAATCCAAGTCTAGCTTTAGAATGTTCTGGATAAACTATAACACTTGGATCGTATGCATTAATTTCAGGATATTGTTGATTGCTTGTTGATTGATTCTTTATCCTTATTTCTTGGGCAATCAAGTTGCTCTGGATCAGGTATGTGGTTAATTATGAATAACCGCCTTAGTTTCTTGAGGATTTTCTGGATGGTTAACTGCATTGAATGCATATTATCAGTTGGATGTTCATACTAGCAAATCATAAAGTCACTATGATTATCACATTGATAATAGAAGTATGTATTCTCGCACCTACATGCCATCCTGATGGATGATGCCAAAGGTCAGGCCCAGATGGGTAGACCAATGGACACCTTGAGTAGTGACCCCAGGCACCAAGCTCGGGATTGAGAAGGTGGTCTATGATATTGCATGACTAGTGGGCACCATGAGTGGTGACCCCCAGGAACCAACCTCGGGATTGAGAAGGTGGCCTTAAGTCATTGGCAAAGGGCACCCTAAGATGGGTATGCTAGGGTTAGGGCAAAAGCGGTGGCGAATGTCATACGGAAACATGTAAATTGGCTTGTTAAATTAATTTGATTGTGATTATTAAATTGTTAGCCATGTTTGCAAGATTTTTGGTTGTTCCCACATACCAGTATACTTCAATATACTGACCGACATTTTGTTTGTCGGCATTTTAGGAACAACAATTGAAAGAACAAACAATAAAGTGACACATTGCGGAAACAGAAATAAAGTGCAAGGAGGATTAGATAGAATAATTCAAGACCAGGATAGATAGATTTCCGAGGTTTTCAAAGGTAAGTAAAGTTTTAATTTCATACCAAATTCCAGTTAGTTAGTAGAATTTCATAATTTTGATTGATTATTTGTCGAACCTTTAATCCTGTTAATTGAATACCGACACTGACCTTAGGGTCTCCCTTAATTGGGGGTTACCGGTAGGCGGGGTCGTTACAATTGGTATCAGAGCCAATTCCCCTCTAGTAGGTGGGGCCCACATGGGCATGGCATGCCAGTCTTGAGCCGTGCGGTCCAGGCATGTAGGAAAGGGATGTCCATAATTGACGTAGCCACCCTTGCGCTAGTATTCCATGATCGGGAGATGGGTGTCCATCGGCCATTGTGGGTCTGCACTGAAATGGGGAAGAAATTACGAGGCCTTATAGTTGAGCCTTGACGAGGACGTCTAGAGTCTAAGTGGGGGAGATTGTAACATCCCAGGATTTGAGGCCTCGGATAAAACACTCTTAAAAGGAATGATTGGACTACCCATATCACCAAGGTGCACGTCCTTTTCCGGGAGCCCATCACTAAGAACTCCATAGTTAAGCATGCTCAGCTTGGAGTAGTATTGGGATGGGTGACCTATCGGGAAGTTGATCCTGGCATGCGCGTGAGTGAGGACAAAGCGTGCAGTTAAGGCTAGTGGTGGTCTGTGGGGACAATCGTCATTCCTGAAACCCTATTGGAGCCTTGGGCAGTGGGCCCAGGTGTTACACTATGCCTCTTGATACCACCTTGAGTATAGGATCAATTGAATTTCGAGGATGAAATTCTATAGAAGATGGGGTGAATGTGGTGACCCTAACTTTTGGGATTAGATACCCAATATAGTATTTGAGGGACATAAATATTCTATACATAGTTGACCCTAAAATTAAGAATTTCTTATTCAATTATGGATTCTTGTCACCCAAAAGTGTATGAAGAGATGCAATTGATGACTATCATATCACATTGAGGGCATTTAGGAGGAGTTGCTTCTGTTAATTGAATTGAGAACTTATGAGGTTAAGCATCCATTTAGTGATCTATATGAGTAGTGAAGTGATCCAATTGAGGAATTTATTTATTGATTGAATAACATTTTTTTGGGCTCAAACTAGGCATAGACCAAGAATAATGGATAATGAAGGCATGGTTAAAATTTTCATAGACTTTGAATGATTCATGTGAGATAAATGTTGTTTGAATTGATGTGTTAATTAATAAGGTTTGAGCTGATTTTTGACCTATGTTTGTTTCTATATAAATATCAACACTGCCATAAGTGACGTTTGCATGCGAATTAGATTTGACATTATATGGGGGTGGAGACTTTGCTTTCCACTTCCAATAACCTCGGAACTGACTTCAATATTGGTTGCGTGCTCCTCGGGCCAACTAACTACTATCTCGCATACCATGTCAGCACCCCAATTGGTTAGGTTTCTTCAGAGCAGTGAGTTGTACATAATGACCCTAAGCTTGCGGGATGTTGAGGCAAGGTGAGGGAAAGTGACAACCTCCAACTTCTCCTCCTCCTCCTTTCTCCATTTTCTACATGCAGTAGTCATCCCTAAAGATCGAGGAGGAACTATTACTTCTAATCTCCGTGACCTATCTAGATTGGAGGGTCAGAGGTGGTGTGTCAGAGATTCCAAGGAGTCTGACTCCCACAACGCAATGTAGGTAGGCCGCCTACCCCTCATGTGATCCATAGTTGGAGCTCCTATGTCCATCACAGATCACAGCATCTGCAACCCTCTGCTACCATGCCCCCTTTCACCTCTTTCTGGGATGGGGTACCGACAAAGGAGGAGGATCTTCTCCAGCCCTTATCCCTCGGCGGAGAGACCATAAGATCACAGCTTCAGCATGCCCAAGGCCATCCATCATGGTGACAGTAGTAGAGCCACATAGCTCCCCCCCCCCCCCCCCCCCCGCGTAAACCGACCACATGTCCCTCAATCAGGACCCCAATCACCGCTCTAGAGTCCAAGATGGAGCCTACCGAATATGATGGTTGTAGTGGCGCCCAACTAGAAAGTTGATAGTATGGCTGACTCCTCTATGTTGGTGTTGGAGTGACCGTAGGTGAGCTCGGTGATCCTATGAAAAGAATCTGAACTTTCCAGACTACGAGGAGGAGTCGACCTTGTGATGTCCTACCTTGCCACGACCATCGCGGTAGGGAGCAGTACATGTGGGTGCCTGCAGAAGACGGGGGAGGATGCGAGAACACGGGTATCACATGGGAGAGGGGATTGTCTAGGGCAGGTATCTGGGTCGAAACCTTGGCGGATCCAACCCAAAATCTGGCTCTCACTAATAAATAGGTAAGACTTTACTCTAAATTACAAAAAATATATTGAACTTACATAATTGATAGAAAATAGATCCTTTATCCAATAAATACCCATAAATATCCCCAGACTCCGAAAAACACCGCTTATATTACTGGACCCTTAGATCAGTCTTTTGAAGAAATCTAAATGTATGTTTATAATATAAATAATAATGCTTCTTTTATAATGTTTTAAATGGTATAATTAGGATATGATGAATATTAAATCTAAGAAAAATACTACTAAACTTTAATATTATTCTAAAACTAATGATGAAGCTTGATCTAATTATTTTGCCAATGTATCATGTATCTTCTTATTAAATCAAGATTAGATTCTTTTGGTCTCATATTAATTCTAGAAATCAGTAAAATCATTAGAAAAATATGAAAATTGAATCAAACCTAAGTAATGACCTCTAGATCAGTGCAAAAATATCATAAATCAGTTAAGGCCAGTATGAACCTAGGTTTAGTTAAACCCGAATTTGGACCTAAAATACCTATAATATGATGAACAATCATTGATGATGATTAATTGTTATTAATCAGGTGATGACCAGATATCTATATGATCAAGAATTATTAGGAATCTCTAAACTCAGGTACATGGGTTTATTTAATTATATGACTATGGTTTTCTTGCTTGCAATCATGATATGTATGTATGCTCTCTTCTATTTGTAGATATTGGATGTAGGATTTCTATGTAGTACTCATTGTTTTGTCACTTGAAAACATAAATTATGAATAGATGTTTTGTAGTTATTTAAGGTGTTCATTATCCCCCTTATGAGGGAATGGATTAATGTTGACTAGTACACCTCCCTAGAGCACACGGTATATGGGGAGTTTCCCTAGAGTACTCGGTATACGGGGATGGGCCCAATATTTATGTTTTGGTATGAGTCCACCTTGAAATGAAACTCATCTAGGAAAATGACTTAAATTGGCATATTTCGTTTAATAAAGAAATATTTTCTATGATTTTCTTTCCTTCTACAAATCTTTTCAAATTATGAAAACCATAAATATGTGTATCTTTCTACCCATGTACTCGACACCTTGTGTGTTGATTCGTTGTTTCACGTGTGTTTTAGGTTCGGAGATAGCATGGGATAAAAGAACAGAATGTGAGCAGTTGTACTAGTTTACCTATTATGTTAAGATCCTGATTAGCATACATGTTCATAGACTTATGTAAAATTTTCTCTTCAATGTGAAAATGTAATTTGTAATAGTTCATGTTATAATTAATATACATGTTGAATGTTCAGTATGTTATGGTTGTATGTTCATGTATGCACAAATTGTTTCTGCAATGCACTTTGATACAATTGCGTAATGTTTTTAGATTTTGTCTTCTCATCTCGATGGGGTTTTGAGAAGGTGAAAATTTGGGGATGTTACACTACTGGTACCTCTGTACCTATGGTATAGATGAGAAGAAGAGTTCCTTAGACCTGGAGAGGTTTAGTAACAGGTTGTGAGGCCTTGTACCTTTTTTATTGTCCTTGAGGAGGACTCAACTCTGAAGTGTTGCTCGAATAGAAGGATGACAGGAAGTGCATGTCATTCCTTATACATGCTTGATACATGGTTAAAAGGTTGAGCATGCAGTTGGACACCCAGAAAGCAAACCTAGGCCTAAGAGGGGAAGTTGTGTACCTAATGCTCATGATGAGATTTGAGTTTTTGTAGATGTGAGCATGGTACTTCTCATGGTTAGAGTAAAGGGAAACCCCCTTAAGTTTAACGTATGTTTGATGAACCCCTCACAACGAAGTTGATGACATGGGAAGGTATGATCTTGATCCGGCTTTGACGAAAGAAAACAAGTGTGACCTGGCATGGTTTAGTAGGTGGCCCACACGTGCCTTAATAGCTTGCTAGGGTTAAGCACGCTCATGTGGATGTAAACCATAGACATAAGGCATTTGTGACCTTTGTTATCAAGTGGTGTAGTTTCCTCCCATCCTGGGAGAGGGACTCATGTGTAGGGTGTATACTAGTTTTGTTGGTTTAAGGTAACCTAAAGAGGTCTCATAGGATTTTGAGAAGCTAAGTGAAAAGTACATGGTATGAGAATGAACATGTAGATCCATAAATAACCATATCTAAGTGCATATGGATGTGTTACCATGGAGTTAACCAGTATGGGAGCCTGACCAAGGTAGGCATGTCGCCATGACCCCTATAAAAGGATGAAAGTCAGCCCATAAATGTAGAGAGATATGATGAAGGCTTGAGTAAGGTTCTAAGTTGAACATGTACTATGTTAGAATCCTAAGTCTATCCTAGGGTCAGGTAGGGATAAGACTAATGGAAGTAGGAGTTGCCTAATTCCCTAGTTCCACATGACCATAGGGTCGGGAGGTAACAGCTATCATTGTGTGAGGGCCATGGGTTAGGAGATTGACCACCTTCATGAACTCATGGGACCCAAAGGGCATATGAGTAGGGCACTCTCTGGATGCATGAGGGAAGATGGATGACCCCAAAAGTTTCGACACTCTATAGACCCAGAGGAGATGACCAAGGGTTGTGTGGTGACCCAAGTGGGTTTGAGACCAGTTTTCCATGGAGGTATCTTTGATATCGAGATATTTGTGATGTGGAGACATATGGGGCACATTTCAACTTAGATTTAAAGGTGTACTGGCAAGGTGGGATGTACCATCTCTACTCTTGGAACAAGAAGAACTCTATATTTGGACTGCAGCTAAATGCTTATTTCCTCTTGTTATGGGAGTGAGAGATAGGACAATACGCATGCCATACACCAAGGATAAAAGGTGATGTGAGTTGGAATGTTGCCATAAGGTATGAGGACAAAGGTGATAACATACCCTGGTAGAGTGAATGATACATGAATAGTTTACAGGCAGTAAGAGAGATACAGTAGCCACCTTATAAGGTTGTTTTATCATGAGCTATGAGTTATACAAGTTTGAGTTCGAAAAACCAAGAGAATAAGCTTAGAGTTTTCTTGATGAAGATAGACTTAGAGATTGGATGAGGTAATAAGTGAAATACATGGAGGTATATGTTTTCAACGTTACCTAACACCTAATGATGTGAGGTGGTAATGGATTCTCTTGTTGAGAGGCAGCTATCTAATATAGCTAGAGGCTAGATGTGGCTGTTAGGTTAGCCTTCAGTTGAAAAAAAAAGATATGTTTGGCTAACACTCAGATGTAACGAGATCTGTTGAACAAGTTAATAGTTGTTTGGTTAGCCATCCTAGGGCTTATCATGATAAAAGGATGGTTTTAGAACCTAAGATGTGCTTCTTCAGAAAGGAGGGTGATGAAACCCTGACTAGAGTGGTTTAGGGTTTCTGAGGAATTGATCTTGAGGAATGATGACATACATGAGATCATGATTATCATATACCATGATAATAAGTGACACTAGTACATTGGATGCTTAAGATGAAGTTGCATGGGGTAAGTTGCCATGCAAGCCAGGAGGTGAAGGATGAACACCAATAACCCGATATATTGATATGGAGGATAAAAGTGTCCCTGAGAGGGAATGGGAGTTCATCACTATGGATGTTGTGGTAAGTCTCCCCTAGACCAAGGAAGGTCAAGATGCAATATGGGTTATGGTAGATTGCCTTACCTAGATGACATGAGAAAGGAAGAGTTCTGTTAAGGGACAGATCCGGTTGAACTACATATGAGAGAGATGGTTCAACTACACCATGATGTGAGTATGACCTAAAGGTTCACTTCCATAAGGTGGAAGTAGGTACATGAAGAACTCGATGTTAGTATTGTTTATCACCCTAGCTAATGGTTAGAATGATCCAGACTAGAGGGTCTGATGAGAGCATGTGTGCTCATTTAGGGTGATACATGGAGATAGTTCTTGTCTTCTATAAGATGTGATGATAACTACAATAGCCAGTATCGAGATGTAAAGAAGCTCTGTAAGGGAGGTTGTGTCGGTAACCACTTCATTAAGATGATGTTGGTGAAGGGACCTCGCAAAGGTCAGGAAAAGACCACAGTGTGTGCAGATGAAGTCACTTTGATCGTGTAATGGCTGAAAGGAGCCCAAGGACGACAAGAGTCGTAGGCTGATTTAAAGTAGACTGACATACAATTCACTGTGGGATAATACATGATATAAAAATCCGAGCCCTCTAAGTTATAGTTAAGAGAGTTGAGTCCCCGATGAATGGGTTCTTTGGACATGGTTTGGTTAAGTTTTCCCTTACCCCTCAGGATAATGTGATGTGTGATGAGTTCCATGTGTCCAATATAGAGCACTATGTGAGGTACCCGGGCCATGTGCTGAGCAATGAACCTAGTAAGCCCCAAGGGAAACTGAAATGACCTGAGTCACCTATGAGGTTCATAGAGGCCAAGGTGAAAGAACTCAGAGAAAATAATAAGTGATGATAAAGGTTCTATGGTAGTGTCATGGATAGGGTAAAGCCACATAGGGGTCAATGATGGACATGGAAAAGTCTTATCCTGAATTATTTGTTTGCTTGATGGAATTATGAGGACAAAATTCTTATAAGAGGGGAAGAATGTTACAACCCCAATTTCTGGTTTCTATTTGTAAGAAATGCAATTTTCTCTTATTATAGAGATATGAACAAATAACGGTGGGAATTGTTTGGAATGTATGAGTTTCATTTGGAACGGCCTTGCTTGTTTGTTTTGTGGGCCTTGTTGGCTATTGAGCCCAATAACAAGAAAAAGAAAAAGGAATTTAATTAATAAAAGCAATAAGCAAGAAAGAGAGTGAAGAACAAGAGAAAAAGGAAAAGCAATATTTTCCCAAGGTGGGATTGCGTGCCTTTAGGGATACATTGAAAGAGAGGTAAAATAAAATAGTCGAGACTTCAATAATAAGATTGTTGAGTAAGGACCAAGTAATTATATTTCTTCCTTAATAGTAGTTAGATTGCCAATAAAGTTCTAAAAAGGTGAGGGAGTTGGACGAATCCATGAAAAAGGGAAAGAGTAATTATTCTTTTCATGAAATATGTGTATAAGGTAGGTTGGAGAGATCGCTAGTTAATGATGACTAAACAACTTTTCATCCAAGTAAATCATGGAAGGGTGAACCATAGGTTTCCTCCCTGTCCCTTCCTCTTTGCCGTCCTTTTCTTTCCTTGTAGTGATCGTTAGGGTTTGATCAAAGGATCTAGACATATATATAAGAACATAGGTAGTTCTTCCGATCACCAAGAACACATACTCATAGCCTCAATAGCGGGGAACCCGTGCTAAGAATCCACCTTCAGAACCCTCCTATCCCCCCCTCTCTCTGTCCTTCCACTTACTTCGACAGAGTTACAGATGAGGAAAACAAATGGTGGCCTGGTCTTTGCAAGGGTGCGGTAGGGATCTGTAGATAGAAGACTAAATAGGTGGCAACGAAGAAGCTTTGGGACTCATTTTTCCCCTACTATCTTGATCCTCCTCTAAAGACCTGCAACATGCTTCTCCATCGCAGATCTGAACAATGCCTTGAGCATTCTGAGATGAAGGGCACCGCCTCAAGACGCCGCTTCCGGGAGTGCGCTGTCGGCTGTCGGGAATGCCCCGGCCAGGGGCGCCCAACAGCGAGACCAAAAGGGTCTTTTGTTGTAGCAATTCTCCAAGTCGGGTAAGTTGTGCCTTCGCAGTACCTGCCAGGATGGTTGGTGCTTTTGATGATTGGTTTGAGTGAAAGAGCAGGAAGGAGGAGAAGGATATGGCGCGGAGGAGATGATGATCATGAAGCACAATGCTACCATCGGCGATGTGTATGCAGCGCGGAAGAGATTCGCGTGTCATGAGGAAGGAGGAGAGGAAGGGGAAAATGACTGGAACAGCCTTGAAAGGACAATGTTAACACAGGGGCATGAGCATCTTTCTGCCAGTCTGGCCAGCCTAAATAAAAGAAAAGCAAAAATCAAGTGCTGACATGTCAACTCTTTATTGGCCTAGATACAACTATGTTCAATTAATCGTAGAAAATGATCTATAACTCGGATTGGGACACATAATATATGTATTTTTCTCAGAAAAATGAGAGGAATTCATTAAAAATTGTTTATTGGCTAATTCCTCTTTTTGATCGAAAAGTAGTGTAACTTATCAACTTTAATGGATTAAAGATTAAGAAACCCTATTTGGAGATTATTAATGTATTTAGTAGGGTTTAATGGATGATTAAAGTTGATATTAACCTGTTAATTGTAAAAAAGTATATTAAGAATAAAAAGGATGAAATTTGCACATAATTGGTTTAATTTAGAAATTCATGTACATAAATATGCTTTAATGGGCCTTGTAAACCTAATATTAGTAAATGTGACTCATAATGGTTTTAATTATTCAAAAAGGTGAATAAAGTTTAGATATGATAATTCCAAGTTATTTCAAGTATAAAAGTTCCTAATTGTGGATAAATACCCTTAATGTAGTAATTAGGATTTTCTAATGGATAAAGGTAGAATTAATAACGAATAGAGTTCATATGTGAATTAGACCATAATGAACTATGAATTGATGATAAATGAGCATAATGATCTTGTCATGGATTAAAATGATAAAAATGGTAGCTTTAATGTAAAAGAGGCTTAATGGACTTAATTGATGGTTAATTGTGATTTTTCTGATATCAGGGTTATATGTTGTTAAGACATAACCTTAATATCTTTCGTGGAGAATAAATGAGATAATTAGGGTTTGTGAGTAATGGTATAAAATAGGGTTTAAAATAGTAAAAATGAAGTGAAACCCTAATCGCAATGGAAACCCTAAAAATGCACTAGAAAACCTAGGAAGTGAGCCAGGTTTAATAGATCTTGATGACATGAGTAATAAAAGGGATTGCATGATTATTTTAGGATCTTGTTGTATGTGCTTACTTGCTTGGATTTCTTACTTGAATGGAATATTTCTATCTCAAATCAGGTATGTGGTTACGCTTATGGACAATCACTTTAGTTTCATAGCGATTCCCGAACGTTTTTATCGGTTGGTTGAAAATAACTGCTTGGATGACTTTTATTTCAGGCAACTATAAAGTGACTATGATTATCACTATAAATATATATATAACTGGATTAGATCTGAATCCTCATCTGTGGCTTTGCAAATGCTAAAAAGGGTAACCTAGAGTAAGGTCTAGACTATCATGAGTTAGAAATTGGGCTACCCACGTGTAGTGTCATGAGACTCTATAGCACGCCATGAGTTAAGGAGTGGGCTACCTACGTGTAGTGCCATGTGACTCAACCCTAGAAACTGATTCACCAGTCAGGTAGGATCATGAGGGGTTGAATGGGGATCTACCATAAGGAAGGTAGCATCCAGATCCAGTGTAGGGACAGCGTAGAGGATAGGATATGTGTGGGTTGCGCAGTTATATTTAAAATGTAAATTTGGTTGTTAAACTATAATTGACTGCAATATGTTGTTATGAATTACACGGTTATTGTTTCCCCCACATACCAGCTTTATGCTGACCGACGTTTTGTTTGTCAACATTTTTAGGTACAAGTGAAAAGAACAAATAGTAAAGTGGCATATGTGGAATTAAATATGAATTAAAGTACAAAGGAGGAATAGCTAGAATAGTGTCTGAATGTGGATAGGAGTAGATATCCAAGTTTTTGAAAAAGGTATGCAAAGTTAAATTTTATTACTACCTTTCAGTTTAGTTTAGCAGAATTTGATAATTATTATTGATTACTTGTTGAACCTTTGATCCAGAAATTGGGATAATGGCTCTGACCTCTTGGTCTCCCTTAATGGGGGTTACTGGGGGGTGGGGTCGTTACAACATACAAAATCCCTATATGACAGAACAACTAGATTAGTTACGAGAACAATGGGTAAAAACCTTCATTAGGAATGCCAATTTCAATTTTATTGGGATTAAAGAGTGAATTTTCTAAACTTTCATCTCATTATTTCCATATACATGTGCTTCTAACTTCTTGCAACTTTAAATTTGATATGAGTAAATTATTGGTGTGTGACTATATAACTTGTGAATGTGAAAATGAATTAATGCAACGAGAATTGTGTTTCTTCATGTCAAGAGAATAAAGTTGGTGCATACATGAATGAAGTATCATGTGTGAATGAAGTATCATGTGTGTGAATGAATGTTGAAATGAATGATTAATTATGTTTGATCATGTGATGAAAATGTAGTTGGATAATGGATATCGAATGTGGGTGGATTGAGTTTGTTATTGCATGTTTTATAGGTTGTTTGTTCGCCCATTATTTAACTAAACTCACAGATGTTGTTAACCTACAGTTGATAATTATAGAAACTACATCCTGGTCACCAGCTGGACAATCGATATGCATACATACTATTTAAAAATAAATAAAAAGTTAGTCATCGATTATTTTAAAAAATCGACAGCTAAGGTCTTCAATGTCAGTTTAGGGCACAAAACCAACATTATAGGACTAACCAGAGCGGTTGTGCGAGACAACATGACCATTCTAGGTTGCACGATATTAGTCGTCAGTTTTTGTGATGAAACTATCACTATAAATCTCGATCGTCAGTTTTTATGGCGAAACCAGTGACTATGAAGCAGAATAGGTGTCGGTTCCTTTAGCAACCCAATGACAAAGCGACCTTTTCCATTTACAAGTGTGACTTGGTATGGACAAATGACGTCAGGGACTTTTACACAACCGACGACTAAGACAAATAATAGGTGTCGGTTCACTTTGCAACCTGACAAAAAAGAGACCTTTTCAATTTACAAATGTGGCTTGGTACGAACAAACGACGTCAGTATCTTTTCTACCACTGACGACTATGAAACTTTGTATGTTAGTTTGTTTTATCATAGCAACCAAGGATGAATATCTTTGTCGTCAGTTTTTGCATCCCAAAAGAACTGACACCTTATGCCTATAACTCTAGTGCTTCCCACTTAGGTGTCACTTTAAAAATGGCATTGTAGGCGCATTTTAAACGACTAGATGTAGTTAGATGTAGTTTCTTACTAGTGCTTGTATAGAAAAATAAATTGTACAAGATTGAAAATTGAAGTAAACAAACTCACAAGTACAAATGTGGCTTGGTATGAACAAACGTCATCAGAATCTTTTCTACAACTGACGACTATGAAACTTGGTATGTTAGTTTGTTTTATCATAGCAACTAAGGCTGAATATCTTGGTCGTCAGTTTTTGCATCCCAGAAGAACTGACATATTATGCCTATAACTCTAGTGCTTCCCACTTAGGTGTCACTTTAAAAATGGCATTGTAGGTACAGTTTAAACAACGAGATGTAGTTAGATGTAGTTTCTTACTAGTGCTTGTATTTCAAAATAAATTGTACAAGATTGAAAATTTAAGTAAACAAACTCACAAGTACACAATGAATTGTAAGAATTCAAAACATTATAGAAAATTATCATGATCACATTAAAATAGTTTCCATGTGCATAAAAATTTCCAATTCAATATATTAATCTTGAGTAGATCAGCAATCCAATCACTAATCATTCAGCTAGAAAGTCTAGTATTGAAGGTTTTACAGAACTCAAAAACTATCTTCCATATGAGAATCACCAACATCTTATCACAATCTTGTATTAGGTGGGGCTTAAAAAAGTACAAATTTGTTGTCATGATGCTCAAGTATCTTACAAAACTTATGGATATTTAGAGTATGTATCTATACTGATACGATGTTGACAAAATTGTCTAAAATTCAAACTCACTTATACTACTTATGTTAATACCCATATTGTAACGACCCCTCCCCTTGTTATCCCCCAATTAAGAGATACTGAGAGTTCAAAGGCCATTATCACAAATATAAGATCAAGGTTTAGCAATTAACCAATAATAATTAATAATTTCATTGAATAGAAAAGAGTTTAGTAACAACATGAACAAAGCAATCTACACTAAGGAGTTACATGATATGGAAATATAAATGTTTGTAATAGGAAATAAAAATATTTATATAAATCCTCCATATTAACTTTAGATCTTTTCTTTTGGTTCCTTCTTCTCTGGATGTCCATCTTTCATCATTACTTAAAGTTTAACCTAAAATAGTGTGAAACAAATATAGGGTCAGTATATCCAGATATATTGAGTATGTGGGGGAAACCGAATATTCACATGTATGTGTAACAACATAATCATGCATAACAAGAATTATGATTACAAAATTGACAAGAATTTTCTTATTTTAACCTCACAACCATTATCCTCTTTCTCTCTATGGTATGCTCTACCTTTAGGGGAGCCTGTTTTATGGGGAACCCACTCTTTAGGGTTTGTCCCATATAATGGAAATTTATAACCTTCCCTCATTTGGGCTTGGCTTCATATATAGACCTTCCTTTACAGGCTTGGCCTAAGATGAACTTCCTTTTCAGGCTTGATCACCCATTATTCCCATAATGACTTATTTCACCCCATGCTCTTTAACTCCCAAGAGATTAATCAGGGTTTAAGTAGGTCACATTTATTTAAGATGATATCCATAGTGAATTTATAGATCACAAGAAGTAAAAAAAAAGCATTTCAATTACAACCCACTCTGAAAACCTTCAGAAAGCACAGAAGATGATAAGGTAAGTAGTCATAAGTGTAACCACATACTTTCTTAGAGGTGACTTAAAGTCCAAGTAAACAATTGCATTTTTAAGTAGCCAAGTAATCACCCAATAATTGATTCATAAATCCCAAATATTGCTATTTTGTTCATTAAATCACATTAAGACCAACTTGGATTCCAAGTTAGGGTTTTTGGGTCAAATTAGGGTTTAATTAGGGTATCAACTTTGCAAACCCTAATTACCACATTTAATGCTTTTTAACTCACAAACCCTAACTTTCATATCATATGATTCCTAAATGTCAAATTAGATTCTATATGTCCTTTTTATCCAAAATGATTAGTCTTTATCATTTAGACAACTTATGATCATTCAAACAAAGAAAGTAGGGTTATTATACTTTTATTACATTAATGTTAACAACTTTATGGACTTTTGGGATTAGAGGTAGAATTAGTTCTTGCAACTAATTTAATTGAATCCCCTACATTTTTCTGATCAACTTTTTAAAATAATTTGTCATATTTGGATATTCTATGATTTTCTATAATTTTTATAAGTTTCAATCTTTTCTAGCCTATCACAACCCTCCATGTAGGCGGTTGATTGTATGAAACTAGTACGGCATGGGGCCACGGCCGAGCCCATGGGTCATGCCATTTTGGCACCCACACTCATGTGGCTAAGCTAGGAAACACTGAAAAAGAGTTAAAAGGTTGTTTTACTCCTTACCTTGTAGCAGGTGATGTGGGGCAAAGAGGACTTTTCATTCTCAGTCTTCTTTAATGCTAGACTCCCAACGGCTTGTCGAGCGAGTCAATTCGATGGTTGATTTTGAGCTTTGATGCTCCTAGACGGCAAATGAGTGTCCCAACTCCTTCGTCTTGCCTTGTGGGTGTCGTTGGTGGTCTTAATTGCCATTAGAAACTGCCTGAGTTGGGAGGACAATGAGAGGGACCTTTGGGTTGCATAGATAAGTATCGAGAGAGTAATAAGTAGGGTTGGCAATAAAATTGGCATCTAGAATTGATGCCATAGGTGTAGCAAAGTCTTATGAAGCTTTTGGTGTTCTCAAGGGCAATGATGGTCCTTATATAGCGCTAGCTATGGTGGGTTGGGTGGTGAGGGGTTAGGAAGATTAGGAAAACTTTAATTGTTTTCTAATGGTTATCAAACTAGTGGCTTCCTATTTGGAAATCCCTTGCGATCATAATGGGATGGTTTTTCTAAGAATGATTGTGGATTAGATAGAGAGGGAAATAAAAAATAGTAAAGGAACTTGTAACGTCCTAGGATTTGAGGTCATGGATAAGATAATCTTAAAAGGAATGATTGGACTACCCATATCACCAAGGTGCATGCCTAATTTCAAATTTCAAGGTGATTGGACTACCCATTATTTCAAATTTCAAGCATATTTTCAAGTGTGAATGATCTACATAGGTTTTCTTGGATCGTATGTATTAACCCTAATTTTATGATCATTATCCAAGTCATTATCATCATCATGGTAAATTAGCCTCATTGTTTTTCAAGTACTAGATCAAGTTTTGATTGATATGTAAGTAATTGCAGAGATCAAATATTAGGTCAAATGATTAAGGGTTTCAAAAGATTAAGATCAATCACCCAAAATATCAAGATTATTCCTTGTTCACAGAAATCATTTAAAGGTAGATGATTCATTTTCAAGGGTAGATGATCCAACTAGATTAGATCTAGGTTAGAGTTTCAAGATAATCATCAGAGTCCAAATCTAGGATTTCCAAGATTAAACATCATTGTTGAATAATTAGACAAATTAAATAAGTAAAAGATTAAGTGTAAGGATATCAATGAGAATCAATTGGAATTAGGCTTCAGAATCATTTTAAAATGATTCATACATATGTAAATTTCACTTTTTCACATCCTTCCCTCCTTAAAAAGGAATTTTTTCCTTGAAATTTAAAACAACCTCAACATTGGGACTATCCAACCTAAGTCATATCCTTAAGTATTGTAATAGCTTCAACTATACAAAAAAAATCCTAAATATTATAACCACATCATCAAATTGCATTGATCGATTAAGAGGTCAAATATCACAATTCACCAATTTAGTTTACTTTCAAGTCATGTCTCCATATTGGGGGAGACTTAGGATCAAGAGTCGAGATTATACATCATGCATTAAATTGGGTCATGTAATAGCAAGATCGTTATTCAAGAGTCAAGATTCAAATATAAAAATTTTGGGTTCCAAATATTCAGGTCTAGGGCTTAATTCCTATCTAGACCACCAGTGTGGTCATGCACCAATAACAACAATCTAGAAATATTTCCATATTTTAGTATATTTTCTTTCATCAAGTATATTCGAGGTGGGTGAATGATCCAGGCCTAGGTCATTTTAGGAAATTAACCCTATACATATTTTCAATATTACCATCCTCAAAGTATAATTTAGTCAAGATCTTTAGATTTTGAAATAGTGGATGGTTTATTTGTAGGTCAATATAACTCAATGTCACATGATCAAGTCAAAACTTTGATTATGGATAGTCAGAATTCAAACTAGACATAAATTTTAAAATCCAAAGATAGGTTCTGAATCATAGAGTAGAAAGACAAAACAACATGGCATCATATTTCATTTTCCAACGGTGAGTACAATGTTCATTCCAAAAATTTACAAAGGGTTACATCATTCAACATATCATAATCTAGATATAGTGGTGATTTTATTGGTTGTGATTGCACATGGCCTCCTTTGCAATTCCAGTCTCTATTTTTGTCTCTATCTCCATCACTATGGGCTTGTATGTAGGGGTAAAGGCAATAATGGTGACTTTGAATCCTCTAGGAAATATCGATGTTGTGTATGTCACCCATTTTGTGATAGCATCCATCAATATCTTATTTTGTGCTTCCCAAGAATCATCCCTCTTATCATCATTGAGCCTATTTCTTTTTCCTTTGTCTACATCATCCTCAAAATTTTCTTCAATAATTTTCTTTTCGGTCTTCCTTTTTTCAATCTTCCCTCCTTGATTTTTTTTTTAAGGTAAATTTACAAAGGGTTACATCATTCAACATATCATAATCTAGATATAGTGGTGATTTTATTGGTTGTGATTGCACATGGCCTCCTTTGCAATTCAAGTCTCTATTTTTGTCTCTATCACCATCACTATGGGCTTGTATGTAGGGGTAAAGGCAATAATGGTGACTTGGAATCCTCCAGGAAATATCGATGTTGTGTATCTCACCCATTTGGTGATAGCATCCATCAATATCGTATTTTGTGCTTCCCAAGAATCATCCCTCTTATCATCATTGAGCCTATTTCTTTTTCCTTTGTCTACATAATCCTCAATTTTTTCTTCAATAATTTTCTTTTCGGTCTTCCTTTTTTCAATCTTCCCTCCTGACTTGGAATCCTCCAGGAAATATCGATGTTGTGTATCTCACCCATTTGGTGATAGCATCCATCAATATCTTATTTTGTGCTTCCCAAGAATCATCCCTCTTCTCATCATTGAGCCTGTTTCTTTTTCCTTTGTCTACATCATCCTCTAATTTTTCTTCAATAATTTTCTTTTCAATCTTCCTTTTTTCAATCTTCCCTCCTTGATCATTATTGGTTCTAGAGGCTTTTTCTTTTTGACTATGGGTTTGTGGGGCCATCTGCAAGCTACATTCATTTGTGAGTCCTTTATTCTCATAGTTTGAGTTAAGAGTATATCACATTATAAGATATTCATGGTTTTAAAATTATTTTGTAACTTTGTTTATTCTCATACTACTCAAAAATAAGGAGAGTGTCTTTTGTATCATAGTCTTACATCATGGTTTTGAGAGTTATAATACTTAATAATTTGATGGCATAATCATGATGTGTATCAAATAGGATAAAAAGTTTGTTTAACTATGTTTTGAGGTTTAGTAAACAATAGAACAACATGGACATAATCAAGTAGGGACCTCATCAACAATGAAATATAAGGTATAAATCCTTCTTATTTCACCAAATCAAGATTTATCTCCAACATAGAAAGCATATAATCTGATTTAATTAAATCAAGTTTTCATGATATGAAGGGGTCATTCATGAGTATTTGATTTCAAAATCTTCATTGATCAAAATTGATTTTTTAAACTAAGATCAGATCATGGCATCATTATCTTAATCGACTTTCGCAATTTCTACTAACTTTTATTTTTCCCATAAGTTACCAATAATTAAGACATCATGTGGTAAAAGGTGAAGAAAGAATGGCCACATGAGGAGATGAGAGGACTACCTAATCATCTATAGGGTGGCTTAGGGTAGCCTTAAAGAATAGATGAGATGTTAGAAGACTCTCTAGGTTTTCAACTGAGAACCTTTAGGTCTAATTCTGGATCAATTAAGGCTAGGTAGAGTGGGGAATCTCATCCACCATGAAGATGGATAGGAGCAATTATGCAAGAACCCTGATCCTAGACACCTCAATTTTCACCATTATGGACTTTAGGGTTTCTATGGTTTAGGTAACTTGAGAAATTATTTACATAAAGTATATGGTAGTGTGTATGCTCTGATACAAACTGTCATAGAACTATTCTTACCCCAATCCCAATCCCACTACCTAGACAGTTGTAAAAGGATTGAAGTGACCATCCCTGAGTGACCCAATAGGATCTCACACACTAGCATATACAATAATAAATAATAACTCAAAAACAAGAGACTTAAAGAACAAACTAACTCAAAATAGGAGATATTGCATATTTATCCATGTCATCAGAGTGTATAAAGTGCGGAAGTGATATATTCAACGTTCCATTTGTTTTGCCTAAAATCAAGAAAATTAAGACATAATCATGCAATTGCATGGTACGCTATCAAAAAAAAGTAAAATTGTTTATAGAAAAAGAGTATACATGGTAGGACTTGTATTCAAAAACTATAACAAGCCATTTTTTCAAATACAATTTTTATTTGACAAGATGTTTATTGTGAACGATTCAAATTTTATTATGATTTCCCATTATTCTATTTCGAGAAGCATGCTTATATATTTTGTGTGGATCCATCTCCCCAATGCGATCAGGGAGGTCACCAGGTTCTTTCTCTCCATATGAGGTAGGAGGTCAATGTACAAGTTCCACCCTCTGAATGAGGAGGTCTCTTGCTCTAAATATCAACATTATCAAAATTATCAATATTGTCATCATAAATATACGAGCAGTCATAATGGGCAATATCATTTATGCTTTCAATATTGTCTCAAAATATAACATAGGAAAAATGCAACCCTAATCAATAGGGAACAATATCTCAACCAAGTATATAGCCAAGTATACAATTAAGAGATACATAATGGTATCTTCAATACAACAAGGAGGAGATATAATAGTGTACCTTCTAAATAAATATTCAATGTATAAATTCCATGAAAGAGTAGATCAACCCCTTGAGTTAGATCCTATATCAACAAGATTGGATCAAGGGTCAAGATCATGATATTTAAAGACCATGTTTCAATATTTGATATTAGGGTTACATTTTCCTATATCAACCTTATGGTTAGGTCATCCACTTACACACAATAGTATTTCAAGATGTCCAACATTATTTCAAGTGTCAAGCATATTTTTGAGTGTGATTGACCTGCCAGGATCATATGTTTTAACCCTAATTTTATGATCATTATCCAAGTCATTATGATCATGATGACAAATTAGCATCATTGTTGTTTAAGTACTAGATCAAGTTTCAATTGATATACAAATATGTTCAGAGATCAAATATTAGGTCAAATGATCAAGGGTTTTACAAGATTAAGATCAATCACACAAAATATCATGATTAATACTTATTCATAGAAATCATTTTAAGATAGATGATTCATTTTCAAGAGTAGATGAGTCAACTAGATTATATATAGGTTAGTATTTAAAGATAATCAACAGAGTTTAGATCTAGGGTTTCCAAAGATTAAACATCTGTGTTGAATCATTAGAAAAATTAAATAAGTAAGAAATTCAAGTCTAAGGATATTAGTGTGAATCATTTGGAACTAGGCTTCAAAACCATTTTTCAATTATTCATACTTATGTAAAGTTCACTTTGTCATAGTGCACCTCCTTTCAAGGAGCCCATCCCTACAGAACTCCATAGTTAAGTGTGCTCATCTTGGAGTAGTACTAGGATTGGTGACCAGTCGGGAAGTTGACCACGACTCGTGCGTGAGTGAGGACAAAGTGCACAGTTAAGGCTAGTGGTAGTCTATGGGGCCAATCATCATTCATGAAACTCTACTAGAGCCTAGGGAAGTGGGATCGGTCATTACAAATGGAATGAGAGGCAGATTCCCCTCCATTTTGTGGGTCCCACATGGGAATGTGGCATGCTAGTATTTTATCCGTGTAGTCCTCAAATTTTGGAAATGGATATTTGAGTTGATGGAGACACCCTTGCACTAGTGGTGTTCAGACATGTTGGAAAGGACTATTTGAGTTGATGGATCCACCCTTGCATTGGTAGTCATGATCAGGAGTTGGGTGTACATGGGCCACCTCAGTTCGCACTAAAATGGGGACTAATTATGATTCGTATAGTTGAGACTTGACAAAGATGTCAATAGTCTAAGTGGGGGAGATGGTAACTGGACTACCCATATCACCAAGGTGCACCTGCTTTCCAGGATCCCATCACTAAAGAACTCCATAGTTAAGTATCCCCAGCTTGGATTAGAACTATGATGGTTGACCAGTCAGGAAGTTGACCCCAAATCATGTGTGAGTGAGGACAAAGTGTGTAGTTAAGGCTAGTGGTGGTCTGTGGGAGTAGTCGTCATTCATGAAACTCTACTAGAGCCTAGGGCAGTGTGTCTAGTCATTACAGAATTAATTGTTCTGGGTTTCCTCTTTAGCTATGTGTAGACGATGAACCAATCATCATTAGATCTTAATCCAACGACTGATATGACATGCCAATAATCCATGATCGGGTCTTATTTCCTTTTTGTAAATCATGAAATTCAATTTATATTTCCATAATCCCTTTCACTTTAAGAAAACTAATTATATTCATATATCTCTCTACTTTTATCTAATTAATCCAAAATTTTAAAGGGAACTCTTTAGCACTTAAATCTAGGTGTAGAGAGATTTAAGACCAAAATATAGAAGTTAACATCACTTTTCTTTGTCTCCAAGGCTCCCATTTATGTGATTTATTTAAGGCATCAATTAATTCTTTTTCTCTTCCAATCATGGCAAGATCTCTTATTTAAATCTATATTTTATCATTAAGTATAACATGGAACCAAATCTAATTCATTAATTTCCTTTATCCTATTCTTTTCTAGAAAACTCCACACAACTCCATATTTAATATATCAATTGTCCATGACTTTTACTAATTCATTTCCCTCTTTTTCTTTGTCCAATATTTGTTATGTATTATTGAAAATAGTAAAACTAAAAATCCATTATAAAGGATAAATTACATTTTAAATTCATACTTTAAAACAAGGCATACCAAGTTTCGTAACATATCCTTAACAATATAATATTTGCATTTCAAATATGTAAATACATGTGAAAAACAATGTTATAACACATATCTAAGATTAAATCTATCAAGTTGCACATATGTGGAACATGGATTTATGTGGAATATAGATTTGGTGTTAACATTTAGTTATTAGATTAAACCATCAAATCAAACTTACATTACATCAAATTAGGAAACCAATAATGTTAGATATAATAATCTTGTAGGTGGCACAACAAATTAATGGGATTCCAATGACTAACAAGAGAAAGGGATGTGACTTTGTTATGAAACACGCATTTGAAAACCTATTCTACTTTAACAATTGGACTTTATTAAGAAAGTGGTATCACAATCATTAAACAGGACCTAAAGGTTCATTGTATATTCAACATGAATAAGACAAGTCTGAAAAAAATGGAATGTAGAGGCCATTCTCGGTTGCAAAATTGTTATTGATATTTGAGATAGAAGAACAAAAAAAGGAAGGGGGAATAGGAAAAATGAAGTATGATGTTCTAGCTTAGTCTACCATTTATGTATGTAGCAATCCCAATATACCAATCCTAAGAGTGAATTAAACACATCCCACCCATGAGGGAATGGTGTGCCTATGATGAGATCTAGAATGTGGTTACCCTACTACGAGACTTATGTTGAAGATGGATTTTTTGACAACATGTTCATGGTGTGGTTTGTTGGAAAACTAGATTGTGCCTTTTAGTTGGAGACAACTCAAGTGGTGCAGAATGAGCTAGTTAAGAAGTTTCATCTACCATCAATAATATTCTTGGTAGATGATGTTTGGTTAGATAATGGCATGGTCAAGAATGATTCGGTAGGTTGGAAATGGATACCAACTCATATATAAAATTCAAAACCACATGGGTTTGTATAAGCTATCATAAAGGGAACTAAATAGTTCCTATAGTTCACTTCCCCTAGACACAACTATTTAACCTCTTAAGGGTCATTGTCCCTACTACACGTCTATCTCCAAGTTTTTTGCTCGCTGTCAAATATTTAGAGAAAAATATGTCATGGATCCATAATGGTTTGAGGTATAAGAAGAACCGTTCTAATGATTTCAGTAGAGATAATGGCTTACAAGTGTATTTGATTATACAATGCTAACATTTTGAATGACAACTATGAAGTTATGTTGTCCTGCTATAGAAAGCAATCCAACATAAGATACTTTACCAATACCAAAATTCGTAAATATATAACATTAGAGTTTTTAAAATAACCTACCAAATTTCAAATTTAGGTGATGGAATACTATAGCTAGTGTGTAGTTCATTTATTGGATTTTAATCTTCATATTGTCAATTGTTTCCATTTAGTGCATGAAGCTTGTAATGTTAATGAACCTAGAGTTGATATCAAAATTCATATCATGTTAGATATTTTTAAGAACAACCATCTTTCAATATACAAAAAGGAGTATAGTCCTTTTTGATAACTAGGAGGGTAAACAACAAAGAAGCACATAAAACACCCTAGTTGGACTATTTAAACTTATGTCCATATTACATAAGACCAAGTGAAAAGGAAAAATATAGAACTAAAGGAAATAAAACAATGAAAGATAAATATATGTCTTAGTACTCCCCCACAATCCGGAGCATAGAAATCAATCATTCCCAGCTTGCCAGATAGCTCTACAATACTCTTTCCAGATAGATGCTTTGTAAAAATATATGTAGTTTACTCATGCGTAGGCAATAAAGGGGTAGTGACCGTCTTAATCAGCACATCATCTCAGAGAAAATGGTAGTCCACCTCAATATGCTTAGTCCTTTCATGAAAGACAAGATTACTAGCAATGAAGATAGAAACACAATTATCGACGTACATTGGAATAGCATGAGTAATAGGAAACCCAAATTCAGATACAATAAATGTGATCCACAATAACTTACAAGTGTTATCTTCAATTGTACAATACTCAAAATTTTACACTAAATTTGGCAAAAATGTTTTTATTCTTACTTTTCCTAGTAACCAAGTTACCCCCTACAAATGTACAATAGCCAAAAGTGGATCTCCTATCAGATTTACACCCAACATAATCAACATCACAATATCTAGTCACATCTAGATGCCAATTTGTTTTATAAAATAGTCCATGTCCAAGTGCATTCTTCAAATATCTCAAGACTCAGCATGCAGTGTCGCAGTGACACTTCCTAGGAAAATCCATGAATTAGGTAAGAACACCAACAAAAAAGCATATATTTGGCCTAGTAACAGTAAGATATAAAACTTTTCCAGCCAAATGTTTGTAGTAGAACTTATCTGCTAAGGGCTGAGTAGATTCTTCCCATAGATCATCAGCTTGATCCATAGGGGAGACTATAGGTCTACAACAAAGCATTCTAGTTTTAGAAAGAAAGTCCAAAGTATACTTTCTCTATGATGAAGATATGTCATCCTTGTTATGTGTTACCTCAATGCCCAGAAAATATCGTAGACGCCCAAGGTCTTTGGATGCACAATGCTTCACAAAAATAAGTCTTTGTAGTAACAATTATTGCAATATCACTTCCAAATAGGATGATACCATCCAATAAACAATAAGAACAATAATGCCAGAGGTAGTGGTTTTTATAAACACTGAATGATCACATTGAGGCTGCATGAATCTAAATTTTTGTAGTACAAGAGATAACTTATCAAACCAAGATCATGGACTCTGTTCGAGGCCATAAATGGCCTTATTTAGAAGGCATAGTATCCCACAGTCCCTCCCCTAAGAAGCATAACCTAGAGGTTGTAACATATAGGAAGTCTCCTATAAATCTCCATATAAAGATGTTCTTAACATCTAGTTGATGTAAGTGCCAACCTTTATTAATAGAAATAGAAATCAAAATGCGGATAGAATGAAGACGAGCAACTGAAAAAAATGTTTCAAAGTAATCAATTCTAGCTTCTTGTGTATATCCCTTAGCAACAAGTCTGGGGGTTAAGGTGTTCAACTGTGTCATCAGGAAAATACTTCACAGTAAAAGATCATCTGCAATCAACAACTTTACTACCTATAGGGAGATCAAAAAGGTCCCATGTCCCACGAGAGTGACGTGCATCCATCTCTTCAGCCATGGCTTATTTCCACCCAAAGAGTAGTAGTGCCTCTTGAATGTTCTTTGGAATAAATACTATAGATAGAGTAGCATTAAATTGATCCATGAAAGAATTCAAATGATTTATGGACATATGTTGAGTGATAAAATATTTGGTACTAGATCGTATCCCCTTTCATAATGCAATGGGAATGCCAGAATCAGAAGTTGTAACAAAGTTAGTAATATTACCATCATCTAGAGGTGGAATGCAATGGGAATGTCAGAATCAGAAGTTGTAACAAAGTTAGTAATATTACCATTGTCTTGAGGGGGATCATTAGTCTTAGAAGATGTCAAAGAAGGGGATACTTTAGGTAGAGGTGCAAACACAATGGGGTCAATAATTGTCACAATTGAAAGTGGGACCCAGTTACTCGGTTCAAAAAAGAAAGATGTATCTTCATAAAAGGTGATGTCCACACAAACATTAAAATAATGTTCAACATGATCAAAATGTTTATACCCATTTTTTTTATAAGAGTAACCAAGAAAGCAATAAAGGAAAGCATCGGGTAATAGTTTATCATTCCCAGGTTGATGAAACATAGTCATAAAAAAACTTTTAATGGTAAACAAAAGATAGGTTCATAAGGATAAAGAAGGTTATAAGGAATCTTATTATGAAGCACATAAGAGGTTTCCGATTGATGAGATAATTGGCTAAAAGAATTGCATCATCCCAATAAAATTTAAATACTTTCTTTTCAATTAGGAGAGTGTGAGTGACATCAAGAAGATGTATGTTCTTCCTTTTGACAACTCCATTTTGTTATGGCTATAGGGACACAAAGTTTGGTGAATAATCCCCTTGGAAATACAAGTCTTTTGAAAACCATGTTGCACATATTCAGAAGCATTATCATTGTGGAGACGTTTAAGTTCATCTCTTTATTCTCTCTTTTCTGGATGTTATTTACTTATTATGCCTCTCGAACAAACCCCATTTCACCCATGGTGGCTTTAGATTCCTAGAGATAAAATTCCTAGATTTCTCTCTCTTTCACCTAGATGATACTAGATATATCTAGATGGAGCCTAGTTGGAGCTTTGGGAGGTTTATAGTGAATTTTGATGGTTAATACACATGTCTTGGAATAGGGGGTTCCTTCCCAGACATTTTGGATGAAGTTTGCTTGCTCTTTCCTTGAGTCAATCATGCATTCGTAGTCTAATTAATAAAGAAATTCTTTAATCTCACCTTACATAGCTAGATCTTATTATATATGATTTAATGTATAATTATTGTAGATTGGTTTGTAATGCAGCCCTATTTTGGGGCTCCATCTTGTATCTTTTGTATCTTAATCACATATAAACATGTTAGAATGAAGTTATTTCCCCAATATGAAATTTTAGGTGAAATGCACTTATGTATACTTTTTGCATGTTTTTTAGGATCTTTGTACATGCATTGGATGTAAAGGGGAGTCAATGAGAGGATCCTTGGGTTTCTGTACCCCGGGATCAGACCCAGGCCTTCCTGAAACATCCCTTGAATAGATAAAAAAAATTTCAAGGAAACAATCATCCATTTATAGGAGTTAAGAGCAAAGATATGTAGTTGGGCCCTGAAAAAGGGTCTTGGTATCTTATCATGGACATGGTAGAACTGCCCAAGTTACAGGAGACATACAAGCTACAACAAAGAACCCACCACGGCTATGGAAAGTAAGTGTCACCTCACCTGTTTAGCTACCACGACCGTTGTGATAGAACTTCTACAAAGACCAAGATTTCAGCCAGCATGGTCATGGCCATCAGCATAGTCGTGGTCCTTCAAGGCCACCTCTATCGTGGAGCCCACTACACCTACTACGTTCAACATCGACAATGACCCCCATACGGTGGTGCTCCCCTCCACGCCCATGTTACCTTGCACCCACCATGATCATTGCAGCCACTAAGCCTTGAAGACACATCTCAACCTATAACTTTTCACCCCTATCACCTCTCCTGTGTTAACCCACCACAACAAAGATGACCCCATCCAAAACGGTCATGGTGATCACCCAATCCATACTACTTTTTTTAGGTGAATTTCCAGTACTAACCCCACTGGCCCTAGTGCTTCTCCAGCACCTAGATATACTAGAGTGGTGGCCACAACACTAGGTTAGACTCCATTGAGCATTCATTACACTCTCCCTAGAATTCAAGAGCTCTACCTACCTTCTTCCATCATCCTACTCCACTTCCACCTTCCACTACCACAAAACCCTAGTTTTCTTGGGTTTCCACCATAATCCCCCATATTTCCATGCCATCCATCCACCTTAGAGGACGGAGCACGAGATACAGTAGTTAGGAGCTGAAGGAGAAGAAGCTTTTATAAGAAATTGTGGCTTTCTTCCTCTTTCTTCTTTCCTTTTTGCTCTTTTGTTTGATTATGAGTAGCTAAGCCCTTTTGGTGAGCTATTTGGGGAATTAGATGTCACTTTCATACCATGTTGGGGAATGTTACTTGTAATGAACATCATTTCATTGTATGATGATTGTCTCCTACTTATATCTTGTTTCCCATTATTATACTTGTGATTTATGCTTCTAAGAATGGATTTCTTGTTGTTTGATGCATGAAAACACCTAGATTCTAGGGAAAAACCGAATTGTATGTGGCTATTTTGGTAATTGATTCTAGATCCAACTAGTGGATTACTAGAAAGCAACCTATGTTCCTAAATACAATTCTATTCTCTTACAACTAAACGTGAGATCTAAGTAGCTAGTGTAAGAGTCATTAGTGCAATTTCCTAGTGTTTTCTAAAGGCTACATGGTGAGTAAGATGAGATGAAACACCCCTATCTATGTTCTCCCTTCCTACCCTTGGATGGCATTTGTGCTAGTAACACTTACCCTAGAAACCTAGATTAGTTAAATCCAATTGAAATCCCACCTAGACCTTGATCCAATTGAGCCTTGTAACACTAGGTAGGGGGTGAAGGGGTATATTTCCCATCCCACACTCTATCTATCCATGGCCAACCAATAGTCTAGGTTGGTTTCATAGCATTTAACCTATAGTTAGGTTTGGCAATATATAATGATAATATACGTTTTGCATGTTATATCAACCCTCAACTTGGATTCATGTGACATTCCCCAAATGACACACTTTTCCTAGAACTTATCTAAAACCCATTTTTCTTACTTAGCTTCCTTATGATAGTGTATTTCCTTTCTTTAACTGCTTCTTAGTTCTTGGTAGTTAAAATTTGTTGTGCATCTTGCTCCTTGCTTAGATAGATAGTTGCATCTTAGGCCTTTGATTGCTCTAGTGCCTTATTTTTATTTTAGTGTAGTCTTTTGCTCTTTCTTAAGTAGTGGCTTTCTTTGCTAGTTATAATTGATTGTTTAGGGTTAAATTAGAGTTTCTTCTAGTCTAGTTTTCTTTCTTGTTTTTAATTTCTGTCATTCTTAGTATAATCAACTAAAACCAACTTTAAACCCCAAAAATCCAACTCTTCATGTTATAACCTCAATTTTGCATGTATTGATTGAAATACAATTTTACAAATCAAAGGGATTTGAATGGAAATTTGTATTCTTTGTTTTCAAAGAATGGATTCTTTTGCAAAATTTCCATTGGATGCATGATTTTTTGGGATTATTGTTTTAATAAATTCAATGTTGGATAAAATGGAATAGGATAAAAGAAATCCCATAAGAAATCAAAGGAAAAGAAATAAAGCGATAATTGTGTGCATATGTGAGATATATGTGGAATTCTCTAGAAAGTGGTTTGAATGACAACTATTCATTAGTTTTCGGTTCTATTTGGTTTATAATGAGAAGAGAAATCAAAATAAAGAAAATAGAAGAGAAAGAAAGAGAAAATATGAATTTTAATTGCATCATATATATCTTTTTTGTGGATGACTTGCATATGAATAAAAGTATCTTTCATTTTCGAGTATTGGTTCCAAACTTTACACAATAATATAAGTCATTAGAAAGTTCCATTTAAAATTTGGTATTAAAAGGATGTTTGGTTTGAGAGATATAGATTTTTGAACATTTGTAAAGTGAGAGGAATATCATTAAATGTGACAATTTACATTCATACTAGAATTCCTTTTATCATCCTTTTAATTGGTGCATGCAATATGGACCATTAGATTGAGATCCAATGGTGATCTGCTTGTCTCCTATCTCCGGCCCATTTTGGGAAGTTGGAATAGTAAAATGAAGACTCGGTTCACACACTCTCTCTCCCTAATCAACAAGGAGTCCTGAAATTTTGATATTTCATTTCAAGAGAGGAAATTGGACCTAATGACCCATAGATGTCTCTGTGGCGGGTTTCTATTACAGGTGATCAGAAGAGGAACAATATGTCATGATCTAATAGAAACCCCCAACAATTAACATATTATTCTTCTTATGATCACCTATCTGCAGCCAAGATGCCCATCCTCGCCTACCCTGGTCTGTGCCCCTCTGGCTTGTGCGAGGCCACCAACGAGTCTGTCCAACCCTAGAGATGATGCCTGAGCCTTGCTTGACACTCCGGTGTGCTAGGGCGTGGAGTCAACTGGCGAGTTCACCACCCTTGGAACTACATCGCTAAGTAAGGAAGATCGGGATGGAAGACGATTAGGTACAAAAAGACAATAATACCTCTAGTTCATTCTCTACCAGGTACAAAAAGACAATGATACCCATGGTTCTTTCACTAACAGGTACAAAAAGACAATGATACAAAGCCTGAATCCTCATTGAAGTCCCTCACTGAGGTGACACATCTCATTGGCAGAGGCCTAGCCCGCGCATGACTAAGATAATCGGTAAGTTTGCTGACATGGCCTCCTTTATTTGGCCTACATACCTTTATCTTAAAATAATTCTAGAAATAAATTGTTAACTCAGATCAAGACATGATATATATGAAAATTTATCAAGAGAACACAAGGATTCTAATAAAAATGTGATTATGATCAAAATATGCTTCTAATTTGCAAAGGTCATAAAGATGCTATGTTTAATGGTTTAATTAATTTAAAAACATATGTTTTGACGATTAATGGATCTAATGATGTTCCCTGATTATTATGAGAAAATTTTGGCCTTTTGACATAAAAAGAATGGATTAGATCTAATTGGATGATAATTGTTCATAATTTTCCTAATTAGAGTTCCATAATGATAAAAGTGCATTAATAGACTTAGAAATTGTAACTCTGATAATTATGATGTTTGATATATTTAAATATGGAAATCAATCAAGAAGGCATGAAGATGATGTTCTTGAACTAATGTTTGGATATTGACCCTTAATTTGGATAATTTGAGTAATTAGAGTTTTATATGTAGAAAAGTTATTTTAGGGTTTGTTGACCTAAAAAGGGTAAAATTGGAAAGTAAAACTAAGAAACCCCAAGGAAAACCTAATAAGGCTTAGAAACCCTTGAATGGAGTCCCAAGTCAATAAAGGATGTTTGAATGAGATTATAAAAAGTAGATGTTATAAATGCTTTTTAGGATCAAGTTACTTGATTTATTGCTTGGCTTGGTTGATTGGACTTCTTGATTGTATTAACTATATTGCTTGGTTTTGAGACTTCCAAACCAGGTATGTGGTTACGATTATGGCTAATCGTTGTAGTTTCATGGAGATTTCTGGGGTTTTATCGCTTGCTTGAAATTAACTGTGTGGATGAACTTTAATTCTTGCAACTATAAAGTTACTATCACTATCAAAATAAATATATGCATGACTAGCTTGGATCCTAGTCCTCCTCTGTAGCATTGAGTATATGTGAGGGATTTATGACCTATGTATTGGCCTACCCTTGTGGTAGGACCATCTCATGAGTTAATGTTTGGTCTACCTTTGGGTAGGATCATATGACTATACAACTCTATGTCTTGGTCTACCTTTAGGGTAGGATCAAAAGGGGCTATTCTGGATCTACCATATGAGAAAGGTAGGATCCATGTTCACTCTAGGGATAACATAGAGGCTTGGATATGATAGGACTAAGTAGTTGTTTCAGACGTAATGTTTGATCTATTAAACAATAATTTTGTTGCAATATGTTGTTACAACTAGATGTAAACTTTTGGTTTCCCCCGCATACCAGTATAACTTGTTATACTGACCAATGTCTTATTTGTCTGTGTTTTAGGGTAATATGCAGATACGAGCTTAACAGAAAGTGGATGTTCAAAAAATGTGTCATTGAAAAAGAACAATGATAAATAAGGTTTTGAGGATTATATTTGGCTATTTCATTCCTTGGGTAAAGTTCTAAAATCCTATTTTTTTAAATCTATGTGAAAATAATTTTTTATGCCCTACTTTTAGTTTAGTTATGGAAGAATTTATTAATTATTTTTTATTATTTGCAAAACCATATGATCCTATTTGGGATAATGACTCTAGCTTCTTGGCATTCCTTAATTGGGGGTTGTCAAGGGGTGGGGTCCTTACATTTGGTATCAGAGCATGGTTTTCCATATAATCTCTAATAATTATTAAATTTTACAAATTCTTTAGATCCCAAAGGAGTTATTAGTGAATTTTCCAAAGATGGAGGTGTCTAGAAAATGATCACAATCTGGGGATGGAACATTTTTTCCTCTCCCCCACTAGTTGGTTTACGAGGACTCCTAGAATGTGTGTGACTTCCTGGCCAAAATTAGAGGATTTGACTCGAAATAAGATACCTATAGGATTTCTCGTCTACTTTCATCCCTTCTTTATCCTCTTTCACTAGACAAAGTTTAAGTGCTTAAGGTTTTCTCTCCCTCCACCTCCTTCAGAGTTTTGGGGATAAGTGTGTTAAGTATTAAGACATCCTCCAACAAATAATGGAAGTGGACATAATGATAAAGGGAAAATGTTTGTTGGGTTTCTCCCCTATAAAGGTAAACCCTAGATGGAACTAGGACTGGTAAGGGAAAACAACCTCAATGGGTCATCGGAATCACAATACCAAAGGTACAGGTTGACCTTAACCCAAAACCTTAAGAAGTGGATAGTGAAAGAGAGAACCCAATAAGTTGGATACCTTAGTTTGTCCATGCATGCAAGTATGTAGGTTAGGCATGCAAGATATACGTGGAAGACTGGAGCATGCATGTGAAACATTTATAATAAGTGGTTGCATGACCCCTAGTACAACTTTTGGTTTTGGTGACCCGACCTAGGTTGGGTCATCCTTGAAAAGGGGAAACGATCTAAGAGAGAGATAACAAACTATATCTAAAGGTTAGTAGTGACCAAAAAGTTTAAACTCTCTAGGTAGGAACCCAAAAAGAAGTGTTTTCCTACTCAGATACAAGTAGGATATAGGCATGCACCTACGTGGAAGTGAGCGACATCAAGGATGGCAATGAGATTAGTTCTAAGCTAGAGGGGTAATAACTGCTGGATTGGATTATGAGACAAGCATACTCGAGGAAATGAATGAGAAGCATCGTGTTACATAATGAGATAATATTTTTTATGATGACCTTAGTTGGATTTGAGAATTTGACTAGAATTTTGAAGTTGGACCTAAGATTTGATAACACTAATACGTACACTTCATCATATAAGGTAGGCTAGGTGAAGTTAGAGGTGCATCTTTAGGAGCCTCAACCTCATCTACAAAGAGGGAACCTCTCGTTCTAGGACCGGCTATAGGGTTACTCAGGAGAGAGAGACCCATGGGGAGAAGGTTGGGAACTTAGACTCCAAGACATGAGGAATCATGAGAAAGATTGGTATGATGTTTCCTATACTAGACTACCTTGAGTGGGTGAGTTGAGTTGCTTCATGCATGATCCCTAGAGGCTTGTCGTACCCTAGATATCTTTGGAGGGACCAAACCCTAGAAAAGAGGAAGAGGATTCTTATACAGTTGTATAGATGATATGAGTACCTACCATCTAGGTGAGGGAAAGAGAGTCACAAGATCCTGGAGAGGTGAAGAATGGTAATATGATGTGAAGCCTTAGACTCAGATTGGTATTCCTTGTGTAGGATTATAAGGTTTTTTTACATGGAAGAGGAAGTTGGGAAGAATATATGACACGCTTAAACCATGCATTAAATACAAGTGTACATATCGAAGTAATATAGGCCTTATGAGGCCCGAGTCGAACTCAGGGAATGTAATTCAGAAAACTACTACTAACTGGTTGCGATCAGCTAGACCGATGGAAAAGTTGATTCGTTTTTGTAAAAGAAAATAAAATAAGAGAAAAAAAAAGAGAGATGATTGAATGTTCATTTTATCAAATAAGAATGGGAATCCTTAGGATTTCGGTTTCCCCAGAAGGTCTCGCTGCATATAAATTCACATAATTAACATAACTCATCCCTTATCCTGGATAGAGGCATGTAGTCAGAATTGCTCGCTTCCACGACATAATTCACTACTTAGTTCTAGGTCAGTTCCACTCCAGTAGTAACTTATACCCTAGATCTTGATGCATTAATAAATCCTCTAGGTATCCACCATTAGCTGTACATTACCTCGTCTAAGGAATTTATAGGCTAACATGTTAATTGTGTCTTTTCAACTACTAATCTTCTGTCAAGAGCAATTAAAGGTATTAGAAATTAACTATGGTGATCTATCATAGAAATTATGATAGAGAACATGATAACATATCTAGGAAAAATGAGAAGAATTGTATTAATACATGCAAAAATTTCATACATCGATTCCCCGGGCTACTCCCAGGTCCTAAGGATCAAAGGGGATTAGCCCTGCATGTTCATCTTAACATAGTACATGAGAAAGGAGGAAGAAAGCATGCGAAATAGATGAAAATATCGTGTAACCCCTAGAACGGTGAAGAACCATATGATCCTCAATGCAAGACGCCCGTTCTGCAGCCTTCCGGTGGTAGAATCGTCCATCTATGGCTCTCGAATCCTCTAGAACGTTGCTTTCAGCTCTGTTCATTTCTCTCCTCTCCTTCAGAACTCATGCAGTGGAATAGAACATGATACCCTGGTCTGGTCCATCTTTCTATAGGTATAGGTGTGACTTATGACCGCCGATCTATCCCAATCGTTATATTGTGTGGTTCTGAATCCAGCTCTAATCCGACGGCATTGATACTATCAATAGTTGTGTCAATGGTATCGACACCTTAGGGAAATTGTGCTTCCTATGTATGGTTGATACCATCGACGGATGGTCGATGGTAGCGACATTTGCTCACTCTAAAATGGGGTTCCCCTATTGACTTATCGATACCATCGACGGGGTGTGATCTCTCCATGTCGGCCACTAATGGGTTGTCGATAGCAGTGACTAAGACTAGATGGTATCAACACTTCCTGGAATAGTAGGTACCTGAAAAGAGAGAAAAACACAAGTTAGTCTATGGGATTTAGTAATTCATTCAAAATAGGATAATATAATATAAATTTGATGAATACAATGATTATAGGCTAAAGGAAATGAATCATGCAATTATAGTCACAAAGATGAGGAATGAACACATAAAACAAGTATAAAATTAGCCTATAAATGCGACTCAAAATCCCTACATCAAACTTTCCTGAGCTTGAATCTTTCTCGTCCTTAAGCAACAAAACTCTAAAATCTGATTGAGAGGGTTAACTAGAGAACATAATCACATTGAACGATATCTCAAAATGATTCCCGCCGGCAAACCACATACCGACCCTTACCAATCACAAAATGATAACTGCCCTTTTGGCGACAAGAATCATTCATGAAAGATGCCCACCCCAAGATCAAGGAACACTATCAAGTAAAGCAGTTAATATAAGACAATCCTCCAGTTCAGGCTTGGTGCATCTTGTGATCTCCTATCTACGTTGCTCATTTTCCAAACTACCATCTAAATGGAAGTAGATCTCCTGATACACATGAATGAGGAGAAAATCAAGGGTGGCCTACCTCTTAGAGCAACAGGTGGATGGAATGGCGACTGTGGAAGAAATGGAAGCACATTATAGTCAATCATGCAATACAAAAATGATAACCTATGATGATGCAAATGCAGGTTATAGTGATCCTAATGCTAACATTTTTGGTGAAATGATGCATGCACTATCATTCCATCTCGGAGTGAGATGGAATATCTAAAAAAAACTACACAATTTGCTTATTCTTCTTAATATGCAGGTGAGAACATATTCCTTTCTCCCTCTTATTCCTACTTACTTCTCAATATTTTTTTTCATTTTTTTCAAGCCCTCATTTTCATAAATGACAATGGATTATTTGTCGAGCTTCCTTCTTTTTACATAACTTGTTCATTTGATGCATTCTATTCGGAGGGTATGGAAATAGTTCACCACCTTTAATGTTTTAGAAGAACACAAGACACATGATGTACTATATGCTCAAAAGATGCAAATGCAACTATATAATGACAATTATGCAACGACTATGACATGCATCTAAGGATAAAGTGCATGGATGACTAATCTATCTATTTTTTTTTCATTCTCATGCAAAACTATGCAAAAATAATTGTAATGCAAGACCTATCTTCATGGGATGCAATCAAAGAGTGAAAGACAGTAATGTGCTTCTAGTTCTTATGGTGGAGTGTGAATGAAAATGTGGCGGAAGGATCACAAGATTAACTGACAGAACCTTCCGAAAGAATTATATGTCCCTCCTTACTGACTTATGTACCAGTTAATCAAGGGATTTCTCTCTCTCACTTCAAATTAAAGTCAAGTTACATTTGGTTGGTTTAGGCTCAACATCCATATCAATCCTCTTAACATGAACCATAAGGATACACAATCATGTTCATATGTTTTAAAGTTGACCTATCCAATCAGATTCACAAGTGATGTCCTCAAGTTCTCACAAGACAAGCTTACAATTTCTTAAAGATTTTCATTTAAAATCATTATCTCACACAAATGAAAACATCGAGATGACATGCACTGCATTACAACTCCACTGATTAAACTAGATAGATAGTGGATCCTAGAAAAATAGTAAATCCTAGAAATAAAAACAACTAATATTTCAAAAGTAAAAGCAACATAAATAAGTAAATAAAAACTAATATAGAGGGTTGCTTCATCAGCCCCCCTAAGCTTGAATATGACTATGGCCTCATAGTCAACATTCCCACTTAAGAGGTGGAACAACGATACCATTCGCTTTGAAGTGTGGTGAAGATGGATGGTTGGGTGCTCAAGTGGACCAAGTGATGCGTGCTATCTCCCTCCTTTTGGTGGCCCACTTTTGTGTCTTAGTGGTTCTAATACGTGACTTGCTTCATCCTTATTTGCTCTGCAAAAAATGGTGTGAAAAAATCTTGTTTTGACACATTTCACGGCCTGTTTTATGTAGTTGTCCTATAGGTGTTGATACTATCGACACCAAGGACGATGGTATCGACTCTTGATCAGTACTTTTGGTGTACCGATGCATCTACAAGCCTGGGAAATCACAAGTGTTGATACTATCGACACGGGTGTCGATAGTATCGATGGTTAATGATAAGAATGTGTCTGGTTTCTCCAGAGAACTTGATACTATTGACACTAGGGTCGATAGTATCAACTCTTGCTCAACGTTTATTGATCCAAACTTGATACTATCGACAGGGGTGTCGAAAATATCGACCATAAAAGTTATACACACTTCAAAACACGAATCAGGGTACCATTTTTACAAAACTTATCAAAACCTAAGCAAAAACTAAGTACATAAACATAAAAGAGCATAACCAAACATAAAATAAACCTAAGGTTGGATTTCCTTCCAACAATCACCTTTGTTTAATGTCCGAGGCTTGACATAAGGATACCTTTAACCTGGGTTGTCAAGGGATGTATCTAATGTTTCATTTGGAAATTTGCATTCAACTCTATCATCACCAATCCCATGTGTCAAGTAACCTCACCCAGTGGTAGTGATTACATCAACCATAGCTTGGAACGACCTTCCCAATAGCATCTCACATCCTTCCAGTTCATGCATGTCCATGACCACAAAGTCGACAGGGAAGATGAACTTGTCAACTTTGACTAGCACATCGTTGCATATACCTTGCGGCTTCACAATGGATCCATCCGCCAACTCAATTGTCATGGAAGTTTGTGTTGGCTTCTTCAATCCCATCTTTTGAAAAGTGGCAAGCAGAATAAGATTAATGTCTGCTCCTGAGTCACACTATTCTTGTGGAAAATGTTGGCCACCTATGGAACATGGGATGTAGAACCACCATGGATCTTTCCTCTTCTTTGACAACCTTCCTTGGATTATACAACTCACTGTTTCATCAACACACACAAAATATGTACCTTTGATCTACCATTTCTTGTTGATGATGTCTTTCATGAATCTTCCATATGAAGGAGTTTTCTCTATATCCTCCACTAATGGAATGTTAATGTGGAGCTTCAAGAAGATCTCAAGAAATTTCTTCAAGAGCCTTTGCTCTTTCCTCATCTTTAGATTACCCGAGAATGGCATGCTTGGCTCCTCTATACGTTTGTGTGGTGGAATATATGAAACTTTAGGGGTCTCCTCCCTTAAGCTTGCTTGAATGCCACCTTCTAAGATAGGATTTGGCACATCATCTGTGGATGGCATGACTTGTGGCTTCTTTTCCTTATTGATAGTCGCTGCTCCACTACAAAGTAAAGCTTTCACTTGCTCGTTCGGCATAGGAGTCTCTTCAAAAATTTGAGACGTGGGTAGAGCAGTGGTGGAGTCTTGAAGTGATTTGACTGGCATCCTACATCAGACGAGGGTATGGAACTTTGGGTTTATTCTCCAAGTCTATATGCATAATACTCCGCTCATGTATCTCCACAACAGGAAGCTCTGGCCCCTTTATGACTGATATATATTTAACCTACTGATGTGGTTGAGTGGGCTCTGCATTCCCAACTGGTTTTTGTTGAATGATTTGCTTCATGGCAGTCACCTCAGTTGCAATTTCGGTTATGGACGTCTCTAGCGTCCTCAATTGTGCACCATGGCTCTGTATCTTCTACCCAAACTTGTTCATGTACTCACCGTGTGACTCTACAGTCTTTCTGAATGTATTCATCAATTCTTGGTTTTGCATTATTACTTGGTTGAGCAACTCTTTATTTTTTTCCTCAACACTTGGTTTTGGCTTCTGATCCAGATCCTGTAGAAAATTGATTGGATCCTTCGACGAGAATTTCTTGTCTTTCATCGACGCATAGTCATTGTTCCTGTAGCCCTATTGTTGGTGCACGAACCTTGCTTTTGCCTCATCATTAGACCCATCATCATCTTTTTCTAGAAGTCTCTTCACTATCAAATCTATCTTCTCATTTAATTCTTTAATGGAATTGGCATCCCCTGCAACTCTGACCTGTCCTGGTGCGTCTCTTTCACCCCAAGATTGCTTCTTAGCCATATTCTTTAAAATCTCTCTTCACTTGGAGCCTTTGTTGTTTAGAAAGAAACTTGTTCCCACTGAGTCTAGATTACTCCTATCATGTTCGTTAATGGCAAAATAAAAGATCTTCACTTGGGTTTCTAAATCCATCCCAAGATGTGGGCATTTTCGTAGCATGATATTGAAGTGTTCCCATGTCTCTGAGTATGTCTCGTCGGCATGTTGTTTGAAATTGTGGATCCTCCTCACAAGATTATTTGTCTTTTTGGGTAGAAAATACCTTTCAAAGAACATCTCAACCATCATATCCCAAGATTCAAAATATTCATCATCCAGATTATAAAGCCACTCCCTTGTGTTTCCTGCTAAAGAGGATGGGAATAATTTTAGATAAACGACCTCCTGTGGGAACCTATCTATCTTCACCATATCACAGTTCTCTACAAAGGTGCTGATAAGGGCTATTGGGTCTTCATTTTTACGTCCATGGAATGCCTGTGACTTGACCAATTGAATAAGCCCTGGATCAATCTTGTAACTGGTTATGTTGATATCTTGTTTCTTGATTGGCCCCTTATGTGTAGAGGAAGAAGAAGCTTTAATCTTCTCCCAAATGGTATGCTCCTCGGCCATTGTGAAAGCATTGAGTTCTTGTTCAATGTCCTCGGGCGGAGTATTGATCAGCTCGTATTCTTCACCTGATGGTGGAATCCCAGATGATTCTATGTAGTCCGTACTATGCGTCCTCACCATGCACTAGTATCTGAAATATGAAAAATCAAGTAAGTATTGTGCTAGAATGAATAAAAATCTGAAAGAAAAGCAATTGATTTTAAAAAGAAAAAATTAAAATTGCAGTAAAAAGTGGCCTAGAATGGCCGCTCGTAGCACTCATAGTGCTGAAATTCATCGTTCCCTGGAAACGGTGTCAAAAACTTGTCACGCGTGAACCGTGCATTAAACGCAAGTGTACGTATCGAAGTAATATGGGCCTTATGAGGCCCGAGTCAAACTCAGGAAATGTGAATTTTAGAAAACTACTACTAACTAGTTGCGATCAGCTAGACCGATGGAAAAGTTGATTGTTTTTGTAAAAGAAAATAAAATAAGAGAAAATAAAAGAGCGATGATTAAATGTTGGTTTAATCAAATAAGAAAGGGACTCCTTAGGATTTTGGTTTCACCACAAGGTCTTGTTGCATACAAATTCAAATAATTAATATAACTCATTCCTTATCCTGGATAGAGGCTTGTAGTCAGAATTGCTCGCTTCTACAATGCAATTCACTACCTAGTTCTAGGTCAGTTCCACGCCAGTAGTAACTTATACCCTAGATCTAGATACATTAATGAATCCTCTGGGTATCCACCATTAGCCGTACATTACCTCATTTAAGGAATTTATAGGCTAACATGTTAATCGTGTCTTTTCAACCACTAATCCTATGTCAAGAGCAATTAAAGGTATTAGCAATTAACTATGGTGATCAAGAATAGAAATTACGATAGAGAACACGATAACATATCCAGTTACAATGAGAAGAATTGTATTAATCCATGCAAAAATGTCATACAATGATTCCCCGGGCTACTCCCAGGTCCTAAGGATCAATGGGGATTAGCCATGCATGTTCATCTTAACAGAGTACATGAGAAAGGAGGAAGAAAGCATGGGAAATGGAGAAAAATATTGTGTTACCCCTGGAATGGTGAAGAACCGGATGATCCTCGGTGCGAGACGCCCGTTCTGCAGCCTTCCAACGGTAGAATCGTCTATCTGCGGGTCTCAAATCCTCTAGAACATTGCTTTTGGCTCTGTTCTTTGCTCTCCTCTCCTTCAGGACTCGTGCAATGAAATAGAACATGATACCCTAGTCTGGGCCATCTCTCTTTAGGTATAGGTGTGACTTACGGCCGCCGATCTATCCCAGCCGTTAGATTGCACAGTTTTGAATCCAGCTCTGATCTGACAGTGTCGATACTATCGATAGCTATGTCGATGGTATCGACATCTTAGGGCACTTGCGCTTCTTGTGTTTGGTCGATACCATCGACGAATGGTCGATGGTAGAGACATCTGCTCGCTCCAAAACGGGGTTCCCTTGTTGACTTATCGATACCATCGACAGATGTGTCAATGGCATCGACGGGGTGCGATATATTTATGTTGGCCACTGATGGGTTGCCGATAGCAGTGACTAAGTGTTGATGGTATCGACACTTCTTGGAACAATAGGTGCCTGAAAAAGAGAGAAAAACACAAGCTAGTCTATGGGATTTAGTAATTCATTAAAAATAGGATAAAATAAGATAAATTTGATTCATACAATGATTATAGGCTAAAGGAAATGAATCCTACCATTATAGTCACAAAGATGACGAATGAACACATAAAACAAGTACAAAATTAACCTATAAATGTGACTCAAAATCCCTGTGTCAATATACCATATCATGTTTGGTACATTCTTGAATGACTAAGTAATGTAGTTTAGATAACTAATGCAAAGTAGGTAAATATGAGGCTCCTAGACCAAAGAGGGATAGTAATTGTATCTGGTTCATACAATGCTCACAAGGTTGAGTGAGTTCATACAAATTAAGCATGGAACCCCCCTCATGTTTTGGATAAAAGGGAACCCAGCTGGGATGAAGTATATGTTTCATTAGCCACTCACACAATTTGGTGTCATATGTATGTATAAAACGGGTCCAACCTTGAGAAATGACGAATAAATACGACATAACGAAAAACTTAGAAATGGTTTAATAAGTTGTCTACTTGTTAGAAACATTCATTGGTAGAATGATAGGAGATATTTTTACATGTGATGATATAAACTTTAGACTTGAGAAATTTTTTTGTGACCCTTGGTGCTATAAAATGATAGTTTTCTCCTTACTTGGGAAAGGACCCTTCCCATACGAGTGAGTACAAAAAAATGTTTTAGAATTGTGATAACATTAAAGGTCACTTAAAAGAACTTGAGAGATTAAGTGCAAGAAATACAAAGGAACATAGTTGAGTATGAACTTTAGACCCAAGTATGACCATCTATATGGGACATAAAGAAAAGTCACTATGGATGTGATCGATAGAATGGGGCCACGCCTAGATAGGTAGGTCGCCATGTTTCCCATGAGACATAAGGAAAAGTATGAGTACCCAGAGAGTAGACAGAAATTTGGGTTATGATTCTAAAGGATGTAATGTGCTTGAATATCATCAATGGAATCATAAGAAAAATGTGTGATGAAATAAATAGATTTACAATAGAAGCCTAAGACATTCCTAAGGCCATGAAGGGATGAGACCGAGGGGATTAGGATTTGATTGTTCCCTGAATGCACATGACCATAGGGTCGGGAGGAAATGGTTATTTTTACCCAAATCGCATGGGTTAGGAGGTTGGCCACCTTTATGAGTTCATGGGGCTTGAGGGGTAAATGTGAGAGGCACTCCCTAGATGTCTAAGGGTAAGATTACCCCAAAAGTACTGACACCCTAGTGACCTTGAGGAAATGTGTAAGGATAATAAATATGAATAATGATAAGACTCAAAGGTTATGTGAAAAGTTTTTCTTACAAGTGTGCATTGAATGGTAATATGAGGAGAATGATTTAACCTAGGTTTGAAAATAAAATGGTAATGTGTAAATGTATTGTCTCTACTCTTGGAATGGGATAAACTCTATATTTGGACTGCAACCAAATGCTTATTTCATCTTATTATGAGTGTGAGAGATGAGACATACACATTCGAAACTAGAAATAGAAGTGATATGAGGAATTAATGCTTAAGTTGAAATCTTATTATTATAATTGCAAATCAGAGGATTCACCACACCCTCATGACACAATGTTGGATAAATGGTTTGGAAACTTAGATGGACACAGGTAATTGCCAAATTGGAATTTCAATGAGGATATAATTATTAAGTGTAGTTTGAATTCTATGAGTTAAGATTGGATATAGTGATCAAAATAATAGATGCAAAAGCTTGAAGTATCTCCTGACTCAGACGGACCTTAACCTAAGACAAAGACGGTGGGTGGTGTATATGAAGGTTTATGTTTTCACCATCACTTATCACCCTGGGAAGACTAATGTAGTAGCAGATGCACTTAGTCAGAAGTAGCTCATGTGTGCAGTTGTCTTACCTACCCAGTAGAGAGGGCTGGAAGAGTTTTCTAGGTGGACTCTACAATCATTAGAACACCATCTTCGGTGGCTAACTTTCAAATAAAACCATACTTGTTGACTGAGTTGGTAGTTTCCCAGTTATCCAACTCAGAGCTTGATAAGACGAAAGGTTTGTTAGAAACCGCATGCCCATCTCTCAGGGGAGTAGTCGGTGGAATCTTGTACAAGAGTCGTACTTGGGTTCCTGAAGATTGTCCCTTTAAGAATCATATCATGCAAGAAGCTCATGGTTCTAAGTACATGGTACACACTGGCACTACCAAGATGTTTAAAGACTTGTAGTGCTACTTCTGGTAGCCTGGGATGATGAGATAGATAGAAGCATATGTGTCTAGTTTTTTCACGTGCTAGATGCTGAAGGTTGAACACCAGTGACCTAGTGGACTGCAACATACTTCATGGTGGAAATGGGAACAGATCATAATGGACATCATGGTGGGTCTCCCCAAGACTAAGAGAGGTCATGATGGAATATGATTTGTGGTAGATAACCTTACAATGTTGGCACATTCCCTCACCTAAAAGATCATTGCCAAAGTGATAGAACTATCTGAACTATATATTAGAGAGATAGTTTGACTGCATGGTGTTTCGAGTTCAATTATTTCTGGTTGTGATCCTAAATTCACTTCCAAGTTGCGGAAGCAAGTGCAAGAAGAACTCAGCACTAGACTAAAGTTTAGCACAGTTTACCACCACCAGATCGATGGACAGTCAAAAAGGATGATCCAAACTTTAGAGGATCTATCTGAGAGCATGTATGCTCGATTAGGATGGATCATGGTAGCAGTACATGCCCTTAAATGAGTTGCTTACAATAACAACTATCATACCAGTATCAGAATTTCTCTGTATGAAGCTCCCTATGGGAGGTCGTGTTGGTCACCACTTTATGGGAATGATGTTGGTGAGAGGATCTTGTTGAGGTCAGAGGAAGAACAGTTGTATGCTGATAAATTTTCTTTGATCAAGAAAAGGCTAAAGAGATCGTAGGTTTAATAGAAGTCATACGTTGATATGAAGCAGACTGACTTGCACTTCACTATAGGTGAACATGTGTTTTTGAAAATACGACCCTCCAAGCTATAGCTAAGAATAGAGTAAAGTTAAGTCCCTAATATGTGGGTCCATTTGATATTTTAAAATGGATTTGTGAAACAACTTATCGTTTGGCCTTACCCCCTTAGTATAGTATATTTCATGATGTGTTCCATGTGTCCAGTCTAAAGCTCTATGTGAAGGACCCAAAACATGTGTTGAGCATTGAACATATTGAAATCCAAGGGAGGCTACCATTCCCTGATTCACCTATGACAGTACTCGATACCAAGGTGATGGAGCTCAGGAGTAAAAAGATAGAGAGTGTAAATGTTCTTTGGAAGCATCATGGAGAGGAAGAATCCACATGAGAATTCAAGATGGAATGGAAAATTCTTACATCAAATTTCTTGTTTAATTGGTTAAATTTTGGAGGCAAAATTCTTATAAGAGGGGAAGGATGTTAAAACCTCAATTTTGCTTGTATTGATTGAAATACAATTTTGCAAATAAAAGGTGTTTGAATGCAAATTTGTATGCTTTGTTTTCAAAGAATGGATTCTTTAGAAAAAATTTCCTTAGATGCATGATTTCTTGGGTTATACTATTTTGATAAATTCAATGACGGATAAAAGGGAAAAAGTATAAAAGAAATCCCATAATAAATGAAAGGAAAAGAAATAGAGGGAAAATTGTGTGCATAAGTGAGAAATATGTGGAATTCCCTAGGAAGTGGTATTAATGACCACTATTCATTAGTTTTTGGTTCCTTTTGGTTTCTAATGAGAAGACACATTAAAATAAAGAAAATAGAAGAGAAAGAAAGAGAATATGAATTTTAATTACAAAATATATCCCTTTTGAGTGGATGACTTGCACATGAAGAGAAATCTCATTTATTTTTTATTTTTCATTCCAAACTTTGTACACAAGTAATTAAGTCATTAAAAAGGTCCCCTTAAAATTTAGTATTAAATGGATGTGTGGTTTGGGAGATATAGATTTTTGAAAATTCCTAAAGTGAGAGGAATATCATTAAATGTCACAATTTACATTCATACTAGAATTCCTTTTATTAGCCTTTTTATTGGCACGTGCAATATGGACCATCAGATTAGAGATACAATGGTGATCCGCTTGTCTTCTACCTCTAGCCCATTTTGGGAAGATGGAGCAATAAAATGAAGACTCGGTTCACACACTCTCTCACCTAATCAACACAGAGTCCTAAAATTTTGATATTTTATTTCGAGAGAGGAAATCAGACCTAATGACCCATAGATGTCTCTATTTTGTACACGTTTGGGAGTTTTCCCAAAACCACCATGGAGCCAGGATTCCATTGATGCTCGACAGGTCAACCCTTCCTATAAAAGACTTGGCAACACCTCCACGAGAGGTAAACAATTGTTGTGAATTCAAGGAAACCTTCTATGAGGTCAAGGTCGAACAGAAACCCCCCATGATCAACATATTGTTCCTCTTCTAATCACCTATCTTCCACCAAGATGCCCATCCTTGCCTACCCTGGTCTATGCCCCTCTTGTAGGTGCGAGACCACCATCAAGTCTGTTCGGACCCGGTGATGATGCCTTTGCCTTTCCTGACGCTCCGACACAGTAGGGTGTGGAGTCAACTGGCGGGTTTACTATCCCTGGAGCTACGTCGTGAAGTAGGGAAGATCAGGGTGGAAAATGACCAAGTACGAAAAGACAACTCTACCCTTGGTTCATTCGCTATGAGGGGAGGGTGGGAGCGTCTTTTTGTCAGATACAACGATCAGTTCCTCAATGAAGTCCCTCACTGAGGTGACACGTCCTCATTGGCCAAGTTGTCGCCTGCGCATGACTAAGATAATCGGTAAGTTTGTTGACGTGGACTCCTTTGATTGGCCTAAATACCTTTATCTTGGAATAATTCTACAAATAAATTGGTAACTCAGATCAAGACAAGTCATATATGAAAATTTATCAGTATAATGCAATGATTATAATAAAAATATGATCAAGATCAAAATATGCTTCTAGTTTGAAAAGGGCAAAAAGATGCTATCTTTAATGGTTTAATTATTTTAAAAAACCTATGTTTTGAAAATTAATGGGTCTAATGATGTTCCCTGACTATTATGAGCAAAGTTTGGCCTTTTGACATAAACAACGATGGATTTGATCTAATTGGATGATAATTGTTCATAATTTGCCTAATTAGGTTTCCATAATGATAAAAGTGCATTAATAGACTTAGAAACCCTAACTTTGATATTTATGATGTTTGATGGATTTAAATATGGAAATCAATAAAGAAGGCATGAAGAGGATGTTCTTGACCGAATTTGTGTATAAAGACCCTAAATTTGGATAATTTGAGTAATTAGGGTTTTTATGAGTAGAAAAGTGCTTTTCGGGTTTGTTGACCTAAAAAGAGTAAAATTGGAAAGTAAAACCAAGAAACCATAAGGAAACCATAAAAAGGCTTAAAAACCCCTAGAATGGAGTCTTAAGTCAATAATGGATGTTTGGATGAGATTATAACAATTAGATGTTATAAATACTTTTCAGGATAAAGTTGCTTGATTTATTACATGGCTTGGTTGATTGGATGTATTGATTGGATTATCTATCTTGCTTGGTTTTGAGACTTCCAAATCATGTATGTGGTTATGCTTATGGCTAATCAGTCTAGTTTCACAGTGATTTCTAAGGATTTTTAGGTTGCTTGAAATCAACTACTTTGATAAACTTTAATTCTTGAAACTATAAAGTGATTATGGCTTTCACCATACATATATGCATCACTAGATTAGATCCTAGTCCTCCTATGTATCTTTGAGTATTTGTGAGGAATTGATAACCTAGGTATTAGTCTACCCTTATTGTAGGACCATCAGGTTATCATGTGTCGATGTTTGGTCTAACTTTGGGTAGGATCATACAACTATAGAATTCTATGTCTTGGTATACCTTTAGGGTGGGATCAAAAGGGGCTATTTGGGATCTACAATATGATAATGGTGGGATCCATGTCCACTATAGGGATAGAAGAAAGGCTTAGATATGTTAGGATTGAATAGTTTTGATTAATATGCAATGTTTGATCTGTTAAATAAGTATTTTGTTGAAATATGTTGTTACAATAAGATGCAAACTTTTGGTTTCCCACACATACCAGTATAATTTGTTATATTGACCGACGTTTTGTTTTTCGTCATTTTAGGGTAATATTCAGTTATGTGTACAACCTTAATGGAAATTGGATGTTCAAAGAAATTTGATATTGAAAAAGAACAAGGGTAAATAATGTTTGGAGGATTATAGTTACCTAGTTCTTTCCTTGGGTAAAGTTCTAAAATCCTATTTTTTAAAAGCTATGTGAAAAGAAAATTTTATACCCTACTTTAAAATTTGGTTGTGGTAGAATTTATTAATTATTTTGATTGTTTGCAAAATGATATAATATTGTTTGGGATAAAGACTCTAGCTTCTTGCCCTTCCTGAATAGGGGGTTGCCGAGGGGTGGGGTCATTACACTCTACTTTAGGAATGTATCTCACTTTAACCTAGCTCTATTTCCCCCTCTCTCCCTATTGATTGACACATCACTTGCCACTCACATATACTACAATACAATCTCATGCACTTGCAGGTGATTTATTATAGTCCTTGTGAATGTTCTAGTTTAGGGACCCCTTTATAAATTTGAAAGACTCGAGTGTGTTTTCTTTGAGTGCATCCAATCAAAGTTCAATTGATTTAGGTGTTTGTTGTGTGGAAATGCACCAAGCTTTCTGGTACTGTTGCTAGGGATAGAGGCGGTCGACTTCGCTAGTTAGTGTAGCTTAGCTTTTCCTATTGCCCTCACCATTGTTATTATTTATTCCTTGTGTACTTTTGAATATTTTTCTTCTAACTTAGCTCTTATTTCTTGTTTGTGATTTATGTATGTGACAGTTGTGCATGCTTGGAAGATGTTTGACTTCTACTTTTTTGGTTCCTTTTGATCATGAAATAGGTAAAAGGATGCATCAACACCAATGTAAGAAACAATAAGAAACTGAGATGGTTGAGCAAGGCCCCCATGCAATTGGAGGTGGTCCTCCATCACCACCAAACCACCCCTCCATGAGTACTTCACTCTAGGGAAATACAGCTTGCCCATTTCCACCCTTGTTGACCAAATGATAGGTTGACAATTTTCCATCCCACTAGCCCTCCTCAGATTCCTTCCCACCTTCTATGGGTTGGAGCAAAAACCCATACCACCATGTTGATGCTTTCTTGTAAAGATGAACTACTTCCTGTACTTTTATAGAAATCAATGATTCCATAAGAAGAACCGTCTTCCCATTCTCACTCAAGGAGAAAGCCAAATAATGGTATATGTCAAAGCCATAATTGGTTACTTGGGAGGTTGTGAAGAACCAATTCTTGAAGAAGTTCTACCGAATATCCAAGTTCACTCAAATGAGAAAGTACATCACCTATTTCACTCAAAAGGAAAATGATCCCTTTCATGAAACATGGGAGATATTTAAAGCTCCAAGGAGGCTTCCCCCACAATAAAGTTTTGATATGGTAGCTATTGCAATCATTCCACACTGGACATCCTGAACTGTATTAGACTGTGGTTGATTATTCTTGTAGCAGAACATTCATGGATAAACCCCCCAAGGAGTCTTGGCCACTCTTTGAGAACCTTACTGTGAACTGACACCACTGAGCCTCAAGAATGGAAGTACACTGTGACAGGAACCTGACTCCTCCTCCTCCACCTTCTCTCGCTCTGGCTAGAAAGGACACAAATACTCAAATGATGAAGATCCTTACTGATAAACTTGATGAAGAATGAAGTTGGAGGGTCTTCCAGTCACTCTACCAACATTGTGGAGGATATATGTGAAGAAGTGCAAGCCTTGCAATCTTATACAAACAACAACAACCAAGGCCCCATGTCAAACTCATATAATCCAAAATGGAGGAATCACCCAAACTTTCATGGAAGCATCAAGATGAAAAGGACAAGGGCAACTAAGGAAACACCAAGGGCCAAGGTACAACTCAAAGTTTGAAGATGATGTTCTTGGAAGGAAAAGGAGCCTTGATGAGGTGAAGAAGGATGTGTCCTCCCATTGACAAACAATTAGCTACCTTGAGCCAAGACTAGATCAAATCTCTATTTCACTTGCCTTCTACGAAGAGGGAAGACTCCTTTCCCAACCCATGGCCAACCTGACAGTGATGATGGTGTTATGAGCAGTCCTCAAGGTGCCTATGTCCCAATCGAAAGCCAAGTACCCACTTTTCAACAATACCAAGGGCATCCTAATCACTATGCCCTCGCTCCACAACCCCAATTCAACTACCAATACACTCCACATCCACTCCATTCATATGAACAACCCCCTCCAAAATATCACCCCCATTGTAAACTACCACAACAACCATCATCTCAGCCACAATTCATTCTCCAAAACCCAAACTACCACACCAAAGGCCACCACCTCAACAACCACAACATCCACGATAAGAGTCCTCCTCTACCAACCAAGAGCAAGTGAAAGTTATAAATATGTTGAGATGTGGGAGGACTTTGGAGCAGCCATGATCACAATAGTTGACACCTAAGTCAGTGTAGATAGAGTTGATACCATGATTTGAGGCAGTGATGTCGAGATTCAAGATGATGATGTTATGATAGGAAGCAAGATTGATTCTCTGATCCAAGGTGATGATACCGTCCTGTGAAACCACTTGACAATTTGGTTGTTGTGGGCTAGTCAGGAGAACAACTCCCTCCCTTTCCCGATGCACCTGAAAAACCATCTATGGAGAAAAGAAAGAAGAAACATATTAAGGATACCATAGAGACCTTTAAACAAATGAGGATTAATATTCCATTCCTAGATTCCTTCAAGAAAATTTCATCCTATACAAATTTTTTGAAAGATTTGTGTAATTTTAAGAGGAGAACAACTGGAAGAACACTGAGGTGAGTCAAGCTCACCGAGCAAGTGAGCTCTATTCTACAACACAGCACACCAAAGAAGAGAAAAGGTCCTGACACACCCATCATTTCTTGCTACAATAGAGCACACAACATAGACCAATATCATCATGACTTGGGTTCTAGTGAATCTAATGTCATACGATGTGTATGTTGAATTGAAAATGGGGAAATTAGGTCTGTCTAACTGCACGTTGCAATTGGTCAACCATTTTGTGAATATGCCTCAAGGGTGAGTTGATGATGTGTTGGTGAAGCTTGATGATGACATCTTGTCATTCTTTCATGCTGATCTTATTGTACTTGATAAGAAAAAGGACTCCTGGAAGGTACTTATTATCTTGGGAAGGCTCTTCCTAGATACAATTGATGTAGTGATTCATATGATAACTAACACCATGCATGTGACATTCATGCACATGAAGATCCATTTGAACATCTTCAAGGCTTCTGCTAAAGTCGAGGGAATATGTGCTACTAAAAATTTTGATATCTAATTTATTGCATTGAGGACATTTTAGAATAATGCCTACCTCCATGGATTCAAAATGCCACCTAGAGTTGAGGTCTAGAGATTATTTTGGAGTTTCCAGATGATGATGATGATGATGATGATGATGATGATGATGATGATGATGATGATGATGATGATGATGATGATGATGATGATGATGAACATGACCTCACACTAGTGGCTTCAAGTTAGGATCTCCCTTTCATTTTTGAGAAACATATGAACAAATCCATTGATGAAACTTGGTGCATCTCAACCAATGGCGGTACACACTACTCAATTGGAATCTGAATAGATGCAACTCCACAAATAGAAACACATAGTGGGATCACTTTCAAAATTTAGAAGGACCTACACAGACGTACTCACATAAACCAAAACACTACACCTACAAGCACACAAGGTCGTGTCGTAGTATAGGAGGTTGGCAAGTATAGGGTCGATCCATAGGGATAAAAGGAGGCACTAGAGCTAGGTTAGTTTTTGCTCTAGGTTCCTACTATAGAGTCTAGGCTTCAAGGTTTTAAAGGTTGATTTGATTGTTAAACTAAGTTGAGAAAGAAAGTAATTAAAGAAAAGCAAACAAGATTAAAACCTAAGTTAACCCTAGGAAATTAATTTTACTAAGCAAGAAAAGACAAGGCAAGGAAAGAAAAGAACAATCAACACTATGGAAAACAAGGAAGGGTGTACACTACACTAAGATATCAAATAAGGAAAAAGTGAAACAAAAAAGAAATTAGGGTTTTAAAGCAATTAAGGGAACAATAGGTTGTTTAGGGAATGCACTTATCAATTCGGTTGGGGGTGACATATGAACATAATGATTTCATTTTGATTATGAAACCAAACAACAAGTTAGAGTCTAATGAATTATCCTAAGCTATTAACTATCCATGGATAAGCTACGTTGTGTATAGGGGAACTAGTCCCTAACACTCCCTACTACCCTTGCGAGGCTCGATTGGGTTAGGGTTTGTGTGTAATTCAATTAGAGTTAAACAAGCCTAAGTTTCTAGATTAGATGATTTTAGGATGATTAGAAGTTGAGGTTAGTAATGGGAGTGGAAGTGAGGTTGTAGGCCTCCCATCACTCACATTCTAGCGTTGAGAAAGCTCCATGCTAAGCACACCAAAGTCATATAAACAAGCTACTTAGATCTATCAACTAGGGTTAGGAGAATTGATTAGAATGTAGGAGGATGGGTAACTAGCTAGGGATCCAAGAATTGGACCTAGGAGCAAATCCCAAAATTCACATACACAAGCAATTTCCCAAAATACGTAGGTGATTTCAAGCACAAACATACAATTAATTCATGAAGAGTGAGATCGAAATAGAACATAATCATTAGCAAACCAAATTACAAGGTTTAAATATCATTTTCCCCAACATGGTATCAAAGTAACATTTTTCACCCCAAACAACCCACCCAATGGACCTAGCTACTCATAGCAATGGAAAATACAAAAATAAAGGAGAATGAGGTAGAAGAAGCCATGGATCTCGGTGTAGATGAAAAAAATCCTCCACTTTAGCTACTACAGGACGTCCTCGTCTCTCCTCCAAGGTGCAATGGAATGGGGTGATGATGGAATAAGGGCAAAATACTAGGAAACTAGGGTTTTGGTGGTGGAAATGGTGAAATTGAGTGGAATGGAGGTGGAAATGGAGTGGAATGGGTGGAATGCAAAAATTGGGAGCTAAGAGGTGGTAGAAGGTTGCTACCCTCATGCTAGAGCTTCCACATAGGTATATATAGGTGTGGGGGAAAGCACTAGGTCAAGTAGGGGCAATATGGGTAAAGAAGTGAAAAATAGCAAGCCTTTTGTGAGTAGCACGGTCGTGATGGTCACCACGACCGTGGTGCGGAGGTATCAGCACGGTCGTGTTGGAGTGGAACGACCGTGGTGAAAAGTGTAGAAAAATCACAGAAACATGGTCAAGTTTGTACATGAAGTAGCATGAGCATAGTGGTCACCATGGTCGTGGTGGGACTAGGGTAGCACGGTTGTGGTAGTCACCATGGTTGTGGTGGCTTAGAAAACATTGCTTATTCTTAGATCTACGACCGTTTTGTCTCAGCAATCACACGACCGTGCAAGGTGGCATGAAAGTTCTAGGTCAGTTCACCATGGCCATTCTGAGTGGCACGATCGTGGTGATTCTAGCTTTGCTCCAAGACTACTCTATTGATTTGCAAGGATGCTAGCATGGCCATCCTGTGGTACCGCGATTGTGTTGGCCTATGGATCAGCACTTGGACTTGTTTCCTTGGATTTTCTTGGACACCTTTGCTTCAATAGATCTTTGGCCACTAGGGGTAGGTTTATGGAGTGTCAGACTTCACTTTAGGCCTCTCTAAGGGTAGAGAAACCCTAGGATCACTCTGTCTCTCTCTCTTCTATCAAGAGTGGTCCAAATGCCAAAAAAACATGCAAATAATGTCCATAAGTGCATTTTATACAAATATGCATATTGAGGGAGATAATATGTAATCTAAAAAGTATATATGTTATTGAAATGAAATATGATAGAAGATGAACTCATAAAATAGGGTTGAATCACCACATGAAAATTAAAACATACTTGTCCTCTAGTATGCTCCAACTCAATCTCTCTGTAAAATTTTTACAATCAAGAAATGAAAAATGCAATTCAAAAGATGATTATTGATGAATGGTATCAATAATGACTAAGTAATTGTATTCCACCTCTCTCCTCTGCTTCTTTCACAAACTAATCATGAAAAGAGCACAAAGCATATGAACTTCAAATATAGTGCACAGATCACACAAGCTATCCATATTTCTCTCATATAGTTTTGGGTAGACCATTTCATGATAGTGTTAATCAAGGATGACCAGGAGTGTTGTTTTACCTTCATGCATTCATTCTTATGTTTCAAATCACACCAAATGACCCACATGGCTGTGGTAAGGGAAAAATGAGCTTGGTTTGATGTTTCCTAGCTCAATGGGTGTGAAAATGGAAGAAAGCATTACCATAAAATTTTGGAGTGCTTTTACACACTCATCTTTTGTGTATTTATATGCTCTTAAGAAGGATCATCTTTTATTTTCTTTTTGGATTTTATTTTATTTTTCTTTGGCCTTGGAGTAGATAAGGCATATGGTGGTGAGAGTGATGTGGGGAGATGTAGATGTGGCCACCACAAACTTTTGGAGGCAGCCACAGATGATATGTGAACTTTGGCATCCTTTTATGAGGTGGAGGAGTAAGAAGATGGTGAATGAAAACTTGAGTCAAAGAGGGGTCATTGGTGTGATTCTCAACATAAGGTTTCCTACATAAAAATTAATCCAACACTTCATTCAACAATTTCACACCACATGAATGAACAACATGAAATTTATATTTCTACCAAGTGATTTCATAGGCACGAAGCGCTCATAGCTTGCTCAAGTCACAATTCAACCAAAACATTCACAAACACAAGAGAGGTGATGTGCATGTAAAAGTCAAGAATTGATATCATTTAGCAACGAATAATTATAATTCACTTGCATTGTCAAAGGTCATCATTTTTAATCCAAAGAGTAGAGATTGGGTCAATACACACTTTTAGGCAAGAAATCTCAAATTTGGGCAAAATTGGCCAAAACACTGCCAAGTTCCCTTCAATCACATCTAATCCTATATTATTGAACATAAAGCAGGAAACAAGCAAATCGTAGATAAAACATGCAAAATTACAAAAAATATAATTTATGTGCAATACATGGCAAAAAAGAGAAATAATTTTGAAAATTACGCAAAAATTGCAAGAAAGCAACTACATGACATGTAGGTATGCAAAGTAGGTAAATTATAAACTAAAGAAAATAAAAGCAAACAAAAAAAAGTAAATGGTAGGTGAAATGCAAAAACCAGAGTGAAAATGAGATGAGGGCATACCTCCCTACCACCCAAACTTTTGAATCATGATGTACTTAGCATGACACTAAAGTCTAAGAATGATTGGGTAGATGATCATTGTGGTGGCAGTGCTCCTCCCTATGGTGGAGGATGTTGGTAATAGGAATCCCAATAGTTTGACTGTGGATATGGGTAGTTTTCCTGAAATGATGACAGTGAACTCAACCAATCGTCCCCCCAATGGGGATTCCTCAGGGACTGGGTGTACTGGAACTGATACAAGTTGTTGACCAAATAATGCATATGTTGATGGTCTAACCACATAGCATCCTAGGTGCGTTAGAAATCCTCTTGTGCCCTCAAAATACCCTCCTAGGTGCTCAATATGCGGTCTTGTGTGCTCTAGATGCCCACCAGATGTGCATGTATGGTAGACATGCATGTGTGTTCGTTGTGGCTGTTGCGGATAATATGATGTATCTGCCTCACATCACATCACCCTACGCATCTATCGCTCCTCAATTGTCCTCCTCCTCACAACAACTGCCTATGACTCTCCAAGCCCTTCAGGCCGATCCCTGGGTTGGTGTTGCCATGTATATCTAGGGTTCTCCTCTTCCCATCTCCTCAAGATGTCTAGAAAGCCTAGAGATGAACCACATCCCTCTAGGAGATGTGTGGCATGGTAAGGGAGATGTAGTGAAACCCCTACATAAGGAGGGCTGATCTGGTAGACAATCTTCTGATCAGCCACTAAAATCATAGATGATCGAGTCAAGTAGTGTAGGTCAATGAGTTTTCCTCCTACTTCCTTTGTGTAGCCAGATACATCATGCCCCAAGGCCAAAGCAATGGAAGTTACAATCCTCCCATTATAAAAGGATTCTTTCTTTTGAATGGGATTGTCTTCATGTGATCAGTAATAAGTGACGCAAAATTTACATGCTTTCCCTACACCATCCATCTCAACACAAAGTGGTCTTTCTTGGTACAACTACCTTGATTTTCATATCGGGCAAAGATGGTGTTCACCAAGACCTTTTGAATGTATCTTAAGACGGGATTGTGAAGCATGAGAAAACCCTAATTACCACCTTTAGGGTATTTATCCACAAATAAAAGGTGGAATTAATGGCAAATCGAGTTCATATGGGAATTAGACCATCATGACTTATGAGTTGTTAATCCAAAAGAAACTAAAGGCGATAATTGAGTCTAATGACCTTGAAATAACTTAAAAGGATAAAGAAGGTAGTTTTGGTATAAAAGAGAAATAATCAACTTTAATTGGTCTTATGATGTTGAAATTAAGGTTTATGAACTAAGAGAGCATTTAATATGATAAAAGTGTTATGAGGGCAAAAACCCTAATAAAACCCTAATGTGGTCTAGAAAGCCTAAGGTGGAATCCAAGTCTAGCTTTAGAATGTTCTGGATAAACTATAACACTTGGATCGTATGCATTAATTTCAGGATATTGTTGATTGCTTGTTGATTGATTCTTTATCCTTATTTCTTGGGCAATCAAGTTGCTCTGGATCAGGTATGGGGTTAATTATGAATAACCTCCTTAGTTTCTCGAGGATTTTATGGATGGTTAACTGCATTGAATGCATATTATCAGTTGGATGTTCATAGTAGCAAATCATAAAGTCACTATGATTATCACATTGATAATAGAAGTATGTATTCTCGCACCTACATGTCATCCTGATGGATGATGCCAAAGGTCAGGCCCAGATGGGTAGACCAATGGACACCTTGAGTAGTGACCCCAGGCACCAAGCTCGGGATTGAGAAGGTGGCCTATGATATTGCATGACTAGTGGGCACCATGAGTGGTGACCCCCAGGCACCAAGCTCGGGATTGAGAAGGTGGCCTTAAGTCATTGGCAAAGGGCACCCTAAGATGGGTATGCCAGGGTTAGGGCAAAAGCGGTGGAGAATGTCATAAGGAAACATGTAAATTGGCTTGTTAAATTAATTTGATTGTGATTATTAAATTGTTAGCCATATTTGCAAGATTTTTGGTTGTTCCCACATACCAGTATACATCGATATACTGACCGACGTTTTGTTTGTCAGCATTTTAGGAACAACAATTGAAAGAACAAACAGTAAAGTGACACATTGCGGAAACAGAAATAAAGTGCAAGGAGGATTAGATAGAATAATTCAAGACCAGGATAGATAGATTTCCGAGGTTTTCAAAGGTAAGTAAAGTTTTAATTTCATACCAAATTCTAGTTAGTTAGTAGAATTTCATAATTGTTATTGATTATTTGTCGAACCTTTGATCTTGTTAATTGAATAACGGCTCTGACCTTAGGGTCTCCCTTAATTGGGGGTTACCGGTAGGCGGGGTCGTTACAATTGGTATCAGAGCCAATTCCCCTCTAGTAGGTGGGGCCCACATGGGCATGGCATGCCAGTCTTGAGCTGTGCGGTCCAGGCATGTAGGAAAGGGATGTCCATAATTGACGTAGCCACCCTTGCGCTAGTATTCCGTGATCGGGAGCTGGGTGTCCATGGGCCATTGTGGGTCTGCACTGAAATGGGGAAGAAATTATGAGGCCTTATAGTTGAGCCTTGACGAGGACGTCAAGAGTCTAAGTGGGGGAGATTGTAACATCCCAGGATTTGAGGCCTCAGATAAAACACTCTTAAAAGGAATGATTGGACTACCCATATCACCAAGGTGCACGTCTTTTTTCGGGAGCCCATCACTAAGAACCACATAGTTAAGCGTGCTCAGCTTGGAGTAGTACTGGGATGGGTGACCTATCGGGAAGTTGATCCTGGCATGCGCGTGAGTGAGGACAAAGTGTGCAGTTAAGGCTAGTGGTGGTCTGTGGGGACAGTCGTCATTCCTGAAACCCTATTGGAGCCTTGGGCAGTGGGCCCAGGTGTTACACTATGCCTCTTGATACCACCTTGAGTATAGGATCAATTGAATTTCGAGGATGAAATTCTATATAAGATGGGGTGAATGAGGTGACCCTAACTTTTGGGAATAGATACCCAATATAGTATTTGAGGGACATAAATATTCTATACATAGTTGACCCTAAAATTAAGAATTTCTTATTCAATTATGGATTCTTGTCACCCAAAAGTGTATGAAGAGATGCAATTGATGACTATCATATCACATTGAGGGCATTTAGGAGGAGTTGCTTTTGTTAATTGAATTGAGAACTTATGAGGTTAAGCATCCATTTAGTGATCTATATGAGTAGTGAAGTGATCCAATTGAGGAATTTATTTATTGATTGAATACCATTTTTTTTGGGCTCAAACTAGGCATAGACCAAGAATAATGGATAATGAAGGCATGGTTAAAAGTTTCATAGACTTTGAATGATTCATGTGAGATAAATGTTGTTTGAATTGATGTGTTAATTAATAAGGTTTGAGCTGATTTTTGACCTATGTTTGTTTCTATATAAATATCAACACTGCCATAAGTGACGTCTGCATGCGAATTAGATTTGACATTATGTGGGGGTGGAGACTTTTCTTTCCACTTCCAATTACCTCGGAACTGACTTCAATATTGGTTGTGTGCTCCTCGGGCCAACTAACTACTATCTCGCATACCAGGTCAGCACCCCAATTGGTTAGGTTTCTTCAGAGTAGTGAGTTGTACATAATGACCCTAATCTTGCGGGACGTTGAGGCAAGGTGAGGGAAAGTGACAGCCTCCAACTTCTCCTCCTCCTCCTTTCTCCATTTTCTACCTGCAGTAGTCATTCCTAAAGATCAAGGAGGAACTATTACTTCTAATCTCCGTGACCTATCTAGATTGGAGGGTCGGAGGTGGTGTGTCAGAGATTCCAAGGAGTCTGACTCCCACAACGCAATGTAGGTAGGTCGCCTACCCCTCATGTGATCCATAGCTGGAGCTCCTATGTCCATCACAGATCGCAGCATCTGCAACCCTCTGCTACCATGCCCCCTTTCACCTCTTTCTGGGATGGGGTACCAAAGGCGGAGGATCTTCTCCAGCCCTTATCCCTCGGCGGAGAGACCACAAGATCACAGCTTCAGCATGCCCAAGGCCATCCATCATGGCGGCAGTAGTAGAGCCACAGAGCTCCCCCCCCCCCCGCGTAAACCGACCACATGTCCCTCAATCAGGACCCCAATCACCGCTCTAGAGTCTAAGATGGAGCCTACCGAAGATGATGGTTGCAGTGGAGCCCAACTAGAAAGTTGACAATATGGCTGACTCCTCTATGTTGGTGTTGGAGTGGCCGTAGGTGAGCTCGGTGATCCTATGAAAAAGAATCTGAACTTTCCAGACTACGAGGAGGAGTCGACCTTGTGATGTCCTGCCTTGCCACGACCATCGCGGTAGGGAGCAGTACATGTGGGTGCATGCAGAAGACGGGGGAGGATGCGAGAACACGGGTATCACATGGGAGAGGGGACTGTCTAGGGCAGGTTTCTGGGTCGAAACCTTGGCGGATCCAACCCAAAATCTGGCTCTCACTAATAAATAGGTAAGACTTTACTCTAAATTACAAAAAATATATTGAACTTACATAATTGATAGAAAATAGATCCTTTATCCAATAAATACCCATAAATATCCCCAGACTCAGAAAAACATCCCTTATAATACTGGACCCTTAGATCAGTCTTTTGAAGAAATCTAAATGTATGTTTATAATATAAATAATAATGCTTCTTTTATAATGTTTTAAATGGTATAATTAGGATTTGATGAATATTAAATCTAAGAAAAATACTACTAAACTTCAATATTATTCTAAAACTAATGATGAAGCCTGATCTAATTATTTTACCAATGTATCATGTATCTTCTTATTAAATCAAGATTAGATTCTTTTGGTCTCATATTAATTCTAGAAATCAGTAAAATCATTAGAAAAATATGAAAATTGAATCAAACCTAAGTAATGACCTCTAGATCAGTGCAAAAATATCATAAATCAGTTAAGGCCAGTATGAACCTAGGTTTAGTTAAACCTGAATTTGGACCTAAAATACCTATAATATGATGAACAATCATTGATGATGATTAATTGTTATTAATCAGGTGATGACCAGATATCTAGATGATCAAGAATTATTAGGAATCTCTAAACTCAGGTACGTGGGTTTATTTAATTATATGACTATGGTTTTCTTGCTTGCAATCATAATATGTATGTATGCTCTCTTCTATTTGTAGATATTGGATGTAGGATTTCTATGTAGTACTCGTTGTTTTGTCACTTGAAAACATAAATTATGAATAGATGTTTTGTAGTTATTTAAGGTGTTCATTATCCCCCTTATGAGGGAATGGATTAATGTTGACTAGTACGCCTCCCTAGAGCACACGGTATATGGGGAGTTTCCCTAGAGTACTCGGTATATGGGGATGGGCCCAATATATATGTTTTGCTATGAGTCCACCTTGAAATGAAACTCATCTAGGAAAATGACTTAAATTGGAATATTTCGTTTAATAAAGAAATGTTTTCTATGATTTTCTTTCATTCTACAAATCTTTTCAAATTATGAAAACCATAAATATGTGTATCTTTCTACCCATGTACTCGACACCTTGTGTGTTGATTCGTTGTTTCACGTGTGTTTTAGGTTCGGAGATAGCATGGGATAAAAGAACAGAATGTGAGCAGTTGTACTAGTTTACCTATTATGTTAAGATCTTGATTAGCATACATGTTCATAGACTTATGTAAAATTTTCTCTTCAATGTGAAAATGTAATTTGTAATAGTTCATGTTATAATTAATATATATGTTGAATGTTGAGTATGTTATGGTTGTATGTTCATGTATGCACAAATTGCTTCTGCAATGCACTTTGATACAATTGCTTAACATTTTTAGATTTTGTCTTCTCATCTCGATGGGGTTTTGAGAAGGTGAAAATTTGGGGATGTTACACTACTAGTACCTTTGTACCTATGGTATAGATGAGAAGAAGAGTTCCTTAGACCTGGAGAGGTTTAGTAACAGGTTGTGAGGCCTTGTACCTTTTTTATTGTCCTTGAGGAGGACTCAACTCTAAAGTGTTGCTCGAATAGAAGGATGATAGGAAGTGCATGTCATTCCTTATACATGCTTGATACGTGGTTAAAAGGTTGAGCATGCAGTTGGACACCCAGAAAGCAAACCTAGGCCTAAGAGGGGAAGTTGTGTACCTAATGCTCATGATGAGATTTGAGTTTTTGTAGATGTGAGCATGGTACTTCTCATGGTTAGAGTAAATGGAAACCCCCTTAAGTTTAAGGTATGTTTGATGAACCCCTCACAACAAAGTTGATGACATGGGAAGGTATGATCTTGATCTGGCTTTGACGAAAGAAAACAAGTGTGACCTGGCATGGTTTAGTAGGTGGCCCACACGTGACTTAGTAGCTTGCTAGGGTTAAGCACGCTCATGTGGATGTAAACCATAGACATAAGGCATTTGTGACCGTTGTTATCAAGTGGTGTAGTTTCCTCCCATCCTGGGAGAGGGACTCATGTGTAGGGTGTATACTAGTTTTGTTGGTTTAAGGTAACCTAAAGAGGTCTCATAGGATTTTGAGAAGCTAAGTGAAAAGTACATGGTATGAGAATGAACATGTAGATCCATAAATAACCATCTCTAAGTGCATATGGATGTGTTACCATGGAGTTAACCAGTATGGGAGCCTGACCAAGGTAGGAATGTTACCATGACCCCTATAAAAGGATGAAAGTCAGCCCATAAATGCAGAAAGATATGATGAAGGCTTGAGTAAGGTTCTAAGTTGAACATGTACTATGTTCGAATCCTAAGTCTATCCTAGGGTCAGGTAGGGATAAGACTGATGGAAGTAGGAGTTGCCTAATTCCCTAGTTGCACATGACCATAGGGTCAGGAGGTAACAGCTATCATTGTGTGAGGGCCATGGGTTATGAGATTGACCACCTTCATGAACTCATGGGACCCAAAGGGCATATGAGTAGGGCACTCTCTGGATGCATGAGGGAAGATGGATGACCCCAAAAGTTTCGACACTCTATAGACCCAGAGGAGATGACCAAGGGTTGTGTGGTGACCCAAGTGGGTTCGAGACCAGTTTTCCATGGAGGTATCTTTGATATCGAGATATTTGTGATGTGGAGACATATGGGGCACATTTCAACTTAGATTTAAAGGTGTACTGGCAAGGTGGGATGTACCATCTCTACTCTTGGAACAAGAAGAACTCTATATTTGGACTGCAGCTAAATGCTTATTTCCTCTTGTTATGGGAGTGAGAGATAGGACAATACACATGCCATATACCAAGGATAAAAGGTGATGTGAGTTGGAATGTTGCCATAAGTTATGAGGACAAAGGTGATAACATACCCTGGTAGAGTGAATGATACATGAATAGTTTACAGGCAGTAAGAGAGATAAAGTATCCACCTTATAAGGTTGTTTTATCATGAGCTATGAGTTATACAAGTTTGAGTTTGAAAAACCAAGAGAATAAGCTTAGAGTTTTCTTGATTAAGATAGACTTAGAGCTTAGATGAGGTAATAAGTGAAATACATGGAGGTATATGTTTTCAACGTTACCTAACACCTGAGGATGTGAGGTGGTAATGGATTCTCTTGTTGAGAGGCAGCTATCTAATATAGCTAGAGGCTAGATGTGGCTGTCAGCTTAGCCTTAAGTTGAAAAAAAATATATATGTTTGGCTAACACTCAGATGTAACGAGATCTATTGAACAAGTTAATAGTTGTTTGGTTAGCCATCCTAGGGCTTATCATGATAAAAGGATGGTTTTAGAACCTAAGATGTACTTCTTTAGAAAGGAGGGTGATGAAACCCTGACTAGAGTGGTTTAGGGTTTCTGAGGAATTGATCTTGAGGAATCATGACATACATGAGATCATGATTATCATATACCATGATAATAAGTGACACTAGTACATTGGATGCTTAAGATGAAGTTGCATGGGGTAAGTTGCCATGCAATCCAGGAGGTGAAGGATGAACACCAATAACCCGGTATATTGATATGGAGGATAAAAGTGTCCCTGAGAGGGAATGGGAGTTCATCACTATGGATGTTGTGGTAAGTCTCCCCTAGACCAAGGAAGGTCAAGATGCAATATGGGTTATGGTAGATTGCCTTACCTAGATGACATGAGAAAGGAAGAGTTCTGTTAAGGGACAGATCCAGTTGAACTACATATGAGAGAGATGGTTCAACTACACCATGATGTGAGTATGACCTACAGGTTCACTTCCATAAGGTGGAAGTAGGTACATGAGGAACTCGATGTTAGTATTGTTTATCACCCTAGCTAATGGTTAGCTCATTTAGGGTGATACATGGAGATAGTTCTTGTCTTCTATAAGATGTGATGATAACTACAATAGCCAGTATCGGGATGTAAAGAAGCTCTGTAAGGGAGGTTGTGTCGGTCACCACTTCATTAATATGATGTTGGTGAAGGGACCTCGCGAAGGACAGGAAAAGGCCACAGTGTGTGCAGATGAAGTCACTTTGATCGTGTAATGGCTGAAAGGAGCCCAAGGACGACAAGAGTCATAGGCTGATGCAAAGTAGACTGACATACAATTCACTGTGGGATAATACATGATATAAAAATCCGAGCCCTCTAAGTTATAGTTAAGAGAGTTGAGTCCCCGATGAATGGGTTCTTTGGACATGGTTTGGTTAAGTTTTCCCTTACCCCTCAGGATAATGTGATGTGTGATGAGTTCCATGTGTCCAATATAGAGCACTATGTGAGGTACCCGGGCCATGTGCTGAGCAATGAACCTAGTAAAACCCAAGGGAGACTGAAATGACCTGAGTCACCTATGAGGTTCATAGAGGCCAAGGTGAAAGAACTCAGAGAAAACAATAAGTGATGATAAAGGTTCTATGGTAGTGTCATGGATAGGGTAAAGCCACATAGGGGTCAATGATGGACATGGAAAAGTCTTATCCTGAATTATTTGTTTGCTTGATGGAATTATGAGGACAAAATTCTTATAAGAGGGGAAGAATGTTACAACCCAAATTTCTGGTTTCTATTTGTAAGAAATGCAATTTTCTCTTATTAAAGAGATATGAACAAATAACGATGGGAATTGTTTGGAATGTATGAGTTTCATTTGGAACGGCCTTTCTTGTTTATTTTGTGGGCCTTGTTGGCTATTGAGCCCAATAACAAGAAAAAGAAAAAGGAATTTAATTAATAAAAGCAATAAGCAAGAAAGAGAGTGAAGAATAAGAGAAAAAGGAAAAGCAATATTTTCCCAAGGTGGGATTGTGTGCCTTTAGGGATACATTGAAAGAGAGATAAAATAAAATAGTCAAGACTTCAATAATAAGATTGTTGAGTAAGGACCAAGTAATTATATTTCTTCCATAATAGTAGTTAGATTGCCAATAAAGTTCTAAAAAGGTGAGGGAGTTGGACGAATCCATGAAAAAGGGAAAGAGTAATTATTCTTTTCATGAAATATGTGTATGAGGTAGGTTGGAGAGATTGCTAGTTAATGATGACTAAACAACTTTTCATCCAAGTAAATCATGGAAGGGTGAAACACAAGTTTCCTCCTTGTCCCTTCCTCTTTGCCGTCCTTTTCTTTCCTTGTAGTGATCGTTAGGGTTTGATCAAAGGATCTAGACATATATATAAGAACATAGGTAGTTCTTCCGATCACCAAGAACACATACTCATAGCCTCAATAGCGGGGAACCCTTGCTAAGAATCCACCTTCACAACCCTCCTATCCCCCCCTTTCTCTCTGTCCTTCCACTTACTTGGACAGAGTTACAGATGAGGAAAACAAATGGTGGCCTGGTCTTTGGAAGGGTGCGGTAGGGTTCTGTAGATAGAAGACTAAATAGGTGGCAACGAAGAAGCTTTGGGACTCCTTTTTCCGGTACTATCTTGATCCTCCTCTGAAGACCTACAACATGCTTCTCCATCGCAGATCTGAACAATGCCTTGAGCATTCTGAGATGAAGGGCACCGCCTCAAGACGCCGCTTCCGGGAGTGCACTGTCGGCTGTCGGGAATGCCCCGGCCAGGGGCGCCCAACAACGAGACCAAAAGGGTCTTTTGTTGTAGAAATTCTCCAAGTCGGGCAAGTTGTGCCTTCTCAGTACCTGCCAGGATGGTTGGTGCTTTTGATGATTGGTTTGAGTGAAAGAGCGGGAAGGAGGAGAAGGATATGGCGCGGAGGAGATGATGATCGTGAAGCACAATGCTACCATCGGCGATGTGTATGCAGTGCGGAAGAGATTCGCGTGTCATGAGGAAGGAGGAGAGGAAGGAGCAAATGATTGGAACAGCCTTGAAAGGACAATGTTAACACAGGGGCATGAGCATCTTTCTACCAGTCTGGCCAGCCTAAATAAAAGAAAAGCAAAAATCAAGTGCTGACGTGTCAACTCTTTATTGGCCTAGATACAACTATGTTCAATTAATCGTAGAAAATGATCTATAACTCGGATTGGGACACATAATATATGTATTTTTCTCAGAAAAATGAGAGGAATTCATTAAAAATTGTTTATTGGCTAATTCCTCTTTTTGATCGAAAAGTAGTGTAACTTATCAACTTTAATGGATTAAAGATTAAGAAACCCTATTTGGAGATTATTAATGTATTTAGTAGCGTTTAATGGATGATTAAAGTTGATATTAACCTGTTAATTGTAAAAAAGTATATTAAGAATAAAAAGGATGAAATTTGCACATAATTGGTTTAATTTAGAAATTCATGTACATAAATATGCTTTAATGGGCCTTGTAAACCTAATATTAGTAAATGTGACTCATAATGGTTTTAATTATTCAAAAAGGTGAATAAAGTTCAGATATGATAATTCCAAGTTATTTCAAGTATAAAAGTTCCTAATTGTGGATAAATACCCTTAATGTAGTAATTAGGATTTTCTAATGGATAAAGGTAGAATTAATAACGAATAGAGTTCATATGTGAATTAGACCATAATGAACTATGAATTGATGATAAATGAGCATAATGATCTTGTCATGGATTAAAATGATAAAAATGGTAGCTTTAATGTAAAAGAGGCTTAATGGACTTAATTGATGGTTAATTGTGATTTTTCTGATATCAGGGTTATATGTTGTTAAGACATAACCTTAATATCTTTCGTGGAGAATAAATGAGATAATTAGGGTTTGTGAGTAATGGTATAAAATAGGGTTTAAAATAGTAAAAATGAAGTGAAACCCTAATCGCAATGGAAACCCTAAAAATGCACTAGAAAACCTAGGAAGTGAGCCAGGTTTAATAGATCTTGATGACATGAGTAATAAAAGGGATTGCATGATTATTTTAGGATCTTGTTGTATGTGCTTACTTGCTTGGATTTCTTACTTGAATGGAATATTTCTATCTCAAATCAGGTATGTGGTTACGCTTATGGACAATCACTTTAGTTTCATAGCGATTCCCGAACGTTTTTATCGGTTGGTTGAAAATAACTGCTTGGATGACTTTTATTTCAGGCAACTATAAAGTGACTATGATTATCACTATAAATATATATATAACTGGATTAGATCTGAATCCTCATCTGTGGCTTTGCAAATGCTAAAAAGGGTAACCTAGAGTAAGGTCTAGACTATCATGAGTTAGAAATTGGGCTACCCACGTGTAGTGCCATGAGACTCTATAGCACGCCATGAGTTAAGGAGTGGGCTACCTACGGGTAGTGCCATGTGACTGAACCCTAGAAACTGATTCACCGGTCAGGTAGGATCATGAGGGGTTGAATGGGGGTCTACCATAAGGAAGGTAGCATCCAGATCCAGTGTAGGGACAGCGTAGAGGATAGGATATGTGTGGGTTGCGCAGTTATATTTAAAATGTAAAGTTGGTTGTTAAACTATAATTGACTGTAATATGTTGTTATGAATTGCACGGTTATTGTTTCCCCCACATACCAGCTTTATGCTGACCGACGTTTTGTTTGTCAATATTTTTAGGTACAAGTGAAAAGAACAAATAGTAAAGTGGCATATGTGGAATTAAATTTGAATTAAAGTATAAAGGAGGAATAGCTAGAATAGAGTCTGAATGTGGATAGGAGTAGATATCCAAGTTTTTGAAAAAGGTATGCAAATTTAAATTTTATTACTACCTTTCAGTTTAGTTTAGCAGAATTTGATAATTATTATTGATTACTTGTTGAACCTTTGATCCAGAAATTGGGATAATGGCTCTGACCTCTTGGTCTCCCTTAATTGGGGGTTACTGGGGGTGGGGTCGTTACAACATACAAAATCCCTATATGACAGAACAACTAGATTAGTTACGAGAACAATGGGAAAAAACCTTCATTAGGAATGCCAATTTCAATTTGATTGGAATTAAAGAGTGAATTTTCTAAACTTTCATCTCATTATTTCTATATACATGTGCTTCTAACTTCTTGCAACTTTAAATTTGATATGAGTAAATTATTGGTGTGTGACTATATAACTTGTGAATGTGAAAATGAATTAATGCAACGAGAATTGTGTTTCTTCATGTCAAGAGAATAAAGTTGGTGCATACATGAATGTAGTATCATGTGTGTGAATGAATGTTGAAATGAATGATTAATTATGTTTGAACATGTGATGAAAATGTAGTTGGATAATGGATATCGAATGTGGGTGGATTGAGTTTGTTATTGCATGTTTTATAGGTTGTTTGTTCGCCCATTATTTAACTAAACTCACATATGTTGTTAACCTACAGTTGATAATTACAGAAACTACATCCTGGTCACCAGCTGGACAACCGGTATGCATACATACTATTTAAAAATAAATAAAAAGTTAGTCATCAATTATTTTAAAAAATCGACAGCTATGGTCTTCAATGTCAGTTTAGGGCACAAAACCAACATTATAGGACTAACCAGAGCGGTTGTGCGAGACAAAATGACCATTCTAGGTTGCACGATATTAGTCGTCAGTTTTTGTGATGAAACTATCACTATAAATCTCGATCGTCAGTTTTTATGGCGCAACCAGTGACTATGAAGCAGAATAGGTGTCGGTTCCTTTAGCAACCCAATGACAAAGCGACCTTTTCCATTTACAAGTGTGACTTGGTATGGACAAATGAAGTCGGGACTTTTACACAACCGATGACTATGACAAATAATAGGTGTCGGTTCACTTTTCAACCTGACAAAAAAGAGACCTTTTCCATTTACAAATGTGGCTTGGTACGAACAAACGACGTCAGTATCTTTTCTATCACTGACGACTATAAAACTTGGTATGTTAGTTTGTTTTATCATAGCAACCAAGGCTGAATATCTTTGTCGTCAGTTTTTGCATCCCAAAAGAACTGACACCTTATGCCTATAACTCTAGTGCTTCCCACTTAGGTGTCACTTTAAAAATGGCATTGTATGTGCATTTTAAACGACTAGATGTAGTTAGATGTAGTTTCTTACTAGTGCTTGTATAGCAAAATAAATTGTACAAGATTGAAAATTGAAGTAAACAAACTCACAAGTACAAATGTGGCTTGGTACGAACAAACGTCGTCAGAATCTTTTCTACAACTGACGACTATGAAACTTGGTATGTTAGTTTGTTTTATCATAGCAACTAAGGCTGAATATCTTGGTCGTCAGTTTTTGCATCCCAGAAGAACTGACATATTATGCCTATAACTCTAGTGCTTCCCACCTAGGCGTCACTTTAAAAATGGCATTGTAGGTACAGTTTAAACAATGAGATGTAGTTAGATGTAGTTTCTTACTAGTGCTTGTATAGTAAAATAAATTGTACAAGATTGAAAATTTAAGTAAACAAACTCACAAGTACACAATGAATTGTAAGAATTCAAAAAATTATAGAAAATTATCATGATCACATTAAAATAGTTTCCATGTGCATAAAAATTTCCAATTCAATATATTAATCTTGAGTAGATCAGCAATCCAATCACTAATCATTCAGCTAGAAAGTCTAGTATTGAAGGTTTTGCAGAACTCATAAACTATCTTCCATATGAGAATCACCAACATCTTATCACAATCTTATATTAGGTGGGGCTTAAAAAAGTACAAATTTGTTGTCATGATGCTCAAGTATCTTACAAAACTTCTTATGGATATTTAGAATGTGTATCTATATTGATACGATGTTGACAAAATTGTCTAAAATTCAAACTCACTTATACTACTTATGTTAATACCCATATTGTAACGACCCCTCCCCTTGTTATCCCCCAATTAAGAGAGAATGAGAGTTCAAAGGCCATTATCACAAATATAAGATTAAGGTTTAGCAATTAACCAATAATAATTAATAATTTCATTGAATAGAAAAGAGTTTAGTAACAACATGAAGAAAGCAATCTACACTAAGGAGTTACATGATATGGAAATATAAATGTTTGTAATAGGAAATAAAAATATTTATCTAAATCCTCCATATTAACTTTAGATCTTTTCTTTTGGTTCCTTCTTCTCTGGATGTCCATCTTTCATCATTACTTAAAGTTTAACCTAAAACAGTGTGAAACAAATATAGGGTCAGTATATCCAGATATATTGAGTATGTAGGGGAAACTCAATATTCACATGTATGTGTAACAACATAATCATGCATAACAAGAATTATGATTACAAAATTGACAAGAATTTTCTTATTTTAACCTCACAACCATTATCCTCTTTCTCTCTATGGTATGCTCTACCTTTAGGGGAGCCTATTTTATGGGGAACCCACTCTTTAGGGTTTGTCCCATATAATGGAAATTTATAACCTTCCCTCATTTGGGCTTGGCTTCATATATAGACCTTCCTTTACAGGCTTGGCCTAAGATGAACTTCCTTTTCAGGCTTGATCACCCATTATTCCCATAATGACTTATTTCACCCCATGCTCTTTAACTCCCAACAGATTAATCAGGGTTTAAGTAGGTCACATTTATTTAAGATGATATACATAGTGAATTTATAGATCGCAAGAAGTAAAAAAAGCATTTGAATTACAACTCACTCAGAAAACCTTCAGAAAGCACAAAAGCTGATAAGGTAAGTAGTCATAAGTGTAACCACATACTTTCTTAGAGGTGACTTAAAGTCCAAGTAAACAAGTGCATTTTTAAGTAGCCAAGTAATCACCCAATAATTGATTCATAAATCCCAAATATTGCTATTTTGTTCATTAAATCACATTAAGACCAACTTGGATTCCAAGTTAGGGTTTTTGGGTCAAATTAGGGTTTAATTAGGGTATCAACTTTGCAAACCCTAATTACCACATTTAATGCTTTTTAACTCACAAACCCTAACTTTCATATCATATGATTCCTAAATGTCAAATTAGATTCTATATGTCCTTTTTATCCAAAATGATTAGTCTTTATCATTTAGACAACTTATGATCATTCAAATAAAGAAAGTAGGGTTATTATACTTTTATTACATTAATGTTAACAACTTTATGGACTTTTGGGATTAGAGGTAGAATTAGGTCTTGCAACAAATTTAATTGAATCCCCTACATTTTTCTGATCAACATTTTAAAATAATTTGTCATATTTGGATATTCTATGATTTTCTATAATTTTTATAAGTTTTAATCTTTTCTAGCCTATCACAACCCTCCATGTAGGCGGTTGATTGTATAAAACTAGTACGGCATGGGGCCATGGCCGAGCCCATGGGTCATGCCATTTTGGCACCCACACTCATGTGGCTCAGCTAGGAAACACTGAAAAAGAGTTAAAAGGTTGTTTTACTCCTTACCTTGTAGCAGGTGATGTGGGGCAAAAAGGACTTTTCATTCTCAGTCTTATTTAATGCTAGACTCCCAACGGCTTGTCGAGCGAATCAATTCGATGGTTGATTTTGAGCTTTGATGCTCCTAGACGGCAAATGAGCGTCCCAACTCCTTCGTCTTGCGTTGTGGGTGTCGTTGGTGGTCTTAATTGCATTTAGAAACTGCCTGAGTTGGGAGGACAATGAGAGGGACCTTTGGGTTGCATAGATAAGTATCGAGAGAGTAATAAGTAGGGTTGGCAATAAAATTGGCATCTAGAATCGATGCCATCGGTGTAGAAAAGTCTTGTGAAGCTTTTGGTGTTCTCAAGGGCAATGATGGTCCTTATATAGCGCTAGCTATGGTGGGTTGGGTGGTGAGGGGTTAGGAAGATTAGGAAAACTTTAATTGTTTTCTAATGGTTATCAAACTAGTGGCTTCCTATTTGGAAATCCCTTGCGATCATAATGGGATGGTTTTTCTAAGAATGATTGTGGATTAGATAGAGAGGGAAATAAAAAATAGTAAAGGAACTTGTAACGTCCTAGGATTTGAGGTCATGGATAAGATAATCTTAAAAGGAATGATTGGACTACCCATATCACCAAGGTGCATGCCGTAGAACTATTTTTACCCCAATCCCAATCTCATTACTTAGACAGTGGTAAAAGGATTCAAGTGTCTGTCCCTGAGTGACCCAATAGGATCTCACACAATGGCATATACAATGAGAAATAATAACTCAAAAATGGGAGACTTAAAGAACAAATTAACCCAAAATAGGAGATATTGCAGATTTATCCTTGTCATCGGAGTGTATAAAGTGCAGAAGCGATCTAGTCAATATTTCATTTGTTTTGCCCAAAATCAAGAAAATAAAGACACAATCATGCAATTGCATTACACGTTATCAAAAACAAGTAAAACAATTTATAGCAAAAGAGTATACTTGATAGGACTTATATTTAAAAAGTATAACAAGAGATTTTTCCAAATCCAATTTTTATTCGACAAGATGTTTATTTTAAACAATTAAATTTTTATTATAAGTTCCCATTATGCTATTTTGAGAAGCATGCTTATATATTTTGTGTGGCACCATTGCCCCAACGTCATAGGGTTGGTCACCAAGCTCCTTATCTCTGTATGAGGTAGGATGTCAATGTACAAGTTCCACCCTCTGAATGAGGAGGTCACTTGTACTCATTATCAACATTATCAACATTATCATCATAAATATACGGGCAGTCATAATGGACAATATCATTTATGTTTTCAAGTTTGTCTCAAAATATAATATAGGAAAAACGGAAGCCTAATGAATAGGGAACAATAACTCAACCAAGTATATAGACAAGTACACAATCAAGAGATACATAAATGGTATCTTCAATACAACCAAGGAGGAGATATAATAGCATACCTTCTAGATGAGTATTCAGCTTATGGATTCCAAGAAAGTGTGGATCAACCCCTTGAGTCAGATCCTAGATCAACAAGATTGGTCAAGTGTTAAGATCATGATATTTGAAGACCATGTTTCAATATTCGAGATTAGGGTTAGATTTTCCTATGTCAACCTTAGGGTTAGGTCATCCACTTATACTCATTAGTATTTCAAGATGTTAGGGTTAGGTCAACCTTAGGGTTAGGTCATCCAATTCACAATCATTTTAAAATGATTCATACATATGTAAAATTCACTTTGTCACATCCTTCCCTCCTTAAAAAGGAATTTTTTCCTTGAAATTTAAAACAACCTCAACATTGGGACTATCCAACCTAAGTCATATCCTTAAGTATTGTAATAGCTTCAACTATACAAAAAAAATCCTAAATATTATAACCACATCATCAAATTGCATTGATCTATTAAGAGGTCAAATATCACAATTCACCAATTGAGTTTACTTTCAAGTCATGTCTCCATATTGGGGGAGACTTAGGATCGAGAGTCGAGATTATAAATCATGCATTAAATTGGGTCATGTAATAGCAAGATCGTTATTCAAGAGTCAAGATTCAAATATAAAAATTTTTGGTTCCAAATATTCAAGTCTAGGGCTTAATTCCTATATAGACCACCAGTGTGGTCATTCACCAATAACAACAATCTAGCAATATTTCCATATTTTAGTATATTTTCTTTCATCAAGTATATTCGAGGTGGGTGAATGATCCAGGCCTAGGTCATTTTAGGAACTTAACCCTATACATATTTTCAATATTACCATCCTCAAAGTATAATTTAGTCAAGATCTTTAGATTTTGAAATAGTGGATGGTTTATTTGTAGGTCAATATAACTCAATGTCACATGATCGAGTCCAAACTTTGATTATGGAGAGTCAGAATTCAAACTAGACATAAATTTTAAAATCCAAAGATAGGTTCTGAATCATAGAGTAGAAAGACAAAACAACATGGCATCATATTTCATTTTCCAACGGTGAGTACAATGTTCATTCCAAAAATTTACAAAGGGTTACATCATTCAACATATCATAATCTAGATATAGTGGTGATTTTATTGGTTGTGATTGCACATGGCCTCCTTTGCAATTCCAGTCTCTATTTTTGTCTCTATCTCCATCACTATGGGCTTCTATGTAGGGGTAAAGGCAATAATGGTGACTTTGAATCCTCCAGGAAATATCGATGTTGTGTATCTCACCCATTTGGTGATAGCATCCATCAATATCTTATTTTGTGCTTCCCAAGAATCATCCCTCTTATCATCATTGAGCCTATTTCTTTTTCCTTTGTCTACATCATCCTCAAATTTTTGTTCAATAATTTTCTTTTCGGTCTTCCTTTTTTCAATCTTCCCTCCTTGATTATTTTTTTGAAGGTAAATTTACAAAGGGTTACATCATTCAACATATCATAATCTAGATATAGTGGTGATTTTATTGGTTGTGATTGCACATGGCCTCCTTTGCAATTCAAGTCTCTATTTTTGTCTCTATCATCATCACTATGGGCTTGTATGTAGGGGTAAAGGCAATAATGGTGACTTGGAATCCTCCAGGAAATATCGATGTTGTGTATCTCACCCATTTGGTGATAGCATCCATCAATATCTTATTTTGTGCTTCCCAAGAATCATCCCTCTTATCATCATTGAGCCTGTTTCATTTTCCTTTGTCTACATAATCCTCAATTTTTTCTTCAATAATTTTCTTTTCGGTCTTCCTTTTTTCAATCTTCCCTCCTGACTTGGAATCCTCCAGGAAATATCGATGTTGTGTATCTCACCCATTTGGTGATAGCATCCATCAATATCTTATTTTGTGCTTCCCAAGAATCATCCCTCTTATCATCATTGAGACTGTGTCTTTTTCCTTTGTCTACATCATCCTCAAATTTTTCTTCAATAATTTTCTTTTCAATCTTCCTTTTTTCAATCTTCCCTCCTTGATCATTATCGGTTCTAGAGGCTTTTTCTTTTTGACTATGGGTTTGTGGGGCCATCTGCAAGCTACATTCATTTGTGAGTCCTTTATTCTCATAGTTTGAGTTAAGAGTATATCACATTATAAGATATTCATGGTTACAAAATTATTTTGTAACTTTGTTTTTTCTCATACTACTCAAAAATAAGGAGAGTGTCTTTTGTATCATAGTCTTACATCATGGTTTTGAGAGTTATAATACTTAATAATTTGATGGCATAATCATGATGTGTATCAAATAGGATAAAAAGTTTGTTTAACTATGTTTTGAGGTTTAGTAAACAATAGAACAACATGGACATAATCAAGTAGGGACCTCATCAACAATGAGATATAAGGTATAAATCCTTCTTATTTCACCAATTCAAGATTTATCTCCAACATAGAAAGCATATAATCTGATTTAATTAAATCAAGTTTTCATGATATGAAGGGGTCATTCATGAGTATTTGATTTCAAAATCTTCATTGATCAAAATTGATTTTTTAAACTAAGGTCAGATCATGGCATCATTATCTTAATCAACTTTCGCAATTTCTACTAACTTTTATTTTTCCCATAAGGTACCAATAATTAAGACATCATGTGGTAAAAGGTGAAGAAAGAATGGCCACATGAGGAGATGAGATGACTACCTAATCATCTATAGGGTGGCTTAGGGTAGCCTTAAAGAATAGATGAGATGTTAGAAGACTCTCTAGGTTTTCAACTGAGAACCTTTAGGTCTAGTTCTGGATTAATTAAGGCTAGGTAGAGTGGGGAATCTCATCCACCATGAAGATGGATAGGAGCAATTATGTAAGAACCCTGATCCTAGACACCTCAATTTTCATCATTATGGACTTTAGGGTTTCTAGGGTTTAGGTAACTTGAGAAATTATTTACATAAAGTATATGGTAGTGTGTATGCTCTGATACAAACTGTCACAGAACTATTCTTACCCCAATCCCAATCCCACTACCTAGACAGTTGTAAAAGGATTGAAGTGACCATCCTTGAGTGACCCAATAGGATCTCACACACTAGCATATACAATAATAAATAATAACTCAAAAACAAGAAACTTAAAGAACAAACTAACTCAAAATAGGAGATATTGCATATTTATCCATGTCATCAGAGTGTATAAAGTGCGGAAGTGATATATTCAACGTTCCATTTGTTTTGCCTAAAATCAAGAAAATTAAGACATAATCATCCAATTGCATGGTACACTATCAAAAACAAGTAAAATAGTTTATAGAAAAAGAGTATACATGGTAGGACTTGTATTCAAAAACTATAACAAGCAATTTTTTCAAATACAATATTTATTTGACAAGATGTTTATTGTGAACGATTCAAATTTTATTATGATTTCCCATTATTCTATTTTGAGAAGCATGCTTATATATTTTGTGTGGATCCATCTCCCCAATGCAATCAGGGAGGTCACCAAGTTCTTTCTCTCCATATGAGGTAGGAGGTCAATGTACAAGTTCCACCCTCTGAATGAGGAGGTCTCTTGCTCTAAATATCAACATTATCAAAATTATCAATATTATCATCATAAATATACGAGCAGTCATAATGGGCAATATCATTTATGCTTTCAATATTGTCTCAAAATATAACATAGGAAAAATGCAACCCTAATCAATAGGGAACAATATCTCAACCAAGTATATAGACAAGTATACAATTAAGAGATACATAATGGTATCTTCAATACAACAAGGAGGAGATATAATAGTGTACCTTCTAAATAAATATTCAATGTATAAATTCCATGAAAGAGTAGATCAACCCCTTGAGTCAGATCCTATATCAACAAGATTGGATCAAGGGTCAAGATCATGATATTTAAAGACCATGTTTCAATATTTGATATTAGGGTTACATTTTCCTATATCAACCTTATGGTTAGGTCATCCACTTACACTCAATAGTATTTCAAGATGTCCAACATTATTTCAAGTGTCAAGCATACTTTTGAGTGTGATTGACCTGCCTAGGTTTTCTAGGATCATATGTTTTAACCCTAATTTTATGATCATTATCCAAGTCATTATGATCATGATGATAAATTAGCATCATTGTTGTTTAAGTACTATATCAAGTTTCAATTGATATACAAATAAGTTCAGAGATCAAATATTAGGTCAAATGATCAAGGGTTTCACAAGATTAAGATCAATCACACAAAATATCATGATTAATACTTATTCATAGAAATCATTTTAAGATAGATGATTCATTTTCAAGAGTAGATGAGTCAACTAGATTATATATAGGTTAGTATTTAAAGATAATCATCAGAGTTTAGATCTAGGGTTTCCAAAGATTAAACATCCGTGTTGAATCATTAGACAAATTAAATAAGTAAGAGATTCAAGTCTAAGGATATTAGTGTGAATCATTTGGAATTAGGCTTCAAAACCATTTTTCAATTATTCATACTTATGCAAAGTTCACTTTGTCATAGTGCACCTCCTTTCAAGGAGCCCATCCCTACAGAACTCCATAGTTAAGTGTGCTCAGCTTGGAGTAGTACTAGGATTGGTGACCAATCGGGAAGTTGACCCCGGTTCGTGCGTGAGTGAGGACAAAGTGCACAGTTAAGGCTAGTGGTAGTCTATGGGGCCAATCATCATTCATGAAACTCTACTAGAGCCTAGGGAAGTGGGATCGGTCGTTACAAATGGTATGAGAGGTAGATTCCCCTCCATTATGTGGGTCCCACATGGGAATGTGGCATGCTAGTCTTTTATCCGTGTAGTCCTTGAATGTTGGAAATGGATATCTGAGTTGATGGAGACACCCTTGCACTAGTGGTGTTCAGACATGTTCGAAAGGACTATTTGAGTTGATAGATCCACCCTTGCATTGGTAGTCATGATCAGGAGTTGGGTGTACATGGGCCACCTCAGTTCGCACTAAAATGGGGACTAATTATGATTTGTATAGTTGAGACTTGACAAAGATGTCAATAGTCTAAGTGGGGGAGATGGTAACTGGACTACCCATATCACCAAGGTGCACCTGCTTTCCTGGATCCCATCATTAAACAACTCCAGAGTTAAGTATCCCCAGCTTGGATTAGAACTATGATGTTTGACCAGTCAGGAAGTTGACCCCAACTCATGTGTGAGTGAGGACAAAGTGTGTAGTTAAGGCTAGTGGTGGTCTGTGGGACTAGTCGTCATTCATGAAACTCTACTAGAGCCTAGGGCAGTGTGTCTAGTCATTACAGAACTAATTGTTCTTGGTTTCCTCTTTGGCTATGTGTAGACGATGAACCAATCATCATTAGATCTTAATCCAATGACTGATATGACATGCCAATAATCAATGAGCGGGTCTTATTTCCTTTTTGTAAATCATGAAATTCAATTTATATTTCCATAATCCCTTTCACTTTAAGAAAACTAATTAAATTCATATATCTCTCTACTTTTATCTAATTAATCCAAAATTTTAAAGGGAACTCTTTATCACTTAAATCTAGGTGTAGGGTGATTGAAGACCAAAATATAGAAGTTAACATCACTTTTCTTTGTCTCCAAGGCTCCCATTTATTTGATTTATTTAAGGCATCAATTAATTCTTTTTCTCTTCCAATCATGGCAAGATCTCTTATTTAAATCTATATTTTATCATTAAGAATAACATGGAACCGAATCTAATTCATTAATTTCCTTTATCCTATTCTTTTCTAGAAAACTCCACACAACTCCATATTTAAGATATCAATTGTCCATGACTTTTACTAATTCATTTCCCTCTTTTTCTTTGTCCAATATTTGTTATGTATTATTGAAAATAGTAAAACTAAAAATCCATTACAAAGGAGAAATTGCATTTTAAATTCATACTTTAAAACAAGGCATACCAAGTTTTGGAACATATCCTTGACAATATAATATTTGCATTTCAAATATGTAAATACATGTGAAAAACAATGTTATAACACATATCTAAGATTAAATCTATCAAGTTGCACATATGTGGAACATGGATTTATGTGGAATATAGATTTGGTGTTAACATTTAGTTATTAGATTAAACCATCAAATCAAACTTACATTACATGAAATTTGGAAACCAATAATGTTAGATATAATAATCTTGTAGGTGCCACAACAAATTAATGGGATTCCAATGACTAACAAGAGAAAGGGATGTGACTTTGTTATGAAACACTCATTTGAAAACATATTCTACTTTAACAATTGGACTTTATTAAGAAAGTGGTATCACAATCATTAAACAGGACCTAAAGGTTCATCGTATATTCAACATGAATAAGACAAGTCTGAGAAAAATGGAATGTAGAGGCCATTCTCGGTTGCAAAATTGTTATTGATATTTGAGATAGAAGAACAAAAAAAGGAAGGGGAAATAGGAAAAATGAAGTATGATGTTCTAGCTTACTCTACCATTTATGTATGTAGAAATCCCAATATACCAATCCTAAGATTGAATTAAACACATCCCACCCATGAGGGAATGGTGTGCCTATGATGAGATCTAGAATGTGGTTACCCTACTACGAGACTTATGTCGAAGATGGATTTTTTGACAACATGTTCATGGTGTGGTATGTTGGCAAACTAGATTGTGCCTTTTAGTTGGAGACAACTCAAGTGGTGCAGAATGAGCTAGCTAAGAAGTTTCATCTACCATCAATAATATTCTTGGTAGATGATGTTTGGTTAGATAATGGCATGGTCAAGAATGATTCAGTAGGTTGGAAACGGATACCAACTCATATATAAAATTCAAAACCACATGGGTTTGTATAAGCTATCATAAAGGGAACTAAATAGTTCCTATAGTTCACTTCCCCTAGACACAACTATTTAACCTCTTAAGGGTCATTGTCCCTACTACACGTCTATCTCCAAGTTTTTTGCTCGCTATCAAATATTTAGAGAAAAAAATGTCATGGATCCATAATGGTTTGAGGTATAAGAAGAACCGTTCTAATGATTGCAGTAGAGATAATGGCTTACAAGTGTATTTGATTATACAATGCTAACATTTTGAATGACAACTATGAAGTTATGTTGTCCTGCTATAGAAAGCAATCCAACATAAGATACTTTACCAATACCAAAATTCGTAAATATATAACATTAGAGTTTTTAAAATAACCTACCAAATTTCAAATTTAGGTGATGGAATACTATAGCTAGTGTGTAGTTCATTTATTGGATTTTAATCTTCATATTGTCAATTGTTTCCATTTAGTGCATGAAGCTGGTAATGTTAATGAACCTAGAGTTGATATCAAAATTCATATCATGTTAGATATTTTTTAGAACAACCGTATTTCAATATAAAAAAAGGAGTATAGTCCTTTTTGATAACTAGGAGGGAAAACAACAAAGAAGCACATAAAACACCCTAGTTGGACTATTTAAACTTATGTCCATATTACATAAGACCAAGTGAAAAGGAAAAATATAGAACTAAAGGAAATAAAACAATGAAAGATAAATATATGTCTTAGTACTCCCCCACAATCCGGAGCATAGAAATCAATCATTCCCAGCTTGCAAGATAGCTCTACAATACTCTTTCCAGATAGATGCTTTGTAAAAATATATGTAGTTTACTCATGCATAGGCAATAAAGGGGTAGTGATCGTCTTAATCAGCACATCATCTCAGAGAAAATGGTAGTCCACCTCAATATGCTTAGTCCTTTCATGAAAGATAAGATTACTAGCAATGAAGATAGCAATACAATTATCGACGTACATTGGAATAGCATGAGTAATAGGAAACCCAAATTCAGATAGAATAAATTTGATCCACAATTGCTCACAAGTGTTATCTTCCATTGTACAATACTCAAAATTTTACACTAAATTTGGCAAAAATGTTTTTATTCTTACTTTTCCTAGTAACCAAGTTACCCCCTACAAATGTACAATAGCCAAAAGTGGATCTCCTGTCAGATTTACACCCAACATAATCAACATCACAATATCTAGTCACATCTAGATGCCAATTTCTTTTATAAAATAGTCCATGTCAATGTGCATTCTTCAAATATCTCAAGACTCAGCATGCAGTGTCGCAGTGACACTTCCTAGGAAAATCCATGAATTAGGTAAGAACACCAACAAAAAAGCATATATTTGGCCTAGTAACAGTAAGATATAAAACTTTTCCAGCCAAATGTTTTTAGTAGAACTTATCTACTAAGGGCTGAGTAGATTCTTCCCATAGATCATCAGCTTGATCCATAGGGGAGACTATAGGTCTACAACAAAGCATTCTAGTTTTAGAAAGAAAGTTCAAAGTATACTATCTCTATGATGAAGATACGTCATCCTTGTTATGTGTTACCTCAATGCCCAGAAAATATCATATACACCCAAGGTCTTTGGCTGCAAAATGCTTCACAAAAATAAGTCTTTGTAGTAACAATTATTGCAATATCACTTCCAAATAGGATGATACCATCCAACAAACAATAAGAACAATAATGCCAGAGGTAGAGGTTTTTATAAACACTAAATGATCACATTGAGGTTGCATAAATCTAAATTTTTGTAGTACAAGAGATAACTTATCAAACAAAGATCATGGACTCTGTTCGAGGCCATAAATGGCCTTATTTAGAAGGCATAGTATCCCAGAGTCCCTCCCCTAAGAAGCATAACCTAGAGGTTGTAACATATAGGAAGTCTCCTATAAATCTCCATACAAAGATGTTCTTAACATCTAGTTGATGTAAGTGCCAACCTTTATTAACAGAAATAGAAATCAAAATGCGGATAGAATGAAGACGAGCAACTGAAAAAAATGTTTCAAAGTAATCAATTCTAGCTTCTTGTATGTATCCCTTAGCAACAAGTTTGGGAGTTAAGGTGTTCAACTGTGCCATCAGGCAAATATTTCACAGTAAAAGATCATCTGCAATCAACAACTTTACTACCTATAGGGAGATAAAAAAGGTCCCATGTCCCACGAGAGTGACGTGCATCCATCTCTTCAGCCATGGCTTATTTCCACCCAAAGAGTAGTAGTGCCTCTTGAATGTTCTTTGGAATAAATACCATAGATAGAGTAGCAGTAAATTGATCCATGAAAGAATTCAAATGATTTGTGGACATGTGTTGAGTGATAAAATATTTGGTACTAGATTGTATCCCCTTTCATAATGCAGTGGGAATGTCAGAATCAGAAATTGTAACAAAGTTAGTAATATTACCATCATCTTGAGGTGGAATGCAATGGGAATGTCAGAATCAGAAGTTGTAACAAAGTTAGTAATATTACCATTGTCTTGAGGTGGATCATTAGTCTTAGAAGATGTCAAAGAAGGGGATACTTTAGGTAGAGGTGCAAACACAACGGGGTCAATAATTGTCACAATTGAAAGTGGGACCTTGTTACTCGGTTCAAAAAAGAAAGATGTATCTTCATAAAAGGTGATGTCCACACAAACATTAAAATAATGTTCAACATGATCAAAACGTTTATACCCGTTTTTTGTATAAGAGTAACCAAGAAAGCAACAAAGGAAAGCATCGGGTAATAGTTTGTCATTCCCAGGTTGATGAAACATAGGTATAAAAAAACTTTTGATGGTAAACAAAAGATAGGTTCATAAGGATAAAGAAGGTTATAAGGAATCTTATTATGAAGCACATAAGAGGTTTCCAATTGATGAGATAATTGGCTAAAAGAATTGCATTAGCCCAATAAAATTTAAATACTTTCTTTTCAATTAGGAGAGTGTGAGTGACATCAAGAAGATGTATGTTCTTCCTTTTGACAACTCCATTTTGTTATGGCTATAGGGACACAAAGTTTGGTGAATAATCCACTTGGAAATACAAGTCTTTTGAAAACCATGTTGCACATATTCAGAAGCATTATCATTGTGTAGACGTTTAAGTTCATCTCTTTATTCTCTCTTTTCTGGATGTTATTTACTTATTATGCCTCTCTACCAAACCCCATTTTCACCCATGGTGGTTTTAGATTCCTAGAGATAAAATTCCCAGATTTCTCTCTCTTTCACCTAGATGATAATAGATATATCTAGATGGAGCCTAGTTGGAGCTTTGGGTGGTTTATAGTGAATTTTGATGGTTAATACACATGTCTTGGAATAGGGGGATCCTTCCCAGACATTTTACATGAAGTTTGCTTGCTCTTTCCTTGAGTCAATCATGCATTCATAGTCTAATTAATAAACAAATTCTTTAATCTCACCTTACATAGCTAGATCCTATTATATATGATTTAATGTATAATTATTGTAGATTGGTTTGTAATGCAGCCCTATTTTGGGGCTCCATCTTGTATCTTTTGTATCTTAATCACATATAAACATGTTAGAATGAATTTATTTCCCCAATATGAAATTTTAGGTGAAATGCACTTATGTATACTTTTTGCATGTTTTTAGGATCTTTGTACATGCATTGGATGTAAAGGGGAGTCAAGGAGAGGATCCTTGGGTTTCTGTACCCCGAGATCAGACCCAGGCCTTCATGAAACATCCCTTGAATAGATAAAAAAATTTCCAAGGAAAACATCATCCATTTATAGGAGTTAAGAGCAAAGATATGTAGTTGGGCCCTCAAAAAGGGTCGTGGTATCTTATCATGGACATGGTCGAACTGCCCAAGTTACAGGAGACATACAAGCTACAACAAAGAACCCACCACGGCTGTGGAAAGTAAGTGTCACCTCGCTTGTTTAGCTACCACGACCGTGGCGATAGAACTTCTACAAAGACCAAGATTTCAGCCAGCATGGTCATGGCCATCAGCATAGTCGTGGTCCTTCAAGGCCACCTCAGTCGTGGAGCCCACTACACCTACGACGTTCAACATCGACAATAACCCCCATACGGTGGTGCTCCCCTCCACGCCCATGTTACCTTGCACCCACCATGATCATGGCAGCCACTGAGCCATGAAGACACATCTCAACCTATAACTTTTCACCCCTATCACCTCTCTTGTATTAACCCACCACAACAAAGATGACCCCATCCACAACGGCCATGGTGATCACCCAATCCATACTACTTTTTTAAGGTGAATTTCCAGTACTAACCCCACTGGCCCTAGTGCTTCTCCAGCACCTAGATATACTAGAGTGGCGGCCACAACACTAGGTTAGACTCCATTGAGCATTAATTACACTCTCCCTAGAATTCAAGAGCTCTACCTACCTTCTTCCATCATCCTACTCCACTTCCACCTTCCACTACCACAAAACCCTAGTTTTCTTGGGTTTCCACCATAATCCCCCATATTTCCATGCCATCCATCCACCTTAGAGGACGAAGCACGAGATACAGTAGTTAGTAGGTGAAGGAGAAGAAGCTTTTATAAGAAACTGTAGCTTTCTTCCTCTTTCTTCTTTCCTTTTTGCTCTTTTGTTTGATTATGAGTAGCTAAGCCCTTTTGGTGAGCTGTTTGGGGAATTAGATGTCACTTTCATACCATGTTGGGGGAACATTACTTGTAATGAACATCATTTCATTGTATGATGATTGTCTCCTACTTATATCTTGTTTCCCATTATTATACTTGTGATTTATGCTTCTAAGCATGGATTTCTTGTTGTTTGATGCATGAAAAGACCTAGATTCTAGGGGAAAACCGGATTGTATGTGGCTATTTTGGTAATTGATTCTAGATCCAACTAGTGGATCACTAGAAAGCAACCTATGTTCCTAAATACAATTCTATTCTCTTACAACTAAACGTGAGATCTAAGTAGCTAGTGTAAGAGTGATTAGTGCAATTTCCTAGTGTTTTCTAAACGCTACATGGTGAGTAAGATGAGATGAAACACCCCTATCTATGCTCTCCCTTCCTACCTTTGGATGGCATTTGTGCTAGTAACCCTTACCCTAGAAACCTAGATTAGTTAAATCCAATTGAAATCCCACCTAGACCTTGATCCAATTGAGCCTTGTAACGCTAGGTCGGGGGTGAAGGGGTATATTTTCCATCCCACACTCTATCTATCCATGGCCAAACAATAGTCTAGGGTGGTCTCATAGCATTTAACCTATAGTTAGGTTTGGCAATATATAATGAGAATATACATTTTGCATGTTATATCAACCCACAACTTGGATTCATGTGACATTCCCCAAATGGCACACTTTTCCTAGAACTTGTCTAAAACCCATTTTTCTTACTTAGCTTCCTTATGATAGTGTATTTCCTTTCTTTAACTACTTCTTAGTCAATTTATTAGTTCTTGGTAGTTAAAATTTGTTGTGCATCTTGCTCCTTGCTTAGATAGATAGTTGCAGCTTAGGCCTTTGATTGCTCTAGTGCCTTATTTTCTATTTTAGTGTAGTCTTTTGCTCTTTCTTAAGTAGTGTCTTTCTTTGCTAGTTATAATTGCTTGTTTAGGGTTAAATTAGACTTTCTTCTAGTCTAGTTTTCTTTCTTGTTTTTAATTTCTATCATTCTTAGTATAATCAACTAAAACCAACTTTAAACCCCAAAAAACCTACTCTTCATGTTATAACCTCAATTTTGCATGTATTGATTGAAATACAATTTTGCAAATCAAAGGGATTTGAATGGAAATTTGTATTCTTTGTTTTCAAAGAATGGATTCTTTTGAAAAATTTCCATTGGATGCATGATTTTTTGGGATTATTGTTTTAATAAATTCAATGTTCGATAAAAGGGAATAGGATAAAAGAAATCCCATAATAAATAAAAGGAAAAGAAATAAAGAGATAGTTGTGTGCATATGTGAGATATATGTGGAATTCTCTAGAAAGTAGTTTGAATGACCACTATTCATTAGTTTTCAGTTCTATTTGGTTTATAATGAGAAGAGAAATCAAAATAAAGAAAATAGAAGAGAAATAACGAGAAAATATGAATTTTAATTGCATCATATATATCTTTTTTGTGGATGACTTGCATATGAATAAAAGTATCTTTCATTTTCGAGTTTTGGTTCCAAACTTTACACAATAATATAAGTCATTAGAAAGTTCCATTTAAAATTTGGTATTAAAAGGATGTTTGGTTTGGGAGATATAGATTTTTGAACATTTGTAAAGTGAGAGGAATATCATTAAATGTGACAATTTACATTCATACTAGAATTCCTTTTATCATCCTTTTAATTGGTGCATGCAATATGGACCATTAGATTGAGATCCAATGGTGATCCGCTTGTCCCCTATCTCCAGCCCATTTTGGGAAGTTGGAATAGTAAAATGAAGACTCGGTTCACACACTCTCTCCCTAATCAACAAGGAGTCCTGAAAATTTGATATTTCATTTCAAGAGAGGAAATTGGACCTAATGACCCATAGATGTCTCTGTGGGGGGTTTCTATTGCAGGTGATTAGAAGAGGAACAATATGTCAAGATCTAATAGAAACCCCCAACAATTAACATATTGTTCTTCTTATGATCACCTATCTGCGGCCAAGATGCCCATCCTCGCCTACCCTGGTCTGTGCCCCTCTGGCTTGTGCGAGACCACCAACGAGTCTGTCCAGACCTAGAGATGATGCCTGAGCCTTGCTTGACACTCCGGCGTGCTAGGGTGTGGAGTCAACTGGCGAGTTCACCACCCTTGGAACTGCATCGCTAAGTAGGGAAGATCGGGATGGAAGACGATCAGGTACAAAAAGACAATGATACCCCTAGTTCATTCTCTACCAGGTACAAAAAGACAACGATACCCATGGTTCTTTCACTAATAGGTACAAAAAGACAAAGATAAAAAGCCTAAATCCTCATTGAAGTCCCTCAATGAGGCGACACATCTCATTGGCAGAGGCCTGGCCCGCGCATGACTAAGATAATCGGTAAGTTTGCTGACATGGCCTCCTTTATTTGGCCTACATACCTTTATCTTAAAATAATTCTAGAAATAAATTGTTAACTCAGATCAAGACATGTTATATATGAAAATTTATCAAGAGAACACAAGGATTCTAATAAAAATGTGATTATGATCAAAATATGCTTCTAATTTGCAAAGGTCATAAAGATGCTATGTTTAATGGTTTAATTAATTTAAAAACATATGTTTTGAAGATTAATGGATCTAATGATGTTCCCTGACTATTATGAGAAAATTTTGGCCTTTTGACATAAAAAGAATGGATTAGATCTAATTGGATGATAATTGTTGATAATTTGCCTAATTAGAGTTCCATAATGATAAAAGTGCATTAATAGACTTAGAAATTGTAACTCTGATAATTATGATGTTTGATAGATTTAAATATGGAAATCAATCAAGAAGGCATGAAGATGATGTTCTTGAACTAATGTTTGGATATTGACCCTTAATTTGGATAATTTGAGTAATTAGGGTTTTATACGTAGAAAACTTATTTTAGGGTTTGTTGACCTAAAAAGGGTAAAATTGGAAAGTAAAACTAAGAAACCCCAAGGAAAACCTAATAAGGCTTAGAAACCCTTGAATGGAGTCCCAAGTCAATAAAGGATGTTCGAATGAGATTATAAAAATTAGATGTTATAAATGCTTTTTAGGATCAAGTTACTTGATTTATTGCTTGGCTTGGTTGATTGGACTTCTTGATTGGATTAACCATATTGCTTGGTTTTGAGACATCTAAACCAGGTATGTGGTTACGATTATGGCTAATCATTGTAGTTTCATGGAGATTTTTGGGGTTTTATCACTTGCTTGAAATTAACTGCGTGGATGAACTTTAATTCTTGCAACTATAAAGTTACTATCACTATCAAAATAAATATATGCATGACTAGCTTGGATCCTTGTCCTCCTCTGTAGCATTGAGTATATGCGAGGGATTTATGACCAATGTATTGGCCTACCCTTGTGGTAGGACCATCTCATGAGTTAATGTTTGGTCTACCTTTAGGTAGGATCATACGACTATACAACTCTATGTCTTGGTCTACCTTTAGGGTAGGATCAAAAGGGGCTATTTTGGATCTACCATATGAGAAAGGTAGGATCCATGTTCACTCTAGGGATAACATAGAGGCTTGGATATGCTAGGACGGAGTAGTTATGATTCAGACGTAATGTTTGATCTATTAAACAATAATTTTGTTGCAATATGTTGTTACAACTAGATGTAAACATTTGGTTTCCCCCGCATACCAATATAACTTGTTGTACTGACCAATTTATTTTTTGTCTGTGTTTTAGGCTAATATGCAGATACGAGCTTAACGGAAAGTGGATGTTCAAAAATGTGTCATTGAAAAAGAACAATGATAAATAATGTTCTGAGGATTATATTTGGCTATTTCATTCCTTGGGTAAAGTTCTAAAATCCTATTTTTTAAAATCTATGTGAAAATAATTTTTTATGCCCTACTTTTAGTTTAGTTGTGGAAGAATTTATTAATTGTTTTTTATTATTTACAAAACCATATGATCCTATTTGGGATAATGACTCTAGCTTCTTGGCATTCCTTAATTGGGGATTGTCAGGGGGTGGGGTACTTACATTTGGTATCAGAGCATGGTTTTCCATATAATCTCTAATAATTATTAAATTTTACAAATTATTTAGATCCCAAAGGAGTTATTAGTGAATTTTCCAAAGATGGAGGTGTCTAGAAAATGATCACAATCTGCGGATGGAACATTTTTTCCTCTGCCCCACTAGTTGTTTTACGAGGACTCCTAGAATGTGTGTGACTTCCTGGCCAAAATTAGAGGATTTGACTCGAAATAAGATACCTATAGGATTTCTCATCTACTTTCATCCCTTCTTTATCCTCTTTCACTAGACAAAGTTTAAGTGCTTAAGGTTTTCTCTCCCTCCACCTCCTTCAGAGTTTTGGGGATAAGTGTGTTAAGTATTAAGGCATCCTCCAACAAATAATGGAAGTGGACATAATGATGAAGGGAAAATGTTTGTTGGGTTTCTCCCCTATAAAGGTAAACCCTAGATGGAACTAGGACTGGTAAGGGAAAACAACCTCAATGGGTCATCGGAATCACAATACCAAAGGTGCAGGTTGACCTTAACCTAAAACCTTAAGAAGTGGATAGTGAAAGAGAGAACCCAATAAGTTGGATACCTTAGTTTGTCCATGCATGCAAGTATGTACGTTAGGCATGCAAGATATATGTGGAAGACTGGAGCATGCATGTGAAACATTTATAATAAGTGGTTGCATGACCCCTAGTACAACTTTTGGTTTTGGTGACCCGACCTAGGTTGGGTCATCCCTGAAAAGGGGAAAAGAGCTAAGAGAGAGATAACAAACTATATCTAAAGGTTAGTAGTGACCAAAAAGTTTAAACTCTCTTGGTAGGAACCCTAAAAGAAGTGTTTTCCTGCTCAGATACAAGTAGGATATAGGCATGCACCTACGTGGAAGTGAGCGACATCAAGGATGGCAATGAGATTAGTTATAAGCTAAAGGGGTAATAACTGTTGGATTGGATTATGAGACAACCATACTCGAGGAAATGAATGAGAAGCATCGTGTTACATAATGAGATAATATTTTTTATGATGACCTTAGTTGGATTTGAGAATTTGACTAGAATTTTGAAGTTGGACCTAAGATTTGATAACACTAATACATACACTTCATCATATAAGGTAGGGTAGGTGAGAGTTAGAGGTGCATCTTTAGGAGCCTCAACCTCATCTACAAAGAGGGAACCTCTAGTTCAAGGACCGGCTATAGGGTTACTCAGGAGAGAGAGAGACCCATGGGGAGAAGGTTGGGAACTTAGACTCCAAGACATGAGGAATCATGAGAAAGATTGGTATGATGTTTCCTAGACTAGACTACCTTGAGTGGGTGAGTTGAGTTGCTTCATGCATGATCCCTAGAGGCTTGTCGTACCCTAGATGTCTTTGGAGGGACCAAACCCTAGAAAAGAGGAATAGGATTCTTATACAGTTGTATAGATGATATGAGTACCTACCATCTAGGTGAGGGAAAGAGAGTCACAAGATCCTGGAGAGGTGAAGAATGGTAATATGATGTGAAGCCTTAGACTCAGATTGGTATTCCTTGTGTAGGATTATAAGGTTTTTTTACATGGAAGAGGAAGTTGGGAAGAATATATGACACGCTTGAACCATGCATTAAATGAAAGTGTACATATCGAAGTAATATAGGCCTTATGAGGCCCGAGTCGAACTCAGGGAATGTAATTCAGAAAACTACTACTAACTGGTTGCGATCAGCTAGACCGATGGAAAAGTTGATTCATTTTTGTAAAAGAAAATAAAATAAGAGAAAATAAAAGAGAGATGATTGAATGTTCATTGAATCAAATAAGAATGGAAATCCTTAGGATTTCGGTTTCCCCACAAGGTCTCGCTGCATATAAATTCACATAATTAACATAACTCATCCCTTATTCTGGATAAAGGCCTTTAGTCAGAATTGCTCGCTTCCACGACATAATTCACTACTTAGTTCTAGGTCAGTTCCACTCCAGTAGTAACTTATACCCTAGATCTTGATACATTAATAAATCCTTTGGGTATCCACCATTAGCCGTACATTACCTCGTCTAAGGAATTTATAGGCTAACATGTTAATTGTGTCTTTTCAACTACTAATCCTCTATCAAGAGAAATTAAAGGTATTAGAAATTAACTATGGTGATCTATCATAGCAATTACGATAGAGAACACGATAACATACCTAGGAAAAATGAGAAGAATTGTATTAATACATGCAAAAATTTCATACATTGATTCCCCGAGCTACTCCCAGGTCCTAAGGATCAAAGGGGATTAGCCTTGCATGTTCATCTTAACATAGTACATGAGAAAGGAGGAAGAAAGCATGCGAAATAGAAAAAAATATCGTGTAACGGTGAAGAACCATATGATCCTCAGTGCAAGACGCCCGTTCTGCAGCCTTCCGGTGGTAGAATCGTCCGTCAACGGCTCTCGAATTCTCTAGAACGTTGCTTTCAGCTCCGTTCATTGCTCTCCTCTCCTTCGGAACTCATGCGGTGGAATAGAACATGATACCCTAGTCTGGTCCATCTTTCTATAGGTATAGGTGTGACTTATGACCGCCGATCTATCCCAATCGTTAGATTGCGTGGTTCTGAATCCAGCTCTAATCCGACGGCGTTGATACTATCAATAGTTGTGTCGATGGTATCGACACCTTAGGGAACTTGTGCTTCCTATGTATGGTTGATACCATCAACGTATGGTCAATGGTAGCGACATTTGCTCGCTCCAAAATGGGGTTCCCCTGTTGACTTCTCGATACCATCGACGGGGTGTGATCTCTCCATGTCGGCCACTAATGGGTTGTCGATAGCAGTGACTAAGACTAGATGGTATCAACACTTCCTGGAATAGTAGGTACCTAAAAAGAGAGAAAAACACAAGTTAGTCTATGGGATTTAGTAATTCATTCAAAATAGAATAATAAAATATAAATTTGATGAATACAATTATTATAGCCTAAAGGAAATGAATCATGCAATTATAGTCACAAAGATGAGGAATGAACACATAAAACAAGTATAAAATTAGCCTATAAATGCGACTCAAAATCCCTACATCAAACTCCCCTAAGCTTGAATCTTTCTCGTCCTCAAGCAATAAAACTCTAAAATCAGATTGAGAGGGTCAACTAGAGAACATAATCACATTGAACGATATCTCAAAATGATTCCCGCCGGCAAACCACATACCGACCCTTACCAATCACGGAATGATAACTGCCCTTTTGGCGACAAGAATCATTCATGAAAGATGCCCACCCCAAGATCAAGGAACACTATCAAGTAAAGCAGTTAATATAAGACAATCCTCCAGTTCAGGCTTGGTGCATCTTGTGATCTCCTATCTACGTTGCTCATTTTCCAAACTACCATCTAAATGGAAGTAGATCTCCTGATACACATGAATGAGGAGAAAATCATGGGTGGCCTACCACTTAGAGAAACAGGTGGATGGAATGGCGGCTGTGGAAGAAATGGAAGCACATTATAGTCAATCATGCAATACAAAAATGATAACCTATGATGATGCAAATGCAGATGATAGTGATCCTAATGCTAAAATTTTTGGTGAAATGATGCATGCACTATCATTCCATCTCGGAGTGAGATGGAATATCTAAAAAAAACTACACAATTTTCTTATTCTTCTTAATATGCAGGTGAGAACATATTCCTTTCTCCCTCTTATTCCTACTTACTTCTCAATATTTTTTTTCATTTTTTTGAAGCCCTCGTTTTCATAAATGACAATGGATTATTTGTCGGGCTTCCTTCTTTTTACATAACTTGTACATTTAATGCATTCTATTCGGAGGGTATGGAAATAGTTCACCACCTTTAATGGTTTTAGAAGAACACAAGACACATGATGTACTATATGCTCAAAAGATGCAAATGCAACTACATAATGACAGTTATGCAACGACTATGACATGAATCTAAGGATAAAGTGCATGGATGACTAATCTATCTATTTTTTTTCATTCTCATGCAAAACTAAGCAAAAATAATTGTAATGCAAGACCTATCTACATGGGATGCAATCAAAGAGTGAAAGACAGTAATGTGCTTCTAGTTCTTATGGTGGAGTGTGAATGAAAATGTGGCGGAAGGATCACAAGATTAACTGACAGAACCTTCAGAAAGAATTATATGTCCCTCCTTACTGACTTATGTACCAGTTAATCAAGGGATTTATCTCTCTCACTTCAAATTAAAGTCACGTTACATTTGTTTGGTTTAGGCTCAACATCCATATCAATCCTCTTAACATGAACCATAAGGATACACAATCATGTTCATATGTTTTAAAGTTGACCTATCCAATCAGATTCACAAGTGATGTCCTCAAGTTCTCACAAGACAAGCTTACAATTTCTTAAAGATTTTCATTTAAAATCATTCTCTCACAAACCCCCAAATGAAAACATCGATATGACATGCACTGCATTACAACTCCACTGATTACACTAGATAGATAGTGGATCCTAGAAAAATAGTAAATCCTAGAAATAAAAACAACTAATATTTCAAAAGTAAAAGCAACATAAATAAGTAAATAAAAACTAATATAGAGGGGTGCTTCATCAGCCCCCCTAAGCTTGAATATGACTATGGCCTCATAGTTAACATTCCCACTTAAGAGGTGGAACAACGATACCATTCACTTTGAAGTGTGGTGAAGATGGATGGTTGGATGCTCAAGTGGACCAAGTGATGCTTGCTATCTCCCTCCTTTTGGTGGCCCACTTTTGTGTCTTAGTGGTTCTAAGATGTGACTTGCTTCATCCTTATTTGCTCTGCAAAAAATGGTGTGAAAAAATCTTGTTTCGACACATTTCACGGCCTGTTTTATGTAGTTGTCCTGCAGGTGTCGATACTATCGACACCAAGGACGATGGTATCGACTCTTCTCAGTACTTTTGGTGTACCGATGCATCTACAAGCCTGGTAAATCACAAGTGTCGATACAATCGACACAGGTGTCGATAGTATCGATGGTTAATGATAAGAATGTGTCTGGTTTCTCCAGAGAACTCGATACTATTGACACTAGGGTCGATAGTATCGACTCTTGCTCAACGTTTATTGATCCAAACTCGATACTATCGACAGGGGTGTCGACAATATCGACCATAAAAGTTATACACACTTGAAAACACGAATCATGGCACCAATTTTACAAAACTTATCAAAACCTAAGCAAAAACTAAGTACATAAACATAAAAGAACATAACCAAACATAAAATAAACCTAAGGTTGGGTTTCTTTCCAACAATCACCTTTGTTTAATGTCCTAGGCTTGAAATAAGGATACCTTTAACCAGGGTTGTCAAGGGATGTATCTAATGTTTCATTTGGCAATTTGCATTCAACTCTATCATCACCAATCCCATGTGTCAAGTAACCTCACCCAGTGGTAGTGATTACATCAACCATAGCTTGGAACGAACTTCCCAATAGCATATCACATCCTTCTAGTTCATGCATGTCCATGACCACAAAGTCGACAGGGAAGATGAACTTGTCAACTTTGACTAGCACATCATCGCATATACCTTGCGGCTTCACAATGGATCCATCTGCCAACTCAATTGTCATGGAAGTTTGTGTTGGCTTCTTCAATCCCAGCTTTTGAAAAGTGGCAAGCGGCATAAGATTAATGCATGCTCCTAAGTCATATTGTTCTTGTGGAAAATATTGGCCACCTATGGAACATGGGATGTAGAACCACCATGGATCTTTCCTCTTCTTTGACAACCTTCCTTGGATTATAGAACTCACTGTTTCATCAAAACACACAAAATATGTACCTTTGATCTACCATTTCTTGTTGATGATGTCTTTCATGAATCTTCCATATGAAGGAATTTTTCCTATATCCTCCACTAATGGAATTTTAATGTGGAGCTTCTAGAAGATCTCAAGAAATTTCTTCAAGAGCCTTTGCTCTTTCCACATCTTTAGACTATCCGAGAATGGCATGCTTGGCTCCTCTATACGTTTGTGTGGTGGAATATATGAAGCTTTAGGGGTCTCCTCCCTTAAGCTTGCTTCAATACCACCTTCTAAGATAGGATTTGGCACATCATCTGTGGATGGCATGACTTGTGGCTGCTTCTCCTTATTGATATTCGTTGATCCACTACAAAGTAAAGCTTTCACTTGCTATTTCGGCATAGGAGTCTCTTCAAAAATTTGAGACGTGGGTACAGCAGTGGTGGAGTCTTGGAGTGATTTGACTGGTGTCCTACATCCTGCTGGAAATCCATACAAACTGCAAGGGTATGGAACTTTGGGTTTATTCTCCAAGTCTATATGATAATACTCCGCTCATGTATCTCCACAACAGGAAGCTCTGGCCCCTTTATGACTGATATATATTTAACCTACTGATGTGGTTGAGTGGGCTCTGCATTCCCAACTGGTTTTTGTTGAATGATTTGCTTCATGGCAGCTACCTCAGTTGCAATTTCGGTTATGGATGTCTCTAGCGTCCTCAATTGTGCACCATGGCTCTGTATCTTCTACCCAAACTTGTTCATGTACTCACCGTGTGACTCTACAGTCTTTCTGAATGTATTCATCAACTCTTGGTTTTGCATTATTACTTGGTTGAGCAACTATTTATTTTTGTCCTCAACACTTGGTTTTGGCTTCTGATTTGGATCCTGTAGAAAATTTTTTGGATCCTTCGACGAGAATTTCTTGTCTTTCATCCACGCATAGTCATTGTTCCTGTAGCCCTATTGTTGGTGCATGAACCTTGCTTGTGCCTCATCATTAGACCCATCATCATCTTTTACTAGAAGTCTCTTCACTATCAAATCCATCTTCTCATTTAATTCTTTAATGGCCTTGGCATCCCCTGCAACTCTGACATGTCCTGGTGCGTCTCTTTCACCCCAAGATTGCTTCTTAGCCATATTCTTTAAAATCTCTCATCACTTGGAGCCTTTGTTGTTTAGAAAGAAACTTGTTCCCACTGAGTCTAGATTACTCCTATCATGTTCGTTAATGGCAAAATAAAAGATCTTCGCTTGGGTTTCTAAATCCAGCCCATGATGTGGGCATTTCCGCAGCATGATGTTGAAGTGTTCCCATGTCTCTGAGTATGTCTCGTCGGCATGTTGTTTGAAATTGTGGATCCTCCTCACGAGATTATTTGTCTTTTCGGGTAGAAAATACCTTTCAAAGAACATCTCAACCATCATAACCCAAGATTCAAAATATTCATCATCCAGATTATAAAGCCACTCCCTTGTGTTTCCTGCTAAAGAGGATGGGAATAATTTTAGATAAACGGCCTCCTGTGGGAACCTATCTATCTTCACCATATCACAGTTCTCTACAAAGGTGCTGATAAGGGCTATTGGGTCTTCATTTTTGTGTCCATGGAATGCCTGTGACTTGACCAATTGAATAAGCCCTGGATCAATCTTGTACCTGGTTATGTTGATATCTTGTTTCTTGATTGGCCCCTTATGAGTAGAGGAATAAGAAGCTTTAATCTTCTCCCAAATGGTCTACTCCTTGGCCATTGTGAAAGCATTGAGTTCTTGTTCAATGTCCTTGGGAGGAGTATTGATCAGCTCATATTCTTCACCTGATGGTGGAATCCCAGATGATTCTATGTAGTCTGTACTATGCGTCCTCACGATGCACTAGTATCTGAAATATGAAAAATCAAGTAAGTATTGTGCTAGAATGAATAAAAATCTGAAAGAAAAGCAATTGATTTTAAAAAGAAAAAATTAAAATTGCAGTAAAAAGTGGCCTAGAATGGCCGCTCATAGCACTCATAGTGCTGAAATTCATCGTTCCCTGGCAACGGTGTCAAAAACTTGACATGCGTGAACCGTGCATTAAACACAAGTGTACGTATCGAAGTAATATAGGCCTTATGAGGCCCGAGTCAAACTCAGGAAAAGTGAATTTTAGAAAACTACTACTAACTGGTTGCGATCAGCTAGACCGATGGAAAAGTTGATTTTTTTTGTAAAAGAAAATAAAATAAGAGAAAATAAAAGAGTGATGATTAAATGTTGGTTTAATCAAATAAGAAAGGGACTCCTTAGGATTTTGGTTTCACCACAAGGTCTCGTTGCATACAAATTCAAATAATTAACATAACTCATTCCTTATCCTGGATAGAGGCTTGTAGTCAGAATTTCTCGCTTCCGCGACACAATTCACTACCTAGTTCTAGGTCAGTTCCACGCCAGTAGTAACTTATACCCTAGATCTAGATACATTAATGAATCCTCTGGGTATCCACCATTAGCCGTACATTACCTCATCTAAGGAATTTATAGGCTAACATGTTAATCGTGTCTTTTCAACCACTAATACTATGTCAAGAGCAATTAAAGGTATTAGAAATTAACTATGGTGATCAAGAATAGCAATTACGATAGAGAACACGATATCATATCCAGTTAAAATGAGAAGAATTTTATTAATCCATGCAAAAATGTCATACAGTGATTCCCCGGGCTACTCCCGGGTCTTAAGGATCAATGGGGGTTAGACATGCATGTTCATCATAACAGAGTACATGAGAAAGGAGGAAGAAAGCATGGGAAATGGAGAAAAATATTGTGTTACCACTGGAACGGTGAAGAACCAGATGATCCTCGGTGCGAGACGCCCGTTCTGCAACCTTTCGACGGTAGAATCGTCTGTCTGCGGCTCTCAAATCCTCTAGAACATTGCTTTTGGCTCTGTTCTTTTCTCTCCTCTCCTTCAGGACTCGTGTAACGGAATAGAACATGATATCCTAGTCTGGGCCGTCTCTCTTTAGGTATAGGTGTGACTTACAGCCGCCGATCTATCCCAGCCATTAGATTGCGCAGTTCTGAATCCAGCTCTGATCTGACAGTGTCGATACTATCGATAGATATGTCAATGGTATCGACATCTTAGGGCACTTGCGCTTCCTGTATTTGGTCGATGGTAGCGACATCTGCTCACTCCAAAATGGGGTTCCCTTGTTGACTTATCGATACCATCGACAGATGTGTCAATGGCATCGACAGGGTGTGATATCTTCATGTCGGCCACTGATGGGTTGCCGATAGCAGTGACTAAGTGTTGATGGTATCGACACTTCCTGGAACAATAGGTGCCTGAAAAAGAGAGAAAAACACAAGCTAGTCTATGGGATTTAGTAATTCATTCAAAATAGGATAAAATAAGATAAATTTGATGCATACAATGATTATAGGCTAAAGGAAATGAATCCTGCCATTATAGTCACAAAGATGACGAATGAACACATAAAAAAAGTACAAAATTAGCCTATAAATGTGACTCAAAATCCCTATGTCAATATACCATATCATGTTTGGTACATTCTTGAATGACTAAGTCATGTAGTTTAGATAACTAATGCAAAGTAGGTAAATATGAGGCTCCTAGACCAAAGAGGGATAGTAATTGTATCTGGTTCATACAATGCTCACAAGGTTGAGTGAGTTCATACAAATTAAGCATGGAACCCCCCTCATGTTTTGGATAAAAGGGAACCCAGCTGGGATGAAGTATATGTTTCATTAGCCACTCACACAATTTGGTGTCATATGTATAAAATGGGTCCAACCTTGAAAAATGACGAACAAGTATGACATAACGAAAAACTTAGAAATGGTTTAATAAGTTGTCTACTTGTTAGAAACATTCATGGGTAGAATGATAGTAGATATGTTTGCATGTGATGATATAAACTTTGGATTCGAGAAATTTTTTTGTGACCCTTGGTGCTATAAAGTGATAGTTTTCTCCTGACTTGGGAAAGGACCCTTCCCATAGGAGTGAGTACAAAAAAATGTTTTAGAATTGTGATAACATTAAAGGTCACTTAAAAGAACTTGAGAGATTAAGTGCAAGAAATATAAATAAACATTGTTGAGTATGAACTTTAGACCCAAGTATGACCATCTATAAGGGACATAAAGAAAAGTCACTATGGATGTGATCGATAGAATGGGGCAACGCCTAGATAGGTAGGTCGCCATATTTCCCATGAGACATAAGGAAAAGTATGAGTACCCAGAGAGTTGATAGAAATTTGGGTGACGATTCTAAAGGATGTAATGTGCTTGAATATCATCAATGGAATCATAAGAAGAATGTGTGATGAAATAAATAGAGTTACAATAGAACCCTAAGACATTCCTAAGGTCATGAAGGGATGAGATTGAGGGGATTAGGATTTGATTGTTCCCTGAATGCACATGACCATAGGGTCGGGACGAAATGGTTATTTCTACCCAAATCACATCGGTTAGGAGGTTGGCCACCTTTATGAGTTCATGGGGCTTGAGGGGTAAATGTGAGAGGCACTCCCTAGATGTATAAGGGTAAGATTACCCCAAAAGTACTGACACCCCAGAGACCTTGAGGAAATGTGTAAGGATCATAAATATGAATAATGATAAGACTCAAAGGTTATGTGAAAAGTTTTTCTTACAAGTGTGCATTGAATAGTAATATGAGGAGAATGATTTAACCTACGTTTGAAAATAAAATGGTAATGTGTAAATGTATTGTCTCTACTCTTGGAATGGGATAAACTCTATATTTGGACTACAACCAAATGCTTATTTCATCTTATTATGAGTGTGAGAGATGAGACATACACATGCCAAACTAGAAATAGAAGTGATATGAGGAATTAATGCTTAAGTTGAAATCTTATTATTATAATTGCAAATCAGAGGAATTACCACACCCTCATGAGACAATGTTGGATAAATGGTTTGGAAACTTAGATGGACACAGGTAATTGCCAAATTGGAATTTCAACGAGAATATAATTATTAAGTGTAGTTTGAATTCTATGAGTTAAGATTGGATATAGTGATCAAAATAATAGATTGATAACACCAAATTTTGTGACGTTTTTGCCCTTTATTCTGTTATCAAAACTACCCTTTTCTGCTATTTTCCTCTATTTTATTAGCATTTTCGCAATAATTGGCCAAGCAACGCTCTTATTCCAGTTTTTCCTATCTTTTACAGGGTTTTCCTCATTTTTGTGCAATAAGGCCGATTCCAGCCCACAATAAGTCTAAGCCCGTCTCGACCTTCCTGACGCCCGATACAACCCAGCCCGACAGGGGCTGGGCGACACAAGAATGATCGGCCGAGAAGGGCGCCTTGCGAAAGGGACGTACCGGCCGACACACCTTCTACCCGACAGGGAGCCAAAGCCGCTCGACTACCCAAGTTGTCGGGCGACACAGCCACCCACCGGCAGGCGTGCCGCCAGCCACGTGACCGATAGCCAGCGCCTCGCGCCGGAGACATACCTGTATCGGCCGTCCACATCCATCGACCGGCGTATAAGGGGGCTACGTGGCGTTTCCAGCACCATAACTCCTTCAACCGCCGGTATAAATAGCAGCTACAGGAAGCCGAAAAGACAGGTCGGAGACGTCGGAGGTTGGATAGGTCGGGACGGCTGGCCAATTCACCGCTCGAACAGTTGGGGACTTGAGCGATCTGCGAGAGAAGTGCGAGAGCAACCGTATCGTGCCCCAGTGCTCGTACCGGGCGACACTAGGTGAGCTCTTCCTCATCCCGAGAGGGAGGGGATCGGTTCACCTAGGACTGCACCGGACGACACTGAGGGCCGATATCGGCCGACGTAGATATGTGACACGAGTGCCTGACAACAATGCCCGACAGTAGTATATGTGGATCCTTGGCCGACACGATACCGAAACCGATATGCTCTCCCCGTCAGTCGTGCCGCTCGAGAGGGTGTGCCGCCCGACATGAGCGTATCGGCCAGGGTCTTCGAACGATATAGTCGTCCGTCAGGCGTGCCGTTCGAGAGTTCGTGCCGCCCGACACGGCTGTACCGGGATAGGTCCCTAGACGGTATCGGGCTGGGGGTAGTAATAGTCTGTCGCCCTTCTACATCAAGAAGGCGACATCTATCTTTAATTCTGTTATTTAAATTCTTAGCTTATGCATTGTATTAAGACCCTTATTGCTGATAGAAATAGAAATGCTAAATTGCTCTTTGTTTAATGCTTAGTGGCTTATGATTGGGTAACTACTGTGTTGGATATCTGAACTCTAGCTTGCATGTTTTGGATCGCGTTTCGCTTAGCTACCGAATCGTCTTTCCCATCGCAACTACTTCAAGAGTTGGGTTGTGGCTCTAGTGTTCGGTCCGATTCTAGAGTACGAGAGTGCCCGGAACAGAGTTGTTTTAGTATCATTCCACTCTAACTTGAGTCCAGCAACCTCGAGAGGGGTGTTGAAGCTTGGTTGGAGGCACCCGCTCTGAGAGGAGGGGTTCAGGGTGTTACTGCTACCACTTGTCTTTCTAAAAGTCTTATCCCTTGCATTACGCCTTAAACTGCAGTTTACCTTTCTATTTTCTGTTGCATGAAAATTCCAAAAACTGCTAAATGACAAAATCTTAATCTTTCTTGTAACTCCAGTTGGAGATAGTTTTCTTTGATTTAATCGTGACATCTGGTTGTTCCCTTCGGGGAACTTCAATATCTCTTTATATCCACCGGAGTGTAGAGTGTCGATTCAGAGTCGTCAATGCAACCCACCTTGTCCCTGTGTTCGACCCCGTATGACTACTTCGACCCCGTAAACAAAGTTGCGGGGGCCTAGTAGGATTCGGGTTATAAATGCGAAGGCTCGACTACCTCAATACGCCTCCAATTTTAGGACGCGCGATTTAGGCCGGTCAACTTTCTGGCGCCGTTTCCGGGGACAAGGCAAATGGCACTGTTGATGAATCCGAATCCACTAACTACACTCCCGTGCCTCAAGATTAGAAATAGGCTTGACAACACTTCTTTTTCTTTTTCTTTTTCTTTTACTTTAAGCATTATTCTTTACCCCAATTATAATTTTCTAAACATGATTTTTATGCGGATTTCAGGTACTCTGATCTACTGAACACCGAGACTGTCAACCATGCCTCCTCGCGTAGAGCCATCTTCTGGAAACGAAGGCCCAGGAGGGAGGCCAGCTTCGCCTCCACCGGAAGACAACGGCCGGTATAGTGATCATGAGCGGCAAGAAGATCTAGAATCACCAGGGCATGAGGAAGAGCATCATCAGCATAGACATCGTCGGAGACACAGGAGGAATCATGATAACCGGGAGCGACGCCGAGATGCCAGCAACAGTGACGACTCGGAGGAAGAAGAGAAAACTCTGAGAGAATTGGCTTCTACCAAGGCCAATAGATCGAGGTGCCCCGTTATCATCCCAAGGTTCAATGCTACAAACTTTGAGCTCAAGCCATCTGTGATCTCCATGATTCAAAATATAAGCTTCAGGGGGAGTTCTAAGAGCGACAACCCTTACTATCACCTTGATGCTTTCAAAAATATCTGCGACACCATAAAGATGCGAGGGGTTCCCCAAGAGGTTATTTACTGCAAGTGTTTCATCTTCTCTTTGGAGGATAAGGCTCTATCATGGTACCTTGGGCTACCCCACCAAGCGCTGAATGGATGGGGAGAACTGGCTGACGCATTTGTAAACAAGTTCTACCCCACGGAGAAGACGATGAGAAACAAGTTAAAAATCACGTCTTTCACGCAAAAGCCAAATGAAAACCTCCACGACGCCTGGGAACGATATCTAGAATATCAGAGGGACTGCCCTCACCACAATTTCAAGAAGGGTTTCCTGGTCTCCGCCTTCTACAATGGGCTAACTCCCGATGAAAGGGTATCGCTGAATGCGGCAGCAGGAAGTGACTTCTTAGGGAAGAAGCCAAGCAAGTCCGAAAAGATCATTAGGAACATGGCTGAGTTGAAGGCTGATGTTGACTATGATAGATCCGATAGAGGGCAGGCGAAGAAGGCAGGGGAAGGAATCTCTCTTGAGTCCAAGGCTCTGGAAAACATAACTTCTCAGATTCAAAGGATAGCAACAGATGTGAAACAACTGAAGGATCATGGAGGAAAGGGGAAGAAGCAAGTTGACAAAGTCATGAAATGTGTTACCTGCGGTGAAGGAGGACATGGGGTAGACAACTGCGTCTACACCAAACCCGGCACCGACAGCGACTCCGACTCGGAAGAAGAAAGGATCGAGAATGTATCCTACATGGTGTTCAAAAGACCAGACCACCCTGGATTTAGTTATGGCAACAAAGACGCGGCCGAGAACTCTCATCAGCTAAACACCCTGGCCAGGCCCGTGCAACCTTTCGAAAAGAGGGGGGGATCAGGCCAATACACCAAGATCAGCCAGTTCCAGCCAGAAAAAGGTAATTTCCAAGCACCAGGAAAGTACCAAGGCCCGCCCCGTGAACAGGAGAAAGGGGTGAACCAATCCGAAGTGATCGGTCAGTTGTTCGATTTTGTCAAGAAACAAGACACCGTTAATCACCAGTTAGCGCAAAGTGTGCTGTCCAACTCGGGGGTTTTGAGCTCGTTGCAGGTCTAGTTGGCAGATATGCAGACACATCAGCGCCAAATCGACCAGCAGCGAGCGCAGCTCACCGAAATTATGAAGAATCATGTAGGGAAGATCCCGTCTAACACCGAACTAGCTAAAAGATAGATCAAGATGAAGAAGCTGAAATATGTCTAGCTGTAGATAGGAAATGCAGCGCTCCTCGGGAGGCAGCCCATGTTTTATTTTCCTAGAATAGGATGTTATTTACTTTCTTGCAAGGCAGACATTACAAACATTATGGACTGTAATAAGGCCCAAGTCAGTACATGCGCACGTGTGCTGACTCTTTTTGTTTTATGGGCCATCGCTGTGTTTTGCGGAGCATTGAGGAGTAATACCATCTGAGGTAGGAGATCCTTCTCTATACCAATGTTGTTTTACCCTGCAATGGCCTTTTACTTCACGCAGGTTTAGTTTTGGCCTTTTTGACCGCCAGCTTTTCTACCGTGTCGACCAGCTGGGCGCAGAACCGCTTGTATCGGGCAGCCTCGCCTCGGGCGTCGCAAGGGCGGCGGATGACCCTTGGACTGGCCGATGGGACTTCGCGTCTCGGGATTAGCGTGACTAAAACGCCCGACGCGCGCCATGTTTTGCACGTTTCACCCCCAACTGGGTTCTCTATAAATAGCGTGGAAGTTTCTTCGTGTTGGGCTATCATTTTCTCCTTTTTGCCACCTGGAACGCATGCTTGGATCCCCCCTTTTGCTCGTGTGTCGGCCATCTTGCCTTCGCCCTAGTATCGGGTGATGCCTCCTGAGAGCAAAGGTATAGCCCGACACGCCTTTTGCCCGGCACGTTATCTCTCGGCCGGCACAGGTTTTGCATCGTGTGGGGCGTATCGGCCGGCTTGTTGTTTTCTTACCAAACGACATGGCTTGTCGCCCGATAGGCTTGTAGACCGACACGTTTATCGGCCGATAACCCTGTCGCCCGACGCCAGTATCTCTTATCGAGACGCTTATTGGGTTCGCTTGACCTGTAGATTTTCTATTGCCCGACATGCTTTCGCGCGTAACGGCGGTCGATAGCGCTTTCCCGATGTTTCGTATTAGGCGTCTTGCTTCTCACGGCGATGTCATATTTTCGCTTCATGTGACCTCGAATCGGCCGACACACCTGTGTCGGGCGTCGAGCCTTATCGCGCGACAACACCGTGTCGTTCGATCGCTTATCGCCCAGTTTTAATAAGTTTTCTTTCTTTTCATCTTTCTTGCCTAACGGATGAATAAATAATTTTAAATAACAGGTATGGCTCATATGGAGCAAACCACCTACCGTGCCAGCAAGCACAGCGCGGGGATCAGCAACAACTGTCGGGCAGAAACGGCAACAACAATGGAAAGGAAGATTCTTCTTGATTTGGTAGCTCCAATAGTGAGTCACCTAGCTACGAGTGCGGCAACCAAGGCCTCCAAACAAGTTCGAGGCACCCTGGTTCCGTCCTCTTAAGGGAGAGGGCCCACCCTGACTACACACTCCTGGGAACTAAACTAGGGACGGATAATCAGTCCCTTTGTTTATGCTCACAACGGAGATGTGAAGAAAGGGGGGGCCAGAAGTGAATTTTGAGGGTTTCGCTCCAGCTCAACCGCTACATCGCCAAAGCGAACCCACTAGACAACCTCCCAATGGCATGCTGCAACTTCGTAGGAGCATTTTGCAGCACATCAGAAAGCTAACCCTCACTGGCTAAGCTTTACCTCACTTTTGCTTTCTTCTCTACTCTGGGACAGAGTAGAAAGTAAGTTTGGGGGGGTATGCCAGTGAGGGAGGTATAAAACTTTTATCTCTTCAAGCTTTCTACGATATTCATTCTCTTTTACCTGATGTGCCCTTATAGCTCCCTGTATATCTGATGTACGCATGCATGCCATATAAAAATTTACAAAAATCTTTCCTTTGCAAATTTCTGTCCCTATGCATATGTACAAAGTTGCTTTAATAATAAAAACCCGTTGTGACTTCTTGCAAAGTTTACTTTCTGTATATTTAACGAGTACAAGTTCTGTCATGTCTTTCTGATAATGTTGTCTCAAACAAACAAAAGATTGTGCCTTGCCATCCAAAAATTTTCGAAAAATAATAATCTCGCAAACAGCTAAGAGACGAGTATGGAGAAGGAAAAAGCTGCCCAAACAGTAGATATCTCTTTTGTTTTCCCTTACCCAGAAAAAATCCCAAAAAAGAGAAAGAAGCCTTATGAGCGTGAATACAAGTATGAGAGTTGTGCCCAATAAGAGAAAAGAAAAAAATATATACACACTTGTTTTCCAAAAGTACCCATCTTTAGGCATGGTAGATCTGGGGCAGTGGTATGTAGGATGTGAAATCACTGCTCTAAAGCCAACTGGCTTGGACTGCAGGGACCACTTGCCCGTTAACGGACCCTTACCTGGATGGACTGATGGGAAACAAGAAGAAAAACCCAAAAAGCCTTAGCCTACCCTATACACAACTTTGTGCCCTTAAAATAAAGCTGTTTGGTGTGGAAGCTAACTTCGGAATCATACACCAAAGTCTCGCTGAAGCTGTGGAGAAGAAAAATTTTACTTAAATAATAAGGCAAGTAGGGCAAGGTCTTTTGTTTGCTTTAAGACAGCATTACCTCCAAGACATCGCAAATCTTGTGCTACCCTTTAGCCTTAAAGTTTTGCTGTGCAAGAAGAAGCAACACAAAGTTTAGTTTAAATATTGATTGAGGACAATAAAAAAGCTAAGTTTGTGGGAGTTGATAACACCAAATTTTGTGACATTTTTGCCCTTTATTCTGTTATCAAAACTACCCTTTTCTGCTATTTTCCTCTATTTTATTAGCATTTTCGCAATAATTGGCCAAGCAACGCTCTTATTCCAGTTTTTCCTATCTTTTACAGGGTTTTCCTCATTTTTGTGCAATAAGGCCGATTCCGGCCCACAATAAGTCTAAGCCCGTCTCGACCTTCCTGACGCCTGATACAACCCAGCCCGACAGGGGCTGGGCGACACAAGAATGATCGGCGGAGAAGGGCGCCTTGCGAAAGGGACGTACCGGCCGACACACCTTCTACCCGACAGGGAGCCAAAGCCGCTCGACTACCCAACTCGTCGGGCGACACAGCCACCCACCGGCAGGCGTGCCGCCAGCCACGTGACCGATAGCCAGCGCCTCGCGCCGGAGACATACCTGTATCGGCCATCCACATCCATCGACCGGCGTATAAGGGGGCTACGTGGCGTTTCCAGCACCATAACTCCTTCAACCGCCGGTATAAATAGCAGCTACAGGAAGCCGAAAAGACAGGTCGGAGACGTCGGAGGTTGGATAGGTTGGGACGGCTGGCCAGTTCACCGCTCAAACAGTTGGGGACTTGAGCGATCTGTGAGAGAAGTGCGAGAGCAACCGTATCGTGCCCCAGTGCTCATATCGGGCGACACTAGGTGAGCTCTTCCTCAACCCGAGAGGGAGGGGATCGGTTCACCTAGGACTGCACCGGACGACACTGAGGGCCGATATCGGCCGACGTAGATACGCGACACGAGTGCCTGACAACAATGCCCGACAATAGTATATGTGGATCCTTGGCCGACACGATACCGAAACCGATACACTCTCCCCGTCAGTCGTGCCGCTCGAGAGGGTGTGCCGCCCGACATGAGCGTATCGTCCAGGGTCTTCGAACGATATAGTCGCCCGTCAGGCGTGCCGTTCGAGAGTTCGTGCCGCCCGACACGGCTGTACCGGGATAGGTCCCTGGACGGTATCGGGCTGGGGGTAGTAGTAGTCTGTCGCCCTTCTACATCAAGAAGGCGACATCTATCTTTAATTCTATTATTTAAATTCTTAGCTTATGCATTGTATTAAGACCCTTATTGCTGATAGAAATAGAAATGCTAAATTGCTCTTTGTTTAATGCTTAGTGCCTTATGATTGGGTAACTACTGTGTTGGATATCTGAACTCTGGCTTGCATGTTTTGGATCGCGTTTCGCTTAGCTACCGAATCGTCTTTCCCGTCGCAACTACTTCGTGAGTTTGGTTGTGGCTCTAGTGTTCGGTCCGATTCTGGAGTACGAGAGTGCCCGGAACGGAGTTGTTTTAGTATCATTCCACTCTAACTTGAGTCCAACAACCTCGAGAGGGGTGTTGAATCTTGATTAGAGGCACCCGCTCTGAGAGGAGGGGTGTAGGGTGTTACTGCTACCGCTTGTCTTTCTAAAAGTCTTATCCCTTGCATTACGGCTTAAACTGCAGTTTACCTTTCTATTTTCTGTTGCATGAAAATTCCTAAAAACTACTAAATGACAAAATCTTAATCTTTCTTGTAACTCCAGTTGGAGATAGTTTTCTTTGATTTAATCGTGACATCTGGTTGTTCCCTTCGGGGAACTTCAATATCTCTTTATATCCACTGGAGTGTAGAGTGTCGATTCAGAGTCGTCAACGCAACCCACCTTGTCCCTGTGTTCGACCCCGTATGACTACTTCGACCCCATAAACAAAGTTGCGGGGGCCTATAAGGATTCGGGTTATAAATGCGAAGGCTCGACTACCTCAATACGCCTCCAATTTTAGGACGCGTGATTTAGTACGGTCATAGATGCAAAAGCTTGAAGTATCTCCTGACTCAGACTGACCTTAACCTAAGATAAATACGGTGGGTGGTGTATATGAAGTTTTATGTTTTCACCATCACTTATCACCCTTGGAAGACTAATGTAGTAGCAGATGCACTTAGTCAGAAGTAGCTCACGTGTGAAGTTGTCTTACCTACCCAGTAGAGAGGGCTGGAAAAGTTTTGTAGGTGGACTCTACAATCATTAGAAGACCATCTTCAGTGGCTCACTTTCAAATAAAACCATACTTGTTGACTGAGTTGGTAGTTTCCCAGTTATCCAACTCAGAGCTTGATAAGACGAAAGGTTTGTTAGAAACCTCATGCCCATCTCTCAAGGAAGTAGTTGGTGGAATCTTCTACAAGAGTCGTACTTGGGTTCCTGAAGATTGTCCCTTTAAGAATCATATCATGCAAGAAGCTCATGGTTCTAAGTACATGGTACACACTGGCACTACCAAGATGTTTAAAGACTTGTAGTGCTACTTCTGGTAGCCTGGGATGACGAGATAGATAGCAGCATATGTGTCTAGTTTTTTCACATTCTAGACGGTGAAGGTTGAACACCAGTGACCTAGTGGACTGCAACATACTTCATGGTGGAAATGGGAATAGATCATAATGGACATCATGGTGGGTCTCCCCAAGACTAAGAGAGGTCATGATGCAATATGATTTGTGGTAGATAACCTTACAATGTTGGCACATTCTCTCACCTAAAATATCACTGCCAAAGTGATAGAACTATCTGAACTATATATTTAGAGAGATAGTTCGACTGCATGGTGTTCCGAGTTCAATTATTTCTGGTTGTGATCCTAAATTCACTTCCAAGTTGCGGAAGCAAGTGCAAGAAGAACTCAGCACTAGACTAAAGTTTAGCATAGTTTACCACCACCAGATCGATGGACAGTCAAAAAGGACGATCCAAACTTTAGAGGATCTATCTGAGAGCAGGTATGCTCAATTGGGGTGGATCATGGTAGCATTACATGCCCTTAAATGAGTTACTTACAATAACAACTATCATACCAGTATCAGAATTTCTCTGTATGAAGCTCCCTATGGGAGGTCGTGTTGGTCACCACTTTATGGGAATGATGTTGGTGAGAGGATCTTGTTGAGGTCAGAGGAAGAATAGTTGTATGTTGATAAAGTTTCTTTGATCAAGCAAAGGCTAAAGAGATCGTAGGTTTAATAGAAGTCATATGTTGATATGAAGCAGACTGACTTGCACTTCACTGTAGGTGAACATGTGTTTTTGAAAATCCGACCCTCCAAGCTATAGCTAAGAATAGAGTAAAGTTAAGTCCCTAATATGTGGGTCCATTTGATATTTTAAAATGGATTTGTGAAACAACTTATCGTTTGGCCTTACCCCCTTAGTATAGTATATTGCATGATGTGTTCCATGTGTCCAGTCTAAAGTTATATGTGAAGGACCCAAAACATGTGTTGAGCATTGAACATATTGAAATCTAAGGGAGGCTACCATTCCCTGATTCACCTGTGACAGTACTCGATACCAAGGTGATGGAGCTCAGGAGTAAAAAGATAGAGAGTGTAAATGTTCTTTGGAAGCATCATGGAGAGGAAGAATCCACATGAGAGTTCAAGGTGGAATGGAAAATGCTTACATCAAATTTCTTGTTTAATTGGTTGAATTTTGGTGGCAAAATTCTTATAAGAGGGGAAGGATGTTAAAACCTCAATTTTTCTTGTATTGATTGAAATACAATTTTGCAAATAAACGGGTTTGAATGGAAATTTGTATGCTTTGTTTTCAAAGAATGGATTCTTTAGAAAAAATTTCCTTAGATGCATGATTTCTTGGGTTATACTATTTTGATAAATTCAATGACAGATAAAAGGGAAAAGGTATAAAAGAAATCCCATAATAAATGAAAGGAAAAGAAATAGAGGGAAAATTGTGTGCATAAGTGAGAAATATGTGGAATTCCCTAGGAAGTGGTATTAATGACCACTATTCATTAGTTTTTGGTTCCTTTTGGTTTATAATGAGAAGAGAAATTAAAATAAATAAAATAGAAGAGAAAGAAAGAGAATATGAATTTTAATTACATAATATATCCCTTTTGAGTGGATGACTTACACATGAAGAAAAGTCTCGTTTATTTTTTATTTTTCATTCCAAACTTTGTGCACAAGTAATTAATTCATTAAAAAGGTCCCCTTAAAATTTAGTATTAAATGGATGTGTGGTTTGGGAGATATAGATTTTTGAAAATTCCTGAAGTGAGAGGAATATCATTAAATGTCACAATTTACATTCATACTAGAATTCCTTTTATTAGCCTTTTTATTGGAGCGTGCAATATGGACAATCAGATTAGAGATATAATGGTGATCCGCTTGTCTTCTACCTCTAGCCCATTTTGGGAAGATGGAACAGTAAAATGAAGACTCGGTTCACACACTCTCTCACCTAATCAACACAGAGTCCTAAAATTTTTTATATTTTATTTTGGGAGAGGAAATCAGACCTAATGACCCATAGATGTCTCTATTTTGTACACGTTTGGGAGTTTTCCCAAAACCACCATGGAGCCAGGACTCCATTGATGCTCGATACGTCAACTCTTCCTATAAAAGACTTGGCAACACCTCTACGAGAGGTAAAAAATTGTTGTGAATTCAAGGAAACCTTCTATGAGGTCAAGGTCGAACAGAAACCCCCCATGATCAACATATTGTTCCTCTTCTAATCACCTATCTTCCACCAAGATGCCCATCCTTGCCTACCCTGGTCTATGCCCCTCTTGCAGGTGCGATACCACCATCAAGTCTGTCCAGACCCGACGATGATGCCTTTGCCTTGCCTGACCCTCTGAAACACTAGGGTGTGGAGTCAACTGGCAGGTTTACTGTCCCTGGAGCTGCATCGTGAAGTAGGGAAGATCAGGGTGGAAAATGACCAAGTATGAAAAGACAACTCTACCCTTGGCTCATTCGCTATGAGGGGAGGGTGGGAGCGTCTTTTGGTCAGATACAACGATCAGTTCCTCAATGAAGTCCCTCACTGAGGTGACACGTCCTGATTGACCAAGTTGTGGCCTGCGCATGACTAAGATAATCGGTAAGTTTGTTGACGTGGCCTCCTTTGATTGGCCTAAATACCTTTATCTTGGAATAATTCTAGAAATAAATTGGTAACTCAGATCAAGACAAGTCATATATGAAAATTTATCAGTATAATGCAATGATTATAATAAAAATATGATCAGGATCAAAATATGCTTCTAGTTTGAAAAGGGCAAAAAGATGCTATCTTTAATGGTTTAATTATTTTAAAAAATCTATGTTTTGAAAATTAATGGGTCTAATGATGTTCCCTGACTATTATGAGCAAAGTTTGGCCTTTAGACATAAAAAACGATGGATTTGATCTAATTGGATGATAATTGTTCATAATTTGCCTAATTAGGGTTCCATAATGATAAAAGTGCATTAATAGACTTAGAAACCCTAACTTTGATATTTATGATGTTTGATGGATTTAAATATGGAAATCAATAAAGAAGGCATGAAGAGGATGTTCTGGATCGAATTTGTGGATAAAGACCCTAAATTTGGATAATTTGAGTAATTAGGGTTTTTATGAGTAGAAAAGTGCTTTTCGGGTTTGTTGACCTAAAAAGAGTAAAATTGGAAAGTAAAACCAAGAAACCATAAGGAAACCATAAAAAGGCTTAGAAACCCCTAGAATGGAGTCTTAAGTCAATAATGGATGTTTGGATGAGATTATAACAATTAGATGTTATAAATACTTTTCAGGATAAAGTTGCTTGATTTATTACTTGGCTTGGTTGATTGGATGTATTGATTGGATTATCTATCTTGCTTGGTTTTGAGACTTCCAAATCATGTATGTGGTTATGCTTATGGCTAATCAGTCTAGTTTTACAGTGATTTCTAAGGATTTTTAGGTTTCTTGAAATCAACTGCTTGGATAAACTTTAATTCTTGAAACTATAAAGTGACTATGGCTTTCACCATACATATATGCATCACTAGATTAGATCCTAGTCCTCCTATGTATCTTTGAGTATTTGTGAGGAATTGATAACCTAGGTATTAGTCTACCCTTATTATAGGACCATCAGGTTATCATGAGTCGATGTTTGGTCTAACTTTGGGTAGGATCATACAACTATAGAACTCTATGTCTTGGTATACCTTTAGGGTAGGATCAAAAGGGGCTATTTGGGATCTACAATATGATAATGGTGGGATCCATGTCCACTATTGGGATAGCAGAAAGGCTTAGATATGTTAGGATTGAATAGTTTTGATTAAGATGCAATGTTTGATCTGTTAAATAAGTATTTTGTTGAAATATGTTGTTACAACAAGATGCAAACTTTGGTTTCCCACACATACCAGTATAATTTTTTATATTGACCGACGTTTTGTTTGTTGTCATTTTAGGGTAATATGCAGTTATGTGTACAACCTTAATGGAAATTGGATGTTCAAAGAAATGTGATATTGTAAAAGAACAAGGGTAAATAATGTTGGAGGATTGTAGTTACCTAGTTCTTTCCTTGGGTAAAGTTCTAAAATCCTATTTTTTTAAAGCTATGTGAAAAGAAAATTGTATACCCTACTTTAAAATTTGGTTGTGGTAGAATTTATTAATTATTTTGATTGTTCGCAAAATGATATAATCTTGTTTGGGATAATGACTCTAGCTTCTTACCCTTCCAGAATAGGGGGTTGCCGAGGGGTGGGGTCATTACACTCTACTTTAGGAATGTATCTCACTTTAACCTAGCTCTATTTCCCCCTCTCTCCCTGTGGATTAACACATCACTTACCACTCACATATACTACAACACAATCTCATGCACTTGCGGGTGATTTATTATAGTCCTTGTGAATGTTCTAGTTTAGGGACCCCTTTATAAATTTGAAAGACTCGAGTGTGTTTTCTTTGAGTGCATCCAATCAAAGTTCAATTGATTTAGGTGTATGTTGTGTGGAAATGCACCAAGCTTTCTGGAACTGTTGCTAGGGATAGAGGCGCTCGACTTCGCTAGTTAGTGTAGCTTAGCTTTTCCTATTTCCCTCACCATTGTTATTATTTATTCCTTGTTTACTTTTGAATATTTTTCTTCTAACTTAGCTCTTGTTTCTTGTTTTTGATTTATGTATGTGATACTTGTGCATGCTTGGAAGATGTTTGACTTCTACTTTTTTGGTTCCTTTTGATCCTGAAATAGGTAAAAGGATGCATCAACACCAATGTAAGAAACAATAAGAAACTGAGATGGCTGAAAAAGGCCCCCATGCAATTGGAGGTGGTCCTCCATCACCACCAAACCACCCCTCCATGAGTACTTCACTCTAGGGAAATACAGCTTGCCCATTTCCACCCTTGTTGACCAAATGACTGGTTGACAATTTTCCATCCCACTAGCCCTCCTCAGATTCCTTCCCACCTTCTATGGGTTGGAGTGAAAACCCATACCACCATGTTGATGCTTTCTTGTAAAGATGAACTACTTCCTGTACTCTTATAGAACTCAATGATTCCATAAGAAGAACCAATTCTTGGTTACTTGGGAGGTTGTGAAAAACCAATTCTTGAAGAAGTTCTACCAAATATCCAAGTTCACTCAAATGAGAAAGTACATGACCTCCTTCACTCAAAAGGAAAATGATCCCTTTCATGAAACATGGGAGATATTTAAAGCTCCTAGGAGGCTTACCCCACAATAAAGTTTTGATATGGTAGCTATTGCAATTTTTCCACACTGGACATCCTGAACTGGATTAGACTGTGGTTGATTATTCTTGTAGCAGAAAATTCATGGATAAACCCCCCAAGGAGTCTTGGCCACTCTTTGAGAACCTTACTATGAACTGACACCACTGAGCCTCAAGAATGGAAGTACACTGTGACAAGAACCTGACTCCTCCTCCTCCACCTTCTCTCGCTCTGGCTAGAAAGGACACAAATCCTCAAATGATGAAGATCCTTGCTGATAAACTTGATGAAGAATGAAGCTGGAGCGTTTTCTAGTCACTCTACCAACATCGTGGATGATATATGTGAAGAAGTGCAAGCCTTGCAATCTTATACAAACAACAACAACCAAGGCCCCATGTCAAACTCATATGATCCAAAATGGAGGAATCACCCAAACTTTCATGGAAGCATCAAGATGAATAAGGACAAGGGCAACTAAGGAAACACCAAGGGCCAAGGTACAACTTAAAGTTTGAAGATGATGTTCTTGGATGGAAAAGGATCCTTGATGAGGTGAAGAAGGATGTGTCCTCCCATGGACAAACAATTAGCTACCTTGAGCCAAGACTAGATCAAATCTCTATTTCACTTGCCTTCTACGAAGAGGGAAGTCTCCTTTCCCAACCCATGGCCAACCTAACAGTGATGATGGTGTTATGAGCAGTCCTCAAGGTGCCTATGTCCCAACAGAAATCCAACTACCCACTTTTCAACAATACCAAGGGTGTCCTAATCACTATGCCCTCGCTCCACAACCCCAATTCAACTACCAATACACTCCACATCCACTCCATTCATATGAACAACCCCCTCCAAAATATCACCCCCATTATAAACTACCACAGCAACCATCATCTTAGCCACAATTAATTCTCCAAAACCAAAACTACCAAACCAAAGGCCACCACATCAACAACCACAACATCCACGATAAGAGTCCTCCTCTACCAACCAAGAGCAAGTGAAAGTTGTAAATATGCTGAGATGTGGGAGGACTTTGGAGAAGCCATGATCACAATAGTTGACACCTAAGTCAGTGTAGATAGAGTTGATACCATGATTTGAGGCAGTGATGTCGAGATTCAAGATGATGATGTTATGATAGGAAGTAAGATTGATTCTCTGATCCAAGGTGATGATACCGTCCTGTGAAACCACTTGACAATTTGGTTGTTGTGGGCTAGTCATGAGAACAACTCCCTCCCTTTCCCGATACACCTGAAAAACCATCTACGGAGAAAAGAAAGAAGAAACATATTAAGGATACCATAGAGACCTTTAAACAAATGAGGATTAATATTCCATTCCTAGATTCCTTCAAGAAAATTTCATCCTATACAATTTTTTTGAAAGATTTGTGTAATTTCAAGAGGAGAACAACTAGAAGAACATTGAGGTGAGTCAAGCTCACCGAGCAAGTGAGCTCTATTCTACAACACAACACACCAAAGAAGAGAAAAAGTCCTAACACACCCATCATTTCTTGCTACAATAGAGCACACCACATAGACCAATATCATCATGACTTGGGTTCTAGTGAATCTAATGTCGTACGATGTGTATGTTGAATTGAAAATGGGGAAATTAGATCTGCCTAACTACACCTTGCAATTGGTCAACCATTTTGTGAAGATGCATCAAGGGTGAGTTGATGATGTGTTGGTGAAGCTTGATGATGACACCTTGTCATTCTTTCCTGCTGATCTTATTGTACTTGATAAGGAAAAGGACTCATGGAAGGTACTTATTATCTTGGGAAGGCTCTTTCTAGATACAGTTGATGTAGTGATTCATCTGATAACTAACACCATGCATGTGACATTCATGCACATGAAGATCCATTTGAACATCTTCAAGGCTTCTGCTAAAGTCGAGGGAATATGTGCTACTAAAAAGATTGATATCTAATTTATTGCATTGAGGACATTTTAGAATAATGCCTACCTCCATGGATTCAAACTGCCACCCAAAGATGAGGTCTAGAGATTATTTTGGAGTTTCCAGATGATGATGATGATGATGATGATGAACATGACCTCACACTAGTGGCTTCAAGTCAAGATCTCCCTTTCATTTTTGAGAAACATCTGAACAAATCCATTGATGAAACTTAGTGCATCTCAACCATGGTGGTACACACTACTCAATTGGAATCTGAATAGATGCAACTCCACAAATAGAAACACATAGTGGGATCACTTTCAAAATTTAGAAGGTCCTACACAGACGTACTCACATAAACCAAAACACTACACCTACAAGCACACAAGGTCGTGTCGTAGTATAGGAGGTTGGCAAGTATAGGGTCGATCCACAGGGATAAAAGGAGGCACTAGAGCTAGGTTAGTTTTTGCTCTAGGTTCCTACTATAGAGTCTAGGCTTCAAGGTTTTAAAGGTTGATTTGATTGTTAAACTAAGTTGAGAAAGAAAGTAATTAAAGAAAAGCAAACAAGATTAAAACCTAAGTTAACTCTAGGAAATTAATTTTACTAAGCAAGAAAAGACAAGGCAAGGAAAGAAAAGAACAATCAACACTATGGAAAGAAAGGATGGGTGTACACTACACTAAGATATCAAATAAGGAAAAAGTGAAACAAAAAAGAAATTAGGGTTTTAAAGCAATTAAGGGAACCATAGGTTGTTTAGGGAATGCACTTATCAATTAGGTTGGGGGTGACATATGAACATAATGATTTCATTTTGATTATGAAACCAAACAACAAGTTAGAGTCTAATGAATTATCCTAAGCTATTAACTAGCCATGGATAAGCAACGTTGTGTATAGGGGAACTAGTCCCTAACACTCCCTACTACCCTTGCGAGGATCGATTGGGTTAGGGTTTGTGTGTAATTCAATTAGAGTTAAACAAGCCTAAGTTTCTAGATTAGATGATTTTAGGATGATTAGAAGTTGAGGTTAGTAATGGGAGTGGAAGTGAGGTTGTAGGCCTCCCATCACTCACATTCTAGCGTTGAGAAAGCTCCATGCTAAGCACACCAAAGTCATATAAACAAGCTACTTAGATCTATCAACTAGGGTTAGGAGAATTGATTAGAATGTAGGAGGATGGGTAACTAGCTAGGGATCCAAGAATTGGACCTAGGAGCAAATCCCAAAATTCACATACACAAGCAATTTCCCAAAATACCTAGGTGATTTCAAGCACAAACATACAATTAATTCGTGAAGAGTGAGATCGAAATAGAACATAATCATTACCAAACCAAATTACAAGGTTTAAATATCATTTTCTCCAACATGGTATCAAAGTAACATTTTTCACCCCAAACAACCCACCCAAGGGACCTAGCTACTCATAGCAATGGAAAATACAAAAATAAAGGAGAATGAGGTAGAAGAAACCATGGATCTCGGTGTAGATGAAAAAAATCCTCCACTTTAGCTACTACAGGACGTCCTCGTCTGTCCTCCAAGGTGCAATGGCATGGGGTGATGGTGGAATAGGGGCAAAATACTAGGAAACTAGGGTTTTGGTGGTGTAAATGGTGAAATTGAGTGGAATGGAGGTGGAAATGGAGTGGAATGGGTGGAATGAAAAAATTGGGAGCTAAGAGGTGGTAGAAGGTTGCTATCCTCATGCTAGAGCTTCCACCTAGGTATATATAGGTGTGGGGGAAAGCACTAGGTCAAGTAGGGGCAATATGGGTAAAGAAGTGAAAAATAGCAAGCCTTTTGTGAGTAGCACGGTTGTGATGGTCACCACGACCATGGTGGGGAGGGATGAGCACGGTCGTGTTGGAGTGGAACGACCGTGGTGAAAAGTGTAGAAAAATCACATAAACATGGTCAAGTTTGTACATGAAGTAGCACGAGCATAGTGGTCACCATGGTCATGGTGGGACTAGGGTAGCACGGTTTTGGTAGTCACCATGGTTGTGGTGGCTTAGAAAACATTGCTTGTTCTTAGATCTATGACCGTTTTGTCTCAGCTATCACACGACCGTGCAAGGTGGCATGAAAGTTCTAGGTCAGTTCACCATGGACATTCTGAGTGGCACGATCGTGGTGATTCTAGCTTTGCTCCAAGACTACTTTGTTGATTTGCAAGGATGCTAGCATGGCCATCCCATGGTACCGCGATCGTGTTGGCCTCTGGATCAGCACTTGGACTTGTTTCCTTTGATTTTCTTGGACACCTTTGCTTCAATAGATCTTTGGCCACTAGGGGTAGGTTTATGGAGTGTCAGACTTCACTTTAGGCCTCTCTAAGGGTAGAGAAACCCTAGGATCACTCTGTCTCTCTCTCTTCTATCAAGAGTGGTCCAAATGCCAAAAAAACATGCAAATAATGTCCATAAGTGCATTTTATACAAATATGCATATTGAGGGAGATAACATGTAATCTAACAGGTATATATGTTATTGAAATGCAATATGATAGAAGATGAACTCATAAAATAGGGTTGAATCACCACATGAAAATTAAAACATACTTGTCCTCTAGTATGCTCCAACTCAATCTCTCTGCAAAATTTTTACAATCAAGAAATGAAAAATGCAATTCAAAAGATGATTATTGATGAATGGTATCAATAATGACTAAGTAATTGTATTCCACCTCTCTCCTCTCCTTCTTTCACAAACTAATCATGAAAAGAGCACAAATCATATGAACTTCAAATATAGTGCACAGATCACACAAGCTATCCATATTTCTCTCATATAGTTTTGGGTAGACCATTTCATGATAGCGTTAATCAAGGATGACCAGGAGTGTTGTTTTACCTTCATGCATTCATTCTTATGTTTCAAATCACACCAAATGACCCACATTGCTATGGTAAGGGCAAAATGAGCTTGGTTTGATGTTTCCTAGCTCAATGGGTGTGAAAATGGAAGAAAGCATTACCATAAAATTTTGGAGTGCTTTTACACACTCATCTTTTGTGTATTTATATGCTCTTAAGAAGGATCATCTTTTTTTTCTTTTTGGATTTTATTTTATTTTTCTTTGTCCTTGGAGTAGATAAGGCATATGGTGGTGAGAGTGATGTGGGGAGATGTAGATGTGGCCACCACAAACTTTTGGAGGCAGCCACAGATGATATGTGCACTTTGGCATCCTTTCATGAGGTGGAGGAGTAAGAAGATGGTGAATGAAAACTTGAGTCAAAGAGGGGTCATTGGTGTGATTCTCAACATAAGGTCTCCTTCATAAAAATTAATCCAACACTTCATTCAACAATTTCACACCACATGAATGAACAACATGAAATTTATATTTCTACCAAGTGATTTCATAGGCACGAAGCGATCATAGCATGCTCAAGTCACAATTCAACCAAAACATTCACAAACACAAGAGAGGTGATGTGCATGTAAAAGTCAAGAATTGATATCATTTAGCAACGAATAATTATAATTCACTTGCATTGTCAAAGGTCATCATTTTTAATCCAAAGAGTAGAGATTGGGTCAATACACACTTTTAGGCAAGAAATCTCAAATTTGCGCAAAATTGGCCAAAACACTGCCAAGTTCCCTTCAATCACATCTAATCCTATATTATTGAACATAAATTAGGAAACAAGCAAATCCTAGATAAAACATGCAAAATTAAAAAAAATATAACTTATGTGCAATACATGGCAAAAAAGAGAAATAATTTTGAAAATTACGCAAAAATTGAAAGATAGAAACTACATGACATGTAGGTAAGCAAAGTAGGTAAATTATAAACTAAAGAAAATAAAAGCAAACAAACAAAAGTAAATGGTAGGTGAAATGCAAAAACAAGAGTGAAAATGAGATGAGGGCATACCTCCCTACCACCCAAACTTTTGAATCATGATGTACTTAGCATGACACTAAAGTCTAAGAATGATTAGGTAGATGATCACTGTGGTGGCAGTGCTCCTCCCTATGGTGGAGGATGTTGGTAATAGGAATCCCAATAGTCTGACTATGGATATGGGTAGTTGTCCTGAAATGATGACAGTGAACTCAACCAGTCTTCCCCCCAATGGGGATTCCTCAGGGATTGGGCGTACTGGAACTGATACAAGTTGTTGACCTAATAATGCATATGTTGATGGTCTAACCACATAGCATCCTAGGTGTGTTAGAAATCCTCTTGTTCCCTCAAAATACCCTCCTAGGTGCTCAATATGTGGTCTTGTGTGCTCTAGATGCCCACCAGATGTGCATGTATGGTAGACATGCATGTGTGTATGTTGTGGTTGTTGTGGCTACTATGATGTATCCGCCTCACGTCGCATCACCCTACGCATCTCTCGCTCCTCAATTGTCCTCCTCCTCACAACAACTGCCTATGACTCTCCAAGCCCTTTAGGCGATCCCTGGGTTGTTGTTGCCATGTATATCTAGGGTTCTCCTCTTCCCATCTCCTCAAGATGTCTAGAAAGCCTAGAGATGAACCACATCCCTCTAGGAGAGGTGTGGCATGGTAAGGGAGCTGTAGTGAAACCCCTACATAAGGAGGGTTGATCTGGTAGACAATCTTCTGATCAGCCACTAAAATCATAGATCAGTGAGTCAAGTAGTGTAGGTCAATGAGCTTTCCTCCTACTTCCTTTGTGTAGCCAGATACATCATGCCCCAAGGCCAAAGAAATGGAAGTTACAATCCTCACATTATAAAAGGATTCTTTCTTTTGAATGGGATTGTCTTCATGTGATCAATAATAAGTGACCCCAAATTTACATGCTTTCCCTACACCATCCATCTCAACACAAAGTGGTCTTTCTTGGTAAAACTACCTTGATTTTCATATCGGGCAAAGATGGTGTTCACCAAGACCTTTTGAATGTATCTTAAGACGGGATTGTGAATCAGACTTGTCTTTGATTTTTCAACAACAAAACTACTTTTCCCTGTAAGTCTCTTACACATTCTAGTGGAGTTTGCATTGGTTTATCTATCTATGATTCTTTGATTAAGTGATGTTGTTGACTCTAGGGTTGGAGTGAAAATGCCATTCAGAAAAGATGTAGTGATGGGGTAGGTGTTATTCCCCAAAGGGACACTGACGATGTCCAGTGAGATACCAATTATTGGATCCCTAGATAGCTACCCATCCTCCTCAATTTTTCTAACCCTAGTTGAGAGATCGAAGTAGCTACTTTAGATGAATTTGATGTTCTTAGCATGGATCTTTCTCAACACTAGAATGTGAGTGATGTGAGGCCTAAAACATCAGTTCCGCTCCCATTACTTACCTTAACCCCTAATCATCCTAAAATCATCTAATCTAGAAACCTAATCTTGTTTAGACTCAAATTGAATTACACCTAAACCCTAACCCAATTGAGCCTCTCAAGGTTAGTAGGGAGTGTTAGGGACTAGTTCCCCTATACACAACCTAGCATATCCATGGACTACTAGTAGCTCAAGATAATTCATTAGATTCTAACTTGTTGTTTGGTTTTATAATCTAAATGAAATCATTATGTTCATATGTCACCCCCAACCTAATTGATAAGTGCATTCCCTAAACAACCCATGTTTCCCTTAATTGCTTTAAAACAATAATTTCCTTCTTGCTTAGATAGTGTTAGCTTAGTTAGCTCTTTACTTTCTTAGTTATCTTCTTATCATATTCTTGCTTTTCTTTTGCTAGTTTATATCTTTAATTTCTCTTTTTCCTTATTTTCTAGTTTAGTGTAGTGTAGGCCTTTCCTTGCTTGCCTTAGTGTAGATTGTTCTTTTCTTGCCTTGCCTCATCTTTTCTTGCTTAGTAGTATTAATTTCCTAGGGTTAACTTAGGTTTTAATCTTGTTTTCTTTGCTTTAATTACTTTCTTGTTCAACTTAGTTTAACAATCAAATAAACCTTTAAATCCTTGAACCCTCCACAGTAGGAACCTAGCCCAAAAACTGACCTAGTTGTAGTGTCCCCTTTTCTCATTATTGATCGGACCTATACTTACCGCCCTCCTACACTATGGCACGACCCCATGCTCTTGTGGGTGTAATGTTTTGGTTTATGTTAGTACGTCTGTGTAGGTCCTTATAAACTTTGAAAGTGATCCCACCCTGTTTTTCTATTCACGGAGTTGCATCTATTCCAATTCCAATTAAGTAGTGTGTAACACCATTGGAAGAGACACATCAAGCATTATGTTGACGTTGAGCTGCTCGGCCTAGCTAGTTAGTTTTTCTTTGACTTTTCCTACTTCCCTCATCATTGCTATTATTTATTCTTTATTCTTTGCATTCTTTTTGCATATTTGTTTGCTACTTGTTCTGTTTTGTTAGGTTGTGCCTTGTGCATGTGACAAGCCACTCAAGGGAAGACAAGATGGAAGGCCAAAATGCACCCCACAAGCCACTTAAAGATTACTTCCTGCCTATAAACTACAAATCGCCAATTGCTAGTAGGGTTGATCAAAAGCCAGGGGAGAAATTCCCCATCCCTCCAGGTCTTCTTGGGATCTTGCCCATTTTCTATGGCTTAGAGAGTGAGAACCCCTACAAGCACTTGGACTCATTTCTTGAAGTATGCTCCACCTTCAAGATACTGACGACTAGTGTTGAGACAATCTAGTTGACCTTGTTCTCTTTCTCCCTCAAAGATAAAGCCAAAGATTGGTATCAAGGAGGGACATCATGAGTTTGGAAGAGTTGAAGAATACCTTCTTGAGGAAATTCTACTCTATAGAAAGGTTGACACAAGTGTGGTGTGTCATATCAAGTTTTTGGAAGATGGGCAATGAGCAGCTTCACGATGCTTGGAAGAGATTTAGAAATATGTTGAGAGTGCCCGCACCATGAGATCCCTTTGTGGCAGCTAGTTTAATCATTCTACTCTGGTCTGTCTCAAAAGGACCAAGATACAGTAGATTCTTGTTGTGGTGGAATTTTTATGGCTAGGTCACCTGAGGAGAGATGCCCATTGTATGAGAAGTTGGCAGGAGGTTCAAGAAATAGAGTTTCTAGCATGATGAATGATGATGTCCATGCCTTTGGCGTGACATCGCCGACTCATAATGACTCAAGCCTGCAAGTGATGAAGATTCTTGGTGACATGGTGAGCTTCATGAAGAACCAAGTGCTAAATGTTCCTTGTCACCTGGTCAATTCTATTGAGTTCTATGGTGAAGAAAAGACGACACCTCACTCCTATATCTACCAAGAACCAAAAAGTCTAAGATATAGCTCAAGGTTTAAGGAATAGGTTCTATCTAGGTTGAAGATCTTTAATAACATAAAAATGAATGTGACAAGGCTTGAAGAGAGGATAGAGCAGCTATCTTCCATAATTGCTCTCCAAGAAGGAAAAATTGTCTTCAAGACCCATATTGAGTTTCAATGAAGCAAGTGGACCAATTCCTTCTTCACATGTTTCCTATAGTCCACCTCCCATGCATGTGCAACCATTACCACTTTCAATGCTATCCACATCCTTACACTCCTCCTCCCCATCCATCACCGGAAATTTCTCAACAATTCACTTTCCAATTTCAATTCTCCCCTCCACCTCAATTTGAACACCAAATACCACATCCACCTCCTCCACAGCCACAACATGCTCCCCCTCCCCACAACAAGTAAACTAGTGCTGTGAAAGTTCTAAGGAGTGGGAAAACACTTGATCATCTCGTAAGTCAAAGAAAGGTTGACAAAGAAAATCAAAGGCAATCAAGTGGTGATATAGTGATTGAGATCACTGAAAATGATCTCATGACATCCCCATGTTGACCATGAGATCCCGAGTGTTCCACCACATGGCATGACACTAGAAGAGCATATTGAGTCCAGTGGGCCAAGGGCTAGTGAGCCACCATTCCCTGAAGCACTGGATGAGCCCCCAACTATGAGAAGGAGGTAAAAGCATAATGTTGATATTCTTGATGTTTTCCAGTAAGTGAAGGTAAACAATTCTCTCTTGGATGCAATCAAGAAGATTCCATCATATGCCAAGTTCCTCAAGGATCTATGCACTTTGAAAAGAAGATCCACAGGGAGAATACCAAATAAGTGAAGTTGATTGAACAAGTGAGCTCTATAATCCAACACTCACTTCCCATTAAGAGGAAATACCCAAGAGCCCCACTCATGCCTAGTTACATAGGGGGATACCACATAGATAGATCCTTACTTGATTTGGGGTCTAGTGTGAATTTAATGCCATACAATGTCTATGTGGAGTTGGGATTGGGCAAGTTGAAGCTGGCACATTGCACTCTCCAATTGGTAGACCATTCCATAAAAGTGCCTACAGAGGAGTGGATGATGTTTTGGTGATGATAGACAAAGAAAAGGGTGCAGTGTTCTCGGCAGATTTCAGTGTTCCTCATATGGAGCCAGAAGATAGGAAGATTCCTATTATCTTGGAAATATCGTTCTTATCTATGGATGATGCATAGATACATGTGTGTCATGGCACAATGATAGTTTAATTCATGGACATGAAGATCAAGATCGACATGTACAAGACCCCAACCCGGCAAGCCCAAGATAAGGATATTGGACATGTATACTTTAATAGTATGAATGATCATTTGAGAGAAAAAGCTCTGAATGGAAAGATTGATGATGATTTTTGTGATCAACGGGATGAGGAACATAAATTGAGTGCAAATGAGAGATATATGTATTGGAAAAATGGGCACATGAGGATTCCAATTGGATGAATGACTGAAGAATATCCAAGAAGCCCAGTTGAAGGCATGAAACTCAGTGCTTTGAGGGAGGCAACCCACCTAGGTTTGGGAATTTTTCACCCAACCTTCCATTTTTGTTACTTTTGCTTTGTTTCTACACTTTCCAAAAACACACACACACTTGTTTTTAATAGTTTTTGTTTAGCTTTAAGATGTGTAGGTGAAAATAGGGTGAAATGAAGAAAATTAGATAAAATTTTGACAAGTAATCCATGAAAAACCATTTTGTATCAAAGATTTGATTTTTTGATGGGATTCAAGCTGAAATGAACTGCCACAACACTCACCATGGACGTGGCACCATGGAACGGCCGTGGTGGTCCGTTCACAATCAACAAGAAAATTGAGAAAAATCAAAGAATTTGAGAACTGAAGAACAGACCCAGCACAACCGTGTAAGGCAACACGACCGTGCAAGGCAGCACAACCATGTAGCTACCCACTCAGAATAACCATGTGACATGCGATTACTGTGTAGAAAGTGAGCCATCACGGTTGTGTCGTGCATCAGGGCCATGCTGTAGCCAGACTCCAGCACTTAATTCAGTATTTTGCAAAAATCCCAAATCATTTCTATTCTCAACACTTGAACATCACGATTGTTCCCCACGAACAACGGTCGTACAACACCTCCCAGCCATCCTACTACCCTTGAATCACCACCAAATCACCCTGAATCCATCTCCAATCAATTCCCCATCATTTCCACTACCTTAACCTCTGGATTCTACCCATTTGCATCCACAAAACCCCCATTTCTCTCCAATCCGCCCCAATAGACCCGTTCTTCGGAGAAAACCTAAAATCCCATTTCTCCACCAATTTCGATCCAAAATGAAGAAAATGGCTAAGAAGGTTGTGTACAATACCAAGGAGGTCATTTCCTACGGTTGCTGGCCAAGGAATGCATCTTCTTCGGCTGTGTCAGCTCTCCTAGCACTTCCACTACCATCATCAACCTCCAGTTCACATGGAGAATCACCCAATGTGCCTGTGACGGAGGATCCCATGATAGAGGAGTCCTCTAGACAACACAACAGAGGTAGATCAGCTACCCGGTCATTAGTTTTGGAATCCCACCCATCAGTTTCGGCAGCTTGGCCATCATTCTCAGCTACACGACCTTCGAAGTCCACGGCACCACAGCCACATCCACAACTGAGAGCACGACAACGACAACTAGTAGATGATGCAGATGAGACAATGGCGGATGTACAATAAGAGGATACACATGATGCACATCATGAGGCAACTCTTGAGAGTCAGAGCACGAAAGGGAAGAAGCCAAAGAACAAAGAGTGTTGACACGTCGAGTGATTGCCACTCGCTACGCATGCCAGGAGACAATGAAAACTTTGGGTATCTTCAATTTTTTTAGATATCTTTCTAGCCTGTTGGGATAGTTGAGGTGTTGACCACAATTCAGGAGACCTATGTGGAGCTTACACAACAGTTCTTTACAACCCTAAATCTGACCTCTTCCTCTATTTCCACCTACATATATGGGATATTTTAAGAAGTTAACATCTTTTTTCATAGTAGGATTCGGGGAAAGAATAGGAAAAACAATTTCACTATATTTTTGACCAGGAACAAGACCTATTACAAGAACATTTTTTTTATTGGGACGATAACTCTGAAAAGACAGATTTCTGATCTTTGTTCATCGACCGCAAGAGGGTTTGATTGGGATTGTTTGAGCAACTCGCATAATTGTTGACCTCTTGCCAATTCATTTTGAGTAGATTTATCAAGATCAGAAGAAAATTGCACAAAAGCTTTCCCTATCTCCCATCTAGGTTTTTTTAGTAATTAACTAGAGCAATTATCAGATTGAAGTCGATTTGGGGCAAAGTGTTCGGATCTATTATGACATAGCGATTAGGTGCTCAACAGACCTTATTTTCATCTTTTAAACCCTTTCATGGCATCACAAAAAAACAATTTTCTTGGACAACTTACTAGAGTCTATTCATAAATATATGTATAAGTTACTTTTTTATTAGGGCAAAAGGCTCGATTCATTACTTATAATCCATCCGGCATCTACAATTTGAGTCAAAAATACAGCAAGAGAAAACAAAGATCAAGTTAACATCACTAAAACTCATATCGGAACGATAATAGAACGCTTCCATATTGATTCTTCTTCCTTGATGTTGTCTTAAGCAGCTTTCCATGAAGAATTCCTTTGACTTGAGCGTGTAGTAGTGATAGAGGCCTTGGATCTGTACGGTGCTCCTATGCATCATCATCTCAAAGGAAGCCATATAACCAAGTAACAAAACAAGCCACAGCAAGACACAAGCAAAACTAAACGCTGACAAGCAGTGGGTAGACAAACGCTGACAAGCAGTGAGCAAACAAAGGCAAACTAGTAGCGACTAGAAACAAACGCCGATGAACGGTGACTAAAATGGCAGACTGAAGCTGCCACAGACCACCCAACACTTGACACGGGAGAAGATGAACACAGACCAGCAACTGAAAGGAAAACAGAGCATACCATAAAGGGAAACGGGAACCTCAGCCCCTCATAACCACACCGTCTCCCACCTAACACGACAAGTGCCTGCAAAGGCAGTGGCACCACCACTGGGCGAGATGGATAAATCCCCCACCAGGCGAGAAACTACCCTAGAGCTCGCCCACGGCGGCCACAACGCCACCCAGAGGACCCGCCGCACAAGAACGGCGAGAGGCAGGACTAGTCGGAGGTGTTCGACGACAGCTTGGTGGAGGCGAGGCGAGGCAGGAAGAGGCTCTGGGGGAGTAGGGGAAGAGACCACTGGTCGCGGCTGTCGCCCCCGCACCCCCAAGCCTAGGGCACCACCGCTAACCCTAGATCGTAAGGGCGATCGCCAGAGCGCTAGGAAGCGGACGTGAGAGAGAGTGCAGATTTGATATTTATGTATAAGTTACTAGTTATATATATAAAGTTCCTTACAATATAATACCTTATTAGCCCATTAAAAATGACAATATCCATTTTCATTAGTAATTAGTAAGATACAGGAATGCATTCATTTCCTTTGCATTAATCCAGATCCATAATACTATCAGAGCTATTAGAATTACATAAGTAAATAATAATATTAAAAAGAATAATAATAAATAATAATTAATATTCAATTAACATATTCCATTTTTAAATAAAATGAAAATAAACGAAATTGGAAAAAAATTTCTAGCCAGGCAGATAAATGACCCTGCATCCTCTTGATCTCCCCCACATTTGTATTTCTATTTATTTGTATGAGTATTTCATATTTACAATGAAATTTATAAAAATTGACATGTTGTTTACTATTCTATTCTATTCTGCACAAACAACAACTATCTACCTAATTCACCAATTCTTGGGAAAATATTGAATTTCTTTTTTATTTGAAAGATCTTTCAAACGATATCTCTTAAGTAGATGGTGATTGATAGAGCAACTTTTGACCCGTTAATTTTAGATCTTTCTATTACTAATATTAAATACGAGAATCCTATTTATTTTGATTTTATGTGGATCATTTATGATTTAGTTAATTATATCACTGTGTTATATATATTGTGTGGGTTTGTTCCAAAAAACCTTTTTTTTCATCGGACATGGGTATTTTTTATTTTCCGATGGATTTACATGGTCTCCTTAATGGAAATTGTTTGATATAGTGAGTAATAGGCTCTAGTTGTTCGCCATTCAAGAATCCTCATCTAGGCAGTTCATATCATCCATACATAGTGTTTTGAATAGAAATCTGGAATGTCAATCTTTGATAATTTTGTCATCATCCAACTGTTCTCGAATTGACCCATTTAATGGCTCGAAATAAAACAATGTGACAAAAGAATCAATTAAATTCTAGATATTATGATCTTGAATCCCTAATTAGTAATAAAAGAGAAATCCAACCCTAATGAAGGGTGATGATATGCTTGTACAATTATAATCGGTTAAATTGAGATGAACCTAACCCTAACAATGAGAGGGATGCACTTTCTTATATCACAGATAGATGATGTAAATAATATTAACCCTAAGCATGGGTAAGATTGAATAATGATATTATAAGAAGCCTTTCATCCTAAACCATACACTATCCCTAAATCCTGAAATGATGAATATCATAAGGTATGAGCTAAGACGTCCTATATTGATAGACTTAGATGAGTCTTGTAAGCTTTGTGGAATACATGTATAACAAGTAGACTAATGTCTTAAAAAATAAGTTGTTTCCTAGAAATGAGGTGACGAGATGTTTTATGAACTATGTGAGTTGTGTAAAATGGTTATGCAGTAAGTAAAGAAGAATATCTGGATCAGAGAACCTAGAGATACTAGTCACTTGTTACAGAGGTGTTAATACTATGAAAATAGTTGTCAACAAATGCTTTTTAAGTAAGAAAAAGTGAAAATTCCATCTTTCCTTTTTTCATTTTTTAGTCCGGTTACGAGGTCTGAATTCAATATTGAATATAGTAGGTATGAATCATAGTTCAAATATTTCTTTTCTTGATCTATTTTATATATCTCTTCTGTGCTCCAGATACTAACATAAATATTTGAAAATTTGTCTCGTTTGTTCGAGTTTATGATCTGAACAACCTAAACATGTGCTCGAGAGATAGCTGGCCATACACTGATAAGGGATGTATGGATTCTTGAGAAGAGAGGAGCCATGGTGGTCCCCTCTGGACTGCTCGGATCCCATGAGTGAATAGAAAGTTGGATCTACATTGGATCTCACCTTAATCGCCCCATCTATCCTCCTGAGGAGAAGTTAGGCTTCAAACTCCGAACAAAACAAGAAAATTCATATTGGTAGGAAGATCTCTATGTTTTATTTTTCTGAAGTGAAGGTGGGAGAAAAGAGAAAACTAGGAAAATTAGAGTTTGAAACTTATGTAATTAACTTCTTCTGGCTAACCCAAGAAAAAATGGAATCAATTTCTAAAAAATCAAATTCAATTAGATAAGGTAGATGAAGATGAGATGCCAAAAGAATTGATTGATGAGCCGTATGAGATAGGAAACCCTCATGTAAAAAAATTCTATTCAAGTTCCATGATAAAGGATTTAATTACTTCTACAAATACAAAGGACTCCATCACACGGGATTCCATAAAAAATATGTACTCTCCACTTAGCTTCTCAAGACTCTATGAGACCTCTTAAGGTTACCTCAAACCCAACAAAAGCTGATCCATACCCTACAAAAGGGTCCCTCTCCCAGGATGGGAGGAAACTATCTCTTGATAGCAGCAAAGGTAACAAACGTCCTTATGTCTAGGGTTTGCATCTACATGAGCATGCTTAGCCTTAGCAAGCTACTGAGGCACATAGCTAACAAACAAACCACTACTAAACCATGCTAGGTCTCAATGGTAAGTCATACTTGTCCTCATTCCTCAACATTGGACCATCATCATACATGCCCATGTCACCAACCTATATGTAGGAGGTTCATCAAACATATACCTTAGTCTCAGGGATCTCATTTTCCTCTAAACATGAGGAGTGTCATGCTCGAATCTATAGAAACTCAAATCTTATCATGAGCATTAGGTGCACCACGTACTACTACTTCCCCTCTTATAGGTCTAGGAACCCTAGGTTCACTTTTATGCATCAGCCGTCTAACCACATGCTCAACCTTCTAATAATGAACCAAGCATGTATGAGGTGCATCATGCACATCCTATAATCCTTCCACTTGAAAAACACCTCAGAGTCGAGTCCTCCTTAAGGACAACCAACTAGGTATAAGGCCTCATGACTTGTTACTATGCCTCCTCAGGGTCTAAGGAGCTCTTCTTCCTATCCCTAGAAGGCAAGCACATATATCATCTGCACATAGGTACTAGAAGCCTCATCCTTATTCTAGGGTTTGGTTCCTCTAAAGGCAGCTAAGAAACCACAAGGATCATGCATGAGGCAACCACAACCATCCACTTAGGTCATAACATACTCAACTTCTCAGGGTTCCTCCTATCCTGGAGTCTAATCTTCCAACCTTCTTGCTCGGGTCTTACTCTCTTTCTCTCTAGAGCTAACCCTACAACAACCCCACTACTAGAGGTTCTCTCTTTAAGGTGGATCAAGCTCACATGCATACACCTATAGGGTGAAACATATGATTAAACCTTTGCTAGCTCAAGATTATCCATAGCTCTTTTATGCCTAGCTCATAAGTTATCCAACATGCCCTTCTGGCCTAGGTTTTTTTCCTACTGCCAGCACTACTAATGTACTATGGGTGCATACTATGCCATGCTCATATAAGCCCATAGGGTTTCTATATGTTCTTCACTAACCTCATCAATGAAGGAGTTATCCTTCACCCTAACATACACGACCCTTCCCAGGGTTCAGTCGCCAAAGGTACTAGGTCAGCCAACCTCACATGGCTCATACTATCATAGATATCCAAAACCAAAAGCATGTCGACCCACTTACATGGTCAACCATGACATCTAACTCATCATGCCATCTCTCTCGCTAACCACCACTTAGGGTTAGGGTTGGCATCCTCCTCAGACGATGTGTCAGGTCTCTACCTCTTCCTAGAGGACTCTACCTCCAAGACTAACTCCCACTCATCCTCCTGACAAGGAGATCTAACCTTAGGTCTCTCCTGAGTGTTGGACAACACATGTCATACAACCTAAGCATGTAACTAATCTTTAGTTTACGCTTAAACTATTAAGCCTATGTCCATGACATCTTGTTTACATGCTTTTCATTATTTGGTGGAGGATTCCTTACTCCTTATTAATCTTATCCCAAACACCAAAGGAATGTGGAGAGAGAGAAATCTGAAATCTTAGAATCTTAATTGAATTAGGGTTGATAAGGTATGAAAATAGATGAGAGAGTCCTAAAGGTATCTTATTTTGAGTTAGAACCTCATACATTGGCCAAGCAGTCACACTGCATCCAGGACTCCTCGTGACCGACTAGCAGGGTGGAGGAAAATATTGTCAGCCCCCGGACCGTGATCCTTTTCTAGACACCCCCATCATTGGAAAATCCTCTAATAACTCCATTGGGTTCTAAAGCTTTTGTAAAATTTAATAGCTACTAGAGATTAAATGAGGAACTAATGCTCTGATACCAAATGTAATGACCCCGCCTCCCGGTAACCCCCAATTAAGGGAGACCAAGAGGTCAAAGCCGTTATCCCAATAAACAGGATCAAAGGTTCGACAAATAATCAATAACAATTATAAAATTCTACCAAACTATACTAAAAGTTAGAATAAAGTAAAACTTTTCATACCTTTTAAAAACTTTGTATATCTAACTTCTATCCTCAGCTTCAATCTATTCGAACTAATCCTCCTTGCACTTTAATTCTTATTTTCATAATATGCCACTTTATTATTTGTCCTTTTTAATGTTGTACCTAAAACTCCGACAAATAAAATGTTGGTCAGCATAAATGAATATGTCCATATGTGGGGACAACCAAAATTTCACATATATGGCTAACACTCTAAATATCACAATCAAGTTAATTCACAAGCCAATTTATGCTTTCAATGTGACCTTCTCCACCGCTTTTGCCATAACCCTAGAATACACTCCTTAGGGTTTCTCTTTTTCCATTGACTTAAGGCCACCTTCTCCATCCTGAGCTTGGTGCCTGGGGTCACCTCTCATGGTGCCCATTAGTCATGCAATATCATAAGGCCACCTTCTCTCTCCTGAGCTTGGTGCCTGGGGTCACCTCTCGTGGTGCTCATGGTCTTCAATCTTGGGCTTGACCTCATTACATCTTACATCAGGGTAGCATGTAGGTGTGAGAATACACACTTATATCTTAATTGTGATAATCATATGGAATGTATGATTTGCATATATGAACATCCAAACGGATAGGTTGCATTAAAATCGATTAAACCCCCAATAAATATATGTGAAACTAAGTGTTTAACCATTAATAACCACATACCCGATTCCTAGAAACTTGATGTCCAAGCAATAATATTCAAGAATAATCAAACAAGCAATCAACAATATCCTGAAATTAATGCGTAACATCCAAGTGTCATTGTTTTATCCAAATCATTCTCAAGATAGACTTGGATTCCACCTTAGGATTTCTAGGCCAACTTTAGGGTATTATTAGGGTTTTAGCCTCTGTAAAGTTGTTATCACGTTTAATGCTCTTTTGGTCCACAAACCCTAATTTTAACATCATAGGCATACTTGAAGGTTAATGAAGTCTAATATATCTCTTTTACACTAAAACTAGCATCTTTGTCCTTTTAAATCATGTCAAGATCATTAAGCCCAATCATCATCTTCAGTTTCTCTCAAATTGACAACTCATATTTCATTATAGTCCAATTCACATATGAACCCTATTTATCACTAATTCCACATTTATCCACTAGGAAAACCCTAATTACCAAATTAAGGGTATTTATCCACAATTATATACAGTTATACCCAAAATATCTTAGAATCATCATATTTTAGTTTTATTCATGGATTTGAACAAATAAAGCCATTAAGAGTCATAATTACCAAGATTAGGGTTTCAAGGCCCATTAAAGCATATTCGTGTACATGGAACCTTAAATTAATCAAACTACGCATAAAGATCATCCTTTTAGATCTAATGTGACCTTTGATAATCAACATGTTAATAGCAACTTTAAACATCTATATAACCCTTACCAATTCATTAATCATCATAGATTAGGGTTTCTTAAGCATTAATGCATTAAAGTTGATAACTTCATCTACTTTTCGAATTACAAGAGGAATTAAAGTCTAAAACTATTTTTAATGGATTCCTTGCATTTTTCTGAACAAATTACATATATTATATGTACGAATCCGATCTACCAATAATTAGATATGAATTTTGTAAGAATCCACTTACTTGGACCAATGGAATGCTGACACGTCAACAATCCCATGCAGCGCAGCTCAGTCGATTGAAAACATAACCGATTGATGTGTTTTCCCCCATGTAATTCGCCAGCTCCTCATATCCCAGAGGGGTATATTCGTCCAATGACACCTAGGTTGTCTTCAACCTCATGACTCTGATGCTGCCACCGAGCGCAATTCTTTGCGGGACCACCCCCCTCCTCCCCAAGGTTCGAGGGCCACCGATGATCGCCGCCCTACCTCCTCCACCCTCCTCCGCACATGGGGCTCCTCTAATTTGCGGTCAACGTGGCTGGTTTGGGTTGGGCAGGTCTGTAACTTGCAGCCAACCTTGCAGCCATGTTGTTGCTACTATGCATAGGATAGGGTGAAGGGATGGTCACCGAGCATCCCCTTGGTGTTGTGGGAGCAGCACGCCTCAATCGTAACTCTTCCACAGCCCCTCGTTACTCCAGGGTTTGAACTACTCCCTATGCTAGGGTTTGAACGAAAACAAGAAAGAATGAGAGAGAGGGATGGATGGAATTCTTTTGAGCTCGGGGCTAAGGGTTCAACCCTTATATAGGGGAGGGTAGCCACACCCTAACATGTTTGCCCACGAAGAAAACAAAGCCTTTCCACATTAGGAAACCTATTTTTCTTAATTAGGTATAATATCTCTCTTTTTAAAAATTCCTTAATTATCCATAGTCCTTAGTTATTAGGAAATTCGAAAATAATCTCTCTTATCTTCTTTGTGTTTGGCTTTTAATCCATTGGCCACACAATTTTACTTCCTTTTAGTAAAAAGTATCTCTTTTTTATGATACCAACAAGTCATTAACTATGTAGCACATTATCCTCATATTTTTGTATTATTTATATTTTCTCTTTCTTCTCATGCATTGGGACTCCTTGGCCCCCAAGAAATCATAAGATTTTGAAATCCTTTTTGAAGGATGCTCATTATCCTTCTAGATGCATCTACATTCTTCATTTCTTAATATCTTACTTATTTCTTTATTATAATATTTCTTTTCAAGGATTTCTCTTTATCTTTTATTTCTTTTTCCTCTTTTCCTATTTCTTTCATTAGAAATCACATATAAACGAAATTTACTCAATTGTGGCCCTTAATGCCACTTTCTAGAGATTTCTATATATTTCTCATAAATACTTTGTTGAATATTCATTATCTTCTATCTTTTTTTAATATTTGGACTTTTCTTCTTTTCTTCTCTTTTATATCCATTATTGGATTAATCTAATAATAGGAATCACAAGATTCCTACCAAAAGGGAGATTTGGAAAGAAATCCATCCTTTTCAATTAAGTCCATATTCATAAAATCATTACATTTTAATTATGAAAACATATCAAAATTAAGTTTGTAAAAGTGATACTCTGGATCTTTCGTGGTTGGATCGGGTGGTTGCATCTAGGAACACCCTATAGTCATGGCTACTTGTAGTCGCCACCCGCTGGAGAAGGTATATGGCCATGAGCGACTGTTGGCCACTGGTCGTGCGCCACTAATGTGGGTGGACATGTTGGTCGCACTGCAACTGGTATGTCCAGCCATTGGCTGATTGCCACCTTAGCGAAAAGAGTGGGGAGGGGGAGAGAAGGTGATGGCAGGGTGTATTGGTGGTGGTGGGGTGTTGCTGTGGTTGTGGTAGGAGGTGGCGCCTGAGTGTGGAAGAGGAAAGGTCAGGCGGGGAGAGGAGAGGGGTGGGAAGGGTTAGTGTTATGCTCTTGATATCGTATAGAATAAGTTTGCTTTTATTAAATAAAGAATAAAGTACATGACATCCTATGTATAGGAGTCAAACCACTTAAGTGAATTATAATAACCCCACTTAAGTGAGTACAAGATAAGAAAAATAATAGATACAACCATATCAAATATACCAACAAAATGAATCTCTTCTGTTTCCACAACAATTATGACCATGAAGATGTGATGGCTTCACGGTGACTAAGGAGAAATATTAGAGATGCCTCAACGTGGGCTGTTCACTTTGTGACTTCAACACTTCTTTCCGAACCGCTACAAAAATCAAACTAATAAGATCTGCAACTAGGTTTGAACCCAAGATCTCTCATTAAGGGATTGAACAATTTTACCATCGAGCTACAACTACTTTCTTATTTAGCAACGTGAGAATACATACATGCATACATACATATATATATATATATATATATATATATATATATATATAATGATAAGTTACAGTTCTACTGTCACGCCTAGCTGGAACGTACTATCTTATAGTGCGCTCCAGCTGCAATGCATTTTTGAAATTTTTGAAATTTTTTTCCCGCATAAATTTAGAACATTTGCAAGAATATGCCTCAAAGATTTCCGAAGGATGCCATTTTTACGACTGAGATTTTGTACAACATGTGCTGACAGAAACCCCTCAGCACTGGATCTTTTTTCCATTGATAGAACGATCACTACCTGGCTCTCCCCCAGTTTGATTTAGTCCTTCCTTATTATATGCAATACATTGGTTCGTAACTTATTTGCAAGTCGATCTTAGGCATACAATGTAATCGTTGTACTTAAAATCTTTCAAAAACGTTCCCAGGTATATAGAATGATGATCCTAGTTGGAAATAAAGAGCCATAACACCCAGCAGTGAGGATGTCTTTTATTAAATAATGTTGTGGTTACAATTGTAGGATTGTTATTTGTAAATGCAAGGTACTACATAGAGAATCTCAAAGATTTTAGTTAATATACATACACTTAAATCTATAGAGGAAGAAAAGGTAATGATTTGTTCCCTTTTATTGGTGCTTATTAGAGCAACACATGGTATTTTGATTCCTCATTTATATATGTATATAGAGCTTACTCGAAGAACAAGTAGAAGAAGAGAAGAGGAGAAGATAAGAGTTTTTTAAAACACTCTATGAATAGGAATCATGTGTGGTGATACTCTAGATCTTTCATGGTTGGATCGGGTTGGCTGCATCTAGGAACACCCGATAGTCATGGCTGCTTGTGGTCGTCGCCCGCTGGCGAAGGTAGGCGGTCGTGAGTGGCTTTCGGCCACTGGTTGTGGGCTGCTAATGTGGTTGGGCGTGCTAGTCGTACTGTAACTGGACTGTCCAGCCATTGGCCAATTCCCGCCGCAAGGAAAAGAGTGGGGAGGGGGAGAGAAGGTGATGGCAGGATGTAGTGGTGGTGGGGGGGGGGGGGGGGGGGGGTTGGTGTGGTTGTCGTAGGCTGGGAGAGGAAAGGTCGGGTGGGGAGAGGAGAGGGGAGGGAAGGATTAGTGTTATGCTTTTGATATCGTATAGAATAAGTTGCTTTCATTAAATAAAGAATAAAATACATAACATCCTATATATAGGAGTCAAACCACTTAAGTGGATTATAATGACCCCACTTAAGTGAGTACAAGATAAGAAAAACAATATATACAACCATATCAAATACACCAACAAGTTGAATCTCTTCCGTTTCCAATATTATGACCATGAAGATGTCATGGCTTCACGATGACTAGGGAGAAATATTAGAGATGCCTCGACGTGGGTTGTTCACTTTGTGACTTCAACACATTGTTCTGCTCCTTTTCTTCCCCGACTCCTTTATTTACTCTCATTTTATGTTCCCTTTCTCTTTTTATTTTTTTAGTTGTCCTCTTATTTTTTTTGACCTTCTACCAAAATAAAACCAATAATATCTGCAACTAGGTTTGAACCCAAGACCTCTCGTTAAAGGATTGAAATATTTTACCACTAAACTACAACTACTTTCTCGTCTAGCAACGTGAGAATATATATATATATATATATATATATATATATATATATATATATATATATATATATATATATATATAATAATAATAATCATGATAATGATAAGTTGCAGTTCTGCTATCGTGCCTAGCTGGAACACACTATCTTGTAATGTGCTCCAGCTGCAATGCATTTTTTCAATTTTTGAAAATGCCTCTGCGTAAATTTAGACCATCCGCAAGAATATGCCTCAAAGATTTTCGAAGGATGCCACTTTTATGACTAAGATTGTGTTCAACATGTGCTGACAGAAACCCCACATCACTGGATCTTTTTTCCATTGATAGAACGGTCACTACCAGGCTCTCTAACAGTTTTATTTAGTCCTTCCTTGTTATACGTAATACACTAGTTCGTAACTATTTGCAAGTCGATCATAGGAATACAAAGTAATCGGTGTGCTTAAAATCTTTCAAACAAGTTCCCATGTATACATGTTGATGATCCTAGTTGGAAATAAAGAGCCATAACACCCAACAGTGAGGATGTCTTTTATTAAATGATGTTGTGGTTACAATTGTAGGATTGTTATTTGTAAACGTAAGGCACTACATAGAGAATCCCAAAGATTTTAGTTAAGATGCATACACTTAAATCTATAATGAGACTCTACTATCTTCTTGTCACCTCTAGTTATTTATGTTGTTGAAACCAATGAATGCCAAATTGATTGTTTATATAACATCATTAGCTTAGGTTGAAATTATGATTTATTTTGTTTTTTTGCAAATGGTTGTTGTTGTACGACTCTTTTCAATCCTGAATTTTATCATACCATAAAAGCGACTATGATCTCCTCTCATTACGGCCATCTTGGAATGGACTCAACTCACATTATTACTACGTAAAACCAAATTCATTAAGCTACAATGTAGTTGATGCTATGTTTTAGGGAAACTATAGTTTAGTTTGATTCATATATATTTACATTATAGTAGATTTTAATACCCATTTGTTTTGTAGTTATTAGTTGCTTAGATTTTCAGTGCATTTTATATTGGCAAAAAAAAACCGAAATGGCACATTTGGCAATTTGTATTACCTAAATGGCACGTTCTTGAACTTATTGCCCAAAATGGCACATTTCGGGAGCAATGTGTCCCCTGCTGGGACGCATTGAGCAATGTGTCCCCGCGGGGGACGCATTGGTCTCATAGGAGGGCAATGCGTCCCGAACCAAGATGCATTGCCCTCTTGTGGGACCATTGCGTCCGCCGCGGAGACGCATTGCACCAATGCATCCCCATGCAGGACACATTGCATTTTTAATCATATTTTTGCAGTCACTGATATTGTTTCATGGTTATAGATATGTATATAAACAATATTTATTATATTTGTACATTTACAATTCGTTCACTTGTATTTGGATGTCTATAATATACCCAATTATTATCAATTTGTCAATTTCAATAGCTCGTAACATGCATATGGAATATATAAGTGTATTGCAACCAACATCAGTTGGTTCGTAATTGATTATATAATAAGAACTTAATCCAAAAAAATTATATAGCAATTAAAAACAAGGTTAAAACATGAACCAACATGACGAGAAAATAATACACAACAGAATAATATGATAGATCCAAAATGAACCAATGTCATATCATAATGTGATAGATCCACATATAATAGATGTCCTTACAAAGGCATACATACACAACAGAACAATATGATAGATCCAAAATGAACCAATGTGATATCATAATATGATAGATCCACATACAATAGATGTCTGTACAAAGGCATACATACAAAACTGTACAACATATAAAAAACTAAGTACGGTGTCCTCGCCCACGACGTCCTCGCCCACCTCGCTCTACATCTGGATCCTCTTTACCGATGTCATCTGGAGATGGCTGAACTGGGGACAACTGCGTAGGAGGCTACTGGTGAGCATCAGGAAAGAAATGAAAAAGTGTAGGTGGGGTGAGGGGTCTCTGAAAACCAGGATAGGATGCATCAGGTGGGGTGCATCCTGAGAAATCAAACGGAGTAGATGAATATGAGACATAAGGTGGTGGTCGGCTCTCAGGAATAATTGGTGGTGCGAATGGAGTGTATGGAACAGAAGAAGAACTTGCTCCATAGTATGATGGTGGTTGAGGTGAGGTGATGAATGAGGAATATGAAGCAGCTCTTGAAAAATATGGCCTTGTCGGTCCCCATGACATGAACTGAGAAGTGGGAGTAGGAGTGGGATCAGCAGTAGGAGTAGGAGTAGGAGTAGGAGTGGGCTCAGGGGTTGTGGTATGAGTGGGTATGGGATCCCATGGCCAAGCATAGTCGGGAAGACTATCAAATTAACTCCCCTGGATGTTATATATACAGTCTCTGATCTGTGCAGGGGCGTGCACTAATGTCGCTCGGATCGCCACATGTATTTGTACCTGTAAAACAAAGTATGTACACATAATAAAGACCAATTACATATATTACAAATAATAAAGATAATTAATAACAGTTTGTAAAAGAAATAATAATGATACTCACAAATTCCTGGTGGCGATAACTTTGCGGGTAGAATGTGCTTGGAGGCATAGCTGGAGGGGGCACGATGTATTGTGGATGATACCATGCATAGTGAAACTGAGGACTGAAGACTGTATCAGCTGGTAGAGCGGGAACTAAGCTCTCACGTCTGTTGTTCTACATCTGCACCTCCTGTCTATAATGAAGCATCCAATCGTCAGCCGCATGACCCCTCCCATCTATCCAGGTAAGCTGCGGAAGCTCAAGAGTAGGTTGTACTTGAACAAAGCCGAACTGTCTAAGTACTCTGTCGGGAAAGTTCCACTCCACTATTATGTAGCACAACAGAGGCACTCATGCCAACCAAATATCACTACCATCTCTGCAAATGGCAGACAATCTCTCGAGAACATCAGCAGGGTAAGGAGTCAACTCTATTTGTTATTCATATAGACAACGTGTATCATATAAATCAGAGTAAATTGCAAATAAATAAAACATATACCATACAACATGTTAGTAGAGGTAAGTAAGTTATACTTGTGAGGGAAAAATCTAGTCAAATGCTAAATCGTAAAACTGGATTGTTCCCCTGATAGTTTGACTCCTTTGGACAAAGGTAGGCCACCTATTAAATTGAGAAACTAAATTTAGATAAACACTACATAATGTTTGGAAAAATATAAAAATTAATTGTGTAGATCTTTAACCTGTAACCCAAGGGAACATCTTCTGGCCAATCATCCCAGTGCATTGCAATTGTACCTGGGCATCCAATTCCCAACCTCTCCCAACACCATAGCTGTAATAGGCAGACACAACCTGACAGATGGGCAGTTATCCTGGATCGGGTAGTTGCCTTATACAACTCCCTATATAAGAAAGCTAGAGTTGCAGCACCCCAAGATAGAGTGCCACAACATGCAAAATCAGACACAAGAGGGAGGTACCTAACATGCACTCTATCCCCGGTACTATCTGGGATAAGGTAACTACCTAAGAAGTATAAGAGATATGCCTTAGTGTACCTTGTCCTCAGTTCTAATTGTTTCTCTTCATCACCCACGGTTAGATCCATATCCTTGAAGGTCTCACCACTACAGGAAAAGTAACTATTTGTGAAGGATGATTCCTTCACAAATGTACATTAATTCCTTCAATAAAAAATTCAGTTGAGGGGCATTCCTTCACAAAAAGTCCTACTCTAAAAGCCTCTTCACAAATACTTTAATGAGGGACTTTAGCCTTCACAAGTACTATTTTGAAGGACTATTTGACCTTTACAAAAAAACTTTCCAGGCCACCCAAATACATTTTTGAAGGCTAATTTCACAACTTTCAATGTGGTTCTAGGGCCTTCACAAATACTTTTTTTGAAGGACTATTTGACCTTCACAAAAAGACTTCTCAGGCCTCCCAAATATATTTGTGAAGGCTAATTTCACAACTTTCAATGAGGTTCTAGGGCCTTCACAAATATACTTGATTTCTCATGAATTACAATTGTGATGTACATTTTCTTATTTGTCAATGATGTTTTAGCTTTCTTATATTTCATTAAATAATATATTTGTGGCTTCTATCAGACACAAAGAATATTTTAATAAACTAATTTAGTTAATAAGACACAACCACCATAACAAATCACTCTTTTGAAACATTCCTTTTTATTTCACATAGAAAAAAATTGTTCATCACATAGGGGAGGACATGGGCCTTTTCCCCTTAATCGAAACAAATTTCAATATAAATATATATCTACATTTTGACTTTATGGATCATTTAGACAATGACCATCTTTAATAATGTTAAGAGGAAGCTTAGTGGTTATGAAAAAAATTTCTCCAATAATCTTCGATTATAAGGTAATTTTTGCCATCTCCAACAAGTTTCTTGGGTAATGATTCCAGTAATAGCCATCAAAGAATGGATGAAAGCCAACTTCTCTGCATGCAAAGAGATATCAATGATTTGTACTTTTTGCACCACCTTTCCAATCTTCTGGTCTTCCTCGTCCATCTAGAAGTAACCCTTTCCATATATAAGAGTGCCTAAACTTTGATATCACACCAATAAGCCTGCAATCACATAAGCAATTATAATTTGCAAGCAAAGTGTTTGCTACGTCACTATCATTTAGACCATAAATAATGAACATAGCAATTTGAGGTGCAGTTATAACTTTGTTTAGAATGTATTTCTGCACGCCACTTCATTATTTTATGAAATTCAAACATAGTAAGTTCCTACCAATCTACGAACTCTTCCATCATTATGTAGTTTCAAAAATAGTAGCATGAGGGGACTACTATATTAATACCTGGAGACATCACAAAGCTGAAAATATATGCAGCAGAAGCATCCAGATTGGGAGGATGTCGATGAGCCATTTATCCTCCCTCTACCACATCTCTTGCTAGATGAAACTGCAATTGTTTTAAAAAAGTGATAGAAAACAATTAAAAAACCTTGTTGAAGGATTGTCGGCTCAGATTTCAATTCAATGAAATTTGACTATGAGTGGTAATAACAGGATTGAAAGGCAATAGGAAAAAGGGACACCTATGGAGGTCCTTCAGGACTTTGATATTTAGAAGGAGATGGTAGATATGTTTCTACATATACCTATGGAGGCTTTTTGCATGGACATTTCATCCACAGAGATAAGGAGGAAATTGGGATCGTAAGTAAAGCAAGTAGTACAACATTTTGCAACCAGAACATGGTATTTGATTCCTCTAAACTTGTTGTTGTTGTTCATATTATTCAAATTTCAAACTTGAACTTCCAAATGTGGCTTATCGACAGTAATTCACTTTGTATGTTGTATTTTGATTTCTCTAAATTTGTTATTGTTGTTCATATCATTTAAATTTCATACTTCCAAGTTCCAAATGTGGTTTACTGACTCTAGTAATTCACCTTGTATGTTATAATATACAAACACTCTCCTTGTTGCCTACTTGAAATTATGCATCATTATCTTGGCATCTTGTGCACACAAAGACCTATCCAGTGTAGCTCCTACTTTGTGAGAGGTTAAATTGCTTCCACTTTCTGTGGCTGACGCTATTCCAAACTTCTATTTAAGCAATTGGTTAGAGAAGGTACATATCATATTCCAATTGAAATGTTGAAAACAGGTCAAATTGTTTTACTCAAATGGGTATAATTGCACACTTTAATTTACCAATCAGTTAGTAGTATTGATGCCTGAATATGCACTGATACTTGAAAAATGTGATGAATTGGAGTATTTAAACCTCCTATAAATAAAATAACCATCTATAAATTGAATGATGTGGCAGTAGGGATCTGTAGACTCTAGGTAATCTTGCCTGTTTGGGTTTTTGGGGAAAATAAATTATTTCATCTTTGAGTGTCTTTAAAAATAGATAATTGGTGCAAGAAAGACTTTCGTAAAGTCTGCATACAAACGTGTACAATCACGTTGTGTTGTCTGTCATGCATCGTAATCCCTTTCTTGTTTCTAATGATTCGAAAACCAAAACACTCCTTCATACTCATAGTTAGTGATTTGCTCCAACACAATATTATTATAAAACACCATGTGGCATACATCTAAGAATATCATCATGAGCATGTTTTGTTTGTGCAGCATGATTGAAACAAATAAGAAAGGACTCAAAACTGAATAAAAAATGTATCGCAACAACTATAGAAAAGCTTGGTGTCTCCTCTTCTGCTAATCGAAACATTTTCATGTGCCCTGCTGCATATGCACTCACCTGAATTCAGTGTTCATATTATCTGCAGTAGGATCTCTATCTCTTTCATTCTTGTCTAGACAGCAAGGCTGCACACCTTAATGTGTTGACAACTTTAAATATAAATACACAATATATTTTGATTTATTATTATACACGCTCTATGATTTTCATTAACATTTCCCCATTCATACACATATTTTTTTAGTTATATATGTTGTTATATACATGTACTTATAGTTAATTTCCTCATATGCACATACTTTTAGATTCTGGTATTAAAAAAAGCAATTTAAACTGGAATTAAAACAGTAAATAAATCTAATACATTTTTATTTTATATATACATGTTCCATGATTTTCTTAAGCATTTCCCCATTCATATATATGTAGGCAAATACATCTATTTATGGTTAATTCCCTCATATACACATCACGTGGGTGAGAGCGATGGACCTGCCGCTGCACTTATATGTTTCTAACCTATTTGAGGTAATCGGCATGGCATTGGGCAGGCTAATCAGAGTGGACAGCCACACAGCCCTGCGAACTAGAAGCAAGTTCGCCAGACTTGCAATAGAGATAGATACCACAAAGCCCCTCAATAACTCAATATTAATCAATGGGATAGACTACAAAATTGAATATGAGGTTATGCCAGAAACATGCTCGACATGTGGAAAGGTGGGTCATGGAGCAAACAACTGTCGGACGGCAACACCCAATCGAAATAGGGGACAACAACCAGACGAGGGGAATGGAGGAAACGTCTATGAAGGAAACAATGAAGGTGGAGGATGGCAACAACAGAGAGGAAGAGGAAGAAAGCATAGAAGAACCATCAACCCATCAAGAAGATATGATAAACTGCCTGATCTACAGCAGTCCATCAACCGTTTTGACAACCTGCTATTTGAGGAGAGCGTGGAATAATAGGTCAGCCAACCACACACATCTCACCTGACCGGAGCAACGGAGAACATGGCACAAAAGAAGACAAAGAGATGGACTCCAAAGAGGAAAAGCTCAGCATCAGTAGAAAATGCAGATGTAGTAGTAGCACAGACGGGGGAAGCACGGGTGGTTAAAGAAGGAGAAGAAAAAGCTAGTAAAATAACAGCAAACACAGCGGCACAGGAGCAGGAGCACATTGCAGTTAACCCTGAAATTGATGAGGTAATTTATGAAATGGAAGCTGAAACTCTAGAAAACATTATCATGATCAAAGAGGATGAGAGCATGATGACAACCAAAGAAGGTACAACAACGGACAGTTACAAGGCACATCAGGTAGATCCTAGCATGGGCGCGAAGGATACAGAAGCCTGCAACAATCAAACACCGCGTGAAGAGGATATGATGAAGGATAAGAATAAAGAAGAAGGAATTGCAAGTAGCAGAACTGAAACTACACTGAATGGAAGGAGACCCAAAAGTATCGTACCCAAAGCAAATAAGACTAAGGTCTCACCCCCATACGAACAAAGAAGGAAGAGCCCGAGGTTGAAGGAGGTCCATACGGGGCAAAACGACATGAATAACACTGACAATGCTGGAATACAGATGTCGTTGTCCACTGATGGTCTGAAGGACTAATTTTCTAAAAATTGTGATATGATGATTGACATCATTAGCTGGAATACCAGAGGGATAGGAAGTGACAAAAGGCGTAGGGTGCTCAAAGAGCTTATGAACCTCCACAAACCGAAACTAGTAGCAATTCTTGAGCCAAGAATAAGTACTGACAAAGCTGAGAAAGCAATTAAATACATGGGCTTTCCCAACTCCTACAGGGTCGAAGCCAGGGGCTTTTCTGGGGGAATTTGGCTATGTTGGAATGTGAATTCGTGTAAGTTAGAAGTTATCCATAGCCACCGACAATTTATCACCTGCAGAGTTAACAAGGTTGTCTTTCTGACCATTGTGTATGCTAGCCCTCAGATCAGCACTAGGAGTTTGCTTTGGAAGCACATCATCAACATTAGCAACATGATCAGGGGCCCTTGGATGGTTATAGGAGACTTCAACACTATCATGGATCAAAGAGAGAAGAGTGGTTGTTGCACCTTTAACCAGGCTGAGGCTCGCATGTTCCATGACACCCTAATGGAGGCTGGTCTTAGCGACTTTGGTTTCTGGGGGATGAGGTTCACCTTTAGGCATGACCTTATTATGACATCTTCAAATGTCTTGTGATCACGTGTATTCAATATTTAGTATCAAATGAAAGAAAGAAAGGAAGATGTAGTTAATAACATAATCATATTACTTGTCAAATGCCTATGCTGTTTGAAATCCTATGAGAATGACATGACATACTAATGCACAACTCATGCTTATGTATTATCAGGTTGCTTCTGTCGGATTTGCAGTTTTGGTTTCTGCGGTAATCTTGACACTAATACGACCACTTGTAGCACCTGCTGCATATGCTACTTTTCAAACTGCTACAGCCAAGTCTGGTGGGCTTGTTAGAATAGAATTATTGACTAGTGCCTGGACTAGTTTCCTTGCTGGCTGCCTTCACACATTATCAGGCCCAGACCATCTTACAGCACTAGCTCCCCTGTCCATTGGCAGGACAAGAGTCGAGAGTGCCATTGTAGGAGCCCTCTGGGGTTGTGGCCATGACGCTGGCCAGGTAATATTTGGAATGTTATTTCTGCTTCTCAAGGATCGTTTGCACATTGAGATTATTCGCACTTGGGGCACAAGGGTTGTTGTCTTAACGCTTCTTGTCATTGGAGCCATGGGAATCAAGGAGGCCTCTGAGATACCTTCCCCATGTGTTGCTCTGGACAATGGAGAGTGTGATGTCCGTGTTGTTGAGGCTGCTTCAACTGGCAAGAAGAAAATTGGTTTTGCAACTTTTGCCACTGGAATAGTGCATGGCCTACAACCTGACACACTAATGATGGTCCTGCCAGCACTTTCCCTTCCATCACAAGTTGTTGGAGCTGCTTTTCTTTGCATGTTTCTGGTGGGAACAGTTGTTGTGATGGGAAGTTATACAATTTTCTTGGGTTCATGTAACCCGGCATTGAAAGACAGAGTCCCTAGGATTATAGAGAAACTGACATGGGCTTCATCACTTGTCGCAATTTCAATGGGATTGGCGATTATCATTAGCCAGTTCTTTGGGTTTAGTTTGTACTAACAACTTGGAAGCTTTATGTTTCCATAATTTTCCACATTGTTGATTTCTTCTTTTGGCTTTCCTATACATCTATATTTAATGAGCTATGTTGTTGTTCCTATGCATTGATTCCTAGGGTGAAAAGGCAAAGGCTATTATTCTTCAAGCTCCACATACTCCCACCACAAGCCCATGCATAACAATCAGTAGAATGTCCACTGCAGTACATGTTAGATTCAGTTGTTGATTTTCTTTTAAACTCCATCTGCACAGTGAAGATAATAATAAAGACTAAGGTGGTCTTGGCAAAAAATGCATGTAAATAACAGTCATATCAGGTTCACCTCCCTAGGTTTCACACCTCATTCCCCTCATTCTCTCTCTGAAAAGAAAATACATGCATGAATTGTTTCTGTTTGAACTCAACCCTTATTGCAAGAGTGCATTAGAAGGTTGATGTAGCCTCTGTCCATGCATCTATTTCACATGGAAGCAGCCCCCGCCCCTCCTGAAGGACCTGCAGATGCAAAAATCATCCATAGGTATAGTCATAAACATGTCTAGATACTCAAATTATCCAACAACAGTTTCGGCTATGAACCAAGCTGGCACAACATACATCGCTTCCCTCCAAGTTTACAAATTAATTTATCTTGGACAGTTCAGACTTTATTTCTAAACACAAACCAAAATATGAGATGAAGAAAATATATTTTATATTTCCACACTAGACCCTCTAAATGTCCCATTAGATCATAAGAGAATCCAGAGAGATCATGAAAGGTGTGTGACCTGAAACTGGACTGTCAAATAGACGTGCAACTAACATCTACAGCCTAAAATCGTTATTATATACAGACTAATTATGTACAGGCTAGAATGTTATTCAATATATGCCAGAGAATCATTCACCTTATTCAGCTTTGTACTCAAGATAACTGTAAACATGTTATCTACCAACATATATTAACGCAGGAGATAAGAGGAAGTACAGAGTTGATTTCTACAACCCGACAGTAATGTTGCATAGCCAAATTATTTCTTGATTTAATGCATTGGTATTTTTTCATAAACTATAAAGAAAGGGTGACTTGGAATTTTTAGCAACATGATAATTCTAATGTGATTTTGAAATCTTACTTTAGGAGCAAGCAAAGGTTGAATTTCCTCAATAACTGGTTTTGTAAGTTCAGAATTCACCTGCATTAAACATTGGAGGCTAAAATGTCAAAATACTCAAACCAGGTACTAACTCCTCAATCTTTCATACGAAGGGGAAAAAACTATATTTATTTATATGTTTTACATAAGCTCTTTTTGGGGCAGCACTAACTAATGGATAGTAATAAATAAACATGACATTTGCAAGTTCTATACATTACTTATTGCAGCAATATTTAGGTAATTGCTAATACAGGCTTGCCAAACTTCTAAACTATTTAAAAGATAAACATTGCAATTAAATTGAAAAAGAAATTTGTTGTACACAGATTCAACATTTAAGTTCAAGCTACATATATATGCACTACGATTGCGTACATAGTATAATATACAGTATGAGCTGGATGTGTCAGCAAACCATCAATGTTGGATCGAGAAAATTATAAATTGCATGTTAGTTTTCCAAATGACTAGATCTGCTCCATGAAAAATACAACATCTAGAAGTGGATAGACAATATATTACATCATAAGTCAGAATGCATCATCAAAGTGAAGTATAGCCCATCATCAACTTTGAAATAGTATATGAGGTAATTAGTTACATATAGAACAATCTCTATAATATAATAAGACAGAGTATATCTTCTTACATGCTCAAATCTAATGCATCCTTTCTCCAAAAGCATTGGTTGTCAATTATCTAGGTCTAAGCACCCATGTCCTCACAAAAAGGTCAAGATCAGATTTCCTATCAAATAACAAGACTGTCTATATGTGTACCCATGGAAATATTATTGGAGCAGTTAGAGAATATTGAACAAAATGAAAGTCAAGATTCTAAAGAGAGGATTGTACCTGCTATAGATTTTGTTAAACTCACATTTGTCCAACTACTCCCAAGTCAATTAAATTTAAAATTTATCAATATATATAAATAACTCATAAGTCTCATATGGAGTGTCCAACTACTCCCAAGTTAATTAAATTTAAACTTTATCAATAATGAGTTGACGTATGGACCAAATGCAATTTTCTACATGGATAATAAAAAATAAAGACAATGTAAATAAAATTCGTACACATTTTCTAAATGCTATCTATATCCAAGGAATTGTTAAGTTTTCACAACACTTAAAAACTCAATTGCAAATTGTTGAAAATTCTTCAAGCATTATGAATGTCTTCCGTTGCAGTATCCCTTGCATGATTTTCTCCAATTGTACCACCATGAGCAGGAAATGCACGAGTAGGAGTTGAAGTTGGAAAATACTGAGGCTGACAAAGAATTTAAATTTTCAATTTAAGATGAACATGAATAACCACACATTTGATAATACATTTATATATATACACCTGTGATCCACTTGTACCACCATGAGTGGGAAACACACCAACAAGAATACCATTTGGGAATTTTTGATGCTTGAGAATATTTCAAATTTTTAATAAAGTTGAACATGAATAGGAAAATATTAGTAATATATTTTTTATTTATACCTGGGATCCACTTGCACCACTTTGAGTCAGAAACACAATAGTAGGAGGTCCATTTGTAAAAAATGTGGCTTCAAAAAAAAAATCGATAGCATGAGAAGGAGTTTCTTTCAGATAAGTCGTTATAAACAATGCATGTAATTTTATACCTTGATTGAAATGTAAACAATGGCTCGTTCATAGTATTTGTTGTAGCTTGAGTAGAAAATACACCAGGAGAAGTCCCGTTTCAAAACATGTGAGCCTTTAAAACAAGATTCTCATTTTCAACTTATGTTATTTATAAACATATAAAAATTCTAAAATTTTGTAAATATGTACCTGTTTTCCAAAATTTGACGGTGTTGTACCAACACTAGTTTGAAATACTCTAGAAGAGCGTAGATTTGAAAACACACTCGTCGGGCCAAACTGTATACTTCTAGCTGATTTGGCCTATTCAAAACATAGAAGAGAATAAAATAAATTCTATTTATGTTGCAATATTATATCAATATGTTTGATCTAATACTCGATTGTTGCCATTAAATAACCTGATTTTGTTGCACCCATGTTATAAATTGGGACCAAGATTTTTGCAAAATTTTCATTTCTTGAGTAGCCTCTTTTAATTTTTCCTACAATGAAATATATTTTTAGAAGACAATAATTACATTATCATATGATACTTATAAATTTGTTAAATTACTTACAGCTTTTGCAATACTTTCTCACAATAACATTTCATACCGAATTTTGGCAGCTTTCCCAGTGTTCCCTTCCGTGGCATGTCTGATTCCAATACCACGAACCCTGTTCTTTTTTACAGGTTTGACTACACGCAAAAAAGCAAGACATGTCACCTCATCAATTTATGTTGGATCAGTTACTTCACCATTTGTAACTTCATTCTCAACAATATCAGTTATCTCGTCCTGTCATATTTTTTAACAAAGTCAATGTACAAACTAGGCAAGTTTTATTTGAAAATTTAATATACTATTGATTTAAAATATTGAATAAATTACCACCAATGGGTTGTTCTCATGTACTTTCTTCAAAAAATCTTTTTGAGTAGGCTCCCCTTCCGCAGTTTTCTTTCATAAATCAAATAATAGAAATATTACGACTAACTAGACAATTTCTTATTTGGAACTCATTGGAAATAAATACAAAGTGAAAGGTGATACCATTTCCTCCCTATAACAACTCCATGGTTTGGATCCTGTAGTATGATGTATTTGTTTTTTTGACCTGTTAACCTTATTTGTGGCAGCAATTTTCTATACAAAAAAAAAGTTACTTAACACTATAAATTTAAGATGAATGATTATATATTAATTTGATATTACCTCAGACTTCTCAGAAGACCATTGTTTCACAAGATTGTCAAACTGATGAATATCTAATGATGCATTCTTCTCAACCTTTTTCTCATCAAATCTGGATCATCCTTATAATTTAGATAGTAATCTTTCTTAACCGGTGACTTCCAACTTTGTAAAGCTCTGTGAATGTGAGCATCTATGTAGTTCCATGCATTTGGATGATCTCCCAAATCAAAGAATTTCTAAAAACATATGTGGATATGTTAAGAAACAATAAAAAAATATTAAAACATACACTAAATCTAGAATAAAAGAAATTTTGTAATTACTTAAAGTACCTCAATGCATGATTTTCTATCTTCAAATTCTAGTTGTGGTTGCTCTCTCCATTGTAGATCTAAACTCCATATTTGTGGTATTCTAGCTAATATGCCACAATAACTATTCAACTTTATACTATTCTTGCCAACTGCATTACCTGTTGCATTCCACTCCACCTTGTGTCATTGCTCTCTTGGTTTTGGAATTGATTGACCTCACTTGCAGGGCCCCTACTATATCTACGGTGGTCACATTCATCCTCAAGTTCCTCATGCTCATCTCCTACTTCAGTTGAAGGAGAGGAGACTGTAGCTAAGGTAGCAGTGGGTTGTGGTGGAGTTGTAGACGCTCTCATAGTTGACCTTGTGTTCCTCATCCTATATAAGATGAAAACATTACAATTGTAGAAATGCATAAGCGGTTAGTCCAACAGTTTATAAAATAAATGTACAACATTGTAAACACATAATAATCCACAAAGTAAAAGGGGCAGATGACAAGGCATTATCTTTGCACCAATACAAAATAATCCACAAAGAAAAATATTACATCAACACAAAATGTTCCTCATCCTACATAAGATTAAAAAAGGGACAAATGAGAAGGCAATATCCTTTCACCAGCACATAATAATCCACAAAGAAAAATATTACAAGCATGATCATTCACTAAGGTTTACAATGACTAATTAAAACAACTTTATTCCTCAGGCTCCCTAGAAACAAATAATCCATGCATATCATTACTTGAACAGGAGATATCATCACTTTTATGGTTGTTAACCCTATGAACTTGTGTCCCACTTAGATAATCCTCAATGATAGGTACTTCAGAATAATTTTGAGGTGGAAGTTTCAAAGTAGTGAACCAATTATCATCATCAGAATCTTTTACATAAAAGCATTTCATTGCTTGTGATGCAAGAGTCAATGGCTCATCTTGATTGTGTCTCCTTGAGAAATTGAGTTGTGTGAAACCATATTTGTCAATGCGCAAACTGTTAGAAGAACTTTCATCAAACCAAGAACACCGAAACAACTGTATTTTTATGTATGGACCATAACATAGCTCAATGACCTCCTCCAATTGTCCATAATATGTAATTGTAGCCGTAATAGGATTTTTATCCCTCCCACTTGCATAACTAGATGTATCTGCCACCAAGTACACCCCACTATTTTGTGTAGTAGAAGTACTTTCAACATGTTTTAAGCGGAACCGATATCCATTTACTGAATAGCCTTCATATGACATTCCATGTACAGAAGGACTCTGGGATATCCATCTCAACTCCTCACTAACATTATTTGGATGATCCATTCGCATGCACATTACCTAATTTATAAACATGAAAATAATGAGGGACAAAACACTCTTTCAAAAAAAAAATTAGTAATTTTATAAACTACTTACATGCTCTCTCAACCACCTAGCAAACTGTTCTGTGTGTTTTTTTTCTAAAGAATGTAGTGTGATATTTGGTTCAGCCTCTTGAAGCTTTATCATGTGTTCACTGGTTATTAGAAAAATTCAAAAGTTGTGGTTAGTCTATATTAGAAACTGTTCAACACTGAAAAAAAAAGTTTGATTACCTTCTGTAATCATCGAACATATCAGTATTGAATAGTACATTCCGATGGGCTTGTTCTAAAGTTTCCACATTTAAGTGTTTCGGTACCCCCCCTCTAATAGGAGAGTCATCAACATTACGAGGAGTACAAGTGAATTTTGTGTCAAAATCAGGTAGATATCTAGCACAGAATGTCAAACATTCTTCTGCAAAATAGCCTCTAGCAATAGAACCAGTAGGTTGAGCTTTATTTCTGACATAATTCTTGAGTTTCTTCAAGTACCTCTCAATGGGGTACATTCACCTATACCGTACAGAACCGGAAACCCTTGCTTCATAAGCTAAATGGATAGGCAAATGCATCATAATGGTAAAGAATGATGGAGGAAAAACTCTCTCTAACTGGCATAGTGTGACAGAAATGTCTTCTTCAAGCTTCTTAAATTCTTCTACATCAATAGCATCTGAACAAAGTTTATTGAAAAATAAACATAGGCTTGCAATAGGTTTATAAACATCTAGGCCTATGCAGTTTCGCAAGGCAACAGGAAGAAGTTGTTGCATTAAAACATGACAATCATGGCTCTTCAAAGCCAATAGTTTTTTCTCTCTCATGTTGACACACCTAGATATGTTAGAAGAATATCCATTAGGAACCTTCAATGTTTGTAAAATAGATAGAAACTTCTCTTTCTCCGTACTACTCATTGTGAAAGATGCTGGAGATTAGTAATAATGGCTCCCTGAATCGACTGGCCACAAATCCCTTCAGATACCCCATTGTTTTAGATCTTGACGAGCTTGTAAGTTGTCCTTACTTTTCTTCGAGTCACCCAATAAAGTGTTCAATATGTTCACACAGACATTTTTTTCTATATGCATTACATCCAGATTATTCTCAGCAACATATATTTCCAATACGGGAGAAAAAAATGCTTATTTTATTCCATCCAGGCGGCAACGGCTGATGTCCATTTGTAGAGATTTTACGTTTATTAGTTTTTCCGAATGTGATGTTTGTGCAACCCTAAAATTGTTGTAGTATATCATCACCTGACCAGCGCCTAGGCGGTTGACGAAAATCTTGTTCTCCATTGAAACTTTTTTTATCACGCCTATAAATATGATTGTTTTTCAAGAAACGTCGATGGAAACCATAACATTGTTTCTTGCCAAATTGAAGCCACTTGGATAAGGTGTCTACATTACAAGATGGGCAACCTAAATCCTTTTTCTCTTTGGTGCTCCAACCAGAAAGGTCACCATAAGTCAGAAAATCATTTATGGTCCATAAGATCATTGCCCGCACAATGAAGTTTTTCTTTCTATAAGCATCATATACTTTAACTCCCTGACCCCAAAGTTTTTGAAGCTCATCAATTAATGCCTCTAAATAAATATTAATATCATTCCCAACCATATGAGGTCCTGGGATCAGCAAAGACATCATTATGTATGGCTCCTTTAGAAGAAGCCAAGGCGGGAGATTGAGAGGGGTTAATAGTACAGGCCATGTGCTGTTTGAAGCACTCATAAGTCCAAACAGATTGAATTTGTCTATAGCTAGAGCAAGTTTGACATTTCGTGGTTCAGCAGCAAAGTATGGAAATTTTGTATCTATTGAGATCCATTCTTCCGTGTCAGAGGGATGATGAATACGACCATCATTTCCTTTTTCTTTAAATGGCCACATCATATCTTTTGCAACTGAAGGGCACATGTAAAGTCTCTCCAGACGAGGGATAATAGGAAAGTGATACATCACCTTTTCAGCTACCTTCTTGCCTTTTGTTTTATATGTCTTTGCATTCCATCTAGACTCACCACAAGTATCACACATGTCTTTCTTTGATGAACCTTTACGAAAGAGCATGCAGTCATTTCGACAGACATCAATTTTAACTTTTTTTAAGGCCAAAGTCTTTTACAACTTTATTTGCTTCATAATAAGTCTCAGGAAACAGACTACCTTCTTTTGGGAAGGTTGAGATTATCAACTTCAACAACTTTGTAAAAGAATAATTTGACCATCTAGACTCCTCCTTCAGATATAACAGAGGCACCAGAAAGGACAACTTGGAGTGAGTTTTACAACCTTCATACAGTGGTTGATTGGCTTCTTTGAGAAGCTTGAAAAAGCGTTGGGCGCTAAGATTTGCAGGCTCCTCCTCGAGTTCAAACTCACTGGCATGACTTGTATCGCCCATTCCGAATATATCTCCCAACATTTGATGCATACTTCCAGATGTAGGTCTAGTAGACGTTGCACTTATTGTATTCCTCCCGATCATCTCCCCATGATATGTCCAGACATCATAGCTGCGGACAAATCCTTTTTGTAAAACATGTAAGAATACATCATCCTCTGATTTATTGTATCTATTCGAGCATGTTTTACAAGGGCAAATTAAATTTCTCGGTCTGGGCGGTATTTGATGGGTACGTGCAAATTCAATGAATTTTCGTAAACCATACTGGAATACTTCACTTTGCATCCTATTAGCAATATACATCCAATTTCTATCCTGTAAGAAATTCATCTGCATACAAATGCACAAGAAGTTAACGGTCACATTACAACTAAAAAACAAAACTGAACAAGAGAAAAATAAAAGATAAAAGTTTAGATTGTAGTATCATTGATTCATAGATTGTGTATAAAAGCAAATTGTCTGACACCTGATTTGATAGATAGACAAATTTGACTAGTATTTCACTAACTCATGAGTTTTGTAAAAACATGAGAATCAAAGCAAAGACTGGAACATACAACAATGAAAAGTAATGATATTCAGTCAAGCACGGTTAAATGAAGATGAGGCTGATAGAAATGAACTAATTAAGAGTTTACAAGGATAGAGTTTGAATCTTTACATCTTGATTGGAATATAACCAATCACATAGTTGATCAAAATAAAAGGATCCATGTAGCTGACCCCAGCATGGTTGGATTTAAAGCTTTTAGATGATGATGATGATCGGAGGATGAAAATTAAGAAATTCATGACTGTTTGAATACAAGCATACAATGTTAGAACTGGAATTGGGAATTGTCAGAGGACTTCAAGTAAAGTCAGTCGTATAGCTAACTGAACCAGCATGTCTTGTTTAGGGAGCTCAAACAATTGAGTGACTCATGGAAAAATGTTTTCAAAAGCCAACAGAAACCAGTCTGAGTCAAATGTGTTTCAAATGCCCTAGAATAATTTCATACATGTGGATCTACGAAGCACGGACACTTCTCGGAGGTTGCCATGTATGTGTCCAACGTGTGTCCAACATAGATACACCTTGGACACACCTAGACACATGGCGGACACGCCTCTGACGTTTCCACTTTTTTTATAATTTCTAATTACGTATTGAATTGCCTTTAAGGCAATAAACTACCACGCAAACAAGCAATTTCCATTTTCGTAATCAGAAAGTTCATGTATGGAAGGGACACGAGAGTGGGACAATTAGAGGTCGTTCAGATCCCGAATTTAGAAATACGACAGTTTTATGCAGGACAAGATTTTGATATAGGAGCATCCCTGTCATGCGAGTGACGTTTACAGCAAATAAAAGCAGATTATGACATGATGAAGTCGTTGATGCGGTCCGGAGGCGTCCTTTTCAAATCACGCCATATATGGTGGGATTTTGAATCCTACCGCCGATCAAAGTGCAGGTAATGGCTGACGATCACATTAACAGTCTGCTTATGTATAAACTAGAGCAATTAAGGCCTAGTTTGGCCGCTTACATCTTTAATCCTCGTAGTCATGATCGAATAATTTGTCATTGCATAGCTGACTTGGCGTCCTCTGTAAACAGCTCACTGCAGCCGGGAGCAAGCCGTGTTGTTAGCACTGCCAGCTGCTACGGAAATGAGGACCAAAGCAGCAGTTACCACTACCACTGATTATGGGGTGATTAACGAAGTCCGCCATTTACGTTGTTGGAGTTACGGGGTGGTTGTGTCAAATACCAAATATGTATAGATTTATGAGTATTTAATATATTGATTACCGACAGTTGCGAAGCTAGGATTTTTGACAAGGAGGGGCACCACAGAGTAATAGTTCAAACACATTACAACTTTTGAGATTTTCATTCAAAGGTATCATTTGACATATGAAATACTATTTGGAATAAAAATCTATGTTAAAGAGTGACCATACGTACCGGAACATTGAATGGAAAGAAATGTATAATTTTTAAAATGTTTTGTGAAATACACTTTGTTATGTGATATTGTATGTACAGTAATATACGTTGATCAGATTTACATTGAACAAAAGAACTTTGTGTACTGTTACAGATTACAATGGCGTCATTGATAGAATTATTCATTTTTGTTGTTACAATACAATGTTTTAAGTCACGTATTTTATATGATAATTTAATCATGATTTCTGTCATTCTTAATTATTATTTGTTGAATTGTATCAAACTTTTAGTAAGGACGAACATTGTTCTCGATGTGCAAAGCAAAAGAATATAGGAATACACTAACATTGAATTGTTCTCCTGCAAAGGTTATGATTCATAACCACTAATCACCGCTGCAAAAAAAATAGTATCTAAAATATTTTGACAAATAGTTGAACTTGTTTTTCGTAATTAAATCCTTGTTGTTTGATCTTCTGTTGATGGCATTGTAGAATGCATTAGAAATTAATGCAAGACGGTCTTTGGAATGTATCAGGGGTTCCAGAGACGTGCTCTTCAGTTGGACAAATTAAACTTTGACTAAGCATTATCCCTACAGTTTTCTTCGTTTAAAAATGCGAGACTACCAGTGTAACTGAGAGGGATCTCTGTGCTTTATACGAAACAGACAGTTATGGAAATGCTTCAATTGCGCTCAAACTTACGAGAAGTCTTTGACATATATCGACATTTGTTTTGCTCACCCACACAAAACGGTAGGACAGTAGGGCACCTTCTTCATTGTTTCATTATTCACTCCGCTAATGAGATATTTTTACACATAATTAATTAGCTTTCCTTGGCAACGGGTAGGGCACATGCCCACCCGTGTCGTCATGTGGCTCCTCCACTGATTACCGAGAGTTGAGATGGGTTCGTCCAAACACAACCTAAGATATTGGGGGCCAAATGGCCCCTTAGATTTCTCAATACATGATCGGATACTCAGATAATCTTGGATAGTCTTCACATAGCTAGATCACAGCGAGCAGACCTACCTCACAGTTGAAGTCGAAGCAGGGTGAGCTCACGCCGGTGGCTGCTACTCTCGGGAAAATCTTCACGCCAGTGGTCGTTGCTTCCGCTGGGACGGGGGGTCCTCTTGTCGGCTGCCGCTATTCCGCTGGGGGCACCGACACTCGGGAACGAATGTAGGTGTCGTTCGCAAGCGTAGGCGTACAGGGCAACACAAGGGGTGGGGAGCGTAAGGAGAGGAAACAATTTCCATAAATCTTAATTACTAATTAGTGGGGTGGAAAATTTTGGTGGAATCTTGGTGATGGAAATTTTACATTCTAGAAGGATTTTAGACCTTCACTAATTGTCTTTTTCATAAAGAATTCGGTTGAGGGAAACTAGTTCATTTGTGTAGGATTTCCCTTCACAAAAAGTCAATATTTTTGAAGGGCTTTGATCCTTCACAAATGACCTTCACTAAAAATCCATTTTTTTGTAGTGCACGCAGCCAAATCAAGGAGATATGCCCCTTAGACATCCCATTTGGTGCATCTCCTAAGAAATTCTCACAAAGGTGAGTCCATAAAGAAAATTTCCCCTCATCTACACCTAAATGATATGAAGCTATAACTGGTGGGCTATCAATCCTCAAGCCTAAAAGAACTGCAACATCCTAAAGGGTTACACTCATCTCAAAAGGGGGAAACCTAAAAGTATTTCTAGAGTTGTCCCACCTGTTAACTAATGCAGTGATTAAAGTGGGGTCAATGTGGATAGAGGGTAGCCTATGAACAAGCCCAAAACCAGCCATGGAAATATTTTCTAAAACATCCAGGTCAGTAATAGGCCATTGTGCCAACATGATGTGGTGTTGGGAGAGTCGGTAGGTTGCTTGTCTAGGAGCCATATCTATGAAAAGTGCAAATATTACATTAAATGAAAAGTGCAAATATTGTACAACATTTAAGTTTGTCAAGATTCTTCATTAGATAAGATGAAATTAATTCAAATACATGAACTACCAAACAATATAAAAATACAACATGAACTACTAAAAGAGGAATACTACAATAATTAGTTACTGCATTTGATTCAATATCTCATCTAGAGGTTCATAAAATGGCCACATTTGATGTACAACTTGATGTATCTCTGGATGTGATACGGCTAACTGGTTTTTAACTTGTTCATTGATTGGCATTGCTTTCTATTTCGTGTGATCCCAATACCAACCAGGTAGCTCAAGAAGTTCTTCATACATGTGAAACATTTGCTTTAAAAATTGCCAATGAAATTTTTCTTGTTCTTTTGTCACTATAAATCCTAACTTGTTGTACAACAAATCTGGTACGTCATTCCAGTCATCATCCAATAGAGTTTGATGAGCCATTTTTCCCTGTAGGCACTTCGTAGCTATTATTTGGATAAACTCTACGGACATGTGAAATGTCCATGTCCTTCGATGAGCCATCTATAAAAAAACCATTATAAATTCATTATTTTAGTGAAATTGCAAACGTTACTTGACTTGACTAAATTAAAATTTCAAACATTACATGACTTGAATAAATTGAAATTGCAAACATTACATGACTTGAGTAAATTGAAATTGCAAACATTACATGACCAGACATCATATGACATTAAGACAAGTGCGTCTATTATGGCCCTTTCTGCCACACTTATGACAGTGATATGTATACTGATTTGGATCAACATCCATAGTTGAATGCCTTCTCTTTTTCTTTGGTCTTCCAGCTTTCCTTCATTTCCTAGGGGGTAATAAGGGATAAATATCTCTAGTTTTATCAAATTGAGGCCATTACCTCTTGTCGGGAATACCACGAAATTCAGTTCTGTATGCATTTAGATAAGCCTCATTTGTATAATATGCACTCACAAGTGCATCAAGATCCCAATTGACAGAGTCTGCAACAACCCAAACATGAGAACATGGATAATGCCATTGTTGTGGAAAACCACAACTGCATTGGCTGCCACCATTTGGACGCACTATTACTTGAAATCTATATCCATCCATGTCACCAACAAGCCATTCATCAATGTTCACATCGATGTGTATTGTCAATTTTTTTGCATCCTCCCGAACATTATAAAGCTTATCATGAACCCTAAAGGGCCATTCAGTCCATCTTGTGCACGTTTATTTGCGAGATTACTCCTATGCAGCCACATGGTCACGGAGTGATAGTATGTGGAAACAATTAACACTTGTATTGGCAAACCTCTAACACCTTTTAAGACTCCATTACACCCTTCAACATGATTGGTAGTCAATGACCCATACCTGCAACCTCTATCATATGCGAGAGCCCAAAATACTAGATTTTGGCCTAATAAATATGCCTTCACTGCTGGTTCTATGGTTTCTATAACAGTCATATGACGATCAAATTCATGTGTATCAGTTGTGGATCCCACCTTCAACAAAAGCTCCCTCAACTCCTTGGACTTTAACTACTTATGGAAGTTCTCCCGAAGATGTTGAAGACAATAACGATGTTGAGCCCAATCAAATTTTGATTCAAGTGTTGGAAAAATCCCACTCATTCGATCATAAATAATACACAAGTTTGTACGTCATGGAATGATTGGAATACAAGTTTGTAAACAATCAAAGAACCACTCCCAGGAGTCCTTATTTTCTTTCTCGACAACAGCAAAAGCAAGTGGAAATAGACCATTATCAGCATCTATGCCACATGCAATGAGAAGTATGCTAGTATATTTTCCTATTAAAAATGTGCCATCAACGGTAAGAACATGCCTACAATAGGCCCAACCCCTCACAGCTAGACCAAATGCCCAAAACACTCGCTTGAATCTACGAGTGCCTTCGGTTTGAAGGGTATAATCATCAATAAGGTGGGCATATATAGTTCTTGGAATATATTATGTCAGAGAAATCAGGAACGACAACAAACTATGATATGATGATTCTCAGTCTCCAAATATTTTACAACAACCTTCCTCCTCGCTAGATATGCCTTCTTGTAAGATATATTGAGCCTTAGTTCAACATTCACCTTGTCATGAATTTCTCGTGTCAGACATATCCAATCGTGATACTAGGATTGGCATTATCATTCGAGCAATATAAGATGTTGTGACTTGGTGATGATCATGATTCATAACAGTTAATTCACAATTGTGGCCTGCTTTACAACGTTTTATCTTCCACATGCCACCTGCTCTTTTGGACTGGCAAGCGGTCAATCTCCAAGGACATCGTTGATCATGGATACAAACAAGTTTAAGATGACGATTATTTGAGCGTAATGTACGGTACTGGACATTCTTTTGTACCGACCATTTTTGGAGCGTCTCAACCAGTACAACTTTGGATGCAAATAAAGCACCCTCATATATAACAACACTGGAAGGATTGTAATTGAGACGAAATTCATTACGAAAATCTTCCACCCAGTCATCATCTTGAAAAGCTTCATAGTTGGAATCAATGTGTTCATGTTAGGGCCATTGGTTGTCAAATATGGATAGAATAGAACTCAATGCTACAATAGAGTCAGGGAATGGATGTGTGTCCTCATCATCGGTTTTCGTCAATGACTCATCCTCAGATGGTTCACTGTTATTACCACCTTCACTATCACTATTGTTATCACATTCGTGATCACTATCATTATCACCCTCCTCAACCTCAACACCAATATTCTCAGTAGTAATATTTTGAGAAAATTTAGGTGGTTGACTCCATTCAGCAGTTAAATTGCTAAGACTGAATTGAGGGGGCTGACTCCATTCAGTAGTTAAATGACTTTGAGAGAATTGAGGTGGTTGACTCCATAAATTATTGTGAGGGAATTGAGATTGAAATTGATTCAATAGACTCATTAAACAAGGTTGTTGGTGGATAGATGTTTTTTCAAGAAGCACATCAATATAGGCATCAGCTGAAAGTGATAACAAGTGACTGTATGCATCATCATCATCAACTTGTACGAGCATATGATTTTCTCCAGGGAAAAGATAGGATATTTTGATAGAGAAGTGGTGGGGATTTATGTCAAGTGTTGTATAGATATATAATTTTAGTTCGGATAGGGTATTAATAAGTGAAATATTTATGGGTCTAACAGATCCACTAGAATAAGACCCATCAGAGAGAAATTTCCCACATATCGCATCTTCACAATTTGTGAATTTGAACTAGATGACATGTTCCTATATTTTAGAATATTATATTAACATCAGAAAGAAATTCATATTTTATAACATTATATTAACATGAATTAATATTTTAGAGCAGTGACATCATTTTTAAAATAATAGTTAAGATTTTAGAACAATAATTATGAATTTGGAATTAAATTTATTTTACTACTTTTTGTATAACATTAACGGTGAACAACAATTTTGCTATTTTTTCAGTAAAATTAACTAACATTTCATAACAATAATTTTGCTAACTTTTTAGTAACACTAACATTTCAGAATAATAATTTTGAAATTTCGAACAATAATTTTTCAGGTATTAATTAGCCTTCAATTGTCATTTTCTACATCATTATTTCAATAATGTGGAATTAAGGAGTAACAATACAATTATTTCAATTGTAATATTTCGTACTAATGTTAAGTTCAAGTTTTGAAAATTGAAATTTTGGTAGAATAAATACCTCAAATGGAGAGTTATCCCTTGACAATCGAAGAATACAAGAAGAGAAAGAAGAAGCTCCAAGATCGTCTCTGAGCAGTACAAGATAGCAGCTCCAAGATCGCCCGAAATAAGCTAGAAATCGCCTCCAAGTAGTAGAAATCCGAGCAAAAGCTCCAGAGCAATGGAAGTATAGAGCACGAGTAAGGAAATGAAGAATGGCGTGAGTTTGGGGAGTTGATTTCAGCCAATATATATAGGGGAGCAATGTGTCCCGGTTGGGGACGCATTGCGCCCACGTGGCACCGCACCGCGGCCCCAACGGAAAATTAGGCGTTGTCTGGGGAGCAATGCATCCTCGTCCCGGACGCATTGTCCACGTGGCAATTTCTAGCCGTTTCTATCCGTTGGGGGCGTCTCCGCGCGCGACGCATTGCCCTCCTGTGGGCCAATGCGTCCGCTGCCGAGACGCTTTGCCCTCCCGGGAGGCAATGCGTCCCGGATGCGGACGCATTGGCCCCATAGGAGGGTAATGTGTCCCGAACTGAGACGCATTGCCCTCTTGTGGGACCAATGCGTCCGCCGCTGGGACGTCCCAGCAGGGGACTCATTGCTCCCGAAATGTGTCATTTTGGGCAATAAGTTCAAGAACGTGCCATTTAGGTAATAAAAATTGGCAAATGTGCCATTTCGTTTTTTTTCCTTTTATATTTATTCTGCTCGTTAATCACCTTGGAGGCCTCATGAAGAAGCTATGAACTATTCAACGAGATTATTTGAGATAATCAATGGACCAGATGTATTACAGTAGAAAAAAATGCTCACTTTATATTTTCAAGAAATTGTCAATTTTTAATTGACTCGTCCAACATTTTGCAAGACACTAGCGCTTCTAGGAGACAGAAGCATACGGAAGAGTAGTAGCTCACTTGTTATATTTAGAATGGTAAGTATCCTTGTCTCATATAGCTCTCTATATGTCATGAAAATGCTGTCTTCATTCATGATGGACTTACTACTGTGAATAACAAACTAGTTTATGAATTTGAATATTTTGTATAGATACAACGGTTACATGTTCTCTCAAACTACTTTATGGCGGGACCATGGCAAGTAATATACCAAATGGATATATTATTTTCTGATATTCGTGGTAAATTTGTCTCCCCGAGTTGAGTTGATGATATGCTTGGAGTTAAATTTGGATGCCACTTTGACAATCTATCCGCTGCCTGGCGTTGTTAGATAAGAATCACGTTTCAAGGTTAAGCTTCTTAGCTTTCTCTTAACGGAGATAGATAAGCCGTGAAAGCCTTTGTATTATCGCGTGTCAACACTCACCAGCGAGCTGATTCCACAGTCGCCGTCTGCCGACCCCATCTCCACGAATAGAAGAAGAAAACAATACTATAGATGTTAACATCTCTATATCCAACGGGCTATGATCATGAATGCATCGTCATCATACATTCCCACCAATGGTGAATTGCTGTCGTGACGAAGAACACTTTCTATATGTAGCCAGCCTACCACTCATTGACGCTACGCCGTGAGGGAATGATTCTTTCCTTTAATAGACGCTCCGCTTTGCCCCGCGTCTATCTATGTACACGCATGCTGCCGATCCATTAAATAAATACGGGTTAATTAGCTAAAGTCCAGTATTTGCTAGTGGAATCCTGCTACACTGGTGGCATCCTGTCCGACAGATGATCATCTGTCCGCCGTCCCTGGGCGTCGTCACCTGCATCTGGTTCCGGGTTCACGACAGCTACAGCGGACAAGGATACGTCCTTGGTCAATTCGAGCATCTCCTTCTTCTTTCCCCAGAGAAAGGCGTAGAGGCCGCCGATGATCAGGAGCATACCCAGCAAGCTGCATAAATGCGTGTCAGGCAGCAACACTTAGTTAGACACCATTCATAATAATTAAGCTGTGTAGACTTGTAGAAATGATGGTGAACCCGAGTTAATACAGAAGGTTGCTTAGGTATCTAGCTAGCTACCTGCCGGTAGTAAGGTCCTGTCCCATGAACAGAGACTCAACGACAGTGATGAAGATGAGTGAGAGAGGGTTGAACATAGACGGGTACGTCGGCCCTCGCTTCGTAATGACCCACGCCATCAGCAGATATGCGGCAGCAGTGTTGAAGACTCCCTGTAATAGACATAAGAGTTCAAACAGAAAGTGAGTACCAAGTCCACGGAGATAAATTTATGTATAAGCACTAAACATGCCATGCACCTATCATAACTTACCGAGTACACGATGGTGAGTAGCTGTATATTCCACTGTAGCTTCCACACCGACCAATCCCTATCAATAATCACCCCCATTACCGCCGCCTGAGCACACCCAGCCACACACGTCAGCATCGTCCCCGAGTACATGCACGGGTACACCTTGAACAGCTTCACTTGCAGGATGAACCACACCGCGTAGCTGACAACGCTCCCGGCGAGCATGGCCGTGCCGCGCACCCAGTCCGTAGCACCTGCGTCTTTGGCCATCTGAGAGCTGGATTGTACGAGTGACGGCCATAAATGGATGTGTGGGCCTTTGTAGAGGCTGATGACCATGGCGCCTCCGACGCAGAACAGTGCCCCAGTCAGTTTCGCCCTCCCTGCTCTGTTGTTGATGCCGAGTGGTTCCACGCGGGCGAGAACGGAGAGGATGAAGGTGACAACTGGGATGGTGTTGAGGAAGTTCGTGGAGTAGGATGCTGTTGTGTCGCGGAGGCCGTAATAGTACAACCCCATCCCCATAATCAACCTGCAGTGATTATAATCAACAGCAACAACATGAGAAACGGCAAAAGGACATAGAAGAACTTCCATGTTCAAACCATAGGATCGATATGTGCAATAAGATATGTAGATACTTTGTAGCGAAGCAATTGGGTCTGTTGATCATACAACTATATATACATTAATTGGCACAACTTTCTCATGCAGTTAGTAATTATCATGGCTGGAGATAGACCAAGTTATGAATGAAATAGCTTTAATGAAACTAGGCATTTCGATTAAAAGCATTTAGATCCCCATTACGTGTTAACTAACCTACGGTCAAGCTATACAGTAATTAACAACATCACAGTACTATGATTGCCTGAGGTGATATTCATGCAAAATTGTCAGCATTAAACCTAAAACATGACAAAAGCAAGTCCTTGGCTTTAAAAAAAAAAAAAGAATATCATCCGTGGGACATCAGATATCATAAACGTGTGTTGCTAACCAGTTGAAGAACAACACATGAAGTTGAAAACCATCGAAGATTCCTTTCAAGCCCTCAGTATATTTACTCTTCCGCCCGAAGTCCCTACCCAATGTTTGGTTTGTTTACGACTTTTACCAGCTGGTTGAAGTTGGAGTCTGACCCACACCCCATGTGCCGCTACTACACCAGCTTACCCAGTTTGGGAATACGTCTGGGATCGGAAGAATGAATCATATCCTACGAATCCTTGAAATAAACAGGTCCTAGATTAGGAGTTCCTATCTCCCAAACCAGACACACAGTTGTCATGCGCTATGAGTTCGGACACCAACGATGATAATGGCGTTTGGTGATCCATGACTTTTGATATCCAATACGCTTTCGTTCATTTTGATGGCTACGTGCCAACTCTTTCTTTCTCCTCCTCACTTTGTTTTCTCTTCTGAGTAAAAGGGGAAGTGGAGTTTCCCTCACTCTAATCCCATGACATAAATAGGTTGCAGTTGTGACATTAATATGTCCCAATTTTCGGAAAAGCACTTTCAACCCTCACAACTCGAGCCACGCGTATTGGATATATATATATATATATATATATATATATATATATATATATATATATATATATATATATATATATATATATATATATATATATATTATTGGTCACAGATGCGACATTTATAGGCCTTAATCAGTTTCCAAAAGGTGGGTGGCCGTTGATGAGATTGTTATCCAACACGCTTTGTGTCGACTAATGACTAAAACCACCTCATCCAACCTAGACACGCCTATATAAGGTATAATAACTACAGTATCAAGAAGATGTGATGATCTACAAAAAGAAAAATAAACAAAAGGAAAAGCAGGAATTTTTGAAATGTTAAAAGTGCCGATAATTGGGAACACGTGCTGGTCATCAGGTGATGGTAACTGAACAGATTCAGGAATTAATAAAAAACAGGACAGATGAATAGACAACAGCAGACTGTGTTCAATTATATGTCAGAAAAAGGCAGTAGTAAAGCTGTGTCAGTAAGTAAAGGGGCTAAAGATGAGTATAATTGGTGACACGTGCCGCTAATTGCTTGCTGGAGTGGAGTTTAACTATGCGTAGGGACTGAAACGAGCAGTCATCACGCATGCAGCCACGCTTTCCTGTTGGCCACCTCCCAGATCAATGAATGGTTCTGCTATAGATGGGAAGATGGCAGGTGAATGCACTGAACCTTGGGTGTTTTGCTTTCCCGAAAGAAAAGGGAAAAGATTCATTAGACTGGTGAAGAAAAGAGTGGCAGTAGATGACACATGTCCGAGTCATATACAGTTCTTGTATCAGTGAAAGATGGCTTGTATCACTGCGTTTATGAGGAGGATTGGTAGGTTTTTCAACTGGTGCCAGTTTCAGTAAACCAAGCGACAAGAATTTTGGAACTTGTAAGTTGGTGCACATAGGAAGTAAAATTCACGTGGTTTTTGGTTGAAATATGTTTGGAAAGTTGATGCACCTAACAATAAAGTTGGTGCGTCATGGCATGATGAAATTGAGGCGTCGTCAATGGGCTTACAGATTGCACGATTGAGTTTTACCATGTGGGCATCCAATTTCGAGCTTATAAAGGTAAACCCGTTTTGATGGAATGGTAGAAACAGGAAACCCAACAGAGAGTTTCAATGATCCCAATACAGGAGTTACGTATGATCGAACAAAGAGCTGTGTGTGTATGTGTATGATCACAAACACATCTGGTGTGTGAAGAAGACAGGGAGAGAGTGAGGAGCCAGAGAGAGAGAAACCCAAGTTCCTGTTAAGTCAAAATAAAACGCTACAGCTGCTTATATACTTACCCGAACATGGCGTTCAAGAAGATCAACAGCACCGCCATCCAAGACAGCTTCTTCTTCCCCATTCCTCTGCGACAACAAGATATAATAACTACGCTCAGGATCAAAAGCAAGGCCAAAGTAAGAAAAATGGTTGAGGATTACAGATTGTTAATGTCAGATTCATCATCTTAGATTGTTACTTCGTTCACATGGACAACAAAGGCAACGGACGGAAACAAAATAAAACCAAGTACGTACAGATCGAGAAACAAACAAACCTCTCTTTGTACAGGGCGAACGGCGCTATGGCGAGGGCGCCGATGAAGTTGCGGTATGTGAGGAGCGCGTAGATGAACATGCCCTGACTGAGAGCTACTTTTGATAGCACCATCATCCCCGTCGTGAACACCTGGACGAGAACCATGCTCAGCGGCGCCTGTGCCTTGGAGAAGCACGAACGAAGCGCCATGATCGTTGTTAACAGGAATCCTCGCTAGCTTGTTGAACGACAGAGTGCCTCCGAGCTGCAGGCCGGGGCACTCTCCTGATCGATGGAGTTGATGACAGATCACTTTGCTAAACTGGGAAACGAGAAGGAACAAGGCAACACTCAAGCTACCGGACACACACTGCTGGGAGAAGCGGAGAGAGGGCAGAACAGTGTTGCGTTTTGGTTCTATGCCTTTGCAACAACTGGAAGGTTTGTGTGGGTGGTTCCGTCCTAATATATACAACTCACCCGACCAATCCACGCACGCACGCACTCACTCACTCGCTTCGCCGGAGGATCGTGGCAGCAGCGCGGCGCGTGGCGACAACAGACAACTGGGGAATCTGCCGTGCATGCATTTAGGCCAACGATAACTTACACAAATACCATGTTGGATCGCTGTGGACACGACCGACGGACGGGGACTCGAACCACCATCGGCCTGTCCAATGGGGCATCATTAGGTGAAGACAACAAGATAAATGTGGGGACTTAGGAAACGCGCATGGAGGTACGAATTGGCCAATGGAATGTAAGCGCGTGCGTGACTATTGGGCAACATCAACCGGTTTGTTTGGCCATATAGGATGTAATCAGTTTATGACCCATGGAAAAAAGGTAGTGCCACCACGTGATATATATCAAGGAGAAGGAAGTGGAATTATACTTCATACTAGGTGATGATGACCTAGGGGAGAAACTGACCGGAATAGGCCAATATATAATCCAAATGAGGCTGCATCCTGAAATCAATTAACAATGGAGGAATAGTTCAATGTCTTATATTTAGGTGCACATCTCAATATACAGGCTATGCAGGAGTAATTTCATACACATATGAGTTAAACAAAATGCTTAAGTAAGGTCAATGTCACATCAACATGCTTATATATAAGGTCAATGGTACATGGGTCGCCCATAAGCAAACTCGACATAACCTTTTCTTCAGCCGCAATGTCACACATCGGAACACCTCTATTCGTAGTAACAGTAAGAAAAAATATAGACAGCTCCGATCGACCACCCGGCCAGAGGCCAAGTGTGAGACAACATTTTTTTATATAAAATAGGAGACTAGTAGGAGAAAGAGAAAGATAAAATTCTTTCCTTCATAAAATTTTATCCGTGAGGAATTTTTTATTTAAATATAAAATATTAGATTTTTTTTATAAAAAATACTTTACTAAAAGACCAATATTGATATATTTTTAGAAAAAAATAATATGAGATAAATATAATAATCATTTTTGGGTTTAATGTCATGATACTGTACCCATGTTTTGGGATAAAACACATCTGTAACTGGCATTCGTAAGATAGCTCCAAAATGGGAAGTCATGTACCCAAATCACGGGTACAATACCCATATTTCGGGTACAATATTCCTCATAACTTTTAATCGAATACCAAACCGCAAATCGAGTAGACTAGAACCAGTTTCTTTTGTAATGAGATTTGGGCTAAGGAGTGGAACCAATCCAGATATGAGATTGAGCACGAATGCCAAGCTTGAGAGTGAGATCCCAAAGCGTAATGCCAAAACCCATATAAATGGATTTTGGAGCCTGCCGTGTAAAAGAAACGGATTGATGTGCTGGTCTGACCTATGTTATGTTTGATTCTACTACTAACTCAACTCTATCTCCCCATGCCAATTATTTTGGATTCAAAAAAGGTCTTAGGATTGATTCTGATCCCTCAGAATGTCCTCATGCAGCTCATAGAGTCAAGGACAATCATCTCATGATGGAATGGGGATTCTTTGTTTCTCTCTGAGTTGTGAGCTTGTTGTAGTCGATCCTAAAGGGACATCGCTTGGGCCCCTCCCTTTGTCTTTGCACGACTCGCTTGTTCTTTTGGGGATCCACAGCAATAGAGGAGGATTAGCTTGCTTTGGTGGAACCCCTAGATGTCGGTAGATGCACTTCTAAACTACATCCACAAAAGACACAAATGTTTTCCTAGTTGAAGTAGGAATTCCAATCAGACCATCCTCCCTATGCACTACTATAGAAAATGCTTTTTACAATGGGAAAAACACAACAGTTTTGTTGGTTCTGTTGTAGTTAGCATATCTTTTACAAAAAGTCTATTTCTGTGTTGTGAATTATATATTTTATACAACACACGTTATATACAACGGGCCAAACTCATTGTATATGTGATACTACAACAAGTACTAAATTGTTGTAATAGACTGCAATATCACAACATACTCAAACTCGTTGTAAAAGACCATAATTACACAACATGCTCTAATCCGTTGTAATAGTCACATATGCTAACTTGTTGTAATAGATCATCATTACACAACATACTCTAAACTGTTGTAAAAGATCATAATTACACAACATGCTCTAACCTATTGTAATAGTCATGTTTGTTAACCCGTTGTAATAGACCATCATTACACAACATACTCTAATCCGTTGTAAAAGATTATAATTACACAACATGCTCTACCCGTTGTAATAGTCACATATGTTAACCTGTTGTAATAGACCATCATTACACAACCTACTATAACCCATTGTAGTATACTATAATTACACAATAGGCTTTCACCTATTGTAATAGTTACCCGTTGTAATAGACCACAATCACACAACAAGTTTGCACGTCATATTTTTTTATATGTACAACAAAGAATATATGTGTTGTATAAAATGAATCTAGTTCAGCGGTTTGAGATGTGCCTTACTTTCAAGTGGTCTCAAGTTCGAAACCTTGTGTCTAGATGTATTTTCCTTTTGTCTCAACATGTTATATACAACACCCCTATTAGAACATGTGTTCAATGAACTACAACATGTATTAACTGTTGTATAAAATACATATATTACAACATGTGCAACACATGTTGTATAAAGAACTCCCCCCATAAGACCACGCGATCTAATACAATAGTTGACACCCATTATAAAATGAAAAAATGAACTGTTGTAAAAACCATTTTTTGTAGTAGTGATGAGGGATATTCTTCCTTGCTACTTCATTCATACCAAAGGAAGGGGTGTTTAATCTCATTTGAGTACAACTATCCAATCGGAGAGTTAAGTTTGTATGTCTGATGGACATGTGGCACACCGCCACGCTAAACGAGATTACTCAAAATCCAAAACATAATCCATAACTAATTAACCACATAGTAGGAAAAATGGATAAATTAAGATCAAATTAAACATCATGAACACGTCTATAAATATTTACATATAAGTCCAACATTCCGCATAAAAGCACATACAATGCCAGGTATTTACATATCTCTATTCAGTGGCCTTAGCCACAACCTATATACAAAAACACGTTCCACATATGCATGCCATATATACAACATCAGCAAACTACCAAAAACTCGAGTCGATACATATCATCTACAAAACACCCCCTGCCTGGACCTAAGAGTACATGCACGATTCTAGGATGCAGTAACAATAGTCAACATTTTGCTCCTACTGATCTCTAAGTTGCTCCTCTTCACTACCACAAGCCTGAAAATACCACTGACAATCACCTAAATAGATGTGGTGACCCATGAGGTGAGACCCATGTCCCAGCGGGAGATATAACTCTCAACAATGTTCATTGATTACAACAGGTTTTATGATTAAACATATTAAGCAAATAAAATAGGTAAAGCATGATTAATACAATATACAAAGGAATAGATAAATCGATGACCCTTTTAAATAATTTATTTCTCTTAATATATTATATAATAACTAAACATTATAAGAAAAGACAAAAGGTTCTCAACCAATGTGAATCACGGGTTAATCCTAGAAGATATACTACACAGTTGGATTATATGTTTTATTAAACCCTAGTGCGTTTGAGGAATACCACGCAAACTTCCAACCGATCACCGTGAAGTAACAATCAGTTCTATACAAGATCTAAGAGAGCTAGAATCCTAAGATTTCTCTCCCTTTGGACAATACGAGTCCGCTGCAGTGACATAATAGTCATATGTAATCAGCCTAGTATGCCCTTAGTATATAGGTCACAGAACTAGAAAACCAGGGTCTACAACCCTATCATACGAGGTACAGCCACAATTTTCGTCAATCACATCACATACGTATAAATCCGAGACACAACCTCAACCACTCTCAATCTAAGGCATGACCACAACCATCCTCCATACCTTGGGATCAGGATGACAAGGATGTATTCTCCCAACACCCGGGCATACTCAACAAAATGTGACTCTAAGTTTCCCTTCTGCAATACTTGTTTTTCCATACAGTAAGTCCTGACACTGGAATGGCTCTATGGAACAGGGCACTACATGATTAGGGTTTTACTTGATTAGTTAATGCCAATTGGGTGAGTTAAGGTTGCATCAATCAAGTTACATACAAACCCTAAAAGACTTCTACAAAAACATTGGTATATAACAACCACAAAAGATAAAACATGTGAGATATATTCCTTATCACATCATCACAGGGTACTAATCCATATTACACATAAGAAGGATTACACGTCCACTAGGGCTCAAGGCATTCCCAAAGTTCCTGTAGACCATTCACATAATCTCCCTATAAGAATTTCATTATCTTTCAACACCTTTTAGAAGGTTCAACAAACTATCATAGTACTTGTGATACCCACCTTTAGCATATTATTGCATCAAACATAAGGGCTATGATGTTCACAAAGGTAACATAGTAGGGTTACCACTAGAATTATGAGAGTATTGTCCACCATCACTTTAAGTTTGGCTCAATAATTGTATATTGAATTGATGTTACAAATCAACACTCAAAGATAAACCATCGATTTGTACACACCTAGAATCCCCATCAAATCATCGACACACTTAATCCAAAGCACCACCATCAGATCAGATACTTTAACACAAACCATCAAGTCTCATACTATACACAAGGATGGACTCACATTTAACACAAAGCATCACCATCAAATCATGAACCTCAAACAAAACCATAGGATAATGATCATCAAGCAAAAACCATCGAGTCATGGACCATACATGAGACCATCAGATTCAAGGTAGGGAAGACCATATAATCATACACATAGTAGAATCATCAGATCATGCATATATGGAAGCCATCAAATCACAGACCTAGAGAGGCCATCAGATGTCAAACAAAGAGGAACCCATAATTTGGTAAAGCTAGTTAACCCATCAAATGTCAAGAGAAGTAGACCATTGGTTGTTGATACTAGGAAACCCATCGGTTGTGTGAAAATATTGATGCCATCGAATCATGTACATAAGCAAACCATAAAATTTTATCCCTAGGTGGAAACATATTTTATGCATTAAAGGAAACCATCATTTATTAGGGTTAAGGGAAATATCGGTTGAACCACTTAATGAGAGCCTCATGGCCATCCGTTCTTGAGGGAAAACATGGCCATCATTTCTCAAGTTCAAGAAAAACCAAATCAAAATAGAAACTAAGTTTGAACCATCAGTTTACACAAGAATCCAAACCATCGAGTCGCGAAAACAAAAGAGAAATTTGTCCATAACACTCAAGGAAAATCAATCTTTTCTCACCACAATGAGCAACATTTATTCATTTTCATGCAAGGTCTAGGACTCCTACTTACAAGGAAGAAATGTGAACAAGGTTAAGAGGTGCATCAAGGAATATTATCTACTCAACAAATACAATATAAGCTCAAACCCTAGTCAAAGATAACATCTTTTTACATGGTACTACGTTTTTAGAGCAAGATCAATACATAGCGAGTTAAGAGTAATCAATAAACATGAAGAAGGTTATATAACTTGCCTCAAGGTAGGTGATGAAGGTCCAAATAGTAAGGTAGCTTGAAAAGAGAGAGAAGAAACCCTAGGTTGAGCACCCTACACATCCAAGCTAGCTCCTTTCTCTAAGAACAAGGAAACCCTAGGTCAAGAGAGAAGAAAGAAGGTGTCTTCATCCACATGCACAAGATCCACCAAGAACTCCAACCAAGAAGGAAGAGAGAAAAAGGAGGGAAGAAGGAAAATGAAGAGAGGAAGGTGATCTTATTTGCTTAGGTCAAGAAATAAGGTAAGGAAGCTCCACATGACCAAAGTGAGGGTAGATCCAAACCCAAGAAGCAAATGAAAGAAAGCTCAACCAATCTTCCTCCTCTAGAGATCCTTCTCCTCCACCAAAAAAGAGGGATAAACCTCCAAGTAGAAAGAAGAAGAAGAGGGTGTGTGCAGGGTTCATTTGGATGGAAGGAGAGAGGTATATAAAGGTTGGTGTGAGAGAGAAAGATGGGTAGAGGTGTCAAGACATGCATGCAATGTGTCTAACGCCAAAACCTCAAGTCCATGCAAAAACCAGGTCAATCATCAAATCTTGAAGCTAGGGGAACCATCGGTTGTCAACCCCAAGAGAACCATCGACCTCCAATGCTAGGTGGTCCATCGGATCATGCCTTCACTTGGCAACCAAAGGAAACCCTGGAACCTCCATAAGCTGTTACACCTCATTTGGAGAATCATCGATCTGAGGTGCCTCAAAATAAAACCATAGAACTTAAAGCATCATAAGAGAAACATCAAATTTCACCACCTCATGGAAATTCATCAAATCCCAAGTGTACAAAGGGAAACCATCGAGTCAGGGCATCTAGGTGAAAAACCCTACTCTCAACCCTAAGTTGGATAACACCTCTGATTTGATGGTGCAACTAAGTGCCCAAAGATACAACTATGTCAAACATGATATGAAAAATTATGAGGCACAACATAGATGTGGAAAATTACATTTAAAACTCTAGATATGGAGAAATTGCATAAAAACCCTTATAAGCACATAAATTGCAATACTTACTCAAACAATGTCCAAACTGGACCAAACTTGAAACTTAGCTTTGTCACATGATATCAAATCATGGATTAGGGTTTGTTAAGGTTTTAAGCATAAAATTAGATTAACAAAGCATGTTCAATGACAAAGTTAGGTGAGGGGTCTTACAACCATAAACCCCTAATAGGGATTTCACCCCCAAAATCCTATGCAAAATAAGATGGGTACTTCCCACACATCTCATCTTCTAACTCCCACATGGCTTCCTCTACTCCACGGTGATGCACAACACCTTAACTAAGGCTATGTACTTATTTTTTCAACTTGTGAACATGCTTATCAAGGATCAACGCATGACCCTCCACATAAGAAACATCCTCCTCTGACTCAACCTCCATTGGCTATGTCATCTACTCTGAATCTGGGTTACACTTCCTCAACATGGAGACATGAAAGATATTGTGCAACATGTACAACTCTAGCAATAAATCCAACTTGTATGCCACAATTCCAACATGTGCCAAAATAGGGTAAGGTCCCATAAACCTAGGAGCCAACGTACATGTCTTACCGAACCTCAAAATGCCCTTCGAAGGGGAAACTCTTGTAGTCTCCAACCTAGAACTCTAACAGTCTGTATGATTATCAACATACAACTTCTATCTGTCCTAAGCTTCTTTCAGTTGTTGCTATATCACATTGATCTTATATGTGGTCTATTGTACTAACTCAAGACCCATAAGATGATATTCACCTACCGCATACCAACAAAGAGGTGACCGATAATGTCTTCCATACAAAGCATAATATGGTGTAATGTTTATACCTATCTGATAGTTGTTATTGTAGATAAAATCAATCAAACTCAGACGAATATCCCAACTACACAGAAACTACAAAACATAGGCTCTTAGAAGATCTTACAACGTCTGAATGATCTTTTTTGACGGACCATCTGTCTACGGGTGGAAAGTTATGTTATACCTCAGTTGTGTTATGAAAGTTGTATGCAGATGTTCCCAAAACCTTCTTGTAAACCAAGGACCTCTGCTACAGACTATGGTAACTATAATACCATGCAGACAAACTATCTCATCAATGTAGACCTATGCCAACTTATATGTTGTATATGTTTTCTTGACCAACACAAAGTAAGTTGACTTGATAAACCGGTCAACTATCACCCAAATGGAATCGTGACCTTTAACCATCCTTGAAAGTCCAACAACAAAGTCCATGGTTATATGATCCCATTTCCACTATGGTATCAGAAAAGGTTGCAATGTCCTTGAAGGCTTCTGATGCTCTTCCTTGACTTGCTAAAAATTGGACACTTGGCAATAAACTCTATGACATCTCTCTTTAAACTTGGCCACCAGTACAAGTCCTTCAGAATATGATATATCTCTATACTTTAAGGATGCATTGCGTACATCAATGGATGAGCCTGCTCAAGTACCATCTCCTCAGGACATCAACATCTGGAACCACTGTCCTATTGTGAAAGCACATTGTTCCATCAACTAACTCATGGAACCCATCATGTTTCCTACTGTCAAACTCTGATTTGATATTTTATATCAAGGTATCATTCTTTTGTGCATCTCTGATCTGTTGTATCAATGTCAACTTAACTTGTAATTATGCTAACAATCCTACCAACAGAGATACTTCCAACAATGCATTCATCTATTGAAGCAATATTAACATGTCCCACTTGTGGTACGTCATAGAATATAATTGTGCCATAGAATATAACTGACGATGAAGATGCTTTCCATCTTAGTGCATCACCAACCACATTTGCATTGCCAGTATGATAGTCTATCATGCAGTTATAATCTTTGATCAAATCCATCCATCTTCTCTTTCACATGTTAATATCCTTCTTTGAGAAGATCCACTAAAGATTCTTGTGATCTGTGAAAATCTGGCACTTCTCTCTATATAGATAGTGTCTTCAGATCTTCAGGGCAACAACTACAGTTGCTAACTCTAGGTCATGAGTTCGATAGTTCTCCTCCTTTTTCTTAAGTTGTTTCCAAGTTAAAGAATCACATTCTTGTCATGCATCAACACACATCCCAAGCCATTTTTTGAAGCTTCACATAAAAATATGTAGCCTTTCCCTTGATTTGGAAACACTATCAGTTGATCACTTGTCAAGTTCTCCTTCAACAATTAGAAAGAACACTAACACTTGTCATCCCAGACAAAAGGAACACCTTTCCCAGTCAACTTGGTTAGGGGTAACACTACAACACTAAAATTCATAATGAATCTCTTATAGTAACCTATAGACTTGGGAAACTTAGGACCTCAGTTGATGACTTGTGGTGCTCCCACGTACTCAAACACAGACTGCACCTTCTTTGTGTCTACAGAAACACCCTTAGCAGATATGACATGACTAAGAAAAGACATCTCAGTCAACTAGAACTCACATTTGTTGAACTTGGCATACAACTGGTGCTACCTCAACAACTCTAGCACCTACCTAAGATGATACTCATGATACTGACTAGCCCTAGAGTATATCAAGATATCATCTATAAACACTACCACAAACTAATCCAGATACGGTCTAAATACCATGTTCATCAGATCTATGAACGTTTTTAATGCATTAGTTATCCCTAACGGCATAACCACAAACTCATAATGACCATACCTACTCCTAAAAGCAGTCTTAGATATGTCATCCACCTTGATCCTCAACTGGTGATATCTTCACGTCAAGTCTATCTTAGAGAACATTGTAGAACCTCTTTAGTAATGGAACAAATCATCAATCCTTAGCAACATCTACTTGTTCTTCACAGTTTAGAAGTCATGGAGGTGTCAATGGGTGCCCCGCAAAGCTTCTGGAAGCTTCAAACTTGCACGAAGATGAGAAGAGTTCATTTGCCTCTTTGTCCCAATGCAGTCAAAGGCAGGAAACAACACCCTTCCATGGGCTACGTGGCACATCATGGTTGGCTCAAAAAGGTAAAAATCTAAGAAAATGATAAGATGTTAGAAAATGCATATTAATTAGTATGTTTATCAGAAAAATACAAATAAGATACTTTAATTATCAAAAAAATGAGTAGAACCAAATGGAACCCTAATATCTGTGTTTTGATGAATACAATATGTTGGTATCACACAAGATGTATTCTACTTGTTTGATTGATAATAAATATCAAATCATGTCCTAAAATTATGATAAAATGTCAGTAAATCCATGTTCATGTTTACAATCCACTTAAGGTCAGTGATTATCATGTTGATGTACGAAATCATGTAATTTTCTCCATATGGCTCATTAGGGATAATAAACCTAATTAATGTGCAATAATTGCAAAGATCCTCAAGAAACCTTGAAAATTGTAGAGCAAGCTTGTATTAGTAATTGGATGGTAATAAAAAAACTTTGAGATCATATTTTATGCATATAAAAATGTTACATGTTAAATGACCCTAATATGATGAGAAAACCCTGACATAATTGATACATGTAACCTAGGGCTAATATGTACACATAATTATATGTATTCAAATAATCAGATTATGCATCCTTATCTAGAATATAAGATTAGTAACCTAATAACAGGAAGAGTAATACAAGTAGTCATGGAATATCTAAATAACTAAGAAAAATTCTAATAAATGAACTAGGGTTAAGATAACGAGAACCTAATAGTGATGAGAATCTAATGATAGTATGTGATCTTATTTTAATCAGGGGTGGAACAAGAGTGATAGTGGACTGAGGAATATATGTGATTAGGTTTGGCTTTCTTGATCAAGGTACACCTTTACCTCTTACTTGTCCTACTATGTAATATGGTTGTATTATGTGTGTACAAATACTTGGCATATGATATTGAATGAAGTGATTGTTCTTGTATTCTCTCTTGCTTGATTTTTCATACATATGGCTATGAACACATGAAACATAAGATATCTGATCCATCATATGATAGAACTAAACTCTTTGGTAGTATAGTGCATTGAAGTGATCTAACTCTTTGGTAGGAGATCACATTGCATATATGATCCAACTCGTTGGAAGGAGATCATAAGGCCTAAAAGAATATATCCCTTTGGTGGTAGATGTACAAGATATATGATGGAAATGTGCCTAAAACATGTGTCCTCTTCTGTTAATAAATATCTTTTTTGAGTATATGTTTTTATTACTACCAAGTATTAGCTTTATCTTATTGTCAAGTCTTTTTTGGTCGGTAAAAAATCCTATTACTAAAAAAGATGATGCCCAAAACTTTGGGTACAAAGAGATTTGCGCCCCCATTACAGACCTGGATGAGAACATCCAAAAACTATAAAAGCATAAGACTGAAACACATAAAGCTACTAAAGCAGCCTACTATCTAGAAGAAAAAGAGGAAAAAAACCCTACAAAACAGCTCGAGCAGCTAATAGAACTAGCAGAAGACCAATCCCAACTACTCAGGCCATAAATGACAGTATGCACATCCTTCAGAAATTGTGAGGCATGGGCAGCCAAATCAAACCTTCAGCAACCTAAAACCACAAGAGGGTGTGAAACAAGGAAAATTCCTTCTATCATCTAGATCATACATTCTCCGGCCTACAAAGTAAAACACCAAGAAAAACTCCAAAATGCAGGTTCTTTAGAACAGAAAGTCCCTGCTAACTAATAACTCACACACTGGCAGTAACGTCATCCCTGAAAGTTGTGTGGACTAATCAGCTAAGCAGAGAGCAAGGTGAACCTCTGACTCCAATAGTAAGAGAGCAATTGATCTTTGCTTAAACAGAGCCCGAGACCAGCAACACAAAAAGAAGAGAGAGACCAAGCAGCTCAACTAATCTCAGCCCCAACTCTTTCTTCCTTGCCACTTTCCGAACATCTTGCAGGTGTTCAACCAAACATCAGTAGAGGATGTCTAGAGATCTCACGCTACTATCTATCAGTAGCATATTATCAAACATCACGGGGGTGTTCCTTCATGCTGCACAGGAGAACTGGGAAGGAGAAGAGATCTTCCCCTTGACCCAACCCGCACATCGCCATATGGCCAAAGGTCATCCATCGGCAGAGCAGGAAATAGATGTGAAGACCCCAACCAGCACCACACTGAGCCGGAGCAGAGGGCAAGGAGATAGCACCCCAAATGTGAGTGGCGCCTCCATCTGCCACCAGCCATCCAGAGGCATACGCCAGAGAGAACCTCCAAGTAGCGGGATGAAGTATGTGATGTAGTGCCCACTCCGCCAAGCAGGTCATAGAGACTCATCACCCAGCGAGGAAACTAGCATCGCCGTGATCGCCAAGGCAGGAACCCGACGGAACCGTGACTTGTCTTCACCCTAGACAAGCTAGGTTCACATGGGAAAAGGATGAGGCAGCACGCAGAGCCCACAAGTCTGGAACAGATCGGCCACTCACCATCCATTACACTTGAACAGAGTGGAGTCGACAAAGTTGAGATCACCGAAACTTTGCCCAGATCTGACCACACTCACGGCACCTTGCATCGCCCTTCCAACCCAGATCCGCTGAGGAGACGCCAGCAAAAACGATCAACACCCTAGTTCTAGAGATCCACCGCAACCTTCACACAGAACATTACTCAAGGATGTTGGAGGCCAGGGGGAGGGACACGTAGAGGCGGTGTACCCTCCCCCCAGCGGTAGCCGCTGGGAAACAGTTAGAGAGAAGGCGGAGCGGATACCCTAGAGAGAGAAAGTGCCTCTCGTCCTCTCTTATTGTCAAGTCTTAGTAACGAGAGGTATATAAAAATACATGTATGTGTACTCAGTACAATGTTCTTGAATATTGAGCTAATGTATACCACATGTAATCTTTTATTTAGGTTTTGGATGTATGATCTTGGTGGATTAGGATAGTTGAGAGTTGTGTGACGAGCTGATATAGATGTGGACCTATTGTCTTAAGATCCTATTATTTAGTGGTTGTACATGTATATGTAAAAGTTTGTTGTTCAATATGTAATATCAAATATTGTAGCAATTCATGTTGTAATTATATGTTGAATGGTGAACATGTGTTGCATGGTTTTAATATTGTTCATGTGCATGTGCTTTTGTTGTTTCTTTCTGACTTCCTCTATTTTTTTTCTTTTTAGCCTAGTGTGTGGTGTTTAAATTGAGATTCTCATTGAGGTGAGGTTTCAATTTGGATGTCACACAGTAGATTAAGTTTTAGAAATTTAGATGATGTCACACCACTTCTCGCTGATCTTCCATGGCTGGGTTTGTGAGTGACCAATTAACTACTTTCACGGTTTGGGTGTTCCTTCCTATGTCGTTTGAATTGTTGTTGAGTTGCACCACCTGGCCATTCATGGCGGAGGTTTTTTTGACCGACTCCAGCCATTGCAAGACCTGATCCTAGTCTCTCTATGTCTGACAGTAGTTTATGTAGAGGATGGGGATGCTTTCTATCTCCAGTTGGACAATAGTCAACGATTTAAACAAGAGAGTTGTTGTTTTGATGACTTGCTTGACTTAGGTCCCTTCTCGCGGGTAAAAGATGAGATAGGGCAAGTTTATATTTTTATCCTCATCGTGGTTTTGTTCTTTTAATCGCATCTGAAGGTGTTTTGGTAATCCTGTGCATGTTCTCCTTTTTGCCGATACCGTTTGCCGCTTCAACAAGCAGGGCCATGTAGCTAGTTTTCTTTCGGCCACGATAGCATGGACCCGGTCCATAGTCCATTGATTTGGATATCACTGCCCTTTGTATAATTGGTTTATTGCTAAGAAATTTATAATAAATCAAGGATGGTTACTTTTAACAGAACATGCTTGACATAATTACATGTAGTCGTCGAATGCAAAATGACAGGTGAGTCTCCTCGACCTATGTTGGCATCCAAGGACAATAAGGATGACCTTCTTGCTCTTTGTTCTTTGTTCCCGTCTTTCTTTATACAATTGGAAGTAGTGGCAACTAAAAGGTGATGCAATTAGAGAGTACATGATAGGTAGAGGTGGTGAAATCAATTCCAACATAATATTCCATCCACTGATAATTCTAGACTGTAATCCAACTAATTATCATTTACAATTAGAATAATCAGCAACCATCAATGTTGTGATAAATATTAGTGCTTACATGGTTACTTTGATCAAATTACTTTTTATAAACATCCTCCTTTGAGTTCATCCTAAACTATACTACAATAAATTCATCCGCTTACATATGGTGATTATTAAATATTCATTAAGACAATCTCTAGAAGTTCCATTTCCTAGTAAATTTGCATGTCTAATAAAAATCACGACATGTAGCCTCGTATGTCTGAGCATGTGATATAGTTCTGAAGGAAAAAAGTTGCTTGTTTTTGCTAGAGTCTCCATAGAACCGTGAGATATCCCATGTCTGTTGATGACGAAATCGTTGACGGTGATGGTGAGGATGTAGTTTCTTAAGTCTTGGTTGATGAACTGGAGGTCTCTACGATTCAGACCAGCAACAATGTCGCTACCACGGGGAGGTATTTGGATGCAATCAGTGATGTGTCATTCAATTATATTCAGCCAAGCATGTCCTAAAGTCTGTTATTCTGTAACTTATTTTTTTATAGCTAAAGCCATGTAGCTAGTTTTCTTTCGGCCACGATAGCATGGACCCGGTCCATAGTCCATTGATTTGGATATCACTGCCCTCGTGAATTTTTTGTATTGTATAATTGGTTTATTGCTAAGAAATTTATAATAAATCAAGGATGGTTACTTTTAACAGAACATGCTTGACATCATTACATGTAGTCGTCGAATGCAAAATGACAGGTGAGTCTCCTCGACCTATGTTGGCATCCAAGGACAATAAGGATGACCTTCTTGCTCTTTGTTCTTTGTTCCCGTCTTTCTTTATACAATTGGAAGTAGTGGCAACTAAAAGGTGATGCAATTAGAGAGTACATGATAGGGTGGTGAAATCAATTCCAACATAATATTCCATCCACTGATAATTCTAGACTGTAATCCAACTAATTATCATTTACAATTAGAATAATCAGCAACCATCAATGTTGTGATAAATATTAGTGCTTACATGGTTACTTTGATCAAATTACTTTTTATAAACATCCTCCTTTGAGTTCATCCTAAACTATACTACAATAAATTCATCCGCTTACAGATGGTGATTATTAAATATTCATTAAGACAATCTCTAGAAGTTCCATTTCCTAGTAAATTTGCATGTCTAATAAAAATCACGACATGTAGCCTCGTATGTCTGAGCATGTGATATAGTTCTGAAGGAAAAAAGTTGTTTTTTTTTGCTAGAGTCTCCATAGAACCGTGAGATATCCCATGTCTGTTGATGACGAAATCGTTGATGGTGATGGTGAGGATGTAGTTTCTTAAGTCTTGGTTGATGAACTGGAGGTCTCTACGATTCAGACCAGCAACAATGTCGCGTTTAAAACCATGGGGAGGTATTTGGATGCAATCAGTGATGTGTCATTCAATTATATTCAGCCAAGCATGTCCTAAAGTCTGTTATTCTGTAACTTATTTGATTTCCATATTATGCTAAAGCTTATTATAATGGCTTTTTTTTATTTCAGTTGAAATATTTCAGCTCTAGATATTTAACTGATATTTTTGCTGATCGTAGTTGCACGAAATGAGAGCGAAGGACCTCTTTGCTTCGCTGTATGCGCACTGCACCGATGGCTACCTTTAACACATACTTGACATCATTACATGTAGCCGTCGAATGCAAGTTGACAGGTGAGTCTCGTCGACCTATGTTCGCATCCAAGGACAATAACGGTGACCTTCTTGTTCTTTGTTCTTTGTTCTTAGTTCCCGTCTTTGTTTCTGCTATTGAAAGTAGACGCAACTAAAACGTGACCTCTCCACATGGCGATAGACTGGCGGGTCGGCCGGAGACAGCCAAAACTTTGACCATCCAGCTGAAGCACCTGTTCCACATACGCATAGCATCAAGAAGCACTAAGCTCACGTGTTTGTTACTTGCAAGTAACATGTTCGACGCACCTAAGTCGCTCAACTGATCGAACTGGCCGACAATAAAGGCGTGCATGCAGGCAGCACTAGCAAGATGCCACCGACTTTGGCGCATGAGTTTGTTGATTCTAATGGATGGATGGTCATAACGGTACGCATCGTTTCCAATTTACTTACGCTCCACGTGGTCACCGGCAGGTACTGGAAACTAGGATCGGAATCGAAATAAGTTTGTTTACGCTTGTGTTACTATTACTAAGATTTCAACAATTAAGTTTGTTTGCGCTTCTGTTCCTAAAATGATCTGAAGTAATGAGTCATAAGCGTGCATACAATGCAGCTACATTGAAAACTTGGATTAATTGTACCCCAACAAGTCCAACATGAATTCTCTAGACGAACCAATCTGGAGATGGAAAAACACTCATAAACAACACATTTTCGAAACAATGATCTTAATAATGTGTTTATGTTCTTCTAAGACTTGTGGTTGACCCAATAAATTTAATTTGTTTTTAAAGGTCAGGATGATATTACATCAATAAAAAGAAAGTCCAAATCCAATCTACGACCCTATTGGGAAGTCCTATATTACAAAAGTATAGTCTAACATTATGGTATTACATCCTCAAATTATTGCATAAACACTTCACGCAAACATTCAGTATGTTGATGTCTAATACCTGTAAGATATAAGTTAAGGATGATGCTATCTATGCCTTCTTTGTTGGGAGCGGTTCTTCGGAGTCCTCAGCGCATCATCTTGAGATGACATCTTGTACTCTTCTCCAGGCAGTAAACCATTGTCCTTTCCTTCAGTGGACGCACGGCAATTCAACTGAATCATATAAACCTCACTTTTATGGTTGCTTCTGCGAATTCTCTATTTTCTTCACCTTGACTATGTACGAATTTGCTTTGCTCATCCGCGACGTGTTTCATGTCTCATGCCTAACCTCATTCTCAACAACTATTTCGAATAAGTACAAGATTGAGAGTTGACTGCATAATGCACTTCACTTATAACCGATCAATACCATGGTGTTTGTCCTTGCGATAAGACCTTGCCAAAGCACCATGAAAATTGAAGAATATGGATGTGACCATCTCATATCATGAGAAGGATGGCAGAGTCCTAAATGTCATCTAATTATCTTCTTCTTACACATTTCTTAGAGATGTCGCAAAGAGGACACTTTTAGATGTGTGGAAGGAGTTTAAACCTCTCTGTATGACAAAATCTCGAGAGGAATCGGCTGAAGGCATTTCTATTCAACGTCCTTACTTTCTAAAGGGATAAGGAAAAGAATGATAGTAAACATTGATACTAATAGAAGTGCTTTGTTCTAGAGAACACCACTTGTGTAAATAATTATTTGAAACCAAAGTCTATGGTATAGACCACATCAAGTTTTAAGAAGTGATGTCTTCTATGATTTGTATAGATCATTTTGATCACGATATGTGTCACATCTAGATTTAACATTCGACAGGTTTCCTTTGTATGCATGCGCATGAGTGGCAAAGTCAAGAACAAGGAATTTTGGCAATTTTGCACATCTTTTGACATTTGTTAAGAATTGTTGATTATGTAGAAACTCATAAAAGTTCAAGACGAACAACATACATATTCAAAATTAGAAAATGAATGTAATTATGTGTATAATGGGGTCATCCTTCTCTAGGTTTAATAAAAATTGATTCTTGATAGAATGATTCATACACATGTAAAAGTAAAATTGTGTGGTTATTTGAACTATCACCAATATAAAATTTGATGAACATTGATTACTTCATGTCTAAGAAAAATAACATGAAAAATAAAGTTGACTTCTTATTCATTCTCAACCACGACAATATTAATATAAATCTATCGTCTAAATGATGTTGCTTTGACTTACAAGATTTGATCTTATATCTAAGCTATTACTTATACAAAAAGATACACTTTGACTCAAAAACTCAAGTAACCTAAAATATTATGTCTATTGAATCGAACCTAGATTACTTCAAGTATGTTTCTAGGAGAATTTTAGTTTTATTGTCGACAAAGTAGCATAATGTTCTTGTCATATATAGAATGCCATACTTCTACAAGGATAAACCTATGAACACACTATCTAGTCAGGGATCTACCCACTATATTTACTCTATAAAATATGTATTATAACCATAAAACATTGAGAAATTTTACTTTTTGATTTCCAATATAGTTGGACACCTAGAAGGCCAACCTTCTGGGCTTTCTACCATCCTTTAAATATCCTTTCTTTTCAAGGTATCAATGTGAAACAACCATTTTTTTGAATGTATAGCAAATTGGATAAAAACCATGCATTTTTCAAATAATAAAACTGACATTGAATGGTTGTTAATCATTCTAGTAGGGTCAATGTGAAAACTTGGAAATTCCACCCCTTTATTTTTGTAGAAATTTAATTGGAAAAGGATTATTAAAACATAATCCTCTAAATTAATAATGTGGTTGATTTAATATTTACTCATGTGTTTGGTGGGACACCAATTACAAGATTTAGGGTTTAGTTGAATAAATATCAAATATGTTAATTTTTTGTAATACTATCTTGGAAAGTTACTTTCTAAGATTTAACATTTTACGACGTTATAAATGTCTTGGAGACTTTTAACTAAATTAGCCGTGAAGACCAAGAATATGAATTAATCAAAGAAACATGTGTGGCCATAGTTTATGGTAAAAAGATAAAAGAAAAGTAAGTATATACTTGAACGTCAAGCCATGAAATCATTCCTCAATGGTCTGATACTTTGGTTATCTATTATGATCCATGTTTGCCTAAGTATTTATATGGGGAAGAAACATTTTCCTAATGGAAAATGTCCAAACTAGAGATTATGATAGTAGATATGTTTTCAACATTTCCTGCTAATTAGAGTTTTGAATAACAAATTATGAATTTTCAAATTTTGATAATTTTTTGCTTTTAAGAGATAGGGAATTAGATTTAATCAATTAATATCATATATTGATGTCCAACATAGGTTCCAACTTTGGCGCCTCAATTAATAATGATGTCTTTTCTTTAAACCTTAGATGACCACCTAACGGTCAACAAATTGTCTTCTACCTTCGACCAAAAAGGAAAGTGGGTGCCCATAGAACCTCTTATCTCTCAACCCCTTTTGATCTCTTTCTAGACTCCTTTTCACCTCAAAAACTACACCACAACCTTCCTCTCTCGAACCTGAGTTCAATGAGCAGTGACTTAACAACTATTGGTGCCTTCGAATCTAAGAAAAAGCAAACTCACTGCCATGGCTCCCAAACGGATGAGGTTTGGAAGCTTGAACCCTAAAGCTACAAATCTACATGCTATATAGCCTGATCCTTTAAACTCATAACCTTTCCTATTTTATTCCCCTTTTTTCGTCCTCATACACCCTTCCTCCCTATTTAATTCCTCTATCTCCAACACCATCGCCACCAAGCTTAGTAGATTCCTACAAGGGGCTCGTCCTCTAGACTTGGCTACCTACGACCTCTTTGGAGCCACAAAGTTGGCAGTGTCTTCTTTTGTCCATGTGGTGGACATTGGTCTCTTCCGTGGCTCCGCGGAGTAGAAGTTGCATGGTTATATGACTTCAGAAGACCCTAGTCCTCTCTAAACAGAGCTGGAAATCTTGGGAACTTAGATGGGAGGCTAGGAGCCATGGATGGAGCAGTGTCTAGGTAGCCCACACAAGAAAGGTCCCAAAAGGTTGGAATGGTTGTATGAGACCTTAGTCAGGAAGGGGCAAGTTTGGGCCAATCCTAGACAACTCTAAAGGGCCTGCCACACCTCCTATTGCATGGGGAACGATCCTAGGCATCTTCCTGGTGATGAACAGTCTAGATTGAGCATATTAAGGTAAATCTTACAAAAATATCTTGAAATTGCTAGGATGGCCATATTGATGTGAACCAATCTTCTTTTTGATCAAGAGAGTATGATGTATCCAATAAAATGTCTTTTAAGAGTCTAAGTCCAATCCTAGTTCCCTCGGGTATCGAAATAAGATCTTCTTTGATGTCTAAGTCTGATTGATAATTTAATCAATATAATTTATGATTTTATGACTCCATACTCAATGAAATATGTAGCCCTATTGTTTTCCATCATATATGGAAGCTTTAACTTTACTGTGTTATTTTTTACTAAATTATGTATATAATGACATAGCGTCGATGTAAATTGTGTGTAATTCTATTTGTATGTATTTATTGGTATAGAACCTACGTGGAACTAGATTTTTGTACATTCTACTTTTCATTTTATTTCCAACTTGCATGTATAGCTTGCCATTTTTGTTAATCGATTGGTGGCTAATTTATTTTTATAAATTTTCAATTAATTTTCTTTTTCACCATATTCTTACTTGCATGAGATATCACCTCAAAGACATTGCCATTACTGCACCACTACTAACAATGGGGTATAGGTTACATTAAAGCTTGTAAAAAGTTTGATGAAAATAGTAACATGGCTATCCAACACCTATAAAAGGAATGTCACCTATTAGGGGTAAACTTTGTGATATGTAGTATACATGAAATGAACATCACTTATATGTGACTTTCATATTGAAAAACATGGGAAAATGTTATAGCCTATAGAATCACCCTCTAAATAATGTATACTAATGTCCCATATTTAAGACTAAGTAATGGAAAATGCCATAATAAACACTTAATAGATTTTAGACATGCATAAAATGTATATACATGTACTTTCTAACATGTGATAATAAGAAATTTAAAACTCCCCAACACCACATAAAAATTAATGGATACATGATTAATGCATATCCATCCCTTTTTATAGCATCCTTTAGGTCAATTATTTAGGAAATTTTGTAGATTTTTCTTCGTTTTTAGGAACTAATTGCAATTTTCTTACTTTTGCCTCCTTAATTAGATTGTTTAATTTTTTATTCACATTTTGTAGGTTTTATATTGATTCTAAATCCTTAAACTCCAATCGAAGTATACACTTCATTTCCTTAAGAAATTTTCAGATTAATAGGTTGCCTTCAGCCTCCCAGAAGCCCAGTTAGTCGACTCACCCCCTTCGGTCAATCGACTCAGTTGTATATGGGACAAAGTCACAAATTTCCAACCTCTCAAATGGCCATCCAAATCAATTGACTCAACCCTATTAAGGAAGGTGCATTTTGCATGATTGTATTGACTCTCCTCGAACCGATCGACTAGGTTTCCTTAGTGCTGAAGCATCAAGTCAAACAGTCAAACATTCTCTACATAAGAATCACACAACATTTAGTATGATCGACCGAATGGATACCGATCGATCAATTGGCACACCAACTTGAGGATTTTCCATCTGATTCAAAGCCCTATTATAGGGTTCCCATGGTGCATCATCTACTATAAAAGGAGGGAGGAGTGACCAAACATTCCACCCCCCGACTATAATCTCAGAACTCTACTTGAGAGAACAGAACTAGGAAAGAAGAGACAAAGTCTACAAAGTGTTGTTAGCAATATGACTTGTATTATTCTTCTTGTTCTTGCTTTTATGAGTGATACAGAGTATCCCCATGAGCCCATAACTTGTCATAGATAAACTTTGTCTTTATTGAATAAATAAAAATGTGTCTTCTATCATTTAAAAAGATGGAATACGAATTGATCATTTGTACCGTGTTACTATTATGATTCCTAATGATGAGACCCCAAACTCATGGACTACAACATCGAACAAGGCTCATAAGTTTTTTGATAAGACCCCAGATAGAAACATGTTGGATGATTGAATGAGGACACATAAAACATGAGAAACACAAGTCTATGAATAGCTTGATCCATGAGATTTGTTTCTAAAAAGAGCATATCTACATAATCGTAGTCTAAAATTCATTTTACAAAGGAATTGAAAAATGTCTAACATAATTACAAAGGCTTGTGGGTGTGAAACTCAGACTTCTAGCAATTCTCATCATTTGAATTAGAACCCAATCTTAATTAATTTCCCTTTCAACAAGTTTATTTTTTTGTTCTGCTTGTTTTGATAACTTAGTTTACTTTTGGAAATTTACTTTATTGTTTTAGTTTAACCACTCCTTTCAAATATTAAATTTTTTTATTGTTCATGCAATTATTTGGATTAACGTATAATAACATCATTCTTTAGGATGGATACCCTTCTATACTAGAATAAATTTTCTTGTTTACAAGTGATTGATAATCATTAAAAGGTTAAACTCTAGCATCTCCCCTAGTGGGTTTTTTTGTGTTCACAACACAAACCAAATCTTGGTACCGTTTCCAAGGATGAAGGTGTGAGAACCCTGACCTTGCTTTTTGATTGAAAATGCTTTCTTACCTTAATTACAAGCTTAAATTTTAATAAAACCATAATTTTTTCTTTAATATCTTGTTACAAACCCAAGTTTCAAGTTTGGTCTAGTTTGAACATTGTTCGAGCAAGGTATACAATTATATGCTTATTTTTCACTTTTTTTCAACTTACCCATATCTATGGTTTTTCTTGCAATATGTCACATTCTTGTTGTACCTCGCATGTTTTGTCATCATTTTGAGTTATTCCAACCTTGGGGTACCTTTTTGTACCTTGGTTTGGTGGTGACATCCATCTAGGTTTGAGTTAGGGTTTTGCCCTCGTGGATGAGCTACCTTGGAGGCCAAAACTCGATGGTATCCCTTGGTTTATGGGATGTGATGGTGTTGTGATCCTATGGTGGGTCCTTGGTGGTCCCTATAGGTGTTAGGGTTGATCATTTCCCCTATTAAGGATCCTTGGGTTGGTGGTTCACCTAGGAAGGTACAGTAACTGATGGTTTCGACCCTTATGACCCAAGGTGCATCAACCAATGGTCACCATGCTTTAGAACTCAATGGGAACCCTGGGAAGTCATGATACAATGTCCCTACAGACTCCCACAGCCTATGGATCTATTTTTTGCATGAATGTGATGTCTCCAGGCCATGGACACTTCGCAAACATGGTAAGACACCTTAACCTTATGTCTTATGTCACACATATCTTTATATACCTCTCACCTTCCACCCAAAAGACCCCTTTAGGCTCTCCCTCTTCCCTTTTTCTTCTTGGAGATCGTCCCCCTTGATTTTTAGAGAAAAAGGAGCCCAAGGTAGAAGAAGGTGGCCGATCTATCTTGCATGTGCACCTAGGGTTCAGATCTACCCAAGTAGAGGTCGTTTGGTGCTTCCTTGCTTGGTTTCTTAATCTAGGTAAGTGAGATATTCCTCCTTTCCTTCGTTTTCTTTATTGTCATACCTTCTTCTCTATTCTTATTGGTTGGACCCATGGTGTTCCATGTTGGATCTTGTGCTAGAACTTAAAGAATGCCTCTTTCTTGCTTCCTTGAGCTAGGGTTTGCTCCCTTTCTTGAAGAAGGATCTAGCTTGGCCGTGTGGAGTTCTCAAGATAGGGTTTATATCTTTCTTTCCTTGAGCTACCTTTCTGTTTGAAGCTTCATCTTCTTCCTAGAGGTGAGTTACATAACATTCTCCATGTTTATTGCTTACCAATAGTTGGCATGTGCTAGATCCTTCTCTAAAAATGAAGTTATATGTAAAGATAACATCTTTGCCTAGGGTTTGCTCTTAGGTGCTATTTATTGGATGATTTATCTTATCAGATGTACCTTAAACCTTGTGTATGAACCTTCCTTGGTATAGGAATATCTATACCTTTCTTACATGTTTACAAACAATGGTTTTTGATCTCCAAACAATGGTCATACCTAGGGTTTATAAGTTATTTTCCGTTCTTCTTTTGCTACCTGATGGTTTGGTTCTTGTTTCTATTTTTCTTATCCTTTATGTGCCAACCAATGGTGGTCAGTTTACTACTATTTTGGGTTCTTTCTCCTGAGAATAATTGATGGTTATTTTTTCTCAACAAACAATTGTTTGGTTCTCTACAAATAATGGTTCTCCTCTAGGGTTTAGTGTTGATTTCCTTCCTTGATATGGAAATCGATGGTTGGTGCTTGGTTCTAGTTTGGCTGACCTTCTTGTGTCAAATGATGATCATGCCTTAGCTTCTATTTTGGACTCTGTTATTCTCATGAGGGTCTTAGTGCCTCTTGAAGTGGCAAACGCGATGGTCTTCTTTCCCTAGTGATCGTATGATTTTTGATGCTTGTTTCACCACATGTTGACCAAACTCGATGGTCATACTAGGTCCAAACTCGATGGCTCTTTTGAGCCCAAAACTGATGAAACATGTAATTATAGCTAGTGTGTAGTGAAAGACACCATGTACTACACATACATATGTAGTGAGAGACATTATGTATCCAGTCAGTCGCTTGCCAATATAGAGGAGTTTTCAATAAGAAAATAGATGAATGTTAATCAAGATCGAGTTGTTCTTGCAATGTCAACAATGATACTTTTATTTATATTTGAACAATGAGTACACATGGGGAGGACATTAACCTGGCCTCTATTTTACAATATGCATGGAAAAAATACACATGTATACAATATCTTCTTTTGACTACATCTATCCACTGCAGACTCTATATACCACATGATCATGCACATTTCTTCTATCTTGATTTTTCTTTTGTATTTATTCCACCACTTCTATTATCCTTTTCTGAACGCCTCCCTTTGTTGTAGAAGTTTCTCTATAAGCCTTTGATATTCACCAAGAATTAATAGCAACTTCAAAGCATACAAGGCATCACATCGTCTTTTGAGCAAAGCACACTAAAAGATTCAAAATAAGCTTCAATTCAACAATCAAATGGTTTGGTATTATGTATTAATTCAGCTATACATTATACAAAGGCATACCCCAAAGAGAACTATGTCAGAATTGCTAAAGGTGAAAAACTACACAGATGTAGGAATGAACTAGAAGAAGAATAAAGTAACCCTTTCAAAGATAAAAATATCCTTGAGGCACTACAATAAAAATGGTCTTTAACTACAAAAGAAAATTGTAGCAAAAACCCCATATTTTGTAGCTAAAGGCTTTACCTACATTTTTCTTTACATATATAAATTATAGTATATGCTCGTATAGCTAAAGGCTTTAACTATAATTTTTAAATATGTAGCTAAATAATCCATTCGCTATAAATACATATGTAGTAAAAAATGTAGCGAGATATTGTCTTTACATATTTATATGTAGGTGTAATTGTTGCTAAACGTATAACTACAATTGCATATGTAGTCAATATGTAATAAAATGATGAAGTTACTACATTTTATGTGTAGTTAGTGTGTAGGGAAAGCACCAATTACTACATACACATATATATATGTAGTTAGATTATACATCTAGCTACATCTATTGGGTCATTTATTACACATACATATATGTTAGATTATTATGCATATATTATGTATGTATATTATTAATACACGAGAAATTAGAACAAGTTACACTCATTTTTCCAAAAAACCATACTTTAATTTATATTTTAACAACAAATGTACACGGGAAGGATGTATGCCTAGCCTCTATTACACAATATTTTGGAAAAAACTATTTATATGGACCTTTGACATATGAAAAATCCTGAACTATACAAGGGAAACTAGTGGATTCCATCCTCTAAGTGGATCATGATCTAAAGGGAATCAATGAATTCACATTGCTTTTATCATTGTCGTCAATCTCCTTCATGAACAAGTATTTGTGTACATACATCACTCCACTTTAGAAGAGCTTGCATCAACCTTCTAAAGGGGCTCATGCCTTCTTTTGCACTGTTGGGGTAGGCTTCTTGGCTTGAGAAGCAAGTTAGTTAGCAGTTCTTGTAACATGCATGATAGCTCCCAAGATCTGTTGCAAACCAAAACTATATAAGTTGTGAAACATGTGTATAGGCGTCTAAAGCTACTAAACAAATTAGAAGAGAATCGAATGATACATTACCTTAGAAAAATGACTTATACAAGTCAAAAGTTAGCATCGGATATACTAGTTAATAAAAGCACATACACTAAGGAAAACATAGCTAATTATTGGCAGATTATAGAAATATCTCTCATGCAATCCTTTTGGAAGACTACATTCATGGTTTTTTGGCATTTCTCATTGTTATTTCATAATGATCTAGTAATATTTTCTCAGGTGAAAATGATGTCCATAAGAGATCATGACATGTGGATTCTATTGTATATCACAATAAGGCGCCCTTTAACTTTTTTTGTAGCCTTTGTCCAAACGATACCATAATAATGTATATGATTGTATAACCTATCAAAAGACATGAAAACATGAAGGATATCCCCTGCCACTATTATACCATTGTGTCAAGTTGTCATCATCCCAAGGTGTGTCAAAGGGATTATTATTCCCCAAGTCAGATGGAGAATTCTTCTAGTCAGACAAAAAGATAGCTGCAATCTGCATACAGAAGCAACATAACATGTATTATCATCTAAAGGTCCTTATCTCTTTCAAGAAAAAGTTCCAATCAACCAACTAGTTAACTTCTTTCAAATTCAAGATTTGATACTAAAGCTAATGAGCTAAGTGCATTGATGCAGTACCATGATGAATCAATAAAATTGGAAGGATTGAATTTGAATTAGGTGTCTAGCATCTTCATTGTTTGCGCACTCTGTAGATGTAACTTGGTTATAGTACCTTTTCCTCAAGGATCTGGTGCAATTAGCATTGAATAAATCAGTAGGTGAAGGCAAACCAAGAAGAATTGGAAAATTAATTATGAGGAAAAAGAGGTAGTACAAGGAAGGGGAGATGAAAGGGATGGTGAAAGATAGAGGTTGTGATAGTGCATAAATAAGAGTTCACATAATTTTTTACTAATTTACAACAATGACTAAAAGAAACCTTAGAGGTTAGTGACTAAAAAGAAAAATGACATATTCTTCGCACATCCATTTTGAAAAGAAAGAAACAAAATTGCCAAGCCTATTCTGACTACCACAATCAAGTGTAGAGACTCTTGCTCGACCTAGTTTATGCAAGGCTACAACTCTATCAAAAATAGGTTTTCTATGCAGTTGTACAACTAGTATGACAAATGACTAAATATACTGCTGAATCTAAAGAGGAATGTACAAAAAGCTACACACATAAAAGGGCCTTATCTTGGATACAACATAGAGGATAGCTCCAATTGGTAGATCTTCATTTCCATCTAAAGAGTACCATGAAATCAAAAGGGTTTGGTTGAAAGGAGGGCCAACCTAAAGGCATAATATGTAATCTTTTTCAAGATGCAATACCTTTATCTGAAATATATAAATCTTATCATAACATAGAATAGGTATATTGGTAGGTCAACAAGTTGCACATTGGATGTAAACACTGAAAAGATTCTTGGAAGGCTATAGAAAATTCAAATTGTAGACATAAAACCTACTAAGGAATGGATAAGCATAATAAATAACATTAGAAGCTAGTGGAAACAAGAACCATGTATGTTAATTGTCATTCTAACCAAAATAGAGAATAGGACCAGGAGCTTGCTTTATAGATAGTGGAGGAATGGTGAAGGTCATGACAGTGAAATTATTTACATTTTCAGAATTCAAGAATTCACAAAATGCTCATGCCACCACACTTGTTTTTGTATTACAAAATGATGTTAACTTTTGTATTCAAAGGATAAATGCAGATGTGAGAATAGATGATGGAAAAATACTTACCATCTTAGTAATTCTTTGAGTATGCATCACACATCCAGAGTCTATCCTTAATTTCTGTCCCATCTTGAATATGTGAGCACTCTTGTCTTAAAATATGACTTTTAAGCTTTGAAGTGCACAAGACTATTTTGCAGTGCACAAGACTATTGGAGTATCTCATCCTTTCACTATTCTAGAAATACAAAATTGATGATGAGATACACAAGGTAAAAGAAGAACAAGGGTGAAAGGTCAAAGACGATCTATACAAAAGAATAGCAATTCCAAAATCTAAAAGCCATAGAAGGGACCATCAAAGAAATTAAGAAAAAAGTTAGCAAAGCATATAGGTTTACTATTTTAACTAAAAACATGAACACCCTTAAGATACATGGAACTCCTCAAGATTAATAGAGGCCAAAATTCTACATGATTTGGAAATCTAAGATATCAAAATGTATCTCAGGCTTTCCTGTGTTTGGAAATCTAAGATATCAAAATGTGTCCAGGCGTTCTTGTGTTTGCTGTTACATGATAGCCTCATGACTAATGTCTTGAGGTTCATAAAAAAAGATAATAGAAAATTATGAGATGATGAAGAAGACCTTGAAGATAATAACAATCAAGAAATCAAAACCGATTTGGAGCAGCCCACCAGTAGATTACATTTTTCAAATAGATCTTGAACACGAAATCAAGAGATGTTCCACTATAGAAAAAGGTCACCAAGTCCTTATGTATCAATTATAAAGTTGAATTCTTAGCAAGAAATTCAGTGAGAAGAAACTGAAGTATGGGATACAGGTACTTACGTATCATGCATGTGAGGTCATGGGGGCATCGACTTTGTATCATTAAGATTCACGTTCATGTTTTTTCCAACACTGCATGCCCATCCTGGATCACAACTAGAGACCTAGGAACTTAACTCATTGTTCTTATTGGGCTTCAAATAAATGGATTTACACCCAATCCTTATATAAACCAAAGAAGTAGAATTTTAGTTCAGCAGTTGTATGTAGTCGTTGGGTAACATCTCCTAACAAGACCTCGAGTTAGAGAAATGACACAATAACAAGGTATAGTATATACAATGACTAAGTACATTAGATAATTATATGAAGCAACAAAAATTAATGATAAAATAAGTAAGAACAAGATAAGACATTTTTATACCTGTTACCTATCAGCCTGTCCATTAGGTGCCCAATGTCCACTTGGAATATGAGAGTTTTGCAAACAGAGCTAATTTATTTGAAGACCAAGACTCAACGTCATAGTAAGAGAAGCATAACCAAGATAGCATAGTCAGAACCAATGGCCAACAAGTTTCACAATTTAACTAAATTGGTTTCTTATCACCTTTACCCCTATCATATATCCCCTTCAGCACATAAAGAATCTTGCAAAAACATGTGGGCTTAGCACTCTTGCGAAAACATGTGGGCTTAGCACTGAAAGTCATAGTATATTTACCCTGAGTATCAATAATCATTAGGGAACACTGATTTTGAAAATCACAACTTTGAGTTATATGACGATAAAAGTTTCTAAAGACTTCCCTTGGTAATCCCAGTAAGCGCATACAAACCTGGAAAGATGACCACATGGATGAATCATGATCCCATTAACTGGTCACCTTAAATGTCAATATTAGTAAAGCAGAATTCATGTGTGTAAGATGTCCCCTAAATCTGAAAATTGATACGACTAACCATTTTAAGGAGCTTACTACAACAAGACAAAAGTTGAGACATGTCAAGTTTTTGTTAATTAAAAATGTCCTACAGAGCATGGTTGGTTTTTGGTGTAGACTGGCTGATATCCCAGAGTTTATTTTGGGAAGATTTAGATCTACTATGGCAAGTTTTTTGTGGAGAGGAGGGTAGTACGTTGTTGCTTGGGCTGCTGTTGCTCAACTGAGGCATGGCGAGGCTAGGTTTGAAAGACCCTTCTGATATCATTTGGGAAGCCATGACAAAAAGAATCTACCAATTTTTGATGGAATCATATAGCATTTGGAGTGGTTGGATGAGAACCTGGTACAGTTCTTCTCTTACATGTGGAGCTGAAGATTTGGTGGGATGCTCTAGGATTTGGCGGAGCATGTGTATGATTTGGGATAGCTCCAAATAGCATTATGAAGAAGATGAGGGGAACTGGAAGCTGGTTGCGGGGAGTAAACCTTGGCGGATCTTTTGCAACCAACCTCAGGTTCCTTGGCACCAGTTGATATGGTGCAAGATCCATTGTCCCAAGTGGAGTTTCTACACTTACCGTGCTCTTTTGGGTAGAATTCCCACTAAAGATAGGTTGAGCAGATGGGGGGCTACTGTGGAACCTGTCTGTCTTCTTTACCGATAGGAGCCTGAATCACACACACATATCTACTTTGATTGTGCGTATACCAAATAGCTATGCACCCGCTTCTCTCTCAAGCTCTTGTAGGGCGGCACCCCACCCCTCAGCCTTCAAGCTTCCATGCTTTGGATTTTGAGTAGAACTAAAGGGGACAAACATATGAAAAGGTTTGTGGGACTTGTTTGGTCCAATTTGATATACCTGGTTTGGCAGGAGACAAACGGTAGGCTTCATGGAAAAAAAGGAAAGGGACAAGTTTCAACTTTTTGATGATATTGTAAATATTTTGGTTTGGTTTTGTAAGGCTAACCCGGGTACCTTGTTTAGGATCAAACCGGAGGTTATGTTGATGTGGGGTCTACTGTGACCTTGTAGAGTATACAGAGTGGGTTATACTCCTATACGTTTTGTAGATTTTTTTGATGGTTTAGTAATATTTTACCTTATCCAAAAAAAGTTGAGACATGTCCCCCTCTTACAGTTAGTGGCATATGTTGATACAACCATCAACCAACAACATTACCTGCAATTCACCAGCTAAATTGTGAGAGATGAGGAAGGCTATTTTATGGGGGTTTAACAAAGAAAAGAAGAACCAATCCCCTAGCAGTACTGACTGGTAACACAAACCTCCTAGAAGATAAGCACAATACTAAAACAATAGTAAAACAAACACATAACACAAGACCAATAAAATAAGATTACCTAACCAAATAAAAACTTTTAATTCTAGGGAGCATCATTGTTTGGATGATGGAGTGGGAAAATATAGAAGAGTGTGGAAGGTAAAGCATTGTGTTAAGGTTTTCTACCACAATGCCACTAGATTACAATTTCTATGAACTACTGACATTAACATTGTTGCATTCATCACTTTGCTACTTCTCCTACCTTCTTTCATCTTACCTCTCTTATTTTCCTATATCATCTTAGTTGCATACCTTGGCGCATCCTCCTTCCATTCTTGGTCCCTTCCCTTGCCTTCAAATTATAAAGAGTCAAAAGAAGAGTTATATTCCTATATCTCATTCAACCTTACATGTATATTTGATGAGATATCATTTCTAACTACTTTTTAAAACTTATAATATTATCTATTACAAATAAAAAATATCCATGTGGACTTCCTTTCAATGTTATTTCAATTTGCATAGCTAGTATCTCAACATGTTCACACTTTTTGGGCATCAACCATTTACCTGGTCAATTTTTAAAATATTGTCGATATTATCACTGACAACATCTTAAATAAATTATGTTTCACAAACTGACTCCCCAACAGAAACTAGCAAGGAACATTCATAGTATGGACATTAAATGAAAAATTATATCAATAGGGATTGCTTCAAGTAGGTCAGAAATTAACCTATTCATATCAACATAAATCAGATCAAAAAATCATGGAGATATCGTAAAAGAGAATCCTAATGTTTTACTAAATTTCCTCTCTATTCTACATCCATCAGTGGGAAAAATAGTTATAGGGATGCCCCACAAACATAGTTTTTCCATTCATGCTATCATTACGAGAATTGGCATTGGATGAAAAAACTAGACAAAACTGTATCAAGGAATATGATTGATTTCGATAGAGTAGGTAAGAGCGGGTGTAATGGAAATTCATTTATGTCATTATATAATCACCTAAAACACCAGTTCAGTTTCCCACTACTACCTCAACCTGACCTCTATCTCTCCTACCATCATTTAGCACTATCGTGGTCTACTAAAAAACATTGCATACTCATTAATAATCTGAACAGGGATATATATGTATAACTAGTATGCCTATTCAGTAGTACATTCAGACTGCAAGGTGGGTTTTGATTACAGAAGGTTATATATTTCTCTAATATTTAAATATCTGAATTTAGACTTAGGTTAAAATGTTATAACTAGTGGGGATCACAGTAAACTCCAAGCAGAATACCTCATTGAAAATTGTCATAGACTCAACTTCGTGAGTGAATGTTTGGCCCACACCAGAAGAGTCGATCAACACTGTGGGCTTGATAGAATGAAGAGGTAAAAAAAGGAAAATGGAATAGAGATCTGTTGCAGCCATAAATCATAAATACCTAGTAGTATTAATAACAAGACCAGTGTAAGAGGTACTCAAATAATTAAAAAAACCATGTTGTTACGGGAATAGAGATCTATTGTGGCCAACAATATTTGATCTAATTCACGACATGACTCTTCACTAAGCCACATGTACTCTACAAGCATAGTGATATCTCCCTTTTGACTTTATGTGTAATAGATAAATAGAACTATAGGAAACATCTAGCAAACTAACAAGTCCATTCCCATCCTCATCACGCACAAAGTAATTTAATTAGAAAGATGGAATGGAGAATGGGTTGGAGATGGGAACTGATTGTTGGTAAGTAGTGCAGGAAAAGTGATTCCTTGGGGAGACGTGCTCATGAATATGTGATCCCTTTAATCGTATGCATTCTCGTTACACCAAATGCAACTGATGACCTCCATTGGCACCCCACTAAAAATAGTTATTTCACAGTTAGATCGATATATTGACTAACTTTTAGCAGCTATACTCTTGAAAGTTGAAAGAATGAACAAGTTCACTAATGAAAATGAAAACTCCTAGAGAAATATACGGAAGATGAGCATACCCCTAATCTCAAACACAACCAGAGGAGGTATTTCAAAAACCACCTACCTATCCAATATAATGGCTATACAATTAGACGTGATGTAAGTAAAATTTTGTGAAATGGTAATGGAGAATGCTTGCTATACTTAGTTCAACTGTAAGTGCGACAAATTAAGTACACATGGGGAGAACATAGTCAGAAAACAACTTCTCATGGATGCACTGACTGCTAATTTCATAAGCGTTCTAAAATGGCTACTAAACAAGGTAGGTTATAATGAACTTATCAATTACAGTTCTACCTTCTTGGCTTTGTTGGTTTATAGGAACAAGTTTTTATTTTGGGAGGATGCTTTTGCATCATCTCTCAGTGTAGCAAGCCTCGACCGTTAGATAGATGATTACAATAAATAGACACAACTGATGCACAGGGATCAGACTTATTTTAGGTTCAAACTGAATGATACTTAGCAGCCAACGGATGAAAATACAATCAAGATGAATATGCATGCTACTATCACACAAAAAGCCAAGGTTGGATTATGTGCAGTTTTCATATATAGAAATGGACATGTTGCTCTTTTAGCATCCAAAACTTTGCTGAGCAACTGGGATGTGTTTTAAACTGGAGCGTACAATTTACTATACAACCTTCAAGTGACCTCAGGGTAGAACCTAAATAGAATGGAGATTGAGAAAATATTTTCTCTGGGCACAATAGAAGTATTTCACATTGGAACCCTAGACATAGATGTCATACCTACCAACCAAAGAGTGATTTGAGAAAATTTCAAAGTAGCAGTACAAAGAAGAAAATATTCTATCAACTTTAGAGTTCATGTGGTCTCTAATCCACATTCTATATGCACTAATAAAAGTAACGAAATACATCAATATTATAACTCAAACCATGGCTAATTTCATGAAGTGAAAGGGGCATCTAAGGAGAACGTCAATGGCATATTGAAGGGTAGTATATAGAAACTACATATTCTGTTTCTAGTAAGAATATAAAAAGGTCTATACTAAAGTCATCATGAGACGTGTAATGCCTTCCATGTTGCATGTTGAACACCTAACCAAATTCACACCTAAATGCATTGAGGTATGTGATATGTCTTTACAACAATTTGCATTAAATAAATGATTATTTTCACAACATGAACTAGGGTTTTATATAGAGGAGGACAACTAAAGTAGCATATTGGGTTGTTGAGGTCATATATGTAGTATGTCCCTTGTATTATAATATATATAACAGAAATCATAATCAATGAATTTGTGCACTTGTTACCTGAGATAGCTCTTTCTTGCAACAATAATTACCCAAACCACAAATGACATAGTGGAACGTTTTAAAACTCCATTGACGTGTCTTAAACATTATGAATTTAGTAGTTTCGAATTTTCTCTTAATACCACAGTTAAGGATGGGTAACCTATTTGAGGTGAAAGTACACAAATAAATGTAAACTAAGAACATGTCTAAACTGTAAGTACCTAAGATTTCAACTTATTTTTGTCATTCTCACATTCATAGATCATAGTGATCATATCTTAGAGAAAATTTGTACCATTTCCTGCAACTTCTCATGAACCTATGGAAAGAAAGAACATAAACTAACATCAAACATGTACAATGTTGATAATTCATGTACAACTTTATCGTGAGAAATTTTCCATTAAAAGTTTTTTGAATATATTCATGCACAAGGAACCAATTATAAATTCAGAAATTACAAAGTAAAGAACATTATATTGCATAAATATACCTGTGGGCAACATTAAGTTCTACCATCAACAACTAATCCCAAATGCCCCATGCTCTTTTTCTTAATGAAGGAGAACGGGGATGATCTTGTCCACTGCATCCTTACTACTACATACAAAAAATGAATAAAACCAACTAGTAATATAATTGTCTTTAGCATAAGGGCCAAGATCTATGCCCCTGTTTGGTTCAGGACTGAGTCTGGATTAAGAGTTGTCTTTTTGTGCCACGTATGCTTAATCTAGTCGAGATTGGGCTGTTTTGGTGTTTGGTTGGCAATGGGATACGTTTTGGATTTCATAACCCCCAAAACCGGACCAAGCTCTGAGTAGGATTTGGATTCTCAATCCAGTTCACAATTGTTTTGTCTTTCCGTGACCCCCCAACTCCTCTCCTAAGAATCCATGGACCCTCTTGTTCACCTCTCTCCTCCCGACTCCACTCGTTGCCTCTCTCCTCCCAACTCTCCTCGACATCGTTGTCTGTGCCTAGCATATCTAGAATACTTTGCCAATCGACCATGATGCCATCGACGCCGGAAGGTATGTATGGAGGTCGTCATAGAACCGGAACACCTTTCTGGGGAGTGAGGAAGGAGTCGCGGTGGACATAATTCCAGTCCACGGATTGGATCTCGCGGTCATGCTCGTGGAGAGACCATATCAGATTGGCAGGGGGAGGGTTGGTGGCATCCCATAGTTGGACGTATCCGTCATCCATAGTGGTGACAAATAGAGATTCATGAGACTTGGACCAAGCACAGTCATACATGCCAATCAGCGGTGTCGAAGGCAGAAACGTCAATTGGAGCATTCGAGGCCAAATTTAAGTCAATCACATGGACCCGGCTGTTGGCTATGATGTTGAATTTCTAGGCGGTTTCCACCAGGAGGCACTGCTCAGAGAAAGGGATACATTTAACAGAGTAATAATTGAAGGTCGTTAGTATGCAGCTGCAAATGCAATAGTGTCGATGAGATGGAAAAAAAAGCAAGGAAGGGAAAGATGAAGAGAGAATTCCATCAATTAAATCAAGATTTAAGGGTGATGACCAATTCGAATAGAGATTGAGAGGAAGCTCTAGGTCCACTCAAATTTGGACTGGAATCATCAATTTATCATGGTGGAATACATATCTGGAGGAAGTACAACGATGGTAGCTCCGGGTCCACACAGTCAAGCTCTGGGTAGTAAAACATGTCATGGAATGGCGAGGTCCAGTCAGTGAACCGTAACACCTTTTTGGAGCAGAGTATTCTCCACCATAATAAGCATAGTCTGCCCATATTTACAAAATTAATCATACACGAGTCATACTCACAACTAAAACAAGCATATATATACATTTTTTTGAAATGTATATTTTGTAATGCACTTTCATATAATATTTTTGTATCATTCAAATATTTTTATATTAAAATAAATGTGGAATCAACTAGATCCTAACTTTGCTGCCAATCAGAATCAGACTGAATCCTGACTGGTAGCCAAATAGAATAAGACTGAATCCTGACTCAATCCTGACCAGCTGACTAGAATCAGATTAGGTTGCCAAACAAAATCAGACCGGATCCAGACTAACCCAATCCAGATCTACTGACTAACCTCGACTAATCTAGTCCTGACTACAAAATCACAATTCTGAACCAAACAGGGGCTATAAATCTAAGTATATTAGCAAATGCATGCAAGTGCTAGACTAATTATAGTACCCAACTGTATCATATGGGAAGCTACATATCAAGATTGCACTATTCACATATTTTGATACCAGTATTCAAATTTAATGCCACCTACAATAGACATGGAATAATGGAATATTTAAATACATGCTACCGACTCATCATGATATTATTGGTTTGTCTGAGGACATACTTTAATAGTTGAAACGAGAGTGCATATGACTTTTAGTGTGATTATTATGAAACAAAAGAGCTTTTAGAAACCTTAATTAATCACTGGCATAAAAAATTTAAAATGAAAAAATAGTGTCTTCCAATTATGTGTGGGGGTCATAAGTTAGAAATTTGACATTCAGTCCCTCACCCCCTATAAGAATCTAAATTCCAATGTATGTAACATTGAACTCAGATGCTATTGAGGGTACGGAACATTGTCATTAATTTGCACTTTCACTTTGGAGGCTCGATTCATAACATATTCAGACTGCATAGTAAGTAAAGTGAGATCCCTTTTTAGAACGTGTGGTATTATGTTACACTTGTCAATGGTTATTTACTTGTTGTATATGGAGAGAAATAATAGGATCATTTTCTAAATAAATACAGTTGTTATGCCTAGAAATAGACACTGCCAAGGATTTAAAACCAAAGGAAATTCCTATGACTGCAAATTTGTTTTGTTGATTTAGTATCATCGTCTTAAGTCATACTGCCATGGCCATGGATTATGTGGCAAACTAAAAAACTCAATGTTGAATGTATGATCCATTTTCAACCATCACGGGTTGGATGTGCCTCTCTACCATAAGAATATAAGATTAGAAAGTTTAGCAAATCTTTTTTCAAATTAGTCATACCAAATGACTTTAACGAAAAGTACAGTACCATCCGTAGCACAAGAAATAGTCAAGATACAATCTAAACTATAGTTATAAAGGAAAACGATCTCAAATAACTGACTTAGTGGCAAAAAAAATATAAATTTTTGTTGTTAGTCAACTCCTCATGTAGAAAGAGATGGATCCAAAATGAACATAAAACTGGATAGAGAAGACCCACACCTAGCAATCGTAGCATTTAAACAGAAATAAAAAAAAACTATAAACATACACAAACAAATATATACTTTAGATCGCCACAATACATTTTTAGTACGTTAGTAAATTTAGTGATAAGAAAGAAAAGTATTCAGAAATATCATGTTTGCTACACAATAAACTAGTTTCCAGATGTGTAGAGAAACAAAGCAAAGTCACCACTTGACTGTCATGAACAACTTCAAACAAAACCTACAAAATAAGAGCTGGAATCCAGGCACAAGGAAATAAATATCACAAAAATTCACATTGACTTTCCCATCAGAAACTTCTTCAGTGGACCTTCTCCTATTCCAAAACTATGTACTCATTCTAATTTGGCATGGATGCATTAGTAACGTTGCCCAACTTCTATTCAAGCTTCTTAGGTCTTCCCTTAAATGTCAAATCTTCAAATTCCCGATCTCTTCTTGAAATATAAGGATCAATTTTTAGGGGATACACTTGTTTTCCCCAGGGACGATACACTCTCTTTAGCCTTTTTTTCCAAAAACATTATTCTTGGGACAAGACACACTCTTTTTCCTCCTTTTTTTCCTATAAACATTATTATTACGCGATCAGATGATCTTCTCAGTAGAAACTTACCTGACATTAAATGTGTCCTGTTCTGTGTAAACTTTCTTCTCATGGAGCATACCGGTTGCATAGCATTTCATGTGGGAAAAAAGTTGCTATTGGTAGAGTAAAAACAAAAAGGAATAGAGGCAAAATGTAGTAAGATAATGTAGTATCATAATTCAATGATAGTGATTACAAGGACAGGAGTAGGCTAGTGTAGAGGTGGTTGTAGAAGTACTCGTCAGGGGAAATGACACCAAAGGAGATGTGATCTTCTACAAGGTCTTGATCTTCATCATTATTGTGCTTCCTAAGATTCACTTGGTGCAGGGCCATGTCTCGGCATAGAACATGTCGGAGGGGTACCAGATCACCTTTTGGACCTTCCTTTTCTTTCGCTTATCATGGTACCGCGTAACGCTAGCCTCGTGGTCGATGCCAACACTGCACACTGGAATCTGGATGTAGTCTAAGTTTGGAAGCATGGCCCATGCCACAATGTCGACGAGGACTCCAGTGACATAGGGCTTTGAGACATCACCTAGGGATCAATCTTTGGGAACCATGCCTACCTTACATGATGACACTTGTAGGATCGGATGGGCAGATAGTAAGAGAAGTAGACTAGATCACCTAGAGTGGAATTATGTGGCTAAGTGATGGTTTGAAGACTATTAGGAAGATAATCCAGGTACAATTTATCTAATAGCTTTTCTGTTCCATCATAGGGATTTGTCTAGCCGACACTTCATCTCTGGTAGTCTGTGAGGTCAATGTTGAACTGAGAAAAGGGGAATAGGGGTGTGGGGAGAGTGACCGAATAGGTGTTCAGGTGAGGAGGAGGGAAGATGGAGGGGGGCACCATCGGGGGCGCAACCGAATGGGAGGAATAGATCGAGGTGGGGTGAATGTGTGATCCATCAACTATTAGAGTGAGGCGGATCCGCAGAGGGAAGACGATGGTGAGGGGACACAAACAAACAAGGCGGACATAACAAGGTAAGGAATAGGATGTGAGGGGATTGAGAATTCATTAATGCGCCATCTGGGGAGAAGGACGCGTACTATCAACCCCAAAATAGAAAGTGGAGGAAGTAGCATGTGAGAATTCTGTATTTTAGGGATTTTTGGTATCTTAAAGAGAGGGGGAGAGGAGTAGTTGTGAAGAATTTTGAATTTGTAGTATGTTTGTATGTGTTGTAAATTTGTATTTATATAAATTAACTATATTTTTTATTTACATTCTTATATTTTATAAAGAAATGTACCTTTTAACTACAAATAAAAAATATATAGTTATAATATTTGTAGCCAAAGCATCCTTTTTTTGTAGTGAGGTCTTGTATCATATGCGCTAGACACAATGCTTGTTGTGCAACATATTCAACATTATGTACATTAAATCGTCCATTTAAGTTCATCTACTCAACATTGCATGTAAATATACCACAATGAGTGACTCTCTCACAATCACCATTTTTTTTCTTGAAGTTCTTCTAATACTCTGGAAGAGACTGAAATGATTCTGCAATAAAATGCATTACACTACTACAGAAATGGCTTATAAAGTCACTTTTCAAGGTGTCGGTTGTATAAATAAACCGACACCTAAACTCTACAGTGTTGGTTGATAACATAAATTGACATCCAATCTATGAAGGGCGACCAGACACGGGTACCACTTTTATTAAGTGTCGGTTACTTAATAAAAAACTGACACCTAAAATTAACTGCCAAATCCAAAATTTCCAGCGAAAAAAATTACCTCCAAAATTTGACATATGGCGTCGGTTGATAAATAAAAAACCGACGACTAAAGGTTATTCGCGAGACACATTTTGGTCGTCGGTTTTACTACAACTACCGAAACTTAAGAGTTTTCCCGCGCTGTCCGTGGGGAATTTTTAACACCCTTTAAGCGTCGGTTTTAAGTAGAAACCGACGAATCTGGTCATAAATCGAGAACGATTTTTTTAATCGACATATGAATATAGACGTCATTTTTTTTGTAGTTAAAACCGACGACTATATTCAAGTATTGGTGTCGGTTGTTGTTCAGAACCGACACTGTTAGTTTTAGTTGTCAGTTTTTTTGAATAACCGACGCCTATGGTACATTTAATAGCCCCGCAAACAGAACTTTTCCTCCCCATTGTCTCTGTTTCATTGCGACTCTGCGCTAGGTCTGGCGATTTCCCCCGATTGCTCCCCGCCACCGTTGCCGCTCGCCGCTCCTTGCCCTCCGTGCTCACCGGCGGCCCTCTGTGCTCTCTGTGCTCACCGACACTTTCCCTCTCTTCTCGTCGGCCCTCTGTGCTCACCGGCGGCCGTGCTCGTCGGAAGGCCCTCTCCCTCTCCCTCTCTGGTCTCTGGTCGCCGACGCTCCGTGCTCGTCGGCCCTCTGTGCTCCAGGCCAAGTATTGCCTTCTTCCTCCTTCCTTCCTCCGCCTAGGCGGCTGCTTGGGCGGTGCCAATGCACGCCCAGGCTGCTGCTGGGAATTTTTTTTAAAGTTATTTACTTATTGGTAACTTGATAAATAACTCATATACACTGATCTATGGCAATGCCTTAGTTGATCACTCTTTATATTAGAGCTGCAAGCCTGTAACATTAAGTAATTTTTGAAAGTAAAATAATTATTGACTGTAATATATTGAACTTATATACAATACATGTTCTATGATAAGCCTTAGTTAATTTAATATGCATACTTTGTATGTAATACATAGTAATCGGGTACTATTGTATATCCAAGTAAATTACATGTAACTAATCATGACATAGATTTTAGAATGCATACTTTGGTTAAATGTACTGCTGTAATTTTTGATCAAGTAATGATATGTAAATGTAGCAATAAGTTAGTAAGGTATCAATGATAAGTCTGTTGTAATCTGATGCAAAATAGTTATTGTATCATGCATATCTTAATACTTTTTTGTTTTATAGTTGTATAGGGTGTTTTATGTGTCACAAGTCTATTGTTTAATAGTTTAGCTATAATCATTGTTTTATAGTTGTGTTATAAAGTATTTGGGTGTTTAGTATGGTTATTTAGGGTGTTCATATATGTATAAAGGTTCCAAAAAGTATAGTATATATATGCATACATGTGCATTTTTTTATAAAATTGTATAGAAAATCAAAACCCGTTCTTGATGAGAATCCTAATCACCCTTCTTGCTTAATGATGAACTGTAATGCACACATGTGACATGCTTGGAATGTAAATGATGAACTTTTCCCTAAATTGCCAATCATGCTTTTAAAGACATCAATAATCACCCTAACTTGAAGAACTAGGATTTTAGGTATAAGAATGACAACACATTATTTGTTGGCCTAGAAACCCGTCCGAGATTTACTCATTAGGAGTAAATCTTGGATAGTCCCCGGTTTGGGACTATTCTTGAACACCTAATCTCGCTTAGGATGTAAGTGTATAATGTGTATTGGGTTTTCAAGAAAATTTCGGCAGCATTTCCCCGTTTGTTCTCTAAGTACATATGTACTTGGAGAACAGCGGGGAAATGCTGCCGAAATTTTCTTGAAAACCCAATACACATTATACACTTACTAGTGAGATTAGGTGTTCAAGAATGGGATAGGTGGTACACATTTATTATATATAATAATGACATCACATGTATTTGTTAACCCTAGACCCTAATCTTGTTGTAATATATACTTGTTTTCTCTTTGATCATAGAATGGATAGATCATGGATGTCCATTCGCAATCGCTGCACCCCAGAGTTTATTTCTGGTCTTGACTAGTTTATTAGATTTTCCGAGGAACATAGGAAACAACATGGAGATAGGTTCTACTGTCCATGTAGGCATTGCGGTACCAACTTGAAAGTCAACACTGGTGACGAAATCAAAAGTCATGTCATGTGTAACGGGATTATACAAGGCTATACAAAATGACACTGGCATGGAGAGATTTCAAACCCGAAACCAGTGGATGTCGATAGCAGTGCTTGTGTGGAAGAAGAAATTGCCTACGATGACGTAGATGTGAATGAACCAGTTCCATTAGACATCGTTGATGCGATGCTGGATAGTTGTGGGGTAGAGCACACCGATCCACCTCCCATTTTTAGAAACATTGTGCATGATGCTGAGATACCGTTATACACAGGTTGTACTAAGTTTACGAAGCTTAGCGCTGTGTTGAGATTGTATAAGCTGAAAGCTAACAATAGATGGAGCGACAAAAGCTTCAGATCATTGTTGTCTTTGTTGAAAGAAATGCTTCTTGAAGGAAACGAGCTGCCAATCTCAACATACCAGGTAAAGAAATTGTTGTGCCCAATGGGAATGGATGCCAAGAAGATACACGGATGCCCGAATGATTGTGTATTATTTCAAAAGGACTATGCGGATTTGAAAGTTTGGCAAAAATGTGGTGCGTCACAGTATAAATTGACGACTTAGGGGGAGTCTAAAACTGGTTCTCCTACCAAGGTGATGTGGTGTCTGCCTATAATATCACAGTTTCAACGCTTGTTTGCCAATCTGATAGATGCGAAGAATTTGAGGTGGCATGCAGATGTTAAGAAAAATAATGATGGGATCCTACGACATGCGTCTGATTCCCCACAGTGGAAGAAGATTGATCTATTGTACCCTGAATTTGGTGAAGAAGTTAGGAATGTAAGACTTGGGCTTTGTACAGACGGGATGAATCCGTACGGGACATTGAGCAGCCAAAATAGCACTTGGCCAGTCATGCTTGTTATATACAATCTTCCTCCCTGTCTGTGTATGAAAAATAAGTACGTAATGTTGTCGTTGTTGATATCGGGCCCTAAACAACCTGGAAATGACATCGATGTTTATCTTGAACCTCTGATTGATGACTTAAAGAAACTTTGGGGTGAAGGTGTGATGACCTATGATGCTTCACGAAGAGAGACATTTCATTTGCATGCTATGTTGTTTTGCACTATTAATGACTTTCCAGCATATGGGAATTTGTCTGGATATAGTGTCAAAGGAGCTAAAGCGTGTCCTATATGTGAAGAGAACACTGATTCAACAAGACTAAAACATGGCGGTAAGACTGTATATCTCGGTCATCGAAGGTTTCTTCCAAAATTCCATCTGTAACGTAGGAAGCGCAAAGCATTCAATGGATTGAATGAGGAACGGAGTGCACCTAAACCTATACCAGGGGAGGTTGTTTATGAAAGAGTAAAAGACTTTGTCAATGAATTTGGTAAGAGATCACAATGTACTATGGCCACACGGAGTGACAAATCTTTATTCAAGAAGAAGTCAATATTTTGGGATCTTCCTTATTGGAGTTCTTTGACAGTCAGGCATTGTATCGATGTCATGCACGATGAGAAAAATGTCTGTGATAGTGTCATTGGTACTTTGTTGAATATACCAGGTAAGACTAAAGATGGGATAAAATCCAGACTGGACCTACGTGAAATGGGAATAAGGTCAGAATTAACAGAATTTCATGAAATGGGAAATCGGAGAACATACTTACGTCCTGCTTGTTACACATTGTCTAGAAAGGAGAAGAAAGCTTTTTGTGAATGTTTAGTAAATGTTAAGGTGCCACAGGGTTACTCATCCAACATCTGTAGATTGGTATCAATGAAAGATCTGAAGTTGATAGGTCTTAAATGTCATGATTGTCACACTCTAATGCAACAAATATTTCATGTGGCAATTAGATCTATATTGCCGAAGCATGTAAGGTTTGCAATCACCAGACTTTGTTTCTTTTTCAACAGTCTGTGCAGCAAAGTTATTGACCCTGATACTCTCGATAAATTGCAAAGAGAAGTGGTTGTTACCCTATGTCAACTTGAGATGTATTTTCCTCCGTCGTTCTTTGATATCATGGTACATCTTGTTGTCCACTTGACTAGGGAAGTGAAAATGTTGGGACTAGTTTTCTTGCATTGGATGTATCCCTTTGAACGATACATGAGTGTTTTTAAAAGTGATGTTCGAAACCGTTATCGGCCTAAAGGGAGTATTATCGAGGGTTATGTGGCGAGAGAGGTTATGGATTTTTGCAATGACTTTCTCAGTGGTAATGACACTCCTGATAATGACAAGAATATTGAAGAGCAATTTGGCAAAGGAATTTTGGGATCACATGTGAAAGTAATCAGCCGTGAGCAGTTGGAACAAGGTCACTTGTATATTTTACACAACATGGACGAAGTGAATGTTTATATCGAGGAACATACCAATTTCATCAAGAGACAATATCCTCAAGCCAATACAATGTGGCTTGCTAGAGAGCATAACAAGACATTTATTAAGTGTTTTGAAAATAAAGTCTTGCATCAAATATCTCAAACACCAGATGATATTACTGAAACTATCAAATGCCTCACCTTTAAACCAAAATTGACTGTTATGTCTTATGAAGGGTATGACATTAATGGATTCACATATTACACAAAGCGCCAAGATGATAAGAGTGTCGTCCAAAACAGTGGGGTCACCCTTCAAGCATCGACTATGTTTTTTGCAAGTACAAAGGATAAAAGTCCACGTGAAGCTAAAATGTCATATTACGGTGTCATTGAAGACATATGGGAGTTTGACTACATAGATTTCAGAATTCCGCTCTTCAAATGTAATTGGGTTGATAACACCAAAGGAGTTATAGTGGATGAATTGGGTTTCACTTTAGTGAACTTTGAAAAGATTGGTGAGAAGGATGAACCATTCATATTGGCATCACATGCGAAACAAGTATTTTATATCGATGATCCTGCAAATGATAAATGGTCGGTTGTTCTTCATGGTAAAAGACAGTTCATTGAAGATCCTATAGATGAAGAACAGTACTATGATAAGTATGATGACTCCAGTCCATTCTCAGTTGGGTTGCCAACACCAGCAAATATTGAAGCTAATGATGACTTGTATGTGCGCGGAGATCACAATGAAGGATTGTTAATTGATAAAAAATTGCAATATTAGAGGCATGCTTATACAATGTTTTTTTTATATGTTTTATTTTTCTGAATGTGAACTTTACAATGTGAATGTGAACTTTACAATGTGAATTTTACAATGTGAATTACTTTATAATGTGAACTTTACAATGTGAATGTGAACTTTACAATGTGAATTTTACAATGTGAATTACTTTATAATGTGAACTTTACAATATGAATTACTTTACAATGTGAATGTGAACTTTACAATGTGAGCTTTACAATTTGAATTACTTTACAATGTAAACTTTACAATGTGAATGTGAATTTTCAAATGGCTGAGCATTCTCCTGATGACCGTGCTGATGATTACCGTGAGGGTGAGGACATCAATGCGCCGCCTCACAATGTAAGTTTTAAAAATATATCATATATTTATATCTATATGTCCATTTATAGTTATATCTTGTAAATGTGTTTATTTTGTCAAATTTTAGGTTGATGATGCACATGTACCATTTGAAGCACTTGAGGCACTTGATCAGCAACACCAAAAAGTTGACAGGAGAAGGGGCATCACTATGATGAAGAAGTTAATAGCGCAAAAGGGCAATGGAACCAAACTTGTTGTGGATTTTGATGATGTAGGAAATGCATCTGGTGTGAATCGCAATTCATTTGTTTCATATTTTGGGTATGTTACTCGTAGCCATTGCAGTTGTAAGATAGATTCTTGGCATAAAGTTTCTAAGGAGAAGAAAGACGTAATATGGAAGGATTTATGTCTGAGTTATTATTAATTTGCAATTCTATTTTGTAGATTACTAATTTGTTGGATACTAGTTAATAGCAATTCTAATTTGCAGAGTATATTTGAATTGGATGAAAAGCTGCATCGTAAATGCGTGATGCAACGCTGTGGGAGAGTCCTAAGGAACTATAGGACAAATCTCACCCAAGAATACATAAAAGAAGATGACAAGAGGAAGAAGACAACCACTGAACAGTGGAACTTCCTGGACAAAGAAGAATGGGACGTGTTAGTTGCTTCAAGACAAACAGATGAATTCAAGGTATTAGGTGTCAGCCCCAATCTCATTAATATATGTTGTATTCACCATTTCATGATTAACATTTACTGTTACTAACCAAATCATTAATGTGCATACTAACTAGACCCTCAGTGAGGCACAAAGATCAAGGCGTGCACTGAATGTGCATGACCACACAATGGGTCCAAAGGGGTATGTAGGCATTCACCAAAGACTACAGTCTGAGGCTACTGCTCAGTCTGCTGCTACTCAGGAGTCCTCCACTGTAGGTAGCACACCTCTATCTCGCCATGATATCTGGATAGCTGGGAGGCAAAATAAGAAGGGATAAATAAGGAAGCCCGCAACTGCTGAGGCGGCTGCAAAAATGGTAAAATACAACTCTTACAGCAATCATTCAAATATTGATTATTTGTGGTGTTTACTTAATTATAAATTTTTGTTTTGGCGATTAGCGGGAGCTGCACGAGCTGAGGAAACAAGGCAAGTTCATCCCTGAGGGCACAAGGGATGAATTGACTGTTGCTCTGGGTAACCCGGAGCATCCTGGACGTGTTAGGGCTGCAAGCGCTGGTGTGGGCATCAAATCTTTTTTTGGGCCATCCCAGCGCAAACATGTCCCAAAAGTGGGACTTTCACAAGAAGAGGTAACATATTCTTTCTTTATAATGTTACTGTAAAAAGAGAATTCAATAATTATAAGCTAACGTTTCTTTTATCCATGTATAGGTAGATAAACTAGTTGATAGGAAACTGGAAGAAGCAATGAAAAAGTGGCAGGCATCTCAGACTGCCACTCGCAGACAATACCTATCATAGCATCCCGCTCTACTCCTACTGTAGAGGTTGAGTGTAATCCTATAGACCCACCACCTAGCACATCCAATGTAAGTATTTTTATGACATAGTAACTAGTTTTTTAATTCAAGATGATATGTTTTCAAGATGATATGTATATATGTATATAACATTCTTTACACAAAAATTTGTAGGGGTTGAAGCCATGCCGTCTAAAAGTTAATGAATATGTCATTGCAGAGGCGTCGACTTACCCATCCCTACCAGGGGAAATGTTTCACGGGTCTCCATTACTAGCTGGTTGGATTCGTGTGAGCCCGGTACATATAGTCCCCAAGTGGATGGATCTTCCATTGCCATATGCCCACCCAGATTGTGAAACACTTGGTGTGGCTTTAGGGGGGGTGATATTGTGGCTAAAAGGAGATGTCATCTTTACTGAAATTGTATGGTAAATTTACATTATGTTAAATTGTTAGTGTGTGTATATGATGTCAGTTGATCTGAAATTATTATATATATATATATACAGGTTAAAAAGAAGACACCCACAACATCTAGGCCTCCACTTCCACCTCCTACATTACCCAGTTGCGTTCCACAGGACCTAACTATCCCGTTAGGTCCTAACTGTGGGGGTATGGCAATATGGTTAGGAGAACATGATATAAACTTCCCTATAACTGTTTCTATAGATTCAGATGTTGCAGGTCAATCATACGAAAGCAAACTATTTATACAAGATATTTTGGAGTTGTTTCGATATTATTGGCTAAATACATCTGTGATAGAGCTATGGATAAGGTGAGATCTTCTTTATACATCCATATAACTTGTGTAGGATCTGGTGATCTGGTTTCTTATTTATTAATGCATGCGTAATTAATACATATTTTGGAGCTACTTAGACAAGATATGTGTAGATTTTGCATTCGAACATGTAGGATTTTTGATTCCATCTTTGATTAGTCTAGTAGCTAAAGACCCTCCGTCAGTTCAACAAAACTACTGTGAGGCTTTTTCAATTTTTGCTCAAAATAAGAAGACGATGATAATGGCTCCATTCAATGTAGAGTAAGTTTACTTTGCTTATTATAATTTGGACTTAAGAAAATTACATTTTTATTGTGGATTTTGAGTTATTAATTTTTAACTTTTTTACCTCTAGTGGTATGCATTGGGAGTTACTGGTTATTGTCCCTGAGACGTTCACTGTCTATTATCTAGATCCTAAGGGGAGTAAATTGAATACAAAATATGGACACATAATGAAAATGGCATTATTCCGGTGAGAAATATTTTATTTTCATATCCGTTAACATATGTTATTACATTACTATTTAATTATGCAATGTACAGTGTTACACTAACATGTAGGGGTTTTGATGAGTTCAAAAAGGCTGGAGGAAAGGTCCCCATGAAAAAGAACCAGCCAATAATTTGGAAGAACGTGAAAGTAAGTTCCCGACTGCAATATATGTATATATTATTTATGTGAACAATGCTTAATTAGTTGTATTTTTTAATATTTTGTATGTTTTAATTTATAGTGTGCCACACAAGACAATGGATGAGCATGTGGATACTATGTGATGCGATTTATGCACATGATTATCAAATATGCCGCAATGGACATCGATTGTATTACTGAGGTATTATATAGTCTCATTAGATAATATGAAATATATCAATCTTATTTATAGCTCATTAATTATATATATACATCATTCTCTTTACAGGTGTTTACAACTGACCACACTACAGGAAATGCCTTACCAGATGTACATGCTCCCTATACGACAGGAGAATTAAATGAAGTAAGAGAAGAATGGGCAACAACCATACAAGTAGTGGGGGATTTAAGATATAATTGGGATGTTGATAGCGAATAATGACTAAAGAATGATATTTTGTAAATGAATTTCTGAATTATAATATATGTGTGAATGTTTCTACATGTCTGGATGTTTCTACATGTGTCTGAGTGAAAATGAATGAAACTGTTGGTTGCTATATGAATGTTTCTATATGTGAATGTGAAAATGAATGGAACTACAGATTGCTAGCTACATGAATGTTTCTAAATGTGTGAAAATCAAATGGAACTGCAGGTTGCATTGCTAAATGTGTGAATATCTTTCTTGTTAATTTTGCAAGTTTGTGGCCTGTTGTTGGCTGATATCAATGAATGTCGTAAAACCTGCAATTCATAACTGAACTGTAGGTTTCTCATCCTGCGACTAGCCATACAGCAGGTCTGCAGACTGACAGAAAAAAAAACAAAAAATAGGCGTCGGTTATTTGTATAAAACCGACACACATAGTTACAATGTCGGTTTTATATAAATCACCGACGTCTATTTCCTGTGGTGCGAAGGCATATGGCTTCGGTTTCTTATCTAATAACCAACGCTGATAGTGCCCAAGATGGTGCCCTTCTGTGGCACGAAGGCATATGGTGTCGGTTTCTTATCTAACAACCGACGCTGATAGTGCCCAAGATGGCGCCCTTTCTGTGGCGCGAAGGTATATGACGTCAGTTTCTTATCTAATAACCGACGCCTATAGTGCCCTGCTGGCGCGTTTTCGGTGGCGCGCGAAGGGTTATGGCGTCGGTTTTTGAACCGACGCGTAACGGCTGGGCTTTTAGCGTCACCCAGATAGGTGTCACTTAGAAACCGACACTAATGGCCTTAAATAACTGACACTAAAGGTCGGTTATGTACTAGTGAATATAGTCAGAGGTTTTTCTCTAAGTAAAACTTATGTATCTAATAGGCCACTATTTGAGTTTTATTTGTCGACAATATTCAAGATGAAATAAAGGTACAGACTGACATGAAGTTTGTTTACCTTAATCCATATCAGCACTTCAGTAATAAGTTGTTTCTCCAATGGATCTCCTTAATATATAGTTTAAGTACATAGAAATCGGCATGACAAATAGTTCGCATGAATATAGAAACAAGTGTCCAAATACTAAATCCTTCAACTCTAATAATTAACATGATAACCTATACGACACAAACTCTTGGCAGTGATTTGTATAGAATTCTAAAATTGGACAAGGTGACTGTGATAGGGTACATGTATAAGGTGCTCAAAGAGGTTTGACAAGTAGGAAGAAGGAAGAATTCTGGCCCAACCCAGACATATCGCTTTTCTTCACCTATGTAGATGACTACTTCTATGAACAGGAGTCTCCCACAATTACTTGCGCCATGTCTACAATGGAGACAAGCAAGGAACCAAAATTCTGCCTTCATTGGAAAAACACTCATGTAATAGGGGCCTACAATCATACTAGCCTACATTGGATCCAAAATGTTTCTACCTGGAGGATAGTGGTACATACATACTCCTCTTAATGTCATATATCTACATCAATTATACATTAACTATCACAATAAACACCCAACTTCAGACAACACAACAACAAAAGAAAAACAACCTTTTAAAATTAAAAAATATTTCTTCAATTAATCCAAAAGTCTATAACACATCATATAAATTCTAACTCACAGGTTGTTGCATTATTGGAACTAGAGGTTGATTCTATTGAACATTTCCTACCCCAACACGCCTACCAACAGGAAGCTGCACCTGATGTCCTTGCTGCACAAAAGGCATAAAGAAATTGGGTGTGTGGGCTCATTTTGGTAGAATTAGTAGCGGAATCGTTCCTTTTAGTTGTCTTGGACTAGTACAAGTGAATGCCCTGCATGACAATTTATATAAATGACAAATGAGAAAAAGAAGACTATAGGCATCCATAATAATTTAGCACCACATACAATAGTAACTAATGGGTTTAGCAACATGGATCTTAGAAGAAATATCCATATAGATATCATTTTCTTATAGAATGCATTATCTTCTAGGTAATGTACTTGTAGTCAGACCCTGAACCATAACCATTGCCACCACCGTAAGACTTTAAGTAATGGTACAACCAAAATTTCAGATGAGAAGATCAGAAGAAACTTCAACAAATCACAAGCTTCAGCAAACAAATTAAATACTTCAAAATCTTAACAATTTGTTTGACCAAGTTTATGAAGGACTCAAATCACCTAGAAACAACCTTCATCCAAGGCTCTTTCCCACTTATCTTGATGTATTTTTCAACCTCTATGTAGTGGTTGCTATGGAACACATACAAAATGGATAAGAAAATAATTGAAAGGTTTCAGCTAACAGTTGAGAATACATTAGTGGTCATTGCATTAATATGGACATAAAGAAAGTACTTCAATAGAGGGTGAGCCTATTTGTTACTGATAACATGGTAGGCTCCATGTAAGAGGTGAGTTCCTACTTGATTTGACCTTCGGCTTTCGATTTAGAACTTTGGGTGATCATCCACAACCCCACATAAGGGGTGGAAATGATCCAACCGTGCACCCTATTGTGTTGATTCTATACCGAGTATTGGTATTTGTCATTAACCTAAACACCAACCATGCCCTAGGGTTCATTTGTGACACCATATGTGGAAGATTCAAAAGGAGAACTACATAACTAACATGGAACATAAGTTCTGATTAACTACTCCATCTCAGTCCTCTAGTTTCCTTAGGAGGATCTTAATGGCAACAACTACATCCATTGACTACCCTAACAGAAAATGAGGTATAATACCAACTTCTTTCATTTCTATATATAGCAGTCAAAACATAGAGCAATTGGCCACATTCTCAATTTTGATCTCTGGACTACTAAATCACCGCAATGCACCTTCTTGTTGCCTCTGTCCTTGAGAAAAATAGTCATTCCTTGCTGCTATTTTATATGAAGAAGATTTCCTCTCGGTAATAGCTAAAGCCAATTTGTTCCAAACATCTCTTCAATGATGTACTGGTGATTTGTTCTTATGTTTCAACAGAGTTCCTAATAGGTTTAATTCTTAGTGATTTTTTGCTTGGCAATATGATTGAGTCTGCTCTCTATTTTGTAGTTAAGATCTCAACTATTGGCTCCCAAGAAAATAGGAAAATGATCAGACCAATCAAGCATCAAACTTCTCTTTCCTAAAACACAGATTACAAAAAAATAACATTGAAGACTAACTGATTCATGATTAATGATGCATGATTTCCGCCAAACTTTTGAATTATCCAACACAATCTAGTGAAAAATTGCACATATCACTATAAGTACATGATATCAGATATAAGTAGAGGCATTGCCTTATAGACTTAATAATGAAATTAAAGACATGAAAACTTATCTTACAAGTTGAATGCCACATAAATGAATATTCAGCCATTAAAAACATCATTTGTAAAACATAATACATCATGAGTTCATGAGGAGGGAAATTGGCATTCATTTTGAATATATTATATTACCATAAGAGCTAACTAAAATTGAAGAGAGCTGACTCTGATGCTTGAGAATTGGACGCTTTCCAGCAAAGACGTGTGATTTTTTTGCTTTCTCAACATATTTTATCTCACTAAACACTCATCTTTAGGAGTAAAGGGTCATCATGTTCAATCTCTTAGCTAGTTGTTACATGTCTGTGTGACCACAACAACAACTGTGAAAGAGAAGGATCATTAGCAAGATTTAGAGAAACTATACAACAAGAGATGTTTAGAGTTCACTGCTAATTAAACTCTAGATCCTTACCTTTGGTATCAATGTGGATATTTAAGAATTTTTTATATCAGCAAGATACCACTGCTACCCACTGCAACCACTTTATTTATTAATTCCAGGACTACAATAAGTACATGAGTAGATAAAAAATCACAAGAAGAAAACTAAGAAAGCATAAAGGATCTATTGCAAACAGAAAATTGCAGAATGCATTCTAAAGATAATTTGGTAGTGGGACTGATCATGCTTTAGTCAAGACCAGGTTATTTATTGCAGCAGACTCAGTTGTAGCATGTAAAGTCTATCTCCTAGAGTTTTACAAGTATTCGGTATTGTCTATAATACTCAAGAAATAGATACTTGTTTCATAGGGCTATGTTTCATCCTCATCAATGATGGATTTTCCCATAAAGTATTTCTTTATATTTATATTAACAAAATTCTGGTTGAATCCAAATTATATGCTATAATCCATTAATAGAATTTCTTCAGGTTGAGAAATGACAGTTCATAAAATCAAATATAAATAAGATAGCATTGACAGTTTGAATTTCAATATAATACATATCGTAACACTTTCAATACCAGTTGCTTTTCCTCGGCTCATAGCTAATCTTGGTCACTCCATTATCAAGACTTTCATCATAAAGGATAACCAAGGTCTTTTTTGGATTCATTCCTTGAAAGGGTACAACAGATGATGATCAAACCTAGTAGTATCAATAACTACTAACATTCTGCTCAAGCTTTAATTAGTTTTAGATTTATGTAATCTTGAGACTACCATTATTCTTTAGAAGCTTCAATTACGAATCCTTACAACACTTGCAGCCCTGGGAAAATGTCTTTCTCATTTTGTTCAAGCTAGAGTAAAAGAATATGCAGTTTCACTGAATGGTTTGAAATCTTCTATGTCTACAATTGCTGATGATGCCTGAATAAATAATTATAATGACTTACTTTTAGCATGGTGATCTACATGATCCATTTCTCTTATAATGACAAGAAACACTACAAATGAAATGGAAGAGGCCCACTTATTGTTAGAAGGAATGGAGAGAGGGGATAATCATCTTAACAAGTCATTTGTGAATGGAAAATGGTTGAATTGATTTTGGTCTAACAACCGTGCTTCCTCGGTATGGGATAGAGTTAGCTTGCATTGCATTCCCTTTTGTCAAACTTTCCTTCCCTTTCTTAGGAGATCCAAAATATCTATGTTAAACTTTTCATTCTTTTAAAAAAGGAATAAATTTTCAATCAACTAATCTATTGGTAAGCCCTGCAAACAAACAATCGTAAATGTTGCTGAATCAAGTAATTACTAGCTTGGTAGGGTGAATAACCTCTACTAGTTACCATTATTTTATAAGAAAAGAAAATTAGGATAGTGTGCTTTATTCAATATTGTGATCATGGAAAAATATATTATATTATTTATGAATCTCCATCATCACAACACTAAATAGACCTGCTAGCCTGATTTTCCTTTCAAATTAAACAACACAGTTGTTAAAATTTTGATTCAAAGTTTTTCATTTTACCTTTTTTTGTAATGCAAATGTGCCTCCTCTCCTTTTTTCCTTTTCTATTGAGAAAGTTTGTAGCTATACATATATAAAAAGAAAAGAAAAAGAAAGATATCTAAACATCTATACAGAGCCAATAAGATTAGGAAAAGGGTGGATGATCACCCTAAACCTGACATCAGGTCAGAAGAAAAAAATAGCAAGACAACAAAAGCATAAGCATCCAAGGTACACCACAACGACCTAGAAAGAAACTCCTCTAGATTAGTAGAGATCACTGAACATGGACTCAACCACTAGAATAAAGCCACATAAAGGTTCTCCTCCAAAAACCCCTGATAAGAAATGCCAAACATAGCAGCAGAAGGAAGCCTTTCAGTAGAAACTCAATTGCCAAGAGACCCATAAGACATAACAGAGAGCAGATCCAAAAAGGAACCAACAAATATATCACATCAAGAGAATCACCCAGGATACCATATGTAACATCCCTGACCTGGGTTATGAGTTAACCCTAGGTGTTTTGCCTAAATATGTAATTAAACCTTTGTGATTAACTCTGAGCATGTAATTAAGTTTCTCAGAAACGTATATTTCAGTATTTGCTCCTTTTTATTTAAAGTTGTAGCATTGTTTTGATATACAGGGACCTATGTGAAATTTACCCAGTTAAAAGGGTTAGCTTGCATTTTGCACATGTTGAGATGTTCCTCTGATGTTGAGACATCATGAGAATCTCTTTGGCAAAGTTTGAGGGATTTCCCAAGCTAGAGCACCAAGGTGCAGCTGTGGAAGCAATCCCAAGGCTTGAAACCCTAATTTGGGGTAAAATGCAATTTACCCAAATGATGGGATGCAATTTGTAAAGAATGTCATCTAATGTATCTTTTTAGACTTTTTCCATCATTTAGGGAATAAATGATGAGGAATTCACCTCAATTGAGTTATCAAGTTAAGAAATAGACTTTGTGATTGAATAATCAGGGTATATGTGCAATATCCCTTTAAGTATGAACTTTATTATTAGATTGTTCTTCCTTGCCTTCTTTTCTATAACTTAAGATAAGGTTTGTCCTTAGAATAAAGAAGAAGGGACGAGCAAGTAATAAAGGAAGGATTTAGTTGGAATTAAGGGAAACTTATGAACTAATGTTGAAAATCCTATCCCATGTATATAAGCTCTCCTTCCCTTAGTTGCAAGGGAACTTACCCTTCGTTCCCTTACTGTTTCATTTCACCAAAGACGACCAAGGACTGCCTTGGAGCTAAGGAGGACGAACAAGGGGTGCAAGGTAGGTTTAAACCCCTCTTCTTGCCTAATTCCATGGTTAGAATTCGAATTCAAGGTCATCTTCATGGCTAATTCTCGAAACCCTATCTTTCTAGCCGTTTCTTTTCATCCTTCCTTGGAGTTTTCACCTTGGCCAACCTGTGGGAACTCAAGGACGCCATTAGAGCTTGGAGCTTGAAAGCTTGGAGCTCAAGAAGCAAGCTTTAGGCGGGTTTTATAACTCTAAACCTATGCTTTACTATGTGCATCTTTATATGCGATTTGATGATAGCTCTTAGTATTTCCCTACTTTTCCCTGCTATTTTGCAAGCAAACCCGTGGGATTTCTGTACTGTTCTTGAGCTAGAAGATGAAGGCGTGATTTCCAAGAAAAACCCACCGCTTTTCTTTTCCTTAAACGGTCCTAACAGTTTGCTCTCTCGGACTCAAGACCGCGAGGTGAGCAAACGGTCTCGAGACCGTGAGAGGGCTCGCGGTCTCAAGACCGTTTGGCCCCGTTGTCCGAGCATGGACCGTATAAGAAACCTGTTCCTAATTATATAAGCTAATTACCCTCAAAATTTGGGAGACTAACTCCAACGGAATCGGGAGATATGACCTTTTTAAGTCATAACTTTAAATGAATTAATTGCTGATTTTCAAACGGTCTGAAATTGCCTTTTTGGGCAAACGGTCTCAAGACCGTGTAAGGTCGTTGACTAAGCGTTGACCGTATGAGATTACTGTTCAAAATTATGTTAATTAACAACTCACCAAGTTTGATGGTCTAATTCCAAACGGGCTAAGAGTTGAAGGGTGAATACTAGGGCTAACCCTAGATAAAATCAGTACTGAAATTATGGTGACCTAATTAGGGTTTTTAGGGTTGATTGACCTAAACGGTCTCAAGACCGTTTGGGGGTCACCAAACGGTCTCAAGACCATGAGGGCAATCAACCAAGACCGTTTGAAGGTCTAGGGTTGAGTAATTTGACCAATTGAGGACCCAATTGCAAATAAGTTAGTAATTTAATCAAAATTCTGTTTTGTGGTTCAATCATGGTTCAACCCCTATCAAATCACCTTAGACTTTGATGAAATCTTGGGCAAACGGTCTTAAGACCATGTGGGGTCCACCCACATGACCTCAAGACCATTTGGGCCAAGTTTGGGCCCAATTGGAGCTCAATTGAAGGGTTCAACCTTGTGTTGATGCACACTGTTGAGTGTTGATGGGTGAACATTGATAGACCCTAATTAAATCGATTTCAACCATAATTGGTTAACTATTATGGGTCAATTGAATGACCAAGTGATCAAGCATAACCTTAATTGACTAAATCCATGAGTGGTCAACATAGCTTTGACCATTTGAGGGCTTCAACATGGGTTGACATTATCGGTTGCACCTTTGAGCCTTGTTGAAGGACCAAGCGGATGAGACCATGAGAGCCTCGCGGTCTCAAGACCGTGAGAGGGCTCGCGGTCTCAAGACCGTGAGGGGGGCTCACGGTCTCAAGACCGTGAGAGGGCTCGCGGTCTCAAGACCGTGAGGGGGGCTCACGGTCTCAAGACCGAGAGGAGGCTCGCGGTCTCAAGACCGCGAAGGACCTCGCGGTCCTGAGGTCAAACTAGTTAAACGGTCAACACCTCTTCGCGGACTCAACTCAAATTAGTCTTCGCGGTCTCGACTTTAATTTGAACCAATGGGAGGCTTCGCGGTCTTGAACCCTTGAAGAGGCTCGCGGTCTTGAATGCATCATGGCTCGCGGTCTTGGGGTTAGAAATAGGCTCGCGGTCTTGGAGGGTCAAAGTGGGCAAACGGTCAACATTTCAACCAATTTCAACCCAATTGATGATTAATGATTGAAATCAATCAATGTGATTCAAGGTTGACCTCATTCAATCACTTGATGATGTGAATGGTTCAATGTTGCCCAAATCAAACCCTAATGATAATCTAGGATAGTAAGGGGTTATTTGACCAAGGTTTTTGACTATGATGATGATCAATGGGGTGAATTACCAAATTACCCTGAAGGGTCAATTGAGTTATACCTTGCTCAATTCAAACCCTAATTACATGAGAATGATGTTTTTAGTCATAATGACTCTATCTAACCTGATCTAGTCTAATGTTATCATCAACCATTAGTATGATGAAAGAGAGAGTACTCTAGAGAGAGAAAGTACCCTAGAGAGAGAAAGTAACTCTAATCACTTAATGGTGATGTTTTTGGCTATATAAGCCTATGATGACTCAACCCAACCTGTTTTAGAGTGATGTTGACATCACCTAACCTTATGATGAGAGAGAAAGTACTTCTAGAGAGAGAAAGTACCCTTTTTAAATGGAAACTCAATTGAAGCATCCCCAATACACAGAAATGAGCATAATTAGGGTATGATCCACCTATGTGAGATCATAGAAACCCTAATTATGATAAATGATGAACCTTTAACTAATCCAAGAGCATCAATGAAGATGTTACTCATACATGATGATGTTATGAGTTTAATTCACCTTGATGTGAATAGTAAACCCTAATTCAAGGGTAATGGCATGCTTTTGAGCAATAAACTCTATTTGAATAGAAGTAAAGATTTAACTCTTATGACAAAAGTAGGAAGCACATTCCTTATTGTTGTATTACCTTTATCAGATGTATTAACCATGCATGTTCTGATATGAAGGTAATCATATCCAGGTATGGATGTTGATGTTATATTCATTAAAGGCATGTTGTTAGCCTTATGAATAAGTAATGTAATCTAATGCCTTGCCAGTGGCATCCTATGCTGGTACTGGGCTATGAGAGCCATGAATACCATCAAGGTCATGCCTTAGAGATGACTTGTGATGAGGATAATGAGAAATGATGATTGATATGAGTTAGGCTTGTTACATTTAGTATTCTTCTTTTATAGCTGCTATGCTATTGTTATTGTTTGAAGGACAATGTATGCTGTTAAAGAATACTGAATGTACCTAACTAATCAAGTATAATGTAGAGCCCTGATCATAGATCCATCATTGTCAGAAATTAAGTGATGGTGAAACAGGTTTTCCTTAGGGAACTCCTGGAGCACATACTTTTGAGTATGTGGGGTACATGGATGTGTAGAACCTTACATCCTAGTGTAGGAAAGTGATGTAGATGTGTAATCCATCCATCCTTCACTATAGTTCCATACCGTATCAGTGGTAGGTAAACAAGAAACCTCCTGATGACGAAGACAGCACAGATATCCGTATCAGTGGTAGGTAAATATGAAACCTCCTGATGACGAAGAGAGTACAGAACGCCACTGTGACTCTAGAATAGCGAAGGACCAGTTTACCCTGGTGAGCTATAATAGTAGAGACACGAGATGTCCTACAAGTGATCCTCTTACTGACTGAGGAAGGTGAAGGTCATGAGAATCCGACTCTCTTAATGACCTATGTATGATACTGATGCGGCTTCTCAGCGATCAGTTGGAGTATGAGTGGTAAGCCTCATCTCCACAGGGCATAATGTTGTTTGTAAAACATAATCAACCATGTAGTATAACTTGTTAGAGATGACTCCAAGTTAGTTGATTGATGTTACATTGCAATAATGTTGATATTCTCCATATCTCCTAATTTGTAGAGATCTTGTTATATCTGCAACTGTTATAGAATGCTTTGAAGGCTTTACTGTTTAAAATAATCTTTCATGTTACAATAAAGCTTCTGGCGAAGAGTTATAACTCTCGCTGGGACAATTATGTATAATTGTCTCACCCCGTAGACTTCAACTTTTTAGGTGGACGTCGGAGACGAAGAAACCAGCCTACAGGTGATCAGTCTCAGCAGCAGCAGCACCAGGGGCAGCAGTAATCTCAGGTGGAGATTTGTCCTGCCATGTGGTGTAGTTAGAGTCAGTCCTATGTGTCCTCTGTACTCTCAGGTCTTGGAGTCTTGTGTTATGTGATCTTGAGATTTTGTATCTTGATGTATATAATTACTCAAGAAGTAATTATCCTGAGATGTAAACAGTTACCTCTCTTTATGAAAGGAGTTTTTATGGATACAAGTGCTTATCTCGAAAAGTTTTAATTTCCCGTGATTTTTGTCTTCCGCTGATTACCGATTCGCTTCCGCTAAGTTTTAATCGTGTTTATGTCATGGTTTGGAGATCAGAGCCCATAATTAGTGGTATCAGAGCTCCAGGTTCAGTTGAGTCTACAGAGGCATAGGACTTAGGATGTCGAGTCTACCTTTAGTACTCCTTCCTTATCTAATAGAATCTTCTGCTCCTCAGGAGAAGAAGATACATAAGAATGTCAGAACATCGTGACGAGCACGTGGCAGAGAGTAGTGCTAGTGCACCTCGAGGCGGTGCGAGAGTTCCGAGAATAGAACAACCTGCACCTGAGTCGCCAAGAGAACCACCCCAGTTCGACCCAGCTGACATGAGTGATCCAGCTGTACAGACGATGTTTGGGCAGTTTATGACTGCCATGACACATATAACCGATAGGATGCCCATTCCTGCACCTAGGGCACCTGTCCAGCCTGAAGTACAAGGTATTGGTAAGACATTCGAACGACTTCGTCGTGTCGGAGCTACCGAGTACTTCGGAACTGCCGACCCTGCAGATGCTGACTTATGGTTGACAGAGTTGGAGAAGGCTTTCAGGATTCTTATGATTCCAGAAGCTGAGAAGGTTAGACATGCTGTTTATCTTCTCAAAGGCAGTGCTGGCCACTGGTGGAACATGGAAGAGCAGAAGAGACCTGGAGTAGAGTTCTCATGGGAAGAGTTTCGTCGAGAATTCATCAATAGATATTTTCCAAAGACCTTCCTAGATGAGAAGATCTCTCAGTTTGAGAAACTAAGGCAGGGTATGATGAACATTAGTGAGTATGAAGCTAAGTTTATGGAGTTGTTGCGGTTCTGTCCGCACATGGCTGCTACGGATGAGGAAAGAATCAGAAGATTCGAGAAGGGTTTGAATTCTGATATGTCAACCCCTGTGTCTGCCTTAGAAAACAGAGAAAGATTCTCTACCTTCGTTGAGTCAGTCCGAAGGATAGAGAGATCTGTGGTTGAGAAAAGACAAACCCATAAAAGATATCCACAGTTCCAGGGTTCTTCATCTAGGGATTCCAAGAAACCTAGATTCTCTGCACCTAACCCTCCACCACCCAGATCGAGTTTTCAAACTCAATGGACACCAAGCAGAGGTAGAGGGCGGAGTCAACCGCTTCAAGGGACGCACAGTTCTGCATCAGTGTCAGTTACTGGACCACCCAGACCACAACAACAGGAGAAGAGTTGCTACAACTATGGTAAGATGGGACACTTGATGAAGGATTGCCGTTCTAGGGTTATCGGTGTGACACAACAAACCCCGAGACAGAATCAACAGGGATCTCAGAATAGACAACACCAAGGAGCAGCTCGAGGACGTGGACAAGCGTCTCAAGCTGGATCATCAGCACCACCTCAACACCAGGCGACTGCGAGGTTCTATGCTATGAACCCACCTGAGGCAGTGGTCAATCCACGGGTAGTGGCAGGTCAGATGAAACTTTTATATTCTGATATGTCTATATCCTGTGATGTATCTGTTCTGATTGATCCGGGTGCTACGCACTCTTTCATCACTCGTGAAGTGATTCGTAACTGTAATGTGACTGTTAGTCATAGAGCAGATAGTTTGTTGTTAGAGACTCCGTTGAGTGGGTCTGCCGTTTTGCAGGAGGTATGTTCTCCCTGCATCCTTTTCTTTTCTGACCATCGCATTCAAGTGGATCTTATACCACTTGATATGCAGGGATTTGATATAATCCTTGGGATGGATACCTTAGAAAGGTATAGAGTTTTCTTGGATTGTGAGTCCAAGTTGGCTGTGTTTGCTGATGAAAGCAACACATGGATCTTTCAAGGTGAAAGAAAGATTCTGCCCACCTGTCTTGTATCAGCTATGGTTGCTGATAAGCTGTTGAGGCAAGGATGTTATGCATTCTTAGCCCATGTGGTAGATGTTACCAAGGAAAGTTCCAATCCTGCCGAAGTTCCCATAGTCAGGGAATTCGAAGATGTGTTTCCTGAAGAACTTCCTGGTATACCACCACCTCGGGAGATTGACTTTGAAATCAATCTGATTCCAGATACGAAACCCATAGCTCAAACTCCGTATAGAATGGCTCCTGCCGAGATGGCAGAACTCAAGAAACAGCTTCAAGAGCTACTTGAGAGAGGTTTTATCTGACCGAGTACTTCACCTTGGGGTGCTCCGGTCTTGTTTGTTAAAAAGAAAGATGGGTCAATGCGGTTGTGCATCGACTATAGACAACTCAATAAAGTGACAATAAAGAATAAGTATCCTCTGCCGAGGATTGATGATCTCTTTGACCAGTTGCGTGGTGCAACAGTGTTTTCAAAGATAGACTTGAGGTCTGGATATCACCAACTTCGTATTAAGGATAGTGACATATCCAAGTCTTCCTTTAGGACAAGATATGGTCACTATGAGTTCACGGTTATGTCGTTTGGACTAACCAATGCACCAGCTGCATTTATGGAACTCATGAATAGAGTCTTTCGACCTTTCCTTGATCAGTGTGTTGTCGTCTTCATAGATGACATACTGATTTATAGTAAAGATGCTCAGCAGCATGAGCAGCATCTTCGCCAAGCTTTGACCTTGCTAAGAGAACATAAGTTGTATGCTAAGTTTAGCAAGTGTGAGTTCTGGCTGCCGGAGGTATCTTTTCTTGGACATGTAATATCCGCCTCGGGAATTCGTGTTGACCCTACAAAGGTAGAATCTGTTCTACAATGGGAACAACCGAAAACACCGACGGAGATTCGAAGTTTCTTGGGGTTAGCTGGCTATTATCGAAGGTTCATTAAGAACTTTAGTTCTATAGCTTTACCTTTGACCAAGTTAACCCGGAAAGATGTTCCTTTTTCTTGGAGTGATAAGTGTCAACAATCTTTCCAGTTGCTGAAGGAGAGGTTGACAAGTGCACCTGTATTAGTGCTACCTGAACAAGGAAAAGGATATGTAGTTTTCTGTGATGCTTCCAAAAATGGACTAGGATGTGTGTTGATGCAGGATAAACAAGTGATTTCTTTTGCTTCCCGACAGCTTAAGAAACACGAGGAGAATTATCCAACACACGATCTGGAGTTAGCAGCTGTGGTTCATGCTTTGAAGATCTGGAGGCATTATCTCTACGGAGAAACATTCCAGATTTTCACAGACCACAAAAACCTAAAGTATATCTTCTCTCAGCATGAGCTCAACATGAGGCAACGTCGCTGGATGGAGTTAATCAAGGACTACGACTGTACAATTGATTACCATCCAGGTAAGGCCAATGTTGTTGCAGATGCCTTGAGTAGGAAATCAGCAACATCAACCATGAATAGAGCACAACTAAACTCTTTAGTATGCTCTAAAAGAGATATGCTTATCTCTTTAAGGCAAGACAATGTACAGTTGAAGGTGTCATTGCTAGCCGGTTTGTTAGCTGAGATGCATATTAAACCTACCCTAAGAGAGCAGATTAAAGAAGCACAGCTAGATGATGCTGCAGTTCAACATATAAGATCTGAGTATGGAAATGAGAAGCAAGATGGGTTTCATGACTCAAAAGATCAAGTAGCTTGTTATAATGGAAGAATGATAGTGCCGGATGTGGACAACTTAAGGAAGTTAGTCCTGGAAGAAGCCCATTCTTCCATGTATGCTATGCATCCAGGGAGCACCAAGATGTATCGGAATTTGAAGGATCTGTATTGGTGGCCTGGGATGAAGAAGGACGTTGCAGAGTTTGTTCTGAGGTGTCCTGTGTGTCAGCAAGTTAAAGCTGAACACCAGAAGCCTGCAGGGACAATGCAACCTTTACCCATATCACAGTGGAAGTGGGACCATGTGACCATGGACTTTGTTGTTGGCCTACCCAGGACAAGCAAAGGATATGATTCCATTTGGGTAATTGTTGATAGGTTGACTAAGACAACACATTTCTTACCTATCAAAACAACCTATTATGCTGAAAGGTTATCAGAGTTGTATGTTCAAGAAATAGTGCGTTTGCACGGAGTTCCTGTCACAATAGTTTCTGACAGAGGTCCTCAGTTTACCAGTCGTTTTTGGGAACAGTTGCACAGTGCCTTAGGCACTAAGCTGAGGTTTAGTACGGCCTTCCATCCACAGACTGATGGACAGTCGGAAAGGACCATACAAACCTTAGAAGACCTGTTGCGAGCATGTGTTCTCCAGTTCACCGGAAGTTGGGATCTACACCTAAGCTTGATAGAGTTTGCCTATAACAATAGCTATCAACATAGTATTGATATGGCACCTTATGAAGCCTTATATGGTAGACGTTGTAGATCACCCTTGTGTTGGTTTGAGACTGGTGAGCACCAGTTGTTAGGTCCTGACCTAGTGCAGCAAACCACGGAAAAGATTAAAGTTATACAACATAAGATTAAGACTGCTCAGGATAGGCAGAAATCTTATGCTGACAAACGTCGTAGACCCTTAGAGTTCCAGGTTGGAGACAGAGTGTATCTTAAGGTCTCACCTTGGAAAGGGGTCCTTCGTTTTGGAAGGAAGGGGAAGTTAGCTCCTAGATATATGGGGCCTTATCCAATCATTGAACGGATTGGAAAGGTAGCATATAAACTAGAGCTTCCCCCAGAATTATAGTATATGCTCGTATAGCTAAAGGCTTTAACTATAATTTTTAAATATGTAGCTAAATAATCCATTCGCTATAAATACATATGTAGTAAAAAATGTAGCGAGATATTGTCTTTACATATTTATATGTAGGTGTAATTGTTGCTAAACGTATAACTACAATTGCATATATAGTCAATATGTAATAAAATGATGAAGTTACTACATTTTATGTGTAGTTAGTGTGTAGGGAAAGCACAAATTACTACATACACATATATATATGTAGTTAGATTATACATCTAGCTACATCTATTGGGTCATTTATTACACATACATATATGTTAGATTATTATGCATATATTATGTATGTATATTATTAATACACGAGAAATTAGAACAAGTTACACTCATTTTTCCAAAAAACCATACTTTAATTTATATTTTAACAACAAATGTACACGGGAAGGATGTATGCCTAGCCTCTATTACACAATATTTTGGAAAAAACTATTTATATGGACCTTTGACATATGAAAAATCCTGAACTATACAAGGGAAACTAGTGGATTCCATCCTCTAAGTGGATCATGATCTAAAGGGAATCAATGAATTCACATTGCTTTTATCATTGTCGTCAATCTCCTTCATGAACAAGTATTTGTGTACATACATCACTCCACTTTAGAAGAGCTTGCATCAACCTTCTAAAGGGGCTCATGCCTTCTTTTGCACTGTTGGGGTAGGCTTCTTGGCTTGAGAAGCAAGTTAGTTAGCAGTTCTTGTAACATGCATGATAGCTCCCAAGATCTGTTGCAAACCAAAACTATATAAGTTGTGAAACATGTGTATAGGCGTCTAAAGCTACTAAACAAATTAGAAGAGAATCGAATGATACATTACCTTAGAAAAATGACTTATACAAGTCAAAAGTTAGCATCGGATATACTAGTTAATAAAAGCACATACACTAAGGAAAACATAGCTAATTATTGGCAGATTATAGAAATATCTCTCATGCAATCCTTTTGGAAGACTACATTCATGGTTTTTTGGCATTTCTCATTGTTATTTCATAATGATCTAGTAATATTTTCTCAGGTGAAAATGATGTCCATAAGAGATCATGACATGTGGATTCTATTGTATATCACAATAAGGCGCCCTTTAACTTTTTTTGTAGCCTTTGTCCAAACGATACCATAATAATGTATATGATTGTATAACCTATCAAAAGACATGAAAACATGAAGGATATCCCCTGCCACTATTATACCATTGTGTCAAGTTGTCATCATCCCAAGGTGTGTCAAAGGGATTATTATTCCCCAAGTCAGATGGAGAATTCTTCTAGTCAGACAAAAAGATAGCTGCAATCTGCATACAGAAGCAACATAACATGTATTATCATCTAAAGGTCCTTATCTCTTTCAAGAAAAAGTTCCAATCAACCAACTAGTTAACTTCTTTCAAATTCAAGATTTGATACTAAAGCTAATGAGCTAAGTGCATTGATGCAGTACCATGATGAATCAATAAAATTGGAAGGATTGAATTTGAATTAGGTGTCTAGCATCTTCATTGTTTGCGCACTCTGTAGATGTAACTTGGTTATAGTACCTTTTCCTCAAGGATCTGGTGCAATTAGCATTGAATAAATCAGTAGGTGAAGGCAAACCAAGAAGAATTGGAAAATTAATTATGAGGAAAAAGAGGTAGTACAAGGAAGGGGAGATGAAAGGGATGGTGAAAGATAGAGGTTGTGATAGTGCATAAATAAGAGTTCACATAATTTTTTACTAATTTACAACAATGACTAAAAGAAACCTTAGAGGTTAGTGACTAAAAAGAAAAATGACATATTCTTCGCACATCCATTTTGAAAAGAAAGAAACAAAATTGCCAAGCCTATTCTGACTACCACAATCAAGTGTAGAGACTCTTGCTCGGCCTAGTTTATGCAAGGCTACAACTCTATCAAAAATAGGTTTTCTATGCAGTTGTACAACTAGTATGACAAATGACTAAATATACTGCTGAATCTAAAGAGGAATGTACAAAAAGCTACACACATAAAAGGGCCTTATCTTGGATACAACATAGAGGATAGCTCCAATTGGTAGATCTTCATTTCCATCTAAAGAGTACCATGAAATCAAAAGGGTTTGGTTGAAAGGAGGGCCAACCTAAAGGCATAATATGTAATCTTTTTCAAGATGCAATACCTTTATCTGAAATATATAAATCTTATCATAACATAGAATAGGTATATTGGTAGGTCAACAAGTTGCACATTGGATGTAAACACTGAAAAGATTCTTGGAAGGCTATAGAAAATTCAAATTGTAGACATAAAACCTACTAAGGAATGGATAAGCATAATAAATAACATTAGAAGCTAGTGGAAACAAGAACCATGTATGTTAATTGTCATTCTAACCAAAATAGAGAATAGGACCAGGAGCTTGCTTTATAGATAGTGGAGGAATGGTGAAGGTCATGACAGTGAAATTATTTACATTTTCAGAATTCAAGAATTCACAAAATGCTCATGCCACCACACTTGTTTTTGTATTACAAAATGATGTTAACTTTTGTATTCAAAGGATAAATGCAGATGTGAGAATAGATGATGGAAAAATACTTACCATCTTAGTAATTCTTTGAGTATGCATCACACATCCAGAGTCTATCCTTAATTTCTATCCCATCTTGAATATGTGAGCACTCTTGTCTTAAAATATGACTTTTAAGCTTTGAAGTGCACAAGACTATTTTGCAGTGCACAAGACTATTGGAGTATCTCATCCTTTCACTATTCTAGAAATACAAAATTGATGATGAGATACACAAGGTAAAAGAAGAACAAGGGTGAAAGGTCAAAGACGATCTATACAAAAGAATAGCAATTCCAAAATCTAAAAGCCATAGAAGGGACCATCAAAGAAATTAAGAAAAAAGTTAGCAAAGCATATAGGTTTACTATTTTAACTAAAAACATGAACACCCTTAAGATACATGGAACTCCTCAAGATTAATAGAGGCCAAAATTCTACATGATTTGGAAATCTAAGATATCAAAATGTATCTCAGGCTTTCCTGTGTTTGGAAATCTAAGATATCAAAATGTGTCCAGGCGTTCTTGTGTTTGCTGTTACATGATAGCCTCATGACTAATGTCTTGAGGTTCATAAAAAAAGATAATAGAAAATTATGAGATGATGAAGAAGACCTTGAAGATAATAACAATCAAGAAATCAAAACCGATTTGGAGCAGCCCACTAGTAGATTACATTTTTCAAATAGATCTTGAACACGAAATCAAGAGATGTTCCACTATAGAAAAAGGTCACCAAGTCCTTATGTATCAATTATAAAGTTGAATTCTTAGCAAGAAATTCAGTGAGAAGAAACTGAAGTATGGGATACAGGTACTTACGTATCATGCATGTGAGGTCATGGGGGCATCGACTTTGTATCATTAAGATTCACGTTCATGTTTTTTCCAACACTGCATGCCCATCCTGGATCACAACTAGAGACCTAGGAACTTAACTCATTGTTCTTATTGGGCTTCAAATAAATGGATTTACACCCAATCCTTATATAAACCAAAGAAGTAGAATTTTAGTTCAGCAGTTGTATGTAGTCGTTGGGTAACATCTCCTAACAAGACCTCGAGTTAGAGAAATGACACAATAACAAGGTATAGTATATACAATGACTAAGTACATTAGATAATTATATGAAGCAACAAAAATTAATGATAAAATAAGTAAGAACAAGATAAGCCATTTTTATACCTGTTACCTATCAGCCTGTCCATTAGGTGCCCAATGTCCACTTGGAATATGAGAGTTTTGCAAACAGAGCTAATTTATTTGAAGACCAAGACTCAACGTCATAGTAAGAGAAGCATAACCAAGATAGCATAGTCAGAACCAATGGCCAACAAGTTTCACAATTTAACTAAATTGGTTTCTTATCACCTTTACCCCTATCATATATCCCCTTCAGCACATAAAGAATCTTGCAAAAACATGTGGGCTTAGCACTCTTGTGAAAACATGTGGGCTTAGCACTGAAAGTCATAGTATATTTACCCTGAGTATCAATAATCATTAGGGAACACTGATTTTGAAAATCACAACTTTGAGTTATATGACGATAAAAGTTTCTAAAGACTTCCCTTGGTAATCCCAGTAAGCGCAGACAAACCTGGAAAGATGACCACATGGATGAATCATGATCCCATTAACTGGTCACCTTAAATGTCAATATTAGTAAAGCAGAATTCATGTGTGTAAGATGTCCCCTAAATCTGAAAATTGATACGACTAACCATTTTAAGGAGCTTACTACAACAAGACAAAAGTTGAGACATGTCAAGTTTTTGTTAATTAAAAATGTCCTACAGAGCATGGTTGGTTTTTGGTGTAGACTGGCTGATATCCCAGAGTTTATTTTGGGAAGATTTAGATCTACTATGGCAAGTTTTTTGTGGAGAGGAGGGTAGTACGTTGTTGCTTGGGCTGCTGTTGCTCAACTGAGGCATGGCGAGGCTAGGTTTGAAAGACCCTTCTGATATCATTTGGGAAGCCATGACAAAAAGAATCTACCAATTTTTGATGGAATCATATAGCATTTGGAGTGGTTGGATGAGAACCTGGTACAGTTCTTCTCTTACATGTGGAGCTGAAGATTTGGTGGGATGCTCTAGGATTTGGCGGAGCATGTGTATGATTTGGGATAGCTCCAAATAGCATTATGAAGAAGATGAGGGGAACTGGAAGCTGGTTGCGGGGAGTAAACCTTGGCGGATCTTTTGCAACCAACCTCAGGTTCCTTGGCACCAGTTGATATGGTGCAAGATCCATTGTCCCAAGTGGAGTTTCTACACTTACCGTGCTCTTTTGGGTAGAATTCCCACTAAAGATAGGTTGAGCAGATGGGGGGCTACTGTGGAACCTGTCTGTCTTCTTTACCGATAGGAGCCTGAATCACACACACATATCTACTTTGATTGTGCGTATACCAAATAGCTATGGACCCGCTTCTCTCTCAAGCTCTTGTAGGGCGGCACCCCACCCCTCAGCCTTCAAGCTTCCATGCTTTGGATTTTGAGTAGAACTAAAGGGGACAAACATATGAAAAGGTTTGTGGGACTTGTTTGGTCCAATTTGATATACCTGGTTTGGCAGGAGACAAACGGTAGGCTTCATGGAAAAAAAGGAAAGGGACAAGTTTCAACTTTTTGATGATATTGTAAATATTTTGGTTTGGTTTTGTAAGGCTAACCCGGGTACCTTGTTTAGGATCAAACCGGAGGTTATGTTGATGTGGGGTCTACTGTGACCTTGTAGAGTATACAGAGTGGGTTATACTCCTATACGTTTTGTAGATTTTTTTGATGGTTTAGTAATATTTTACCTTATCCAAAAAAAGTTGAGACATGTCCCCCTCTTACAGTTAGTGGCATATGTTGATACAACCATCAACCAACAACATTACCTGCAATTCACCAGCTAAATTGTGAGAGATGAGGAAGGCTATTTTATGGGGGTTTAACAAAGAAAAGAAGAACCAATCCCCTAGCAGTACTGACTGGTAACACAAACCTCCTAGAAGATAAGCACAATACTAAAACAATAGTAAAACAAACACATAACACAAGACCAATAAAATAAGATTACCTAACCAAATAAAAACTTTTAATTCTAGGGAGCATCATTGTTTGGATGATGGAGTGGGAAAATATAGAAGAGTGTGGAAGGTAAAGCATTGTGTTAAGGTTTTCTACCACAATGCCACTAGATTACAATTTCTATGAACTACTGACATTAACATTGTTGCATTGATCACTTTGCTACTTCTCCTACCTTCTTTCATCTTACCTCTCTTATTTTCCTATATCATCTTAGTTGCATACCTTGGCGCGTCCTCCTTCCATTCTTGGTCCCTTCCCTTGCCTTCAAATTATAAAGAGTCAAAAGAAGAGTTATATTCCTATATCTCATTCAACCTTACATGTATATTTGATGAGATATCATTTCTAACTACTTTTCAAAACTTATAATATTATCTATTACAAATAAAAAATATCCATGTGGACTTCCTTTCAATGTTATTTCAATTTGCATAGCTAGTATCTCAACATGTTCACACTTTTTGGGCATCAACCATTTACCTGGTCAATTTTTAAAATATTGTCGATATTATCACTGACAACATCTTAAATAAATTATGTTTCACAAACTGACTCCCCAACAGAAACTAGCAAGGAACATTCATAGTATGGACATTAAATGAAAAATTATATCAATAGGGATTGCTTCAAGTAGGTCAGAAATTAACCTATTCATATCAACATAAATCAGATCAAAAAATCATGGAGATATCGTAAAAGAGAATCCTAATGTTTTACTAAATTTCCTCTCTATTCTACATCCATCAGTGGGAAAAATAGTTATAGGGATGCCCCACAAACATAGTTTTTCCATTCATGCTATCATTACGAGAATTGGCATTGGATGAAAAAACTAGACAAAACTGTATCAAGGAATATGATTGATTTCGATAGAGTAGGTAAGAGCGGGTGTAATGGAAATTCATTTATGTCATTATATAATCACCTAAAACACCAGTTCAGTTTCCCACTACTACCTCAACCTGACCTCTATCTCTCCTACCATCATTTAGCACTATCGTGGTCTACTAAAAAACATTGCATACTCATTAATAATCTGAACAGGGATATATATGTATAACTAGTATGCCTATTCAGTAGTACATTCAGACTGCAAGGTGGGTTTTGATTACAGAAGGTTATATATTTCTCTAATATTTAAATATCTGAATTTAGACTTAGGTTAAAATGTTATAACTAGTGGGGATCACAGTAAACTCCAAGCAGAATACCTCATTGAAAATTGTCATAGACTCAACTTCGTGAGTGAATGTTTGGCCCACACCAGAAGAGTCGATCAACACTGTGGGCTTGATAGAATGAAGAGGTAAAAAAAGGAAAATGGAATAGAGATCTGTTGCAGCCATAAATCATAAATACCTAGTAGTATTAATAACAAGACCAGTGTAAGAGGTACTCAAATAATTAAAAAAACCATGTTGTTACGGGAATAGAGATCTATTGTGGCCAACAATATTTGATCTAATTCACGACATGACTCTTCACTAAGCCACATGTACTCTACAAGCATAGTGATATCTCCCTTTTGACTTTATGTGTAATAGATAAATAGAACTATAGGAAACATCTAGCAAACTAACAAGTCCATTCCCATCCTCATCACGCACAAAGTAATTTAATTAGAAAGATGGAATGGAGAATGGGTTGGAGATGGGAACTGATTGTTGGTAAGTAGTGCAGGAAAAGTGATTCCTTGGGGAGACGTGCTCATGAATATGTGATCCCTTTAATCGTATGCATTCTCGTTACACCAAATGCAACTGATGACCTCCATTGGCACCCCACTAAAAATAGTTATTTCACAGTTAGATCGATATATTGACTAACTTTTAGCAGCTATACTCTTGAAAGTTGAAAGAATGAACAAGTTCACTAATGAAAATGAAAACTCCTAGAGAAATATACGGAAGATGAGCATACCCCTAATCTCAAACACAACCAGAGGAGGTATTTCAAAAACCACCTACCTATCCAATATAATGGCTATACAATTAGACGTGATGTAAGTAAAATTTTGTGAAATGGTAATGGAGAATGCTTGCTATACTTAGTTCAACTGTAAGTGCGACAAATTAAGTACACATGGGGAGAACATAGTCAGAAAACAACTTCTCATGGATGCACTGACTGCTAATTTCATAAGCGTTCTAAAATGGCTACTAAACAAGGTAGGTTATAATGAACTTATCAATTACAGTTCTACCTTCTTGGCTTTGTTGGTTTATAGGAACAAGTTTTTATTTTGGGAGGATGCTTTTGCATCATCTCTCAGTGTAGCAAGCCTCGACCGTTAGATAGATGATTACAATAAATAGACACAACTGATGCACAGGGATCAGACTTATTTTAGGTTCAAACTGAATGATACTTAGCAGCCAACGGATGAAAATACAATCAAGATGAATATGCATGCTACTATCACACAAAAAGCCAAGGTTGGATTATGTGCAGTTTTCATATATAGAAATGGACATGTTGCTCTTTTAGCATCCAAAACTTTGCTGAGCAACTGGGATGTGTTTTAAACTGGAGCGTACAATTTACTATACAACCTTCAAGTGACCTCAGGGTAGAACCTAAATAGAATGGAGATTGAGAAAATATTTTCTCTGGGCACAATAGAAGTATTTCACATTGGAACCCTAGACATAGATGTCATACCTACCAACCAAAGAGTGATTTGAGAAAATTTCAAAGTAGCAGTACAAAGAAGAAAATATTCTATCAACTTTAGAGTTCATGTGGTCTCTAATCCACATTCTATATGCACTAATAAAAGTAACGAAATACATCAATATTATAACTCAAACCATGGCTAATTTCATGAAGTGAAAGGGGCATCTAAGGAGAACGTCAATGGCATATTGAAGGGTAGTATATAGAAACTACATATTCTGTTTCTAGTAAGAATATAAAAAGGTCTATACTAAAGTCATCATGAGACGTGTAATGCCTTCCATGTTGCATGTTGAACACCTAACCAAATTCACACCTAAATGCATTGAGGTATGTGATATGTCTTTACAACAATTTGCATTAAATAAATGATTATTTTCACAACATGAACTAGGGTTTTATATAGAGGAGGACAACTAAAGTAGCATATTGGGTTGTTGAGGTCATATATGTAGTATGTCCCTTGTATTATAATATATATAACAGAAATCATAATCAATGAATTTGTGCACTTGTTACCTGAGATAGCTCTTTCTTGCAACAATAATTACCCAAACCACAAATGACATAGTGGAACGTTTTAAAACTCCATTGACGTGTCTTAAACATTATGAATTTAGTAGTTTCGAATTTTCTCTTAATACCACAGTTAAGGATGGGTAACCTATTTGAGGTGAAAGTACACAAATAAATGTAAACTAAGAACATGTCTAAACTGTAAGTACCTAAGATTTCAACTTATTTTTGTCATTCTCACATTCATAGATCATAGTGATCATATCTTAGAGAAAATTTGTACCATTTCCTGCAACTTCTCATGAACCTATGGAAAGAAAGAACATAAACTAACATCAAACATGTACAATGTTGATAATTCATGTACAACTTTATCGTGAGAAATTTTCCATTAAAAGTTTTTTGAATATATTCATGCACAAGGAACCAATTATAAATTCAGAAATTACAAAGTAAAGAACATTATATTGCATAAATATACCTGTGGGCAACATTAAGTTCTACCATCAACAACTAATCCCAAATGCCCCATGCTCTTTTTCTTAATGAAGGAGAACGGGGATGATCTTGTCCACTGCATCCTTACTACTACATACAAAAAATGAATAAAACCAACTAGTAATATAATTGTCTTTAGCATAAGGGCCAAGATCTATGCCCCTGTTTGGTTCAGGACTGAGTCTGGATTAAGAGTTGTCTTTTTGTGCCACGTATGCTTAATCTAGTCGAGATTGGGCTGTTTTGGTGTTTGGTTGGCAATGGGATACGTTTTGGATTTCATAACCCCCAAAACCGGACCAAGCTCTGAGTAGGATTTGGATTCTCAATCCAGTTCACAATTGTTTTGTCTTTCCGTGACCCCCCAACTCCTCTCCTAAGAATCCATGGACCCTCTTGTTCACCTCTCTCCTCCCGACTCCACTCGTTGCCTCTCTCCTCCCAACTCTCCTCGACATCGTTGTCTGCGCCTAGCATATCTAGAATACTTTGCCAATCGACCATGATGCCATCGACGCCGGAAGGTATGTATGGAGGTCGTCATAGAACCGGAACACCTTTCTGGGGAGTGAGGAAGGAGTCGCGGTGGACATAATTCCAGTCCACGGATTGGATCTCGCGGTCATGCTCGTGGAGAGACCATATCAGATTGGCAGGGGGAGGGTTGGTGGCATCCCATAGTTGGACGTATCCGTCATCCATAGTGGTGACAAATAGAGATTCATGAGACTTGGACCAAGCACAGTCATACATGCCAATCAGCGGTGTCGAAGGCAGAAACATCAATTGGAGCATTCGAGGCCAAATTTAAGTCAATCACATGGACCCGGCTGTTGGCTATGATGTTGAATTTCTAGGCGGTTTCCACCAGGAGGCACTGCTCAGAGAAAGGGATACATTTAACAGAGTAATAATTGAAGGTCGTTAGTATGCAGCTGCAAATGCAATAGTGTCGATGAGATGGAAAAAAAAGCAAGGAAGGGAAAGATGAAGAGAGAATTCCATCAATTAAATCAAGATTTAAGGGTGATGACCAATTCGAATAGAGATTGAGAGGAAGCTCTAGGTCCACTCAAATTTGGACTGGAATCATCAATTTATCATGGTGGAATACATATCTGGAGGAAGTACAACGATGGTAGCTCCGGGTCCACACAGTCAAGCTCTGGGTAGTAAAACATGTCATGGAATGGCGAGGTCCAGTCAGTGAACCGTAACACCTTTTTGGAGCAGAGTATTCTCCACCATAATAAGCATAGTCTGCCCATATTTACAAAATTAATCATACACGAGTCATACTCACAACTAAAACAAGCATATATATACATTTTTTTGAAATGTATATTTTGTAATGCACTTTCATATAATATTTTTGTATCATTCAAATATTTTTATATTAAAATAAATGTGGAATCAACTAGATCCTAACTTTGCTGCCAATCAGAATCAGACTGAATCCTGACTGGTAGCCAAATAGAATAAGACTGAATCCTGACTCAATCCTGACCAGCTGACTAGAATCAGATTAGGTTGCCAAACAAAATCAGACCGGATCCAGACTAACCCAATCCAGATCTACTGACTAACCTCGACTAATCTAGTCCTGACTACAAAATCACAATTCTGAACCAAACAGGGGCTATAAATCTAAGTATATTAGCAAATGCATGCAAGTGCTAGACTAATTATAGTACCCAACTGTATCATATGGGAAGCTACATATCAAGATTGCACTATTCACATATTTTGATACCAGTATTCAAATTTAATGCCACCTACAATAGACATGGAATAATGGAATATTTAAATACATGCTACCGACTCATCATGATATTATTGGTTTGTCTGAGGACATACTTTAATAGTTGAAACGAGAGTGCATATGACTTTTAGTGTGATAATTATGAAAAAAAAGAGCTTTTAGAAACCTTAATTAATCACTGGCATAAAAAATTTAAAATGAAAAAATAGTGTCTTCCAATTATGTGTGGGGGTCATAAGTTAGAAATTTGACATTCAGTCCCTCACCCCCTATAAGAATCTAAATTCCAATGTATGTAACATTGAACTCAGATGCTATTGAGGGTACGGAACATTGTCATTAATTTGCACTTTCACTTTGGAGGCTCGATTCATAACATATTCAGACTGCATAGTAAGTAAAGTGAGATCCCTTTTTAGAACGTGTGGTATTATGTTACACTTGTCAATGGTTATTTACTTGTTGTATATGGAGAGAAATAATAGGATCATTTTCTAAATAAATACAGTTGTTATGCCTAGAAATAGACACTGCCAAGGATTTAAAACCAAAGGAAATTCCTATGACTGCAAATTTGTTTTGTTGATTTAGTATCATCGTCTTAAGTCATACTGCCATGGCCATGGATTATGTGGCAAACTAAAAAACTCAATGTTGAATGTATGATCCATTTTCAACCATCACGGGTTGGATGTGCCTCTCTACCATAAGAATATAAGATTAGAAAGTTTAGCAAATCTTTTTTCAAATTAGTCATACCAAATGACTTTAACGAAAAGTACAGTACCATCCGTAGCACAAGAAATAGTCAAGATACAATCTAAACTATAGTTATAAAGGAAAACGATCTCAAATAACTGACTTAGTGGCAAAAAAAATATAAATTTTTGTTGTTAGTCAACTCCTCATGTAGAAAGAGATGGATCCAAAATGAACATAAAACTGGATAGAGAAGACCCACACCTAGCAATCGTAGCATTTAAACAGAAATAAAAAAAAACTATAAACATACACAAACAAATATATACTTTAGATCGCCACTATACATTTTTAGTACGTTAGTAAATTTAGTGATAAGAAAGAAAAGTATTCAGAAATATCATGTTTGCTACACAATAAACTAGTTTCCAGATGTGTAGAGAAACAAAGCAAAGTCACCACTTGACTGTCATGAACAACTTCAAACAAAACCTACAAAATAAGAGCTGGAATCCAGGCACAAGGAAATAAATATCACAAAAATTCACATTGACTTTCCCATCAGAAACTTCTTCAGTGGACCTTCTCCTATTCCAAAACTATGTACTCATTCTAATTTGGCATGGATGCATTAGTAACGTTGCCCAACTTCTATTCAAGCTTCTTAGGTCTTCCCTTAAATGTCAAATCTTCAAATTCCCGATCTCTTCTTGAAATATAAGGATCAATTTTTAGGGGATACACTTGTTTTCCCCAGGGACGATACACTCTCTTTAGCCTTTTTTTCCAAAAACATTATTCTTGGGACAAGACACACTCTTTTTCCTCCTTTTTTTCCTATAAACATTATTATTACGCGATCAGATGATCTTCTCAGTAGAAACTTACCTGACATTAAATGTGTCCTGTTCTGTGTAAACTTTCTTCTCATGGAGCATACCGGTTGCATAGCATTTCATGTGGGAAAAAAGTTGCTATTGGTAGAGTAAAAACAAAAAGGAATAGAGGCAAAATGTAGTAAGATAATGTAGTATCATAATTCAATGATAGTGATTACAAGGACAGGAGTAGGCTAGTGTAGAGGTGGTTGTAGAAGTACTCGTCAGGGGAAATGACACCAAAGGAGATGTGATCTTCTACAAGGTCTTGATCTTCATCATTATTGTGCTTCCTAAGATTCACTTGGTGCAGGGCCATGTCTCGGCATAGAACATGTCGGAGGGGTACCAGATCACCTTTTGGACCTTCCTTTTCTTTCGCTTATCATGGTACCGCGTAACGCTAGCCTCGTGGTCGATGCCAACACTGCACACTGGAATCTAGATGTAGTCTAAGTTTGGAAGCATGGCCCATGCCACAATGTCGACGAGGACTCCAGTGACATAGGGCTTTGAGACATCACCTAGGGATCAATCTTTGGGAACCATGCCTACCTTACATGATGACACTTGTAGGATCGGATGGGCAGATAGTAAGAGAAGTAGACTAGATCACCTAGAGTGGAATTATGTGGCTAAGTGATGGTTTGAAGACTATTAGGAAGATAATCCAGGTACAATTTATCTAATAGCTTTTCTGTTCCATCATAGGGATTTGTCTAGCCGACACTTCATCTCTGGTAGTCTGTGAGGTCAATGTTGAACTGAGAAAAGGGGAATAGGGGTGTGGGGAGAGTGACCGAATAGGTGTTCAGGTGAGGAGGAGGGAAGATGGAGGGGGGCACCATCGGGGGCGCAACCGAATGGGAGGAATAGATCGAGGTGGGGTGAATGTGTGATCCATCAACTATTAGAGTGAGGCGGATCCGCAGAGGGAAGACGATGGTGAGGGGACACAAACAAACAAGGCGGACATAGCAAGGTAAGGAATAGGATGTGAGGGGATTGAGAATTCATTAATGCGCCATCTGGGGAGAAGGACGCGTACTATCAACCCCAAAATAGAAAGTGGAGGAAGTAGCATGTGAGAATTCTGTATTTTAGGGATTTTTGGTATCTTAAAGAGAGGGGGAGAGGAGTAGTTGTGAAGAATTTTGAATTTGTAGTATGTTTGTATGTGTTGTAAATTTGTATTTATATAAATTAACTATATTTTTTATTTACATTCTTATATTTTATAAAGAAATGTACCTTTTAACTACAAATAAAAAATATATAGTTATAATATTTGTAGCCAAAGCATCCTTTTTTTGTAGTGAGGTCTTGTATCATATGCGCTAGACACAATGCTTGTTGTGCAACATATTCAACATTATGTACATTAAATCGTCCATTTAAGTTCATCTACTCAACATTGCATGTAAATATACCACAATGAGTGACTCTCTCACAATCACCATTTTTTTTCTTGAAGTTCTTCTAATACTCTGGAAGAGACTGAAATGATTCTGCAATAAAATGCATTACACTACTACAGAAATGGCTTATAAAGTCACTTTTCAAGGTGTCGGTTGTATAAATAAACCGACACCTAAACTCTACAGTGTTGGTTGATAACATAAATTGACATCCAATCTATGAAGGGCGACCAGACACGGGTACCACTTTTATTAAGTGTCGGTTACTTAATAAAAAACTGACACCTAAAATTAACTGCCAAATCCAAAATTTCCAGCGAAAAAAATTACCTCCAAAATTTGACATATGGCGTCGGTTGATAAATAAAAAACCGACGACTAAAGGTTATTCGCGAGACACATTTTGGTCGTCGGTTTTACTACAACTACCGAAACTTAAGAGTTTTCCCGCGCTGTCCGTGGGGAATTTTTAACACCCTTTAAGCGTCGGTTTTAAGTAGAAACCGACGAATCTGGTCATAAATCGAGAACGATTTTTTTAATCGACATATGAATATAGACGTCATTTTTTTTGTAGTTAAAACCGACGACTATATTCAAGTATTGGTGTCGGTTGTTGTTCAGAACCGACACTGTTAGTTTTAGTTGTCAGTTTTTTTGAATAACCGACGCCTATGGTACATTTAATAGCCCCGCAAACAGAACTTTTCCTCCCCATTGTCTCTGTTTCATTGCGACTCTGCGCTAGGTCTGGCGATTTCCCCCGATTGCTCCCCGCCACCGTTGCCGCTCGCCGCCGCTCGCCGCTCCTTGCCCTCCGTGCTCACCGGCGGCCCTCTGTGCTCTCTGTGCTCACCGACACTTTCCCTCTCTTCTCGTCGGCCCTCTGTGCTCACCGGCGGCCGTGCTCGTCGGAAGGCCCTCTCCCTCTCCCTCTCTGGTCTCTGGTCGCCGACGCTCCGTGCTCGTCGGCCCTCTGTGCTCCAGGCCAAGTATTGCCTTCTTCCTCCTTCCTTCCTCCGCCTAGGCGGCTGCTTGGGCGGTGCCAATGCACGCCCAGGCTGCTGCTGGGAATTTTTTTTAAAGTTATTTACTTATTGGTAACTTGATAAATAACTCATATACACTGATCTATGGCAATGCCTTAGTTGATCACTCTTTATATTAGAGCTGCAAGCCTGTAACATTAAGTAATTTTTGAAAGTAAAATAATTATTGACTGTAATATATTGAACTTATATACAATACATGTTCTATGATAAGCCTTAGTTAATTTAATATGCATACTTTGTATGTAATACATAGTAATCGGGTACTATTGTATATCCAAGTAAATTACATGTAACTAATCATGACATAGATTTTAGAATGCATACTTTGGTTAAATGTACTGCTGTAATTTTTGATCAAGTAATGATATGTAAATGTAGCAATAAGTTAGTAAGGTATCAATGATAAGTCTGTTGTAATCTGATGCAAAATAGTTATTGTATCATGCATATCTTAATACTTTTTTGTTTTATAGTTGTATAGGGTGTTTTATGTGTCACAAGTCTATTGTTTAATAGTTTAGCTATAATCATTGTTTTATAGTTGTGTTATAAAGTATTTGGGTGTTTAGTATGGTTATTTAGGGTGTTCATATATGTATAAAGGTTCCAAAAAGTATAGTATATATATGCATACATGTGCATTTTTTTATAAAATTGTATAGAAAATCAAAACCCGTTCTTGATGAGAATCCTAATCACCCTTCTTGCTTAATGATGAACTGTAATGCACACATGTGACATGCTTGGAATGTAAATGATGAACTTTTCCCTAAATTGCCAATCATGCTTTTAAAGACATCAATAATCACCCTAACTTGAAGAACTAGGATTTTAGGTATAAGAATGACAACACATTATTTGTTGGCCTAGAAACCCGTCCGAGATTTACTCATTAGGAGTAAATCTTGGATAGTCCCCGGTTTGGGACTATTCTTGAACACCTAATCTCGCTTAGGATGTAAGTGTATAATGTGTATTGGGTTTTCAAGAAAATTTCGGCAGCATTTCCCCGTTTGTTCTCTAAGTACATATGTACTTGGAGAACAGCGGGGAAATGCTGCCGAAATTTTCTTGAAAACCCAATACACATTATACACTTACTAGTGAGATTAGGTGTTCAAGAATGGGATAGGTGGTACACATTTATTATATATAATAATGACATCACATGTATTTGTTAACCCTAGACCCTAATCTTGTTGTAATATATACTTGTTTTCTCTTTGATCATAGAATGGATAGATCATGGATGTCCATTCGCAATCGCTGCACCCCAGAGTTTATTTCTGGTCTTGACTAGTTTATTAGATTTTCCGAGGAACATAGGAAACAACATGGAGATAGGTTCTACTGTCCATGTAGGCATTGCGGTACCAACTTGAAAGTCAACACTGGTGACGAAATCAAAAGTCATGTCATGTGTAACGGGATTATACAAGGCTATACAAAATGACACTGGCATGGAGAGATTTCAAACCCGAAACCAGTGGATGTCGATAGCAGTGCTTGTGTGGAAGAAGAAATTGCCTACGATGACGTAGATGTGAATGAACCAGTTCCATTAGACATCGTTGATGCGATGCTGGATAGTTGTGGGGTAGAGCACACCGATCCACCTCCCATTTTTAGAAACATTGTGCATGATGCTGAGATACCGTTATACACAGGTTGTACTAAGTTTACGAAGCTTAGCGCTGTGTTGAGATTGTATAAGCTGAAAGCTAACAATAGATGGAGCGACAAAAGCTTCAGATCATTGTTGTCTTTGTTGAAAGAAATGCTTCTTGAAGGAAACGAGCTGCCAATCTCAACATACCAGGTAAAGAAATTGTTGTGCCCAATGGGAATGGATGCCAAGAAGATACACGGATGCCCGAATGATTGTGTATTATTTCAAAAGGACTATGCGGATTTGAAAGTTTGGCAAAAATGTGGTGCGTCACAGTATAAATTGACGACTTAGGGGGAGTCTAAAACTGGTTCTCCTACCAAGGTGATGTGGTGTCTGCCTATAATATCACAGTTTCAACGCTTGTTTGCCAATCTGATAGATGCGAAGAATTTGAGGTGGCATGCAGATGTTAAGAAAAATAATGATGGGATCCTACGACATGCGTCTGATTCCCCACAGTGGAAGAAGATTGATCTATTGTACCCTGAATTTGGTGAAGAAGTTAGGAATGTAAGACTTGGGCTTTGTACAGACGGGATGAATCCGTACGGGACATTGAGCAGCCAAAATAGCACTTGGCCAGTCATGCTTGTTATATACAATCTTCCTCCCTGTCTGTGTATGAAAAATAAGTACGTAATGTTGTCGTTGTTGATATCGGGCCCTAAACAACCTGGAAATGACATCGATGTTTATCTTGAACCTCTGATTGATGACTTAAAGAAACTTTGGGGTGAAGGTGTGATGACCTATGATGCTTCACGAAGAGAGACATTTCATTTGCATGCTATGTTGTTTTGCACTATTAATGACTTTCCAGCATATGGGAATTTGTCTGGATATAGTGTCAAAGGAGCTAAAGCGTGTCCTATATGTGAAGAGAACACTGATTCAACAAGACTAAAACATGGCGGTAAGACTGTATATCTCGGTCATCGAAGGTTTCTTCCAAAATTCCATCTGTAACGTAGGAAGCGCAAAGCATTCAATGGATTGAATGAGGAACGGAGTGCACCTAAACCTATACCAGGGGAGGTTGTTTATGAAAGAGTAAAAGACTTTGTCAATGAATTTGGTAAGAGATCACAATGTACTATGGCCACACGGAGTGACAAATCTTTATTCAAGAAGAAGTCAATATTTTGGGATCTTCCTTATTGGAGTTCTTTGACAGTCAGGCATTGTATCGATGTCATGCACGATGAGAAAAATGTCTGTGATAGTGTCATTGGTACTTTGTTGAATATACCAGGTAAGACTAAAGATGGGATAAAATCCAGACTGGACCTACGTGAAATGGGAATAAGGTCAGAATTAATAGAATTTCATGAAATGGGAAATCGGAGAACATACTTATGTCCTGCTTGTTACACATTGTCTAGAAAGGAGAAGAAAGCTTTTTGTGAATGTTTAGTAAATGTTAAGGTGCCACAGGGTTACTCATCCAACATCTGTAGATTGGTATCAATGAAAGATCTGAAGTTGATAGGTCTTAAATGTCATGATTGTCACACTCTAATGCAACAAATATTTCATGTGGCAATTAGATCTATATTGCCGAAGCATGTAAGGTTTGCAATCACCAGACTTTGTTTCTTTTTCAACAGTCTGTGCAGCAAAGTTATTGACCCTGATACTCTCGATAAATTGCAAAGAGAAGTGGTTGTTACCCTATGTCAACTTGAGATGTATTTTCCTCCGTCGTTCTTTGATATCATGGTACATCTTGTTGTCCACTTGACTAGGGAAGTGAAAATGTTGGGACTAGTTTTCTTGCATTGGATGTATCCCTTTGAACGATACATGAGTGTTTTTAAAAGTGATGTTCGAAACCGTTATCGGCCTAAAGGGAGTATTATCGAGGGTTATGTGGCGAGAGAGGTTATGGATTTTTGCAATGACTTTCTCAGTGGTAATGACACTCCTGATAATGACAAGAATATTGAAGAGCAATTTGGCAAAGGAATTTTGGGATCACATGTGAAAGTAATCAGCCGTGAGCAGTTGGAACAAGGTCACTTGTATATTTTACACAACATGGACGAAGTGAATGTTTATATCGAGGAACATACCAATTTCATCAAGAGACAATATCCTCAAGCCAATACAATGTGGCTTGCTAGAGAGCATAACAAGACATTTATTAAGTGTTTTGAAAATAAAGTCTTGCATCAAATATCTCAAACACCAGATGATATTACTGAAACTATCAAATGCCTCACCTTTAAACCAAAATTGACTGTTATGTCTTATGAAGGGTATGACATTAATGGATTCACATATTACACAAAGCGCCAAGATGATAAGAGTGTCGTCCAAAACAGTGGGGTCACCCTTCAAGCATCGACTATGTTTTTTGCAAGTACAAAGGATAAAAGTCCACGTGAAGCTAAAATGTCATATTACGGTGTCATTGAAGACATATGGGAGTTTGACTACATAGATTTCAGAATTCCGCTCTTCAAATGTAATTGGGTTGATAACACCAAAGGAGTTATAGTGGATGAATTGGGTTTCACTTTAGTGAACTTTGAAAAGATTGGTGAGAAGGATGAACCATTCATATTGGCATCACATGCGAAACAAGTATTTTATATCGATGATCCTGCAAATGATAAATGGTCGGTTGTTCTTCATGGTAAAAGACAGTTCATTGAAGATCCTATAGATGAAGAACAGTACTATGATAAGTATGATGACTCCAGTCCATTCTCAGTTGGGTTGCCAACACCAGCAAATATTGAAGCTAATGATGACTTGTATGTGCGCGGAGATCACAATGAAGGATTGTTAATTGATAAAAAATTGCAATATTAGAGGCATGCTTATACAATGTTTTTTTTATATGTTTTATTTTTCTAAATGTGAACTTTACAATGTGAATGTGAACTTTACAATGTGAATTTTACAATGTGAATTACTTTATAATGTGAACTTTACAATGTGAATGTGAACTTTACAATGTGAATTTTACAATGTGAATTACTTTATAATGTGAACTTTACAATATGAATTACTTTACAATGTGAATGTGAACTTTACAATGTGAGCTTTACAATTTGAATTACTTTACAATGTAAACTTTACAATGTGAATGTGAATTTTCAAATGGCTGAGCATTCTCCTGATGACCGTGCTGATGATTACCGTGAGGGTGAGGACATCAATGCGCCGCCTCACAATGTAAGTTTTAAAAATATATCATATATTTATATCTATATGTCCATTTATAGTTATATCTTGTAAATGTGTTTATTTTGTCAAATTTTAGGTTGATGATGCACATGTACCATTTGAAGCACTTGAGGCACTTGATCAGCAACACCAAAAAGTTGACAGGAGAAGGGGCATCACTATGATGAAGAAGTTAATAGCGCAAAAGGGCAATGGAACCAAACTTGTTGTGGATTTTGATGATGTAGGAAATGCATCTGGTGTGAATCGCAATTCATTTGTTTCATATTTTGGGTATGTTACTCGTAGCCATTGCAGTTGTAAGATAGATTCTTGGCATAAAGTTTCTAAGGAGAAGAAAGACGTAATATGGAAGGATTTATGTCTGAGTTATTATTAATTTGCAATTCTATTTTGTAGATTACTAATTTGTTGGATACTAGTTAATAGCAATTCTAATTTGCAGAGTATATTTGAATTGGATGAAAAGCTGCATCGTAAATGCGTGATGCAACGCTGTGGGAGAGTCCTAAGGAACTATAGGACAAATCTCACCCAAGAATACATAAAAGAAGATGACAGGAGGAAGAAGACAACCACTGAACAGTGGAACTTCCTGGACAAAGAAGAATGGGACGTGTTTGTTGCTTCAAGACAAACAGATGAATTCAAGGTATTAGGTGTCAGCCCCAATCTCATTAATATATGTTGTATTCACCATTTCAAGATTAACATTTACTGTTACTAACCAAATCATTAATGTGCATACTAACTAGACCCTCAGTGAGGCACAAAGATCAAGGCGTGCACTGAATGTGCATGACCACACAATGGGTCCAAAGGGGTATGTAGGCATTCGCCAAAGACTACAGTCTGAGGCTACTGCTCAGTCTGCTGCTACTCAGGAGTCCTCCACTGTAGGTAGCACACCTCTATCTCGCCATGATATCTGGATAGCTGGGAGGCAAAATAAGAAGGGATAAATAAGGAATCCCGCAACTGCTGAGGCGGCTGCAAAAATGGTAAAATACAACTCTTACAGCAATCATTCAAATATTGATTATTTGTGGTGTTTACTTAATTATAAATTTTTGTTTTGGCGATTAGCGGGAGCTGCACAAGCTGAGGAAACAAGGCAAGTTCATCCCTGAGGGCACAAGGGATGAATTGACTGTTGCTCTGGGTAACCCGGAGCATCCTGGACGTGTTAGGGCTGCAAGCGCTGGTGTGGGCATCAAATCTTTTTTTGGGCCATCCCAGCGCAAACATGTCCCAAAAGTGGGACTTTCACAAGAAGAGGTAACATATTCTTTCTTTATAATGTTACTGTAAAAAGAGAATTCAATAATTAGAAGCTAACGTTTCTTTTATCCATGTATAGGTAGATAAACTAGTTGATAGGAAACTGGAAGAAGCAATGAAAAAGTGGTAGGCATCTCAGACTGCCACTCGCAGACAATACCTATCATAGCATCCCGCTCTACTCCTACTGTAGAGGTTGAGTGTAATCCTATAGACCCACCACCTAGCACATCCACTGTAAGTATTTTTATGACATAGTAACTAGTTTTTTAATTCAAGATGATATGTTTTCAAGATGATATGTATATATGTATATAACATTCTTTACACAAAAATTTGTAGGGGTTGAAGCCATGCCGTCTAAAAGTTAATGAATATGTCATTGCAGAGGCGTCGACTTACCCATCCCTACCAGGGGAAATGTTTCACGGGTCTCCATTACTAGCTGGTTGGATTCGTGTGAGCCCGGTACATATAGTCCCCAAGTGGATGGATCTTCCATTGCCATATGCCCACCCAGATTGTGAAACACTTGGTGTGGCTTTAGGGGGGGTGATATTGTGGCTAAAAGGAGATGTCATCTTTACTGAAATTGTATGGTAAATTTACATTATGTTAAATTGTTAGTGTGTGTATATGATGTCAGTTGATCTGAAATTATTATATATATATATATATACAGGTTAAAAAGAAGACACCCACAACATCTAGGCCTCCACTTCCACCTCCTACATTACCCAGTTGCGTTCCACAGGACCTAACTATCCCGTTAGGTCCTAACTGTGGGGGTATGGCAATATGGTTAGGAGAACATGATATAAACTTCCCTATAACTGTTTCTATAGATTCAGATGTTGCAGGTCAATCATACGAAAGCAAACTATTTATACAAGATATTTTGGAGTTGTTTCGATATTATTGGCTAAATACATCTGTGATAGAGCTATGGATAAGGTGAGATCTTCTTTATACATCCATATAACTTGTGTAGGATCTGGTGATCTGGTTTCTTATTTATTAATGCATGCGTAATTAATACATATTTTGGAGCTACTTAGACAAGATATGTGTAGATTTTGCATTCGAACATGTAGGATTTTTGATTCCATCTTTGATTAGTCTAGTAGCTAAAGACCCTCCGTCAGTTCAACAAAACTACTGTGAGGCTTTTTCAATTTTTGCTCAAAATAAGAAGACGATGATAATGGCTCCATTCAATGTAGAGTAAGTTTACTTTGCTTATTATAATTTGGACTTAAGAAAATTACATTTTTATTGTGGATTTTGAGTTATTAATTTTTAACTTTTTTACCTCTAGTGGTATGCATTGGGAGTTACTGGTTATTGTCCCTGAGACGTTCACTGTCTATTATCTAGATCCTAAGGGGAGTAAATTGAATACAAAATATGGACACATAATGAAAATGGCATTATTCCGGTGAGAAATATTTTATTTTCATATCCGTTAACATATGTTATTACATTACTATTTAATTATGCAATGTACAGTGTTACACTAACATGTAGGGGTTTTGATGAGTTCAAAAAGGCTGGAGGAAAGGTCCCCATGAAAAAGAACCAGCCAATAATTTGGAAGAACGTGAAAGTAAGTTCCCGACTGCAATATATGTATATATTATTTATGTGAACAATGCTTAATTAGTTGTATTTTTTAATATTTTGTATGTTTTAATTTATAGTGTGCCACACAAGACAATGGATGAGCATGTGGATACTATGTGATGCGATTTATGCACATGATTATCAAATATGCCGCAATGGACATCGATTGTATTACTGAGGTATTATATAGTCTCATTAGATAATATGAAATATATCAATCTTATTTATAGCTCATTAATTATATATATACATCATTCTCTTTACAGGTGTTTACAACTGACCACACTACAGGAAATGCCTTACCAGATGTACATGCTCCCTATACGACAGGAGAATTAAATGAAGTAAGAGAAGAATGGGCAACAACCATACAAGTAGTGGGGGATTTAAGATATAATTGGGATGTTGATAGCGAATAATGACTAAAGAATGATATTTTGTAAATGAATTTCTGAATTATAATATATGTGTGAATGTTTCTACATGTCTGGATGTTTCTACATGTGTCTGAGTGAAAATGAATGAAACTGTTGGTTGCTATATGAATGTTTCTATATGTGAATGTGAAAATGAATGGAACTACAGATTGCTAGCTACATGAATGTTTCTAAATGTGTGAAAATCAAATGGAACTGCAGGTTGCATTGCTAAATGTGTGAATATCTTTCTTGTTAATTTTGCAAGTTTGTGGCCTGTTGTTGGCTGATATCAATGAATGTCGTAAAACCTGCAATTCATAACTGAACTGTAGGTTTCTCATCCTGCGACTAGCCATACAGCAGGTCTGCAGACTGACAGAAAAAAAAACAAAAAATAGGCGTCGGTTATTTGTATAAAACCGACACACATAGTTACAATGTCGGTTTTATATAAATCACCGACGTCTATTTCCTGTGGTGCGAAGGCATATGGCGTTGGTTTCTTATCTAATAACCAACGCTGATAGTGCCCAAGATGGTGCCCTTCTGTGGCACGAAGGCATATGGTGTCGGTTTCTTATCTAACAACCGACGCTGGTAGTGCCCAAGATGGCGCCCTTTCTGTGGCGCGAAGGTATATGACGTCAGTTTCTTATCTAATAACCGACGCCTATAGTGCCCTGCTGGCGCGTTTTCGGTGGCGCGCGAAGGGTTATGGCGTCGGTTTTTGAACCGACGCGTAACGGCTGGGCTTTTAGCGTCACCCAGATAGGTGTCACTTAGAAACCGACACTAATGGCCTTAAATAACCGACACTAAAGGTCGGTTATGTACTAGTGAATATAGTCAGAGGTTTTTCTCTAAGTAAAACTTATGTATCTAATAGGCCACTATTTGAGTTTTATTTGTCGACAATATTCAAGATGAAATAAAGGTACAGACTGACATGAAGTTTGTTTACCTTAATCCATATCAGCACTTCAGTAATAAGTTGTTTCTCCAATGGATCTCCTTAATATATAGTTTAAGTACATAGAAATCGGCATGACAAATAGTTCGCATGAATATAGAAACAAGTGTCCAAATACTAAATCCTTCAACTCTAATAATTAACATGATAACCTATACGACACAAACTCTTGGCAGTGATTTGTTCTGAATTCTAAAATTGGACAAGGTGACTGTGATAGGGTACATGTATAAGGTGCTCAAAGAGGTTTGACAAGTAGGAAGAAGGAAGAATTCTGGCCCAACCCAGACATATCGCTTTTCTTCACCTATGTAGAGGACTACTTCTATGAACAGGAGTCTCCCACAATTACTTGCGCCATGTCTACAATGGAGACAAGCAAGGAACCAAAATTCTGCCTTCATTGGAAAAACACTCATGTAATAGGGGCCTACAATCATACTAGCCTACATTGGATCCAAAATGTTTCTACCTGGAGGATAGTGGTACATACATACTCCTCTTAATGTCATATATCTACATCAATTATACATTAACTATCACAATAAACACCCAACTTCAGACAACACAACAACAAAAGAAAAACAACCTTTTAAAATTAAAAAATATTTCTTCAATTAATCCAAAAGTCTATAACACATCATATAAATTCTAACTCACAGGTTGTTGCATTATTGGAACTAGAGGTTGATTCTATTGAACATTTCCTACCCCAACACGCCTACCAACAGGAAGCTGCACCTGATGTCCTTGCTGCACAAAAGGCATAAAGAAATTGGGTGTGTGGGCTCATTTTGGTAGAATTAGTAGCGGAATCGTTCCTTTTAGTTGTCTTGGACTAGTACAAGTGAATGCCCTGCATGACAATTTATATAAATGACAAATGAGAAAAAGAAGACTATAGGCATCCATAATAATTTAGCACCACATACAATAGTAACTAATGGGTTTAGCAACATGGATCTTAGAAGAAATATCCATATAGATATCATTTTCTTATAGAATGCATTATCTTCTAGGTAATGTACTTGTAGTCAGACCCTGAACCATAACCATTGCCACCACCGTAAGACTTTAAGTAATGGTACAACCAAAATTTCAGATGAGAAGATCAGAAGAAACTTCAACAAATCACAAGCTTCAGCAAACAAATTAAATACTTCAAAATCTTAACAATTTGTTTGACCAAGTTTACGAAGGACTCAAATCACCTAGAAACAACCTTCATCCAAGGCTCTTTCCCACTTATCTTGATGTATTTTTCAACCTCTATGTAGTGGTTGCTATGGAACACATACAAAATGGATAAGAAAATAATTGAAAGGTTTCAGCTAACAGTTGAGAATACATTAGTGGTCATTGCATTAATATGGACATAAAGAAAGTACTTCAATAGAGGGTGAGCCTATTTGTTACTGATAACATGGTAGGCTCCCTGTAAGAGGTGAGTTCCTACTTGATTTGACCTTCGGCTTTCGATTTAGAACTTCGGGTGATCATCCACAACCCCACATAAGGGGTGGAAATGATCCAACCGTGCACCCTATTGTGTTGATTCTATACCGAGTATTGGTATTTGTCATTAACCTAAACACCAACCATGCCCTAGGGTTCATTTGTGACACCATATGTGGAAGATTCAAAAGGAGAACTACATAACTAACATGGAACATAAGTTCTGATTAACTACTCCATCTCAGTCCTCTAGTTTCCTTAGGAGGATCTTAATGGCAACAACTACATCCATTGACTACCCTAACAGAAAATGAGGTATAATACCAACTTCTTTCATTTCTATATATAGCAGTCAAAACATAGAGCAATTGGCCACATTCTCAATTTTGATCTCTGGACTACTAAATCACCGCAATGCACCTTCTTGTTGCCTCTGTCCTTGAGAAAAATAGTCATTCCTTGCTGCTATTTTATATGAAGAAGATTTCCTCTCGGTAATAGCTAAAGCCAATTTGTTCCAAACATCTCTTCAATGATGTACTGGTGATTTGTTCTTATGTTTCAACAGAGTTCCTAATAGGTTTAATTCTTAGTGATTTTTTGCTTGGCAATATGATTGAGTCTGCTCTCTATTTTGTAGTTAAGATCTCAACTATTGGCTCCCAAGAAAATAGGAAAATGATCAGACCAATCAAGCATCAAACTTCTCTTTCCTAAAACACAGATTACAAAAAAATAACATTGAAGACTAACTGATTCATGATTAATGATGCATGATTTCCGCCAAACTTTTGAATTATCCAACACAATCTAGTGAAAAATTGCACATATCACTATAAGTACATAATATCAGATATAAGTAGAGGCATTGCCTTATAGACTTAATAATGAAATTAAAGACATGAAAACTTATCTTACTAGTTGAATGCCACATAAATGAATATTCAGCCATTAAAAACATCATTTGTAAAACATAATACATCATGAGTTCATGAGGAGGGAAATTGGCATTCATTTTGAATATATTATATTACCATAAGAGCTAACTAAAATTGAAGAGAGCTGACTCTGATGCTTGAGAATTGGACGCTTTCCAGCAAAGACGTGTGATTTTTTTGCTTTCTCAACATATTTTATCTCACTAAACACTCATCTTTAGGAGTAAAGGGTCATCATGTTCAATCTCTTAGCTAGTTGTTACATGTCTGTGTGACCACAACAACAAGTGTGAAAGAGAAGGATCATTAGCAAGATTTAGAGAAACTATACAACAAGAGATGTTTAGAGTTCACTGCTAATTAAACTCTAGATCCTTACCTTTGGTATCAATGTGGATATTTAAGAATTTTTTATATCAGCAAGATACCACTGCTACCCACTGCAACCACTTTATTTATTAATTCTAGGACTACAATAAGTACATGAGTAGATAAAAAATCACAAGAAGAAAACTAAGAAAGCATAAAGGATCTATTGCAAACAGAAAATTGCAGAATGCATTCTAAAGATAATTTGGTAGTGGGACTGATCATGCTTTAGTCAAGACCAGGTTATTTATTGCAGCAGACTCAGTTGTAGCATGTAAAGTCTATCTCCTAGAGTTTTACAAGTATTCGGTATTGTCTATAATACTCAAGAAATAGATACTTGTTTCATAGGGCTATGTTTCATCCTCATCAATGATGGATTTTCCCATAAAGTATTTCTTTATATTTATATTAACAAAATTCTGGTTGAATCCAAATTATATGCTATAATCCATTAATAGAATTTCTTCAGGTTGAGAAATGACAGTTCATAAAATCAAATATAAATAAGATAGCATTGACAGTTTGAATTTCAATATAATACATATCGTAACACTTTCAATACCAGTTGCTTTTCCTCGGCTCATAGCTAATCTTGGTCACTCCATTATCAAGACTTTCATCATAAAGGATAACCAAGGTCTTTTTTGGATTCATTCCTTGAAAGGGTACAACAGATGATGATCAAACCTAGTAGTATCAATAACTACTAACATTCTGCTCAAGCTTTAATTAGTTTTAGATTTATGTAATCTTGAGACTACCATTATTCTTTAGAAGCTTCAATTACGAATCCTTACAACACTTGCAGCCCTGGGAAAATGTCTTTCTCATTTTGTTCAAGCTAGAGTAAAAGAATATGCAGTTTCACTGAATGGTTTGAAATCTTCTATGTCTACAATTGCTGATGATGCCTGAATAAATAATTATAATGACTTACTTTTAGCATGGTGATCTACATGATCCATTTCTCTTATAATGACAAGAAACACTACAAATGAAATGGAAGAGGCCCACTTATTGTTAGAAGGAATGGAGAGAGGGGATAATCATCTTAACAAGTCATTTGTGAATGGAAAATGGTTGAATTGATTTTGGTCTAACAACCGTGCTTCCTCGGTATGGGATAGAGTTAGCTTGCATTGCATTCCCTTTTGTCAAACTTTCCTTCCCTTTCTTAGGAGATCCAAAATATCTATGTTAAACTTTTCATTCTTTTAAAAAAGGAATAAATTTTCAATCAACTAATCTATTGGTAAGCCCTGCAAACAAACAATCATAAATGTTGCTGAATCAAGTAATTACTAGCTTGGTAGGGTGAATAACCTCTACTAGTTACCATTATTTTATAAGAAAAGAAAATTAGGATAGTGTGCTTTATTCAATATTGTGATCATGGAAAAATATATTATATTATTTATGAATCTCCATCATCACAACACTAAATAGACCTGCTAGCCTGATTTTCCTTTCAAATTAAACAACACAGTTGTTAAAATTTTGATTCAAAGTTTTTCATTTTACCTTTTTTTGTAATGCAAATGTGCCTCCTCTCCTTTTTTCCTTTTCTATTGAGAAAGTTTGTAGCTATACATATATAAAAAGAAAAGAAAAAGAAAGATATCTAAACATCTATACAGAGCCAATAAGATTAGGAAAAGGGTGGATGATCACCCTAAACCTGACATCAGGTCAGAAGAAAAAAATAGCAAGACAACAAAAGCATAAGCATCCAAGGTACACCACAACGACCTAGAAAGAAACTCCTCTAGATTAGTAGAGATCACTAAACATGGACTCAACCACTAGAATAAAGCCACATAAAGGTTCTCCTCCAAAAACCCCTGATAAGAAATGCCAAACATAGCAGCAGAAGGAAGCCTTTCAGTAGAAACTCAATTGCCAAGAGACCCATAAGACATAACAGAGAGCAGATCCAAAAAGGAACCAACAAATATATCACATCAAGAGAATCACCCAGGATACCATATGTAACATCCCTGACCTGGGTTATGAGTTAACCCTAGGTGTTTTGCCTAAATATGTAATTAAACCTTTGTGATTAACTCTGAGCATGTAATTAAGTTTCTCAGAAACGTATATTTCAGTATTTGCTCCTTTTTATTTAAAGTTGTAGCATTGTTTTGATATACAGGGACCTATGTGCAATTTACCCAGTTAAAAGGGTTAGCTTGCATTTTGCACATGTTGAGATGTTCCTCTGATGTTGAGACATCATGAGAATCTCTTTGGCAAAGTTTGAGGGATTTCCCAAGCTAGAGCACCAAGGTGCAGCTGTGGAAGCAATCCCAAGGCTTGAAACCCTAATTTGGGGTAAAATGCAATTTACCCAAATGATGGGATGCAATTTGTAAAGAATGTCATCTAATGTATCTTTTTAGACTTTTTCCATCATTTAGGGAATAAATGATGAGGAATTCACCTCAATTGAGTTATCAAGTTAAGAAATAGACTTTGTGATTGAATAATCAGGGTATATGTGCAATATCCCTTTAAGTATGAACTTTATTATTAGATTGTTCTTCCTTGCCTTCTTTTCTATAACTTAAGATAAGGTTTGTCCTTAGAATAAAGAAGAAGGGACGAGCAAGTAATAAAGGAAGGATTTAGTTGGAATTAAGGGAAACTTATGAACTAATGTTGAAAATCCTATCCCATGTATATAAGCTCTCCTTCCCTTAGTTGCAAGGGAACTTACCCTTCGTTCCCTTACTGTTTCATTTCACCAAAGACGACCAAGGACTGCCTTGGAGCTAAGGAGGACGAACAAGGGGTGCAAGGTAGGTTTAAACCCCTCTTCTTGCCTAATTCCATGGTTAGAATTCGAATTCAAGGTCATCTTCATGGCTAATTCTCGAAACCCTATCTTTCTAGCCGTCTCTTTTCATCCTTCCTTGGCGTTTTCACCTTGGCCAACCTGTGGGAACTCAAGGACGCCATTAGAGCTTGGAGCTTGAAAGCTTGGAGCTCAAGAAGCAAGCTTTAGGCGGGTTTTATAACTCTAAACCTATGCTTTACTATGTGCATCTTTATATGCGATTTGATGATAGCTCTTAGTATTTCCCTACTTTTCCCTGCTATTTTGCAAGCAAACCCGTGGGATTTCTGTACTGTTCTTGAGCTAGAAGATGAAGGCGTGATTTCCAAGAAAAACCCACCGCTTGTCTTTTCCTTAAACGGTCCTAACAGTTTGCTCTCTCGGACTCAAGACCGCGAGGTGAGCAAACGGTCTCGAGACCGTGAGAGGGCTCGCGGTCTCAAGACCGTTTGTCCCCGTTGTCCGAGCATGAACCGTATAAGAAACCTGTTCCTAATTATATAAGCTAATTACCGTCAAAATTTGGGAGACTAACTCCAAAGGAATCGGGAGATATGACCTTTTTAAGTCATAACTTTAAATGAATTAATTGCTGATTTTCAAACGGTCTGAAATTGCCTTTTTGGGCAAACGGTCTCAAGACCGTGTAAGGTCGTTGACTAAGCGTTGACCGTATGAGATTACTGTTCAAAATTATGTTAATTAACAACTCACCAAGTTTGATGGTCTAATTCCAAACGGGCTAAGAGTTGAAGGGTGAATACTAGGGCTAACCCTAGATAAAATCAGTACTGAAATTATGGTGACCTAATTAGGGTTTTTAGGGTTGATTGACCTAAACGGTCTCAAGACCGTTTGGGGGTCACCAAACGGTCTCAAGACCATGAGGGCAATCAACCAAGACCGTTTGAAGGTCTAGGGTTGAGTAATTTGACCAATTGAGGACCCAATTGCAAATAAGTTAGTAATTTAATCAAAATTCTGTTTTGTGGTTCAATCATGGTTCAACCCCTATCAAATCACCTTAGACTTTGATGAAATCTTGGGCAAACGGTCTTAAGACCATGTGGGGTCCACCCACATGACCTCAAGACCATTTGGGCCAAGTTTGGGCCCAATTGGAGCTCAATTGAAGGGTTCAACCTTGTGTTGATGCACACTGTTGAGTGTTGATGGGTGAACATTGATAGACCCTAATTAAATCGATTTCAACCATAATTGGTTAACTATTATGGGTCAATTGAATGACCAAGTGATCAAGCATAACCTTAATTGACTAAATCCATGAGTGGTCAAAATAGCTTTGACCATTTGAGGGCTTCAACATGGGTTGACATTATCGGTTGCACCTTTGAGCCTTGTTGAAGGACCAAGCGGATGAGACCATGAGAGCCTCGCGGTCTCAAGACCGTGAGAGGGCTCGCGGTCTCAAGACCGTGAGGGGGGCTCACGGTCTCAAGACCGTGAGAGGGCTCGCGGTCTCAAGACCGTGAGGGGGGCTCACGGTCTCAAGACCGAGAGGAGGCTCGCGGTCTCAAGACCGCGAAGGACCTCGTGGTCCTGAGGTCAAACTAGTTAAACGGTCAACACCTCTTCGCGGACTCAACTCAAATTAGTCTTCGCGGTCTCGACTTTAATTTGAACCAATGGGAGGCTTCGCGGTCTTGAACCCTTGAAGAGGCTCGCGGTCTTGAATGCATCATGGCTCGCGGTCTTGGGGTTAGAAATAGGCTCGCGGTCTTGGAGGGTCAAAGTGGGCAAACGGTCAACATTTCAACCAATTTCAACCCAATTGATGATTAATGATTGAAATCAATCAATGTGATTCAAGGTTGACCTCATTCAATCACTTGATGATGTGAATGGTTCAATGTTGCCCAAATCAAACCCTAATGATAATCTAGGATAGTAAGGGGTTATTTGACCAAGGTTTTTGACTATGATGATGATCAATGGGGTGAATTACCAAATTACCCTGAAGGGTCAATTGAGTTATACCTTGCTCAATTCAAACCCTAATTACATGAGAATGATGTTTTTAGTCATAATGACTCTATCTAACCTGATCTAGTCTAATGTTATCATCAACCATTAGTATGATGAAAGAGAGAGTACTCTAGAGAGAGAAAGTACCCTAGAGAGAGAAAGTAACTCTAATCACTTAATGGTGATGTTTTTGGCTATATAAGCCTATGATGACTCAACCCAACCTGTTTTAGAGTGATGTTGACATCACCTAACCTTATGATGAGAGAGAAAGTACTTCTAGAGAGAGAAAGTACCCTTTTTAAATGGAAACTCAATTGAAGCATCCCCAATACACAGAAATGAGCATAATTAGGGTATGATCCACCTATGTGAGATCATAGAAACCCTAATTATGATAAATGATGAACCTTTAACTAATCCAAGAGCATCAATGAAGATGTTACTCATACATGATGATGTTATGAGTTTAATTCACCTTGATGTGAATAGTAAACCCTAATTCAAGGGTAATGGCATGCTTTTGAGCAATAAACTCTATTTGAATAGAAGTAAAGATTTAACTCTTATGACAAAAGTAGGAAGCACATTCCTTATTGTTGTATTACCTTTATCAGATGTATTAACCATGCATGTTCTGATATGAAGGTAATCATATCCAGGTATGGATGTTGATGTTATATTCATTAAAGGCATGTTGTTAGCCTTATGAATAAGTAATGTAATCTAATGCCTTGCCAGTGGCATCCTATGCTGGTACTGGGCTATGAGAGCCATGAATACCATCAAGGTCATGCCTTAGAGATGACTTGTGATGAGGATAATGAGAAATGATGATTGATATGAGTTAGGCTTGTTACATTTAGTATTCTTCTTTTATAGCTGCTATGCTATTGTTATTGTTTGAAGGACAATGTATGCTGTTAAAGAATACTGAATGTACCTAACTAATCAAGTATAATGTAGAGCCCTGATCATAGATCCATCATTGTCAGAAATTAAGTGATGGTGAAACAGGTTTTCCTTAGGGAACTCCTGGAGCACATACTTTTGAGTATGTGGGGTACATGGATGTGTAGAACCTTACATCCTAGTGTAGGAAAGTGATGTAGATGTGTAATCCATCCATCCTTCACTATAGTTCCATACCGTATCAGTGGTAGGTAAACAAGAAACCTCTTGATGACGAAGACAACACAGATATCCGTATCAGTGGTAGGTAAATATGAAACCTCCTGATGACGAAGAGAGTACAGAACGCCACTGTGACTCTAGAATAGCGAAGGACCAGTTTACCCTGGTGAGCTATAATAGTAGAGACACGAGATGTCCTACAAGTGATCCTCTTACTGACTGAGGAAGGTGAAGGTCATGAGAATCCGGCTCTCTTAATGACCTATGTATGATACTGATGCGGCTTCTCAGCGATCAGTTGGAGTATGAGTGGTAAGCCTCATCTCCACAGGGCATAATGTTGTTTGTAAAACATAATCAACCATGTAGTATAACTTGTTAGAGATGACTCCAAGTTAGTTGATTGATGTTACATTGCAATAATGTTGATATTCTCCATATCTCCTAATTTGTAGAGATCTTGTTATATCTGCAACTGTTATAGAATGCTTTGAAGGCTTTACTGTTTAAAATAATCTTTCATGTTACAATAAAGCTTCTGGCGAAGAGTTATAACTCTCGCTGGGACAATTATGTATAATTGTCTCACCCCGTAGACTTCAACTTTTTAGGTGGACGTCGGAGACGAAGAAACCAGCCTACAGGTGATCAGTCTCAGCAGCAGCAGCACCAGGGGCAGCAGTAATCTCAGGTGGAGATTTGTCCTGCCATGTGGTGTAGTTAGAGTCAGTCCTATGTGTCCTCTGTACTCTCAGGTCTTGGAGTCTTGTGTTATGTGATCTTGAGATTTTGTATCTTGATGTATATAATTACTCAAGAAGTAATTATCCTGAGATGTAAACAGTTACCTCTCTTTATGAAAGGAGTTTTTATGGATACAAGTGCTTATCTCGAAAAGTTTTAATTTCCCGTGATTTTTGTCTTCCGCTGATTACCGATTCGCTTCCGCTAAGTTTTAATCGTGTTTATGTCATGGTTTGGAGATCAGAGCCCATAATTAGTGGTATCAGAGCTCCAGGTTCAGTTGAGTCTACAGAGGCATAGGACTTAGGATGTCGAGTCTACCTTTAGTACTCCTTCCTTATCTAATAGAATCTTCTGCTCCTCAGGAGAAGAAGATACATAAGAATGTCAGAACATCGTGACGAGCACGTGGCAGAGAGTAGTGCTAGTGCACCTCGAGGCGGTGCGAGAGTTCCGAGAATAGAACAACCTGCACCTGAGTCGCCAAGAGAACCACCCCAGTTCGACCCAGCTGACATGAGTGATCCAGCTATACAGACGATGTTTGGGCAGTTTATGACTGCCATGACACATATAACCGATAGGATGCCCATTCCTGCACCTAGGGCACCTGTCCAGCCTGAAGTACAAGGTATTGGTAAGACATTCGAACGACTTCGTCGTGTCGGAGCTACCGAGTACTTCGGAACTGCCGACCCTGCAGATGCTGACTTATGGTTGACAGAGTTGGAGAAGGCTTTCAGGATTCTTATGATTCCGGAAGCTGAGAAGGTTAGACATGCTGTTTATCTTCTCAAAGGCAGTGCTGGCCACTGGTGGAACATGGAAGAGCAGAAGAGACCTGGAGTAGAGTTCTCATGGGAAGAGTTTCGTCGAGAATTCATCAATAGATATTTTCCAAAGACCTTCCTAGATGAGAAGATCTCTCAGTTTGAGAAACTAAGGCAGGGTATGATGAACATTAGTGAGTATGAAGCTAAGTTTATGGAGTTGTTGCGGTTCTGTCCGCACATGGCTGCTACGGATGAGGAAAGAATCAGAAGATTCGAGAAGGGTTTGAATTCTGATATGTCAACCCCTGTGTCTGCCTTAGAAAACAGAGAAAGATTCTCTACCTTCGTTGAGTCAGTCCGAAGGATAGAGAGATCTGTGGTTGAGAAAAGACAAACCCATAAAAGATATCCACAGTTCCAGGGTTCTTCATCTAGGGATTCCAAGAAACCTAGATTCTCTGCACCTAACCCTCCACCACCCAGATCGAGTTTTCAAACTCAATGGACACCAAGCAGAGGTAGAGGGCGGAGTCAACCGCTTCAAGGGACGCACAGTTCTGCATCAGTGTCAGTTACTGGACCACCCAGACCACAACAACAGGAGAAGAGTTGCTACAACTATGGTAAGATGGGACACTTGATGAAGGATTGCCGTTCTAGGGTTATCGGTGTGACACAACAAACCCCGAGACAGAATCAACAGGGATCTCAGAATAGACAACACCAAGGAGCAGCTCGAGGACGTGGACAAGCATCTCAAGCTGGATCATCAGCACCACCTCAACACCAGGCGACTGCGAGGTTCTATGCTATGAACCCACCTGAGGCAGTGGTCAATCCACGGGTAGTGGCAGGTCAGATGAAACTTTTATATTCTGATATGTCTATATCCTGTGATGTATCTGTTCTGATTGATCCGGGTGCTACGCACTCTTTCATCACTCGTGAAGTGATTCGTAACTGTAATGTGACTGTTAGTCATAGAGCAGATAGTTTGTTGTTAGAGACTCCGTTGAGTGGGTCTTCCGTTTTGCAGGAGGTATGTTCTCCCTACATCCTTTTCTTTTCTGACCATCGCATTCAAGTGGATCTTATACCACTTGATATGCAGGGATTTGATATAATCCTTGGGATGGATACCTTAGAAAGGTATAGAGTTTTCTTGGATTGTGAGTCCAAGTTGGCTGTGTTTGCTGATGAAAGCAACACATGGATCTTTCAAGGTGAAAGAAAGATTCTGCCCACCTGTCTTGTATCAGCTATGGTTGCTGATAAGCTGTTGAGGCAAGGATGTTATGCATTCTTAGCCCATGTGGTAGATGTTACCAAGGAAAGTTCCAATCCTGCCGAAGTTCCCATAGTCAGGGAATTCGAAGATGTGTTTCCTGAAGAACTTCCTGGTATACCACCACCTCGGGAGATTGACTCTGAAATCAATCTGATTCCAGATACGAAACCCATAGCTCAAACTCCGTATAGAATGGCTCCTGCCGAGATGGCAGAACTCAAGAAACAGCTTCAAGAGCTACTTGAGAGAGGTTTTATCCGACCGAGTACTTCACCTTGGGGTGCTCCGGTCTTGTTTGTTAAAAAGAAAGATGGGTCAATGCGGTTGTGCATCGACTATAGACAACTCAATAAAGTGACAATAAAGAATAAGTATCCTCTGCCGAGGATTGATGATCTCTTTGACCAGTTGCGTGGTGCAACAGTGTTTTCAAAGATAGACTTGAGGTCTGGATATCACCAACTTCGTATTAAGGATAGTGACATATCCAAGTCTTCCTTTAGGACAAGATATGGTCACTATGAGTTCACGGTTATGTCGTTTGGACTAACCAATGCACCAGCTGCATTTATGGAACTCATGAATAGAGTCTTTCGACCTTTCCTTGATCAGTGTGTTGTCGTCTTCATAGATGACATACTGATTTATAGTAAAGATGCTCAGCAGCATGATCAGCATCTTCGCCAAGCTTTGACCTTGCTAAGAGAACATAAGTTGTATGCTAAGTTTAGCAAGTGTGAGTTCTGGCTGCCGGAGGTATCTTTTCTTGGACATGTAATATCCGCCTCGGGAATTCGTGTTGACCCTACAAAGGTAGAATCTGTTCTACAATGGGAACAACCGAAAACACCGACGGAGATTCGAAGTTTCTTGGGGTTAGCTGGCTATTATCGAAGGTTCATTAAGAACTTTAGTTCTATAGCTTTACCTTTGACCAAGTTAACCCGGAAAGATGTTCCTTTTTCTTGGAGTGATAAGTGTCAACAATCTTTCCAGTTGCTGAAGGAGAGGTTGACAAGTGCACCTGTATTAGTGCTACCTGAACAAGGAAAAGGATATGTAGTTTTCTGTGATGCTTCCAAAAATGGACTAGGATGTGTGTTGATGCAGGATAAACAAGTGATTTCTTTTGCTTCCCGACAGCTTAAGAAACACGAGGAGAATTATCCAACACACGATCTGGAGTTAGCAGCTGTGGTTCATGCTTTGAAGATCTGGAGGCATTATCTCTACGGAGAAACATTCCAGATTTTCACAGACCACAAAAACCTAAAGTATATCTTCTCTCAGCATGAGCTCAACATGAGGCAACGTCGCTGGATGGAGTTAATCAAGGACTATGACTGTACAATTGATTACCATCCAGGTAAGGCCAATGTTGTTGCAGATGCCTTGAGTAGGAAATCAGCAACATCAACCATGAATAGAGCACAACTAAACTCTTTAGTATGCTCTAAAAGAGATATGCTTATCTCTTTAAGGCAAGACAATGTACAGTTGAAGGTGTCATTGCTAGCCGGTTTGTTAGCTGAGATGCATATTAAACCTACCCTAAGAGAGCAGATTAAAGAAGCACAGCTAGATGATGCTGCAGTTCAACATATAAGATCTGAGTATGGAAATGAGAAGCAAGATGGGTTTCATGACTCAAAAGATCAAGTAGCTTGTTATAATGGAAGAATGATAGTGCCGGATGTGGACAACTTAAGGAAGTTAGTCCTGGAAGAAGCCCATTCTTCCATGTATGCTATGCATCCAGGGAGCACCAAGATGTATCGGAATTTGAAGGATCTGTATTGGTGGCCTGGGATGAAGAAGGACGTTGCAGAGTTTGTTCTGAGGTGTCCTGTGTGTCAGCAAGTTAAAGCTGAACACCAGAAGCCTGCAGGGACAATGCAACCTTTACCCATATCACAGTGGAAGTGGGACCATGTGACCATGGACTTTGTTGTTGGCCTACCCAGGACAAGCAAAGGATATGATTCCATTTGGGTAATTGTTGATAGGTTGACTAAGACAGCACATTTCTTACCTATCAAAACAACCTATTCTGCTGAAAGGTTATCAGAGTTGTATGTTCAAGAAATAGTGCGTTTGCACGGAGTTCCTGTCACAATAGTTTCTGACAGAGGTCCTCAGTTTACCAGTCGTTTTTGGGAACAGTTGCACAGTGCCTTAGGCACTAAGCTGAGGTTTAGTACGGCCTTCCATCCACAGACTGATGGACAGTCGGAAAGGACCATACAAACCTTAGAAGACCTGTTGCGAGCATGTGTTCTCCAGTTCACCGGAAGTTGGGATCTACACCTAAGCTTGATAGAGTTTGCCTATAACAATAGCTATCAACATAGTATTGATATGGCACCTTATGAAGCCTTATATGGTAGACGTTGTAGATCACCCTTGTGTTGGTTTGAGACTGGTGAGCACCAGTTGTTAGGTCCTGACCTAGTGCAGCAAACCACGGAAAAGATTAAAGTTATACAACATAAGATTAAGACTGCTCAGGATAGGCAGAAATCTTATGCTGACAAACGTCGTAGACCCTTAGAGTTCCAGGTTGGAGACAGAGTGTATCTTAAGGTCTCACCTTGGAAAGGGGTCCTTCGTTTTGGAAGGAAGGGGAAGTTAGCTCCTAGATATATGGGGCCTTATCCAATCATTGAACGGATTGGAAAGGTAGCATATAAACTAGAGCTTCCCCCAGAATTACAGAGGTTACATCCTGTGTTTCACATTTCTATGTTGAAGAAATGTCACCCAGACACCGAGTCAGTTCTACAACCTATGGAGGTAGAATTGAATGATGACATATCCTATGAGGAGGGACCAGTGTCAATCCTTGATAAACGAATTAAAAAGCTAAAGAAGAAAGATATAAGTCTTGTGAAAGTCCTCTGGAACCATCGTGGTATTGAATAAGCCACTTGGGAATTAGAGGATGAGATGAGAAGGAAGTATCCTACCCTTTTCTTTTAGTATGTTTTATCGATTTCGGGGACGAAATCCTTGTAAGGGGTGGATAATTTGTAACATCCCTGACCTGGGTTATGAGTTAACCCTAGGTGTTTTGCCTAAATATGTAATTAAACCTTTGTGATTAACTCTGAGCATGTAATTAAGTTTCTCAGAAACGTATATTTCAGTATTTGCTCCTTTTTATTTAAAGTTGTAGCATTGTTTTGATATACAGGGACCTATGTGCAATTTACCCAGTTAAAAGGGTTAGCTTGCATTTTGCACATGTTGAGATGTTCCTCTGATGTTGAGACATCATGAGAATCTCTTTGGCAAAGTTTGAGGGATTTCCCAAGCTAGAGCACCAAGGTGCAGCTGTGGAAGCAATCCCAAGGCTTGAAACCCTAATTTGGGGTAAAATGCAATTTACCCAAATGATGGGATGCAATTTGTAAAGAATGTCATCTAATGTATCTTTTTAGACTTTTTCCATCATTTAGGGAATAAATGATGAGGAATTCACCTCAATTGAGTTATCAAGTTAAGAAATAGACTTTGTGATTGAATAATCAGGGTATATGTGCAATATCCCTTTAAGTATGAACTTTATTATTAGATTGTTCTTCCTTGCCTTCTTTTCTATAACTTAAGATAAGGTTTGTCCTTAGAATAAAGAAGAAGGGACGAGCAAGTAATAAAGGAAGGATTTAGTTGGAATTAAGGGAAACTTATGAACTAATGTTGAAAATCCTATCCCATGTATATAAGCTCTCCTTCCCTTAGTTGCAAGGGAACTTACCCTTCGTTCCCTTACTGTTTCATTTCACCAAAGACGACCAAGGACTGCCTTGGAGCTAAGGAGGACGAACAAGGGGTGCAAGGTAGGTTTAAACCCCTCTTCTTGCCTAATTCCATGGTTAGAATTCGAATTCAAGGTCATCTTCATGGCTAATTCTCGAAACCCTATCTTTCTAGCCGTCTCTTTTCATCCTTCCTTGGAGTTTTCACCTTGGCCAACCTGTGGGAACTCAAGGACGCCATTAGAGCTTGGATCTTGAAAGCTTGGAGCTCAAGAAGCAAGCTTTAGGCGGGTTTTATAACTCTAAACCTATGCTTTACTATGTGCATCTTTATATGCGATTTGATGATAGCTCTTAGTATTTCCCTACTTTTCCCTGCTATTTTGCAAGCAAACCCGTGGGATTTCTGTACTGTTCTTGAGCTAGAAGATGAAGGCGTGATTTCCAAGAAAAACCCACCGCTTTTCTTTTCCTTAAACGGTCCTAACAGTTTGCTCTCTCGGACTCAAGACCGCGAGGTGAGCAAACGGTCTCGAGACCGTGAGAGGGCTCGCGGTCTCAAGACCGTTTGGCCCCGTTGTCCGAGCATGGACCGTATAAGACACCTGTTCCTAATTATATAAGCTAATTACCCTCAAAATTTGGGAGACTAACTCCAAAGGAATCGGGAGATATGACCTTTTTAAGTCATAACTTTAAATGAATTAATTGCTGATTTTCAAACGGTCTGAAATTGTCTTTTTGGGCAAACGGTCTCAAGACCGTGTAAGGTCGTTGACTAAGCGTTGACCGTATGAGATTACTGTTCAAAATTATGTTAATTAACAACTCACCAAGTTTGATGGTCTAATTCCAAACGGGCTAAGAGTTGAAGGGTGAATACTAGGGCTAACCCTAGATAAAATCAGTACTGAAATTATGGTGACCTAATTAGGGTTTTTAGGGTTGATTGACCTAAACGGTCTCAAGACCGTTTGGGGGTCACCAAACGGTCTCAAGACCGTGAGGGCAATCAACCAAGACCGTTTGAAGGTCTAGGGTTGAGTAATTTGACCAATTGAGGACCCAATTGCAAATAAGTTAGTAATTTAATCAAAATTCTGTTTTGTGGTTCAATCATGGTTCAACCCCTATCAAATCACCTTAGACTTTGATGAAATCTTGGGCAAACGGTCTTAAGACCATGTGGGGTCCACCCACATGACCTCAAGACCATTTGGGCCAAGTTTGGGCCCAATTGGATCTCAATTGAAGGGTTCAACCTTGTGTTGATGCACACTGTTGAGTGTTGATGGGTGAACATTGATAGACCCTAATTAAATCGATTTCAACCATAATTGGTTAACTATTATGGGTCAATTGAATGACCAAGTGATCAAGCATAACCTTAATTGACTAAATCCATGAGTGGTCAACATAGCTTTGACCATTTGAGGGCTTCAACATGGGTTGACATTATCGGTTGCACCTTTGAGCCTTGTTGAAGGACCAAGCGGATGAGACCATGAGAGCCTCGCGGTCTCAAGACCGTGAGAGGGCTCGCGGTCTCAAGACCGTGAGGGGGGCTCACGGTCTCAAGACCGTGAGAGGGCTCGCGGTCTCAAGACCGTGAGGGGGGCTCACGGTCTCAAGACCGAGAGGAGGCTCGCGGTCTCAAGACCGCGAAGGACCTCGCGGTCCTGAGGTCAAACTAGTTAAACGGTCAACACCTCTTCGCGGACTCAACTCAAATTAGTCTTCGCGGTCTCGACTTTAATTTGAACCAATGGGAGGCTTCGCGGTCTTGAACCCTTGAAGAGGCTCGCGGTCTTGAATGCATCATGGCTCGCGGTCTTGGGGTTAGAAATAGGCTCGCGGTCTTGGAGGGTCAAAGTGGGCAAACGGTCAACATTTCAACCAATTTCAACCCAATTGATGATTAATGATTGAAATCAATCAATGTGATTCAAGGTTGACCTCATTCAATCACTTGATGATGTGAATGGTTCAATGTTGCCCAAATCAAACCCTAATGATAATCTAGGATAGTAAGGGGTTATTTGACCAAGGTTTTTGACTATGATGATGATCAATGGGGTGAATTACCAAATTACCCTGAAGGGTCAATTGAGTTATACCTTGCTCAATTCAAACCCTAATTACATGAGAATGATGTTTTTAGTCATAATGACTCTATCTAACCTGATCTAGTCTAATGTTATCATCAACCATTAGTATGATGAAAGAGAGAGTACTCTAGAGAGAGAAAGTACCCTAGAGAGAGAAAGTAACTCTAATCACTTAATGGTGATGTTTTTGGCTATATAAGCCTATGATGACTCAACCCAACCTGTTTTAGAGTGATGTTGACATCACCTAACCTTATGATGAGAGAGAAAGTACTTCTAGAGAGAGAAAGTACCCTTTTTAAATGGAAACTCAATTGAAGCATCCCCAATACACAGAAATGAGCATAATTAGGGTATGATCCACCTATGTGAGATCATAGAAACCCTAATTATGATAAATGATGAACCTTTAACTAATCCAAGAGCATCAATGAAGATGTTACTCATACATGATGATGTTATGAGTTTAATTCACCTTGATGTGAATAGTAAACCCTAATTCAAGGGTAATGGCATGCTTTTGAGCAATAAACTCTATTTGAATAGAAGTAAAGATTTAACTCTTATGACAAAAGTAGGAAGCACATTCCTTATTGTTGTATTACCTTTATCAGATGTATTAACCATGCATGTTCTGATATGAAGGTAATCATATCCAGGTATGGATGTTGATGTTATATTCATTAAAGGCATGTTGTTAGCCTTATGAATAAGTAATGTAATCTAATGCCTTGCCAGTGGCATCCTATGCTGGTACTGGGCTATGAGAGCCATGAATACCATCAAGGTCATGCCTTAGAGATGACTTGTGATGAGGATAATGAGAAATGATGATTGATATGAGTTAGGCTTGTTACATTTAGTATTCTTCTTTTATAGCTGCTATGCTATTGTTATTGTTTGAAGGACAATGTATGCTGTTAAAGAATACTGAATGTACCTAACTAATCAAGTATAATGTAGAGCCCTGATCATAGATCCATCATTGTCAGAAATTAAGTGATGGTGAAACAGGTTTTCCTTAGGGAACTCCTGGAGCACATACTTTTGAGTATGTGGGGTACATGGATGTGTAGAACCTTACATCCTAGTGTAGGAAAGTGATGTAGATGTGTAATCCATCCATCCTTCACTATAGTTCCATACCGTATCAGTGGTAGGTAAACATGAAACCTCCTGATGACGAAGACAGCACAGATATCCGTATCAGTGGTAGGTAAATATGAAACCTCCTGATGACGAAGAGAGTACAGAACGCCACTGTGACTCTAGAATAGCGAAGGACCAGTTTACCCTGGTGAGCTATAATAGTAGAGACACGAGATGTCCTACAAGTGATCCTCTTACTGACTGAGGAAGGTGAAGGTCATGAGAATCCGGCTCTCTTAATGACCTATGTATGATACTGATGCGGCTTCTCAGCGATCAGTTGGAGTATGAGTGGTAAGCCTCATCTCCACAGGGCATAATGTTGTTTGTAAAACATAATCAACCATGTAGTATAACTTGTTAGAGATGACTCCAAGTTAGTTGATTGATGTTACATTGCAATAATGTTGATATTCTCCATATCTCCTAATTTTTAGAGATCTTGTTATATCTGCAACTGTTATAGAATGCTTTGAAGGCTTTACTGTTTAAAATAATCTTTCATGTTACAATAAAGCTTCTGGCGAAGAGTTATAACTCTCGCTGGGACAATTATGTATAATTGTCTCACCCCGTAGACTTCAACTTTTTAGGTGGACGTCGGAGACGAAGAAACCAGCCTACAGGTGATCAGTCTCAGCAGCAGCAGCACCAGGGGCAGCAGTAATCTCAGGTGGAGATTTGTCCTGCCATGTGGTGTAGTTAGAGTCAGTCCTATGTGTCCTCTGTACTCTCAGGTCTTGGAGTCTTGTGTTATGTGATCTTGAGATTTTGTATCTTGATGTATATAATTACTCAAGAAGTAATTATCCTGAGATGTAAAATTTTACCTCTCTTTATGAAAGGAGTTTTTATGGATACAAGTGCTTATCTCGAAAAGTTTTAATTTCCCGTGATTTTTGTCTTCCGCTGATTACCGATTCGCTTCCGCTAAGTTTTAATCGTGTTTATGTCATGGTTTGGAGATCAGAGCCCATACCATACAACACTACCATCTAACCACCACCAAAGAAGAAGGAACTACCCATCCTCCAAACAGACAATAGTGAACTACACACTCATCATATAATCTTGGCCAGCTGATAAGAAATACTCAGCAGCAAAGGAAAATATTTTCAGAAGAAGCACAACCACCAAAGTCCCACTAGAAAAATAAAGTGCAAACCATCAGAAGAGACCCAACTACCAGTCTCGTACCCTATACCAGAGCCAAAAAAGGAGTCATGGAATACGAAAACATCCAGAAATCCATACATCACAGTCACCTCACCACCACCAAAGAAAAGGTGAAGCTTTTCCCAACCTCCATACTGACAAATACCAAATATAGCGAAAAAGGAAACCAAAAAGAAAACCTAAGAACATAAAAGCAAAGACATCATCTCCAACTGGTAGAAACCATATCTCATGAGAAACCAACATTGAGGGAAGCATTAACCACTAAAATCAATAAAAGATTTCTTAATACAACTCCAGATTTCCTTACTACTAGGTCTTCTATTATTAAAGAATCTATCATTCCTTTGTGTCCAAATACGATAAATAATGAAGCAACACAAAGCCTTATTAGCTTTAACATAATTAATTGGAAACTAACATTTTTTAATACCAATATGCTACGAGTACTGAAAATGAAACACCATGCACCATAATAGTATATAGTAAAGTTGTTCTTATAGAATTAGTCCATAGTTGACTATTCAAGAATTACTATGTAAAGTTGAACCTTTACCTCTACAAACAGAATGCATAAATCATTAGATATGAATAGCAAACTAAAGAGCAACGACAAGTATGACTAAGGGGAAGTTATTACACAACAATCTCCAGCATGCTGTCAAGGAATAGAGCAAGTTACCTGGTAATTAGTTTCAACACAAACATTTTGTAAATGTTGAGCTTTAGTGTTTACAGATAGATCAAATCATCTTCAAAACCTGTCAATTCCCAAAATCCCTTAGAAGGAGCATTCAATAACCCACAATAACCTAAACAAACTTCAGCTTTGCCAGATAGATCACAATAGCTGTAACATTCATACTAAAGAGGGAAACCCAAATTAGATCCACAAACTCAATAGTTGAATCCATAGCATCACTAATTTTTTTGATCTATTGTTGTCTTCAACTTAGATTTCCATCACATTTTTTGCATCAAAATTTCCAAGATTCATCCACCTTAATGATTGGATATAGTGAGAGTCATGAAGTGCAGACATCCCATTGTTTGTCTAGACTTTGTGGGCTTCCAAGGATATAAGTTTATGAATATTTGTGCTCATTGTGGAAAGTAGAAGTTGCAATGGCTTTATATTTAGTCATGCCCTGTCAAATTAGAGATATACAAAAAAAATCATCGAACAACATCTAATAATAGCCTAAACAAAGAATCAACAAGATATGAGCATGAATTAAAATTCTTAACCAAAACCACATACAAATGAATTATTATTATAGAATAACTACAAGAGCTGCATATAATAAATGCAAATTGAATATATCTTCGATCATACTCATATTTTTTAAGCAAAGAATTGTAGAGGTTGGTAAAGCTAGCTAACATGAGACATAAAGTGGAAAGACATTCTAAGAACTCTTAATACAAGAACAAAACATATGTTGATTAGTCCAGTTCAAGAAAATGTATGCATGAATACATATATTTTGGTAAAACTAAGTTTATGCATACATTTTGACAAAACTACGTTTTGGCACTTAAAACTGAAACCATCTAAACACAATCTAGAGAGTTAGAATGTGGATCTTCATACTAGCTTATCAAGAATGATATCTCTTATGAAAGATTCAAAAACATTAAGTGGCCCTAATAGAAATTTGAGCTAAGATGTGGCTAAAAATTTGAGAACATCTTATTATCAGTGTTGCTCAATGCCTAATCCAAGCAAGCTATGCCAAGTTAAGTATGTTACAACAATCATTCTAATACATAATTAGATGAATAACATCATATTTTTATCATATATCATCAAATTATTAGTCACTGGTGAAGAGAAACTATATATCAACATCAAATTTTTAACATATATCATCAAATTATTAGTCGTTGGTGAAAAGGAACTATATATCAACCTCTCAGTAATGTGGTTTCATCACAATATCAGTGGGAAATCAGAATACTTGATAGTAAAATGTCACAAGAGCTCAATAGTCTGCATTCAAGTTGATATGTAAATGGCATACCTCCTTAGGATCACCAATGATGTACAATCTAATAGAGGATATGAGAGATGGTTATTTCCCGTAACTTTAGTGAGCAATCAGTATCTGAATGATCATCATAAATGGGTTGTTCATCCCTAAAGCTTCCTACTACCAAGTATGATCTATAGGACCCTTCCATTGAACATCATAAATCCTTAATATGTGTGTCAACCAAATTAGATGCAGTTAGCAATTATAATCAGGCTGGAGTATAGGAAGGGATGAAACATAATAACATAATTAGGAGTTGGGATATAGAATGTCACTACTCTGGAAACTAGACTAAGAGGACAAGGGTCAAAAGTAGATCTTCTAGATATTCCATTATTAGATCAAACTAAAAATAGCAAATTAAAACATGGTATAGTTCATGATCACTTAAATGAATTGCATGCATTGTAGGAATAGGCAATAGCAACATCACCCAAACAGTTTCACTCATTCATTTGAATGATGATGACAATTTGTGAGGACAACAGATTCACCTAAAACATCCTTTGGACATTTCAAAAAAATATATAGAAGAGAAGAAAGTTCTTGTTTTAAACATTCTTACATAGTCATAGGAGACAATCATCAGAATCACATCCCATTCAGGTGTCACTTGGCTATCTATTTATGGTACTAGCAGGAATGAATATCTAAGCATGGAGATACCTGGATAATATGTGAAATGGCTGAAATAAAGCTTTCACAATTATAGTCATTTATGTAATATGAAGAGGAAGTAACATAGATCCTATGAAGGCCTGAAGCTACTCAAGGAGCAGCTATAGAAAACACTACATATGAATTTTCATTGCTTGTATAGGAACTTTTGATTTTATTGTTTGAGTATGGTAGATAGATATCCTTATTCTTTAAAATGATGAAGAAAAAAGAAGTGAATAGATATGACTCTTGTATTTTCCCAGTAAATACTTTAGATACGTGAAACCACCATTCATTTAGCTATATAAAAGAAAATTTGAGTTTTTATGCTTTATATTCTGCACTTGGCTATACGGTGGACCTTCTACTTGTTAGTCCTTATTATATGGTTTGAATTGTTTTTCAAGAGGTGTGCAATAAATTTCACTAGCCTGGATTTTGAGTTACATTTAAGCAGCTGATTTCCAATTATGAGTGCTATGATATATTAAGTTGACTGTGACCCAAAAGGTACAAATGTTGGATGTTAGTATTAACCCAGAAAGCTATTGAATCTTTGGGTCATTGTAATCATTACCCTATCATACAAGCATATTTCATAACATAGAGAGAAATATTTCAACTAGTTTCAACTTCGGCGAGGTGTAAATATTAAAGTACATGAAAAAATAATAGTTATGGTCTTGTCACCCTGGCGTTGCTTACATATACATCAGATGTCTTCCTCATTTGAAAACATCAAGGCACTACCACGAGAAAGAAAACATATATTCAGATCTCAGGAAAGATGTGGGAATTCTGGAAACAAGAAAAGGCCAAACTAGAATCATCTATGTAAGATTGTTGTTTGGAAAAGAGCATCATTGATCAACTCCATCTCTATTCATACACTTCAGATATAATTTAAAAATAGAGCATAGCAGAAAAGAGCCTAATTCCAACCAAGCTTACATGAAATCCTTCAAGTAAAACAACCAATTATACAAGCTACATGTGTGGTAAGATTTTCAAACTAGAGAATCAAACTTCCAAAACTCCAAATATCTCCAAATTATATACTGCATCACCAAAAAAATGACTCACAACAGAAACTAATAGGGAACATCACGGTATGGAAATAATATTGTATGACAAGGTGTCTCTGAAATTGATAAATGTGACTATAAAATTAAAAGTACCTACAAATATCATATACCCGATGTCTTGAAGGGTTGAGCTTGGGAATGGCATAATGCAGAAAAGGGACACATCCTACTATTGACACGTCTGGAAAGCTCCAGGAGAGATTGAGGTCTGGATGAGGAAGATTGGTGGCATGGCATAATGTTGTTATCTAGAAATTTGGGGCAGATGAATAACATGTTTCGTGTTCTTTGTATCTTGAAAAAGAACTCCTACAAAAAACCCTCTAATGAAAGTCAAAATAGTATTTTACTCTTAAATGGTCATTACCATAGTGGATCCCATAATGTCATTCCACTTGGGGACCAAGAATATGGCTTACCTTGTCGTGACTGTCATTAAGGAAGCTATAAGAGAGCTATAGACATGGCCATTTCCTCATAGGGCTCTGCGGTTTCTGGATCTCCAACCCACCAGTCCGTGAGTTTCTAGCATAGGAGAGGAGGCTGGACTATGTGGGAGTAGATGAGGGTGAGAGATAGAGAGAGAGAGTATGATTATATCGAGGGTTGTTTGGAAGGGGGAGAGTGACTGTGAGATGATGGGGTGGGGGGGGAGAAGGTGGAGACGAAGTATAGGCGACACTAATAGGGGGAAAACGGAGTAGGCACGGTAAACTTGAATTTTTTGGGGTGTTAGTTATTTGGAATAGGGAGGGGGACAGGGAGGAGGTGAGGGTTGGAAAGAAATTTGTGTCGTCAATGGATATATGTAGTCAAGTTCATATTTATTAGAATTAATTACAATTTTTTTATTTACATTTATATAATATGTTACAAAAAGAGTTTTTATGTATAAATATAGTATATGTAGTTAGAATATATGTAGCTAAATCAAATCTTTTTTGTAGTGACTATATGCTGCTACAAACAACTTGAATGTTATGTCACTTCCTTTCACTCATTCTTACCGAGGGTGGGAGATCTTAGGATGCTGGTAATCCTAGATCTTATACAGAACTAAATAGCACTTCGTAGTGTTCAATTGCAGTATGAGTGGTATACCTCACTCCCCTTAGGGCTTAATAAAAGTTGTAATCCAGACACGTAGTATATCTATTAGGGTTATACGCAACACTTCACAATGGATGATAACCCTTGTTTGCTCTTTTTTAATATATAACATGTATAGTGCAATAAGTGAAGTGGCCATCACTACAATAAAATCACCCAATAGTGGCATTTATTCTAGTGGATTTTATAAAAAAAGCCACTACCTTTCTAATATACACACATTTTTTATTAAAATGCCTCTAAACCACCTATTATAGAGTTACTAAAAAGGACATAACATTAAAGGCATTTTTATTTTTAATTAGTGGCAATATGAAATTTCCATACCAAATTAGAAAACTAATTGGTAACACAATATTTACTTCCCGCTCCAAGTTTTCAACTTCGCACTCCAAAAAATCATGATAGTCCGATCTAGCACTCTGCTCTTTCTCGATTGATACAACTCTCTGCTCCTCAGACCAGCGCATGGAGCGTCGACCTTGGCGATCGTCGCCCTAGCTAGGGGCTAGTGGAGACTGGTGGTAGCTTGCTCTATGCCATTTGTGAGTGGAGGAGTGCAACTTGCCATCCGTGCACGGTCTTTGTCGTCAATCGGGAACCTTCATCTGCTGCCTATTTGGACCAAGTCAACCTGATGCACCGCCACAGACTGACTCTGCCCCTCCGGCGCCGACGAGCTCGAGTGAGGGACTCCAATCATCCAATTCCTCTAAGCTTTGCAACTTTCTGAAGAGGTATGTTGTCATCACGATATTTCCACTCACGTCTCTGATGATTGCTCTTAAGACAACTCCCACCATCATTGTAATGGAAGTGTCCTTGTTGACATGAATCTTACCTTTAGGAATCACATTCCATCTCTGGGTAGAAATGTTATTGAGCAACATTTCTTCCTGCTGTTGAGAAGTTGTGAGAAACCTACAGTAATTGATCCATCACGTGCGGACTGATTTATAGACTAGTTGTGGACTGAGTCATTCAACCCTGATGTAACCTACAGACTGTCACTTCCCTAGTCCCATTGAATTGATTGATCATGTCTTGTATTATTTCCCTACTTCATCCATTTATGGGGATATGTCTCCATTTATGTAGTGTCTATATTTTAACCTCCCTCTTGTAACCAAGATTTTGGTAGCCACTCACCAGAGAAAATATGACATTTTTATAGCCACCTCAAAGTAAAAATCAGTGTGGATAATCTATTCAGGTTGCTCCTCCTTTGTTCTTGATATTTCTCATGACAATGAAACCAAACCTATAGACTGAGTGAGCATTAAAGGATCTCAAGCGGTTTAGCCACCACATCTACATATTGTTTGTAACCGTGAGTTGGAAAGGAACCATGCTAATTGATTCAGCGTATTCCTTAGGTAGCAGTTGCATTAGTGCATCCAGGTCCCATCTTATGTTGTTCTCAAGGATTATCTCACACACATTATTCATACGAGTGGTGATTCACATAATATAATACTTGTCTTTGAAGTCCTCTAAGATTTACTGATTGGGCACAAAATATTTTCCTAAGCCAAATTATACAGGATTTTAATAGAGATTTTAACTTAAGATTTACAGATTTTTTCCCACGCTTAGCTTTAGTTGTGTTTTTCTTATATGGATTGGATTGATATTATTTTTTTCTATGGATATGAACCACCACTTCGTTTCATGCCACATTTTCTTCAATTTGGGTCATATTATTGTTGTTGTAGTTTCATCTCATAATCCTGATACATTTAGGCCAGACCACATTTTGTATGCTTAGTTCATTTTTAGCTAAGTTGTTTGCCAATTTTGGCCATTAGTAGGATTTAGACCTACCTTTAATAGGGTTTAGTCTCCATTTGATCCAATGTAGTTGAACATGGCTCTTTTTTCATGTGTAAAACAAGTTGCATGACATACTTTGCAGTCATTGATACATGTGTTAGGAGTCCCCAACTAGTCTGTAAATCATGATGAGGCTTTACTATGGTTGTTAATGTGTGTTGACCTTGGCTTAACCTATTTTCTAAACAAGTAGATGTCAATGGTAATTTAGTTAACCAATCCCTATGATTGATCCTAATTCAGTTCAGTATTGTTTTGCATTCATACACGATCGTGCTAAAATTTGCATAGTGCATTTCTGGTTTTAGGTTTGACTTTTTTGATGTTACAACATTATTGTGTGGGGCATGACATTTTCAGTACATCCAATGGAATTAGTTCAGGGAAGACCACAGTTTGTATGCCTACTTTAGTTTTAGCCAAACAATTTTCCAAATAGTGCGTGTGAGTCAGATTTAGACCTATCCCTAACAGGGTTTGCTTTCCACTTGGGCCAATACAACTGAACATGTCGCTCTTTCATGTGCCAAGCAAGCTACATGATAGACTTTGCAGTCATTGATACGTGTAGTCATTGATACTTTCTGGATGTATATGTTCTAAAGGTTTGTAGAAGGTGAGCTTGTAGAAGATGAGGTTGTAGGTTTGGAAACCATGTTGGTGGTTTTGAGGTTTACGAATTCTCCTATGATACTAGTGGATAGGACCCAGGCTCCTGTTCATTTTTTGATTCACTTCAAAATGATTAGAATGTGCCTGGGTCCTTATTATAAGTATGTTATTTTATCCTTTTAAAAAGTATTTCAAACATAGTGTCATGTACTCATAAAACTAAAGAGGCAACAATCTATCCCATTTACATATAGGTCATAGAATAATAACCCCACATAACTCATTTAGAAAATTTACAATTTTTAGATGAATCCTTCTTGTCAAAAAATTTGTGGTACTATCAAAATAATAAGATGATAAGATATCTTGTAGTAGTAGTATAAATGTGGAAAGACACCACTAACCTCTTTAAATAGGTCTCACACCTTCTATAGTAGTACATGGATACTCCAAATTAAATAGGTCTCACACCTATACAAAATAAGCCAGACACCATTAACCTCTTTGATAATATAAAATATGAGTGTTGATTCAACAAATAGATAATAAGTGTCACCTCATTTTATGAAATACCAAGATACATCAAATTATAGAAAATACTAGTTTTTTCCTTGAAATTCTCAAAGAAGAATTAGTGAACATTGGACCAATTGCAAAGATATAGGACATGATCTCCTCTATTAGATTTCTTTTCAAGCTATCATGTCTACCACAATAAAGTTGGTGATGACAAGCAATAAAAGGTTAACTGATGTTATACAAATTTTTCTGAAAATATATAACATCGTTATATGTACTTACAATTTGTTAATACTAATATTATGCAGTCTCTGTCCACCCACAATAGTCACTATGAACTGGGCCTCTATGCCAATGTTAACATTCCCTATTGAAGAACAATTGGACATCATCCTAGATGATCATTCCTTAAACCAACTAGCCATACCCAAACATTGGCATTTTCTAAAAGGAAGACACTACAGGCCTGGTGAAGTGACCCTAAATTTTGGCAATTATTCACATGTTATCGAGGTTGAGTATGATTTGGTGGGAAATCTTGTATCAAAATCTGGTTGGCATGATTGGATTAGAAAGATGCTACTGGGCCATAGAGACAGGCTTTTTCTCTGTCCAGTTGGCCATAATACCATCAAAGTTTGGATAACCAACATCAACTGCGTGACCCCCGATCATCTACAGTGATATGAGTGCACAATGGAGGATATCAGCTCAGACAAATCTGATGATGAGGCCCCTGTCAGTTCAGATTTGTCTAAATACAGTGAGGAGCTCCATGAAACAACACAATCATCAAAAAGACCACGATAGGTCCAATTAACAAACATAATTGTCAAGACAAAAAATTTGTGTTTACACTTTTTGTCTGAAAGCAATCAATACTCATAGCTGCTTTCTTTTCTGAACTTCAGGAGAATATTGCCACAATGATAAGTCCTTGAAGTTATTGATGCGAGACCATGTTGGTGTAGTATTTAGTTGTCTATCTATCTAGACTTGTCTGTATTAATAGTTATTTTAATTATACGCATGTTTAGGGGTACACCAACCCCTTTGTTTAGTTAATGTTTAGGGGTACACCCCTGTGTGTGGATGTAAAAAGAGATTAATGAATGGAACTGAAAGTTGCTACATGAAAGATTATAACTAAAGTGTGTGTTCCCATGAATGTTCCAAATTCACAAATCCATTCTATATAATGACACATTCAAAACCAAACAACAAAAAGAAATATGCATATCCTATTATGTTATAAATTACTGATAAATTTCATTATAAATGTTCTTTTCTCCTTATTATAACTATGTTCTTTTATCCTTATTATAAGTATTTCAAAAAATGCTTGGGCGCCCGCCTAGTCGGATAGGCTCACGTGAACTTCATTTGCATGATTACACTAGTATTTTCTCATATTGTATAGTCTTTTTTAATATGACATACTTACTCATATGTTATATGTTTTACTATTTTTATAGAATGGATAAGTCTTGGATAGCAGAGGATGACTGAACGAGCAGTAAATACTTATGTGGAGTATCAAAATTTTTGGATTTTGCTTTTGAACATTCATAGATTGGAGACAAGATTGTATGCCCATATAGAAAGTGTGCTAATGTAGACTAGGTCACCAGAAAGACTGCATTGAGCCATCTACAGTGGCATGGCTTCTTACCAAGCTATATTTCTTGGGCTTTTCATGGTGAAGATGTCGATGTTCAAATGGATGCTCCTACTAATCAGGGAGATTTCCTTAATGCTGAAAATTTACAAGATATGTTGCATGATACTTTTCTGAGTTTCAGTGAAGATGGAAATACAGAAGAAGTGGAGCCATCTAGTGATCAACATTTCAATACTGAAAAATTTTATATCTTGTTAAAGGATTATGAGACAGAATTATATCCAGGGTGTAAGAAATATAGCAAACTTGCTTGCATCCTAGAATTCTATCACCTGGTTTGTCTTAATGGCTTGAGTAAGAAAGCATCATCTATGTTTCTTACGTTCTTTAAGAAGATGCTACCAGAAGGAGAACAATTACCTAATTCATTTTATGAGCTAAAAAAGACGATTATGGGGTTGGGCTAAGATTATGTGAAGATTCATGTTTGTCCAAATGGTTGCATGTTGTTTTGGAAGGATTCTACTGATAAAGATGTCTATGATACATGTGGAGCATCAAGATGGAAACTGATTACAATCCCAGATGATGATGATGAGCTTGCCAAAAAAGCCAAGAGGTTACCTATCAAAGTGCTCAGACACTTTCCACTTATACCCCGCCTAATGCGGTTATTCATGTCATCAAAAACCTCATCCTTAATGAGGTGGCATTCAGAAGAATATGAAAAAGATGACAAGTTAAGACACCTAGTTGATTCACCTGCATGGAAAACATTGGATATGATGCATCCAGAATTTGCTACAGATGCTAGAAACATTCGATTGGGACTTAAAACTGACAGATTTAATCCTTTTGGGACAATGAGTACTTCTTACAGTACATGGCCTGTTGTGATTATTCCATATAATTTACCTCCTTGGTTGTGCCTGAAGCAACCATATTTTATGTTGTCCCTACTCATTCCTGGACCAACTTCACCTAAAAATATATATGTGTACTTGTGTCCATTGATTGATGAGTTAAAAGAACTATGGGAAACTAGTGTACATACATAGGACGCTGGAACTAAGGAATTCTTTCTGATGCGTGCTTCTTTATTATGGACTATTAGTGATTTTCCAGGATATGCAAATCTATCTGGTTGGAGTACTAAAGGCTACAAAGCATGTCCCTATTGTAATAAAGATATTGTCTCACATTGGTTGCGACATAGCCGTAAAGTTTGCTACAGAGAACATCGTAGGTTTTCGCCAACTAGCCACAAATTCCGAAAAGAAGCAAAGGCATTTGACGGTGAGCAAGAATTTAGGTGTCCACCTAAACCTCCTTCTGGAGATCAAATCTTGTCAAAATTGGAGGACGGAAGAACTGTAATTGGTAAGAAAAGGCTATGAGGTAAGGATTAAACACACAATTGGGAAAGGAAAAGCATATTTTTTGAGCTACCATATTGGAAAACTAACATTGTAAGGCACAATCTCGATGTCATGCACATTGAGAAGAATATATGTGAGAGTATTGTTGGAACATTGCTAGGTTTGGAGGATAAAAGTAAGGAGAACTTGAATGCAAGGAAGGATTTAGAGGATATGGGAATCAGATTTCTATTTCATCCAAAAACTATTGGTAAATATGCCATCCTACCTCCAGCTTGCAATACAATGAAAAAAGATTAAAAAATATTATTTTGCAACCTCCTAAAATCTGTCAAAGTTCCAGATGGGTATGCGTCTAAAATATCTAGATGTGCACGACCGAAGGATCAGAAGATGCTACCAATGAAAAGTCATGATTATCACGTGCTGATACAACAACTTTTGCCATTAGCTGTCACTGTGTCCTTGCTCAGTAAGAATGCTATGTCATGCATTATTAATCTTTGTCGCTATTTTAAAAGGTTGTGCACTAAAGTCATAGATCCAAATGATTTTTCTGCATTGGAAAATGCAATAGCTGTTACACTTTGTGAGATGGAGACGATATTCCCTCCATGTTTTTTTTGACATAATGGTGCATCTATTAGCCCATCTCTCTTATGAAGCTAAGATAGCCGACCCTATTCAGTATCGTTGGATGTATCCAATTGAAAGGTAACATTTCACACATCATGATGACTTTACCTATTGGAATGTAATTTGTCATCATATTTTCCTCAACTTTGTTATCAGGTATCTGATGACCCTAAAAGGATATGTTCGTAATGAAAGATATCCAGAAGGATCAATAGTAGAAGGATATATAGCTCAAGAGTGTCTAACATTTTGTTCAAGATACTTGGATGGAGTTGAAACAAAAGTAAATCGACCAAATAGAAACAATACTGATGAAGCAAATTTGGAAAACGAGCCAACACTTGACAATGATGATTGGTCTATTTTCTCGACAGTAGGTCATGGTATTGGTAAAATGGTTACATGTGTCTTGGACGAACATACATTGAAACAAGCCCATAAGTATGTACTATTCAATTGTGAAGCAATTGAACCCTACATTAAGTAAGTTAGTGTCAACTGTCTTCTATTAATAAAATGCTATAACATATTCCAATAACATATTGCACATATTTTTTATTCATGATGCACTATGATATCATTAGGCAAAAACATCGTCAGAAGTCCTTAAAGGAGGTTCATAGAATACATAGTAACTCATTTGATGGATGGTTTAAGGAACATGTAAGTTTAGTTGTGGTAATTAAATTAGTTATGCTTCATGAATAAAGTCTAACAAACTTTTCTTTTGTTAGATTGAGACACGCCTAAGAACAGATATGGTGGATGATAAAATCAAGTTTCTTTCTCGAGGTCCACATCAACTGGCCATTAAGTACAAGGGCTATGTTGTCAATGGTCACATATTTCATACAAAGGCAAAAGATGCAAATCGAACCACACAAAATAGTGGAGTCTTTTTGGTAGATAAGACTGATTGTTGTTCTAAAGTCACTGACCGCAATCCAATTACTAAAGATGTAACCTACTATGATGTTTTGAAGGATGTTATGGTGCTCAATTATTATGAACACTTTAAGGTGACATTATTTCAGCGTGATTGGGTGGACATCTACTCAACGAGGGGAATCAAGCATGATGAACATGGGTTGACTCTTGTTAATTTGAGACGCCTTCAAACTACAGGAGAACCGTTTATAGTGGAATCTCAAGTTGGACAAGTATTTTATGTAGAAGATGTCACTACAAAAGGGTGGCATTTTGTTGTAAAGATTGCCCCACGGGATATGTTCAACATGGAAGAACAATCTTATATTGAGAATGTCGAAGCTTATGTGCAAGGTGAAACTTGAGATGGGAAATCAATGACATCAGAGGATGAAGATACTGATTGTGACATAGTTAGATTGGATATAAAAGGAATTACTATTGCTAGTTCAACAACTAAAATAGACCAATCCAGAATTTAGCACGATGATGATAGTGTATCTCAAAGTGATGATGATGACTATTTTGAATGAGAAGATTACAAAATAGCAGCCAATGTTTCTTTTTGTTTGTCATTAATATTTGACTTAAATAAGCCTTTTTTGGCACAATGTATCTCTTTAATTTTCTGTCTCACATTGTGCTCTAGCTAGTTGTATCAATTTTGCATGTCTGACATTATTCTTATTCATATTTATCCTTGTCTCTACTGTTGGTTATAATTATATTTGATTAAATATATGTGTTTCATTTTTGAATATTATTAATAAAATTGTTATTACGTTGTTCAATATTTTTCTAAATGTCTTCATTTTTATGTGACTTGATATACTCAGGATGAGAGAATAATACAGTGACAATTGCCATAACATGACAGCTGCAAGCAATGATAAGAAATGCCCAATCAGCCACGTCTCCCCAAGACTCTAATATGGTTGGTGGTTCGAAATCCTCTCAAACATGCACAACTGAAAAAGGACATGGGAACAAGGTTCCAAAATCAGCACAACAAAGAAAGTGGCGATAAACTTACAAGATCAAGAATTTCACAGCTACCCTGTGTGCCTAATTTCAATGCTTCCATGTCTATTCATTCAATAACTGTAGAGAATAGAGTTTCCAGTAACCAAAATAGAAATGTATTTCCTGATAACATGGACCAAAATGACATCTCTGATCACCATGTTGAGTCATTAAATGTTACAACGACACCTTCTGATGGGCTAGGTAATCATTTCATTCATATCATTGTATTTATAGTGCTGCATTTAATCATATATAATATACTTTATGAATGAATGCTTAGGTCAAAAACATCGAGCATGTGGCTGAACACAATGTTTGAAAGTTTGGAAAAGAAAGCCTGACAATTCAATTCCCATTGGGAAAAATGAATTTGGACAACCAGTAGGTGAAAACCAATGTCACTTATCAACTTTTCTGACAACCATTGCAAGAGATCCCAATCTTTTTCCACTAAACTATGAGGACTGGAGACAATTTCCAGCAATAAAAAAGATTCTATATGGAATTTTGTGAAGGTATATTATTAAATTTTATTTTTAAATGGTTAAATGAAGCATCTAATTGATATCCTTTATGTCAGTAGAGTAAATTCACAATTGATTCAGATCTGAAGGAGTGGACAATGAAGAGACTAGGAAAGAAATGGAAGGACCACAAGTGTGAGTTAAGGAGACTATACTTTGTAGAAGATAGTCCATACGAACAATGACTTGAACAAGTTGTTCCCCACGTGGACAACTCGAATTGGAAATTTCTTGTCGATTATTGGAGGAGTAATAAAGGAAAGGTAATATTATTTTTTCTATTCATTGATACTTACAGTACCACATAGATAATTACTATGCACAATACTGTAATGTTTTCCATAGAGGAAGTCTATAGCTAACAAGACAAGAAGAAAATTTCAAAAGGTTAGCCACACAACAGGAACCAAGTTGTTTGCATGTCTGAAATATGATGTAAGTTAGTAATTTTTGTGATCCATTTAGACAATTTTATGACATCCATTAATTTGATGTTTACAATAACCTTGTTTGAATGATAAAGATGGAGAAGGAAATAGGCAGAGAAGTGGATCCCATAATGTTTTTTGAGAAAACTCATCGTAAAAAAGATGGGAGCATAGTTGATGTTGAATCCGCCAAAATTTTGGTACAACACATAATATCCTACAGTATTATGTTATGTATACTAATTTCATAGAGGTATATATTTGGTATAAATTGCATCTTGTATGATTTGTTGTATGCAGAAAAAATTTTATGAGGTAGGAGAAGTGTTGTGAAGAAAACAACCTGATGTAACTTCAGATGAAATTTATAGGCATGTTATGGGAGAAGAAAGACCAGGATATGTTCATGGTTATGGACTTGGACCATCACCTTCTGATATCTAGGGCAACAACCGTAAATCCTGCAAATCTGAATAAGCACAAAGAAAGCATTTCCAGGATAAGCTTGAAGAAGAACAGTTGGAATTTGATGCAAAATTTCAAGAACAAAAGGATGAATTCAACCAAAAATTACAGGAGTTACTTTCCTTAACTAGAGCAGGAAATAGTCAAGCACAACATGTTGGCACTGGCCAAGTATGAATACATTTTATACAAGATGTGTGGTATCAATTATTTTCAATGTTGACTTTTATGGACTTATGACAAAAATAAAATAATTGTGCAGACAAACTTATCAATGCAAACTCCACTCCATATAAGACATTCATCATTTAAGAAGGGACAAGTATGTTTGTATTACTGTGAATTGCACTTCATTTTACATTTATATAAATTTTTTATGTAAACTGTATTTTATTTCTTGGATGTGTATCTGCTGAGTTTTACAGATCCAGATGCTAGAATTGCATTCGGTCGAGTCTCTGAGGCTGACCCCATGAAAAGGGTGGGAGGTGCAATTTTAGGCTCATCATTTGTTGTTGTTTTTGTAGAGGTTGCTTTGTTGGGAAACGATCCTCTAGTTAGACCTTATGATCAATATCAATCTGTTGATGATGTTGTTGGCATCGTCATAGCATGGCCAAAAACACATACATTGCCAAGGTGAGTATAAAGTATTACTTATATTGTTACATAATTGAAAACAAAAGTAGTATCTAAAGTCATTTCCATTTGTTGCAAGACATGAAGTTTAAATTTAATTACATTCTTGGATACTATCTAAAGAGAGGAGAGCTATAGTTTTTTTATTTAATCCAATTTGTTATTTGTACATGCCGATCCAAAGTAATTGTGTTTCATGTCCATTGTCGTAGACAATGTTGCCAAATAACAATCCTATTTTGTTTTGTCCTACTTTTAATTTTGTTATGGAGAATCTTAGTATTATAGATGATACACGCATTATGATTGGTTTGTGGTTTTTAGCTATCAGTAGTGTTTTATCTTCTTGTTTGTGGGTACAGATGAAAACTTTAGTTGAAAATGAGTTATGATTATTGGATCCATTTCCTTACATTTTGTAATTACTCAGCTAGTAAATGGATTATTATGATTTGGATATTCAAAATTTACAACTAATGTGGATGGGTGATGTGGACTTAATAATTATTTTTTAATGTAAAAACTACTGCAGTAAAAGGGTAATTATCCCTTTTGTATGGTAGACACACATCGTATACCATGATTTTCTGTTTCCCAACCTATGCAGGTTTGATTCTGTTTGATAATATCTTGGAATGCAATTGCTTATATATGCACGAATGCATATTGCGGGTTCTTCATATTTGTGGGCTTCATATCCAACTTGCATCATGTCAGATCATGGTATATTTCTTGTGGCATATTAATTTTTCTTTCATTACTTAATCACATGCTGCAGGATATCTTAACACTATAGGGATCAGGATTCTAGAAACCACACTACTACTTTCAACCTCCACCCAACATTTTGATGAATCCTAGACTAGTTGTTGCAACATTTTAAATGAGACTATTCATATATTTATTGGTTCTTTTCAGGGCAATTTGTTATGCAGTAATACTTTTTTTGAAATATTTACTTTGTAGGCAAGGGTATTTTTTATATGTATATGGTTTTTGGGAATAATGTGATACGTCCACCCATTTCCAAAAAGCATAGATCTTCCATGAATAAATATTTTTTGTATTTCCAAGGAAATTTGTTCCAAGTTTCTTATAGATATGTGCCCTCACATAGATATAGGTGACATCAATGTTTATCTTGAGGTCTCACATCACTTGAGGTCTCACATCACTTGAGGTCTCAGATCTTACCTTGTGGGTAATTCATTTGAGTTGTTAGAATGAAACAACACTACTACAGAAACGGCCTTTGGCGTCGGTCATTTAACCCCATTTGGCGTCGGTTTCCGACCGACGCCTATGTGGGCACCGCTAAAGGTCGAACACTTTGACGTCAGTTTTTTAACCGACGCCTATTTAATCTATAGGCGTCGATCATTTAGTAGATAACCGACGCCAAAAGGGTTCGCGCCACAGGAAACGGCGTCATCTAGGGCACTTTCTGCGTCGGTTATTTACTAAACAACCGACGCCTATATGGAATATAGCGTCGGTCTTTTAGTAGATAACCGACGCATAAAGTGCCCTAGATGATGCCATTTTCTGTGGCGCGAACACTTTTGGCATCGGTTATATACCAAAAGACCGATGCCTATAGATTAAATAGGCGTCGGTTTGATACGAATATCCGGCGCCATTTCCAGGACTGCTTTGGCCACATCAGGCGTCGGTTTTTTGAAAAAACCGACGCTGTAGGTCTTTGCTGACGGTTTTCTATAAATAACCGATGCCTATTTCTATTTTTTTTTTCATATCAGTTTGCAGGCCTGCTGTGGCTGGTCAGCAGGATGAGAACCTGCAGTTCAGTTTTCTGAACTGTAGGTTTACGACATCCATTGATATCAGCCTACAAACAGGCCGCAAACTTGCAAAAGTCACAAGGAAAATTTCACACAAGTACATACATTCAGACATCAATTCAATTCTCACATTCACACATATAGAAACATTCAAATACATGTATTAACATTCAGAAATATTCATTTACAAAGTATCATTCATTATCGCTATCAACATCCCAATTATATCTTACATTTGCCACTGCTTGTATGGCTTTTGCCCATTCTTCTCTTACTTCATTTAATGCTTCCATCGTATATGGAGCATGTATATTTTTTAAGCGTTTACCTATAGTGTGGTCAGTTTTAAACACCTGCAAAGAGAATGATGTATATATATAAGTAATAATATAAAAATAAGATTGATATATTTCATACTAACTAATGAGACTATATATAATACCTCATGTATGCTATCGATGTCCAATGCGGCATGTTTGATAATCATCTGCATAAATCACATCACATAGTATGCGCATGCCCAGCCATTGTCTTGTGTAGCACACTATAAATTGAAACATACAAAATAATACAACTAAGCACAATTCACATCAATAATATATATATTCGAGTCGGGAACTTACTTGTACGTTCTGCCAATTTATTGGCTGGTTCTTTTTCCTTGGGACCGTTCCTCCAGCCTTTTTGAATGCATCTAAACCCCTACATGTTAATATAACACAATGAATTGCATAAGTAAATAATAATGTAATAAAAGATGTTAATGGATATAAAAATGAAATATTTCTCACCAGAATAATGGCATTCTCATTACGTGTCCAATTTTAGTGTTCAATGTACTCCCCGCAGGATCTAGATAATAAACAGTGAATGTCCCGGGGACAATAACTAGTAACTCCCAATGTCTACCGCTAGAGGTAAGAAGTTAACAATTAATAACTCAAAATGCAAAATAAAAATGGAATTTTCTTAAGTCCAAATTATAAATAAAGTAAACTTACTTGACATTGAATGGAGCTATTATTATCGTCTTCTTTTGCTGACCAAAAATTGTAAAAGCATCTATACAGTATTGTTGAACATTATCAGGGTCTTTAGCTACCAAACTAATCAATGATGGAATCAAAAATCCCACATGATCAAATGCAAATTGTTTGCAATGATCTTCGACTAAGTAGCTGCAAAACATATAGGCATATGCATTAATATATAAGAAACCAGATCACCGGATCTTACACAAGGTATATGGATGTATAAACAAGATCTCACCTTATCCATGTCTCTATCATTGATGTATTCAGCCAATCATACATAAACAACTCAATAATATCTTGTATAAATAAAGAGCTATCGTATGATTGACCTACATAATCTGCATCTAAAGAAACTATTATAGGGCAATGTATATTATGTGCCCGTAGCCAACATGCCATTCCCCTACAAGCAGGACCTAACGGGTATGTTAGGTCAGTTGGAACCCAAGTTGGTAATGTGGGAAGTGGAGGTGGAGGCCTAGGTGCTCCTGGTGTCTTCTTTTTAACATGTATATATAATTTCAGATCAGTTGACATCATATATACACATTAACAGTCTAAATCAATGTAAATTTATCTTAAAATTTCAGTCGTGTAGACGACATCTGCTTTGGGCCACAATATGACCCCACCTTCTTCCTCACTAAGTGTATCAATATCTGGGTGGGCATATGGCAACACAACTTCCCTCCAATCGGATAATACATGTATCGGGCTCACACGAATGTAGCCCGGCGGCATTGGAGTCCCATGAAACATTGCCCCAGGAAGGGACTGGTAAGCCTGAGCCTCTGCAACAACATAGTCTTACATTCTTAAGCGGCATGGCTTCAATGCCTACAAATTTACGTAAAGAATGTTATACATATATACATATAATCTTGAAAACATATCATCTTGAAAAGACTAGCTACAATGTCATAAACAATACTTACAGCAGACGTGCTAGGCGATGGGTCTCCAGGATTACTCGCAGTCTGTGCATCAGTAGAAGAGTGGGTTGCCATAGGCTGATTGGAAGCCTGAGATGCCTGCCACCGCACCAATTCTTCCTTGACCTTCTCAGCAACTAGATCGTTGACCTTCTTAGCAACTAAATCCTCAACTCTCTTATTCTCCTATACATGGATAAAAGAAACATTAGCTTCTTATTAATGAATTTCCTTTTGCAGTAACATTCTAAAAAAAGAATAGGTTACCTCTTCTTGAGAAAGTCCCACTCTGGGTTTGCGCTGGGATGGCCCAAAGAATGCTTTGATGCCAACACCAGCGCCGACACCTCTAACACATCCAGGGTGCTCTGGGTTACCCAGAGCAACTGTCAATTCATCCCTTGTGCCCTGAGGGATGAACGTGCCTTGTTTCCTCTGGTCGTGCAGCTCCCGCTAATCACCATAAACAGAATTTGGTAAGTTAACACCACAAATAATCAATATTCAAACGATTTCTCTAAGAGTTGTATTTTACCATTTTCGCAGCCGCCTCAGCAGTTACAGACTTCTTTATTTCACCCTTCTTGTTTTGCCTGCCAGCTATCTAGATATCATGGCGAGGCATGGGTGTGGCAGACTCCTGAGTAGGAGCAGACTCCTGAGTAGCAGCAGACTGCTGAGTAGCCGCAGACTCCGCCTGTAGTCTTTGGCGAACGCTTGCATATCCTTTTGGACCCATAGTGTGGTCATGCACATTCAGTGCACACCTTGCTTTTTGTGCGTCACTGAGGGCCTAGTTAGTATGCACATTAATGATTTGGTTAGTAGCACTAAATGTTAATCTTGAATAGGTGAATACAATGTATATTAATTAAATTGGGAGTGACGCCTAATACCTTGAATTCTTCAGATTTTCTTGAAGCAACAAAATTGTCCCAATCTTCTTTGTCCAAGAAGTTCCATTGTTCAAGGGCTGACTTCTTCTTCTTATCACCCTCTTTTATGTATTCTATGTTCAGATTTGTCCTATAATTCCTAAGCATCTTTCCAGCGCGTTGCATCACACTTTTACGATGCAACTTCTCATCCAATGCAAACAGATTTTGTAAAATAGAAATGTTATTAACTAGTATCCAAAATAGAATTGCAAATAATAGAATTTGTAATCTACAAAATAGAATTGCAAATAATAATAACTCACGCATAAATCCTTCCATATCAAGTCTTTTTTCCCTTGAGGAACTTTATGCCAATTATCATACTTAACACCACAATGGCTCCGAGTGGTACACCCAAGATAGTTTACAATATTATTGCGGTTCACTCCAATTGCATTTCCTCCATTATCAAACTCCACCACCAATTTGGATCCACTACCACTTAGCGCTAATAACTTCTTCAACAGATGTTTGGTGCTGCGCATCAAGTTGCTCCAGTGCTTCAGTGGGTACAGGTACATCATCAACCTAAAATTTGACAAAAATAAACACACTAAATTAGCCCAATATAGAAATATAGGATATATGACATAACTAGAAGATAATGAATTTTATAGAAATACAGGATATGTTTTTAGAACTTACATTGGTATCCTCGCCATGCTCGTCATGGACAGCATGCTCATCATGGACTTCATGCTCATCATGGACATCATGCTCATCATGGTCAGCCATCTGAAAATGTCATTAAAAAGGCAAACATTTAGCATTTGTATTAACTAGAAAAAGGCAAACATTTAGCATTTGTATTAACTAGAAAAAGGCAAACATTTAGCATTTGTATAAACATACATGTCTCTAAAATTGTGATCTTTTATCAATTAACAATCCTTCATTGTGATCTCCGTGCACATATAAGTCATCATTAGCTTCAATATTTTGTGGAGTTGGCAACCCAACTAAGAATGGACTGGAGTCATCATACTTATCATAGTACTCTTCTTCATCTATAGGATCTTCAATGAATTGTCTTTTACCATGAAGAACAACCGACCATTTATCATTCGCAGGATCATCGGTATAGAATATTTGTTTCGCTTGTGATGCCAATATGAATGGTTCACCCTTCTCGCCAATCTTTTCAAAGCTCACCAAAGTGAAACCCAATTCATCCACTATAACTCCTTTGGTGTTATCAACCCAATTACATTTAAAGAGCGGAATTTTGAAATCTATGTAGTCAAACTCCCAAATGTCCTCATTGACACCGTAATATGACATTTTAGCTTCACGTGGACTCTTATCCTTTGCACTTGCAAAGTACATAGTCGACGCTTGAAGAGTGACCCCACTATTTTGGACGACACTCTTATCATCTTGGCGCTTTGTGTAATATGTGAATCCATTAATGTCAAACCCTTCATAAGACATAACATTCGGTTTTGGTTTAAAGGCGACGCATTTGATAGTTTCTGTAATATCATTTGGTGTTTGAGATAGTTGATGTAAGACTTTATCTTCAAACCACTTAGTAAAAGTCTTATTATGCTCTCTAGCAAGCCACATTGAACTTGCTCGAGGATGTTGTCTCTTTATGAAATTGGTATGTTCCTCGATATAAATACTCACTTCGTCCATATTGTGTAAAATATACAAGTGAGCTTGTTCCAACTGCTCACGGCTGATTACTTTCACCCGTGATCCCAAAATTCCTTTGCCCTCCTCAATATTCTTTTCATTATCAGGAGTGTCATTACCACTAAGAAAGTCATTGCAAAAATCCATAACCTCTCTCGCCACATAACCTTCAATAATACTCCCTTCAGGCCGATAACGATTTCGAACATCACCTTTAAAAATGCTCATGTATCGTTCAAAGGGATACATCCAATGCAAGAAAACTGGTCCCAACATTTTCACATAACGTACTTATTTTTCATACACATCCAGGGAGGAAGATTGTATATAACAAGCATGACTGGCCAAGTGCTATGTTGGCTGCTCAATGTCCCGTACGGATTCATCCCATCTGTACAAAGCCCAAGTCTTAGATTCCTATCTTCTTCACCAAATTTGGGGTACAATAGATCAATCTTCTTCCACTGTGGGGAATCAGACGCATGTCGCAGGATCCCATCATTATTTTTCTTAACATCTGCATGCCACCTCAAATTCTTCACATCTTTCGGATTTGCAAACAAGCGTTGAAACCGTGATATTATAGGTAGATACCACAACACCTTGGCAGGAGAACCAGTTTTAGACTCCCCCGAAGTCGTCAATTTATACCGTGACGCACCACATTTTGGACAATCTTTCAAATCTACATAGTCCTTTTGAAATAATACACAATCATTCGGGCATGCGTGTATCTTCTTGGCCTCCATTCCCATTGGGCACAACATTTTCTTTACCTGGTATGTTGAGATTGGCAGCTCGTTTCCTTCAGGAAGCATTTCTTTCAACAAAGTCAACAATTCAGTGAAGCTTTTGTCGCTCCATCTATTGTTAGCTTTCAACTTATACAATCTCAACACAACGCTAAGCTTCGTAAACTTAGCACAACCTGTGTATAACGGTATCTCAGCATCATGCACAATGTTTCTAAATATAGGAGGTGGATCGGTGTGCTCTACCCTACAACTATCCAGCATCGCATCAACGATGTCTGCTGGAACTGGTTCGTTCACATTTACGTCATCAGAGGCAATTTCTTCTTCCACCCAAGCACTGCTATCGACATCTACTAGTTTCGATTTTGAAATCTCTCCATGCCAGTGCCATTATGTATAGCCTTGTACAATCCCGTTGCACATGACATGACTTTTGATTTCCTCACCAGTGTTGACTTTCAAGTTGTTACCGCAATGCCTACATGGACAGTAGAACCTATCTGTAGGTTTTTTCCTATGTTCCTCGGCAAATCTAATAAACTGATCAAGACCAGATATAAACTCTGGGGTGCAACGATTACGAATGGACATCCATGATCTATCCATTCTATGATCAGAGAAAATAAGTATATATTAGGAAACAAGTATATATTAGGAAAAGATTAGGGTATACACTTACATCCTACCTAAGTGTATAATGTGATGTCATTCTTATATATAATAAATGTGTACCACCTATCCCATCCTTGAACACCTAATCTCACTAGTAAGTGTATAATGTGTATTGGGTTTTCAAGAAAATTTCGGCAACATTTCCCCGCTGTTCTCTAAGTACATATGTACTTAGAAAACAAACGGGGAAATGCTACCAAAATTTTCTCGAAAACCCAATACACATTATACACTTACATCCTAAGTGAGATTAGGTGTTCAAGAACAGTCCCAAACCGGGGACTATCCAAGATTTACTCCTAATGAGTAAATCTTGGATGGGTTTCTAGGCCAAAAAACACAATAATAGATATCTACAATGAAGCCGGACTCCATACAAACATTATATAATTTAGTGATTGTTCATTCTAATTTATACCAATGTACAAGTAATATAAAGAACAATGATTGTTCACATTCTAGGCCAACAAACACATGTGATGTCATTCTTATATATAATAAATGTGTACCACCTATCCCATCCTTTAACACCTAATCTCACTAATAAGTGTATAATGTGTATTGGGTTTTCAAGAAAATTCCGGCAGCATTTCCCCGTTGTTCTCTAAGTACATATGTACTTAGAGAACAAACGGGGAAATGCTACCAAAATTTTCTCGAAAACCCAATACACATTATACACTTACATCCTAAGTGAGATTAGGTGTTCAAGAATAGTCCCAAACCGGGGACTATCCAAGATTTACTCCTAATGAGTAAATCTTGGATGGGTTTCTAGGCCAACAAACACAATAATAGATATGTACATGTTAGGGTTTCATCACAATTGATGTTAGGGTTTCATCAATGTTAGGGTTTAATCAAATCAAATTAGGATGCTAGAATGGACAAGTTTAAATCAAATTAGGATTTAAATTAGGGTTCCAATAGGATTCAATTTAAATAATTTTTATGTGAAAGATGTAATATTATAATACATACAATGGCAATGAAATGAAACCCTAATTGTATTGGAACTCATAAAAGGATGTCTCAAAGGTTGAATCTAATATATGCATCCTAAAAAAGGCATCACACCACAAATGTGCATTTCAATAATCGTATTTTATTTCCTTCCAATTAGTGTGGGTGCCAAGTTTGGAATTGTTTTCTAATCATGGGTCCCTTAATTTTATTTAGGATAGAAGATAAAATCAAGGATATCAAATAGTATAAGGCGCACCCCCAAAAGTAAAAAAATGGATTTATATTATGCATCGTACCTTGGTTGCTGATTTTGTTTTGATGCACGACAAATAGTTACCATTGGGTCTTGGTCCACAGGAGGATAATCTATCTTCTACCTATTTAGAATGCTTCCTTGTGTGCACATCCACATAGTATATGTGTCTAAATTGACATTCTCCTATTTAGAATGTTTCATTCATAAACACATATGTGTTCTTGAGTTTTGGGATTCTAATTATAGCCAATTTAAATCATGTTAGTTAGTAGTATTTTTTTTGGATCAATTATGCTTGAGATGCAGGTATTTCTGTAAAGGATGGTCATTGACTCCTGAAAATGGGAATGCCACACGAACATGGATGAGAATAGGTAGATGTTTTTGAGCATGGGCTTGACATCAACCAAGTTATGGTGTGGAACGAGGAGATGAGACTATTACTGAATGGAAAGAATGGAATAGGAAGGGCTTGATGCTAGTACAGCGGAGGGGAGCACTGACTGTGGCAGCTAGATTCTTCCCTGATAGGAGGAGGGGTGAGAGGGTTTCTATGAGAAGCTGTGGTGGAAGAAAGAGGGAAGCTATGGAGGAAGGTCAGACGAGGGGAGGACCTAGAGGAGGATACATGAGGTGATGGAGAGATAGATAACAAATTAGTGACATGGCAAAAAAGAAAGGCAGAAGGTGCTATGGCTAATACCTTGTGAGCAGCGGAGGCAAGGAAGAAGACCACGCCGCAGTAGGGCGTGAGCAAGGAGACGCAGAGCAGCAGCAAGGAGGAAGGAGCGGGCGGCGGCGGCGACGCAGAGCAGTAGTAGGAGCAGGATCGTCGGCGGCACGGAGGCGGCGTTGTCGTGGAGGCTGGAGAAGCGGTTGCGGCGGCACGGAGGCGGCGCTGTCGTAGAGGCTGGAGAAGGCAGCACGGCGGTGATGCGGCGGCGCTGTCGTGGAGGCTGGAGAAACTGGTTGCAGCGGCGGAGGGTAGGGCGGCGACAGCAGCAAAGAAAGGGAGAAATTCTCGCAATGAAACAGAAGAAAGGGGAAGAGTCGGGCGATCGCGGGATATAAAGTTCCCAAATAGCGTCGATTGTTTAAAACAACCGACGCCTAAACATCTTTAGCGTCGGTTGTTTGAAACAACCGACGCCCAATTGGATGATATTTTCACGAAACTAATTGGCGGGAAACACTTTCAGTGTCGGTTATAAAAGGATCACCGACGCTGAAAAGGACACTTTTCGCGCAAATTTCCATCGCACATAGGCGTCAGTTTTTTATCGACATAACCGACGCTGAAAGTGACACTATTTTTTTCGCTCGAAAATTGGATTTCGTGGGCGACTTTAGGCGTCGGTTTGTTATAAACAACCGACACTGAATACAAAGCGGTACCCGTGTCTGGCTGGTCTTTGAATATAGACGTCGGTTTGTCTAAATAACCGATGCCTTATATTATAGGCGTCAGTTTTCCTTAATAACCAACGCCCAGAAAAGTGACACTGAATGCTATTTCTGTAGTAGTACAAGTAATATCCTGACACTACTTGTCTCTGATTATTACAGAAAACATCATCAGATAGAGCTCAAGTATTCAGACCCTCTGCCTTGCCATACCCTCTGCCTTGCCTTAATGTAGGGAGGCCCAAGCGACCCACTTATGTACATATTGAGATGTGTCACTTCTATGAGTGATGTTCTATTTTCTCACTGCGTTGTTTTTGAATGTTTTGTTTTTGGTACTAAGTATAATATAGCCTGGTGTTTTGTTCTGCCAGTTTAGTTAATAAATTATTTGTTTGTTTTTGGCCACTAACTAACATAACTTGGTGTTTTTCCTTTTGCAGAGGCACACTAAGTCATTGTCAACATTTCAGAGGTTTTCTCTGGTTGAGTAGTCTAGGCAGAAGCCTCAAGAAAGAATGGGTGTTCTTAGTAATGTGGGTTCCTCCCTATTCCCTTGATTGTTAAAACAACATTTGTATATTTGTCTTTTTTTTCCTTTACCCCCTCCATCTAAAATAATACCATTTATGTAACATGTGGTTGTGATGCATGCCCTAAAAGCCAATAACTATGGTAATGATCCTCTACTAACTGTAGCTCTGTACTGGGAGATTAAAGGGCAATCTCATGGCTGTGGTGAACTTCTTTGCGCAATGTGACACCCGTAGGCATATTCAGGATCTCATTCGCTGTGGAAACATGAAGGGCATTGTAAGTAAAATCATTTAATGTATTTCATTTAAATTAGTTAAATGAAATACATAAAAAGATTTTACTGACAACACACTTCATGTTTCCACAACAAATGAGATCTTGAATAAGCCTACGAGTGTCACAGCGTGCAGAGAAGTTCACCACAGCTGAGCATCCTCCATCCATGCCAAAGATCTCCCAAGAGCCAACTATTATACTAGGAATGGATGTGTCCCATGGGAGACCTGGGCAGTCGGACAAGCCATCAATAGTTGCTGTAAGTTTTGAATTTTGACCCCTTAGCATATGTATGGGTTTTTCATCCCATTATTTATGTTGGGCTCAAATCTATATGTCGTTGTGTTCATTATTCTTATCTGGGGTCTTCTATGTTGCTCTTCTTGTGTCTTAGGTGTGGTTGTACAAGGTGTGGAGAGTGGTTGTACAAATGCATAAAAACTATAGTTCACTAGTTATTGGACTGTGGTTGTTGAAGGTGTGGTTGTACAAATGCAGAGGATTGAAATATGGATATGGATCAAATGAAGCACTAACTTCTAGTGCTCATTTTACTGTATACATGCCATATATTCTACCTTTAAGAAAATAATGAAGGTGAATGAGATTCTCCATCAAGATCGATTATTTTTCTCCTACTTAAAGTTCATAAAATTGTTTGATATGGTACCATTATAGATTGAAACTCTTCTTAACTCACTACATCATGAATTTTATGAGATATGAAGTTAATCATTTTATCAAATGTGGTAATATTCTCCCTATATCATGAGTTATACCATTCCATTATGGATGAATTACATATTAGTAACCATTGTATCAAATGTGGTAATATTCTCCTTAATTGTTTGTGTGTTTACTATCTAGGGTTCAGGAAATACAAAGATTATTCAACAACAATCTTTGAAGTGATATTCACTTCCACATCTTTCCCAAGTTCTAGGATCATTGCTCAAGCTGAACTTCAAGCTATGCTCAGTGCCATCTGAAATGTAGTGTCCTTCATATTCCAAAATGTGATATTTAGATTTGATGCATTCAGTTCTGGAAATTGGATTAAATTTGTTTTGAGGACTTTGTGCCCCTCATTTTTAAAGTAGTATACCATGCTTGCAAAGGTGAAAGGCTTGGAACATGCACATCATTCAACGAAATTCAATCAGGTATGTTCTTCCATTCTTTCTCAACACCTTAAAGTCTTACATAACATGATTTACTAGTTTCTTACAGCTTGGAAGACATATCAAAGAACATATGCACATGCCCCATATTTATTGCCTAATTCACTGATGTCAGTACATATTTTACAAACTAATTGTTGTATATTGTAGGAACTATAATAATATACTTAGACATTTCAGTTAAGATGTCTATTTCACACATGTTTTTCTTTAAACTTCCAGGAGGCTACATCTATTTATCCTACCCTCTAGTTTAAGGTTTTTAAACCCATTTGCTTATTGTGAGTATAGTCTATTCAGAGTTGTGATTGTGTTTCTAAATGTGGTAGTTCCTCACCTCATATCTAGCATGACCCAATTGCAAAACTGATGGGTAATTCAACAATCAGACTTCTGAGAACCACTAGGATTGGGAAAAATAATATAGAAAAATGATGTGATTGGCTGTCAAATTCCTTACACCTTCATATATAGGTTGTTGTTTTAATTCCTATTCTAATCTAGTTGTTTGATTGCTAATGCAGTGTATATAAATTCGAATGGTGTGTTTATTATCGACCTTGTTATATTGTTCAATTATACATTGGATAATGAACCAATGGCAAAAGAATTATGTGCTACAAGCTAGGAACATGCCAACCAACCATCCAATCTACACATCTGAGTTGTATAGATAGGTAAATCTCTGTTCTGCTATGTCTAGCTTTGATGGTTCATATACTAGAGCTGGAATGTAATATGAACATTGCTTTGATAGAGATGGAATGTAAATTTCTTTTTAATTTGATGAACCAATGTACTGTCATGCTAACTGTAATCATGTACTAGTGAGATTTTTTGATGAACATTGCACTTCTATTGCTGCAACATGCAAGAGGAATTAACAATTCCTGAAAGTTTGTTTTGGTAATGGGTTTTTCTAATTTTAGAGCTAAAACCTGAGAAGAGCATGAAATTGGATTAGGCCCTTGGAGGAAGCTATCAAAGGAAAATGAAATTGCAAAGCAAGAAAGAAAGTTTTGCTTGGCCATTTGTCAGTTAGTCTATTGGTGGATTCAACATGGATGTTGCAGTTGCTCTGTATTAGGCCACTTGTTGCACCATAGATTTAGAATCTATAGCTCTTCCTGTTCTGGAGATCAGTGTATTTATCATCTCAGCCTAGTAGATGAAATTGGAAATTCCACATGTGGTCTTTTTGGGACTACTGTTGCAACTATGGGGATATTGGATACTGCTGCATATGTATTGACTATGGATATGTTTGGACCTATTGTTGATAATTCAGGTGGCATTGTTCAGATGAGTCAGCAGGTAAATTATTTGCCTTTATTATTTGTTGCTTTACACTAAACAAGCCCTTATTATTTGCTGCTTTACACTAAACAAGCACCTTCAGCATGGTTTTTTTTGTTTAACCATCTAGAACAAGGATAGATGTATTTTTTGTTTAACTTTTTGCTTTGGACTTAGGTTTAGGCTTTGGACTTAGCTATCACCTTACTGCTATGATTCCTGAACATAGCAGCCAACTGCACCTTGCTACATGTATTTTATGAGGCTACTTTCAAGCCTTTCAATTGTCGCACCCACCCTGCTTCCTGCATCACTCACCAGAATCAGACGCCAATGGAACTACACTCCGCTCAGCTGCCTTCTCTACAAGTTTCAGATGGGCCCATCTGAGTGGAAAGCAAAAGGCAGCTCCAAGTGCAGAACCAAGGAACATATTCTGCACTCGCCATGTCAAGGAACTAGGCAATATGAGACCAGATACAACAGCAGTTGCTGAGCCAGCTCCATCAATGTTGAAGACATCATGTATGCCACGTTGTTCAGCAAGAAGATTTTGCAAACCATAAAATGCAGCAGTAAACATTGGTGTTGTATTCAATATAAGGGGCAAGGTAAAATGTCCTCCCCATGTAATTCAATATAAGGGACAAGGTAAAATGTTGAATGAAAGTATATCATTGGTGTTGTATTCAATATAAGGGGCAAGGTAAAATGTTCTCCCCATATAATTCTCAATTGATTATAAATAAAAAATATTCATAGTTTCAGAAAAGTGAGTTCATCTACAATTGACATTCATTTAGAAATAATGATAATGAATTGAAAACTAAATGACTAAAAGACATAAAAATGTAGTAATACAGAACTAGTAGTCATTAGTGGCTTTTTTTATACGCCATTAAACTCAATAAGAACATTTTCATACACCAACATAATACAAAATAGTGGCATTTGTATAAAAGCCAATTGATGGATAGTGGCTTTTTTATAAATGCCAAATGATGGTTTAGTGGCCTTTATGTGGTATTTATTCGAAGCCATTAAAGAAAAACCTTTAGTGGCTTTTACAACTTAAGCCACTATCTTCATAGTGGCATTGGCGCTAGAGGCATTTTTTTAAATGTCAACAAATGCCGCTAAACCTCTTCAGTGGGTTTTTTTAGTGGCATTTCTGAAAGGCCGCTAATGAGTATATTTGTTGTAGTGCATGCTTATGTTGTTAAATAATACTGCTATTGGTTATGTTTGTGATGATAGTTATCTCATGCGACTAGCTATGGATATACTTATAGCAATGCCTATGTAGTTACATATGCTTATACTGCAAGTTATGCCTGTAACGCCCGGGCCCACTGCCCAAGGCTCTAGTAGAGTTTTCAGGAATGACGACTGACCCCACATACCACCACTAGCCTTAACTGCACGCTTTTTATCCACTCACGTGCATGCCAGGATCAACTTCCCGACAGGTCACCCATCCCAATACTACTCCAAGCTGAGCACGCTTAACTATGGAGTACTTAGTGATGGGCTCCCGGAAAAGGAGGTGCACCTTGGTGATATGGGTAGTCCAATCATTCCTTATAAGATCATTTTATCCGAGGCCTCAAATCCTGGGATGTTACAATCTCCCCCACTTAGGCTCTTGACGTCCTCGTCCAGGCTCAACTATAAGGCCTCATAATCTCTTCCCCATTTCAGTGCATACCCACAATGACCCATGGACACCCAGCTCCCAATCACGGATTACCAGCGCAAGGGTGGCTACGTCAACCATGGACAGCCCTTTCCTACATGCCTGGACCGTACGACTCAAGACTGGCATGCCATGTCCATGTCGGCCCCACCTACTGGAGGGGAATTGGCTCTGATACCATTTGTAATGCCCGGGCCCACTGCCCAAGGCTCTAGTAGAGTTTTCGGGAATGACGACTGGCCCCACATACCACCACTAGCCTTAATTGCACGCTTTTTGTCCACTCACGCGCATGCCAGGATCAACTTCCCAACAGGTCACCCATCCCAATACTACTCCAAGCTGAGCACGCTTAACTATGGAGTTCTTAGTGATGGGCTCCCGGAAAAGGAGGTGCACCTTGGTGATATGGGTAGTCCAATCATTCCTTATAAGATCATTTTATCCGAGGCCTCAAATCCTGGGATGTTACAATGCCTATGTAGATAGTTATGTATATGATGTTAGCTATACTTAAGATGTAGATCTGCATAACCTAATAGATATGCTAATATTGTTGCTATGTTCATGATACTAGTTATTCTTATGATGATAGTCGTGCCCATGTTGTTAACTACGCCTGACCTCTTGAGAATAATGTTAATCTTCCAATTCAACAAATAAGACTATGATTGGAATTGTTCCCAAGAAAATTTTATCTCTAGTATTTCTATTTTGTTATGTAATCTGCTCTATCTATTTCATTTTCTTTATTTACTTAATTTATTTAATTGAATTATCTACCGTAATCAATGAGTGTTGTTGAGAGTTATATTTCTCACTGGGACATGGGTCTCACCTCGTGGGACACAACATATTTTTAGGTGATCGAAAACAGCGGCAACAGACCCATGGCAGCTAGGAGCAACTTTGGTGATGGACCTTAGAGAAGGTTGTTTAGATGTCTAGTATGCCCGACAGTTATCCAATTACTCTCAGGTGTAGGTAGGAAAGTTTGTATATATTGTTTCAATCGACTTGAGATTTTGGTGGTATTGTGATGCTCGTATATGTGGATAATTCTCTTATGTATGTATATGTTTTGGTTGAGGCCACAAAATATTTGTAAAAGATATTTTGCATGATATATGAATACAAGCAAGATTTTGGGTATTTATGTAAATGTTCTTGAGTATGTGGTGAAATAAATCGATTTTGATTATCACCTTTTCCTTCTATTAGGTTAATTAGTTATCGATCGTGTCTTGAGTTTTGAGTAATATCTCTTACCATGATGGGATCTCACAATTTGGTATCAGAGCTCTAATTTCATTAAGACTTCAGGTACACTAGGACTTAGTACTAGGATAATAACTAAGTAAGTGAACATGACATGTGTTAATGATGCATACTCTCTTATCTCAGTACTTGGATGCACTGACCAGGTATTCAATTATTGAAGAAAAGGTAAGTGTAGAACTCCTAGATTGTTATCTTTTTTATTACTCTGATCAAGTAATCAGTTTAAAACAATTGAAAGAGCATAATCAATAAGAAATCATGCTAAAAATGTCTTAACCCTGCCCTAAAGAGAGGTGAAAATCACATTGTAACTCATCAAAAATCTTAATGTTTGGTAACTAAAGAGAAAGATATGACACCATGAAACCTAAATATGAATACAAATAAGATAAAGAGGAGTTATTGAAGAAGTAATTCTAAAAGATAATGAAGAAATGGAGAGATAAATATGTGCTAATGAAATGATTCAAGGTGTGAAATTCACATTAGAAGAAGAGAACTCCTGAGATAAGTGCGATATGAGAAGATTAATAAGAACAATGACATATGAATAAAGTGGAACTAGAGCTAATATCAGACCAACCTATGTGTGTAAGAAAGTGTTAAAGTGAAAGTATCATGACATGTAAAAGAAATTAATGAAGAAAATGCAAGATATGATGAACTACCCCCTTGATAAGTGACTGAAAAACATGATAAAATGAGAGGAAATTCATAATAATGATAAATTGTAAATAACAAAGAGCAATGAGATATGATGATCATGATAATTCCTATGCTGATGGCAATGAACCCAAATGAAAAAGGTAAAATGATACATAAAATTTGCAACTTGCATGATGAAGATAGAGTCGGTAACCACATGCTAGTAACCCCTAGATAGTGTTTTTATGTTGTGAGAAGTGTGTTTTCCTTTGTTCTATTTCTTTTAAGGGTGCATCTTTCAAATGGATCTTATGGCACTTGGTGTGTGTGGCTTCAATGTAATCCTAGAGGTGACACGTGGATGTTTTGGACTATAGTTCCAAGATCATGATGTTTTGTGACGAACATGCATTTTGATCCTTCCAAGAGTTAGGAAGACTACTCCTATACATTTTGAGTGGGTTATGATCATAGAGATGTGGATGAGACAAGGATGTACGAGGTGGATACCAAGGTGATGAGTCCTAGAATATAGGGTGTACCGATATTACATGAGGTTGAAGATGTTTATAGGGTGAGATTTCCAGTGTTTCTCTTCCTTATATATAGAGAGAGAGTTTGATGATGAAATCCTCCAAGTGTTGTTTGGAAATAAGAGGAATGCTTCCATGATGTTGTATATAGGCTACCGACAATTAGACAACCACTACCAAGGATAGATGGTTGTTGATCAGGTAACATGTGCTACAGTGTTTCTTCAGATAGATCTGAGGTTGGGGTATCATTAGATGAAGATCAGAGTCAATGACATAAGTTGTATGGTCACTACTAGTTCAGGATTGTGTAGTTTAGACTAAACAATGCATCAATAGTGATTGTGGACTTGATGAACATAGTGCTAAGATTGTTTTCTTATGAGTTGTGCCAAGTTTTGTTGTTAACATCTCAAGGTACCTTAGAGATGGTCAACAACATGGACATCATATTTTCTAAGCCCCAGGATTGTTGGAGCAACAATAACTATGTGTTAAGTTGAGAAAGAGTGAGTTTGAGGTTGATCAAAGTGTCTTCTCAATGTTATAATATGTTTGCTAAGTATGTTGTGTAAATCCCAGTAAGGTGAAGATAGTGTTGAAGTGGGGCCAGCCCCAGATATTCACTAAGATTTGAAGTTTCTGAAAACTATCAGGACTCTATAAGAAAGTCCATTGAAAACATCAGCGTTGTTAAATTACGTCTAACAAGGTTGACTAGGAAAGGTGTTTCTTCTTGTATGGAATGTTAGGTGTCAACGTTCTTTCTAGATGTTGAAGGAGAAATTGACAAGTGGTCTAGTATTAGTGTTTCCAGAACAAAGGGAAGGATACATCACATTCTGTAGTGCTTCAAGGGATAGTTCGGGATGCATGTTGAATGATATATGGTCAACCAAGAAGTCATCTTCGTCAACATTTGCATACATGACATAGTTATGCTCATCAACATATCACAAAATAGGACATACCAACTTCACTTCTGTAGGAGGATGTACAATCTCAGTTAGAAGGATCATAGACATAGCTACAAGTCAAATCAAAGCTACTACAACAAGTTAAAGGTGTACAAATAGGTACCTCCATAATGTAGATGGTCAAATCAAAGTTTGTCATGCGATAGTAGGATGGCTTCTACGAGTTAGGTGATGGAATAGTATCTTATTATACAACCCGACAATGGTTCCAAATGTTGATGATTTGAGTAAGTTAGTTTATGTGGTAGCTCATCCCCCAAAGAATGCAATGTGTCTGAAAATACACAAGTGCATTAAAAATCGAACAACATGAAATGGCAGGTAAGTGTGAAATAGGGTACGACACACATATGGTCAAGTGTACAATTGTCAGTACGTCAAGCAAAAACCTTTAAAGCATTAAATTATATGGTGGAATTTTAATACAACCTTAGATTGATGGATAGTCAAAAAGAACCATGTAGATGATTGGGGATCTTTGCAAGAACATATGTCCTATACTTTTAGAGAAATAAAGGATGTCCACTTGATTAAATGAGTTGCTTACTACAATAAGCACTAGAGAAGGATATACGTGACTCCTTGTGAAGTATCTTATGGGAGGAGATATAGGAAACTCCTTGATCGGTAAGGAATAAATAAAGTAATAGCTTCTCAAGATATAATGATATGATGGACCACAATGCAGGACATAGTGATTCAGAAATAGATGGAAACATTTTAGGACAACAACTAGAGTTCCAAGTTAGAGCTACTACCAGAATTGTATAGGCCACACAACAACTTCTACATTCCATGATGAGGAAGTGTCACCCTAATTACAAGACAAGAGATACAGATAATGGAGGTGGAGTTGGGTGAGGATGTTTCTTATATCAAGGTTTCTATGTTGACCCAAGGTAACACATACATGAGTTTGAGGGAGAAGATCATGGATTCTATGAGTGTGTTATGAAATCATGGAAGTAACCATGTGGAGTTTAGTGGATGAGGTATATGGGGAGTACCTATGTTTGTTTTCCTTGGATTTCAGGGACAAAATCCCTATTAGGGGTTTATGTCTATGAGACCCTTGACCTTGATTTTTTTGAACATGCTACTTACCTGAATTACATTCTTAAAAACTTAATAAAACCATAATATGTCTTTTCTATAATGTGATAAACCCAAGTTTCAAGTATGGTCCGGTTTGGACATTGTTTGAGCAAATTATGCAATTATATGCTTGTTTTGGACATTTTTGCAATTTGCCCAAATCAATGATTTTTCTTCCAATTTGTCACATTCATGTTGTACCTTACATTTTTTATCATCAATCTTGAGTTATTTGATCCTTGGGGTTCCTTTTTGTACCTTTGTTTGTTGGTGACATCCATCTAGGGTTAAGTTAGGGTTTTGCACTATAGAAAACATTAACATCAGCGGCCTTTCAGAAATGCCACTAAAAAAAAGCCAGTAAACAAGTTTAGCGGCATTTTTTGACATTTCAAAAAAATGCCTCTAGCGCCAATGCCACTAGGAAGATAGTGGCTTAAGTTGTAAAAGCCACTAAAGGTTTGTCTTTAGTGGCTTCGAATAAATGTCACATAAAGGCCACTAAACCATCATTTGGCATTTATAGAAAAGCCACTATCCATCATTTGGATTTTATACAAATGCCATTGTTTTGTATAATGTTGTTGTATAAAACATTTTTGATTGAATGTAGTGGCTTATGAAAAAAGCCACTAATGACATACTAGTTCTGCATTACTAATTTTTTATGGATTTTAGTCAGTCAATTTGTAGTTCATGATCAAGTTTTCTAATTGAATGCCAATTGAAGCCGAACACATTCCAGAAGTATTGAACTTTTTTATTTATAATCAAATGACAATTACATGGGGAGGACATTTTACCTTGCCCCTTGTATTGAATACAACAACATCACATATGACTATATATGGTACATATTATAGACATGAACACTAACTGTATAACAACTCATTTTGCAGTTGGAGACCCCCCAAAGGAATACAAACTCATTTTCTTACAAAAACATACAACTCCATTCTAGCATTCCAAGTAGTTGTGAGCTTCTACAGGAGTAGACCAACTACAATGCAATGAAGGTTCGTCCTTCTTCTCAGTTGTAGTGATAGCATTACAGCCATATGGTCATCAAATTCCTCAGTAGGTTCTTCCTTCTTCTCTTCCACCTTGGCAGCAGAAGCAGCAGGTGCGGCTGCATAGCCCGAAGCAGCAGCAGGGGCAGCACCAACTACAAACTTGCTAGGATCCTGCAATGAAGTGAGCAAAATGTTGAGCACTTGCATGCAAATGTAAGACAAAAACACTTACAACACTAGCATGCTGTTAAGATAGTATCAGGGAAGATAGCACCATTACCAAATTTATTAATAAGGTCATCTTCAGTAAGGTGAAGGACCTCAGGGCTGAATAAAGATCCACTGTCATAAACTGACAGCACAACCAGTCTATATGAGAAGGGCATGATGCTGAGCTTGGCAAGAAGGGCAGCCTCAGAAGAACCCACCTTCTCACCTTTCCTAATAAGTTCGACAATGGTGATAATTTCAACTGTACCATTCACATTATGTCAGCTGAATAGAGTTTGCCATGCAGCAAAGCTGTAGACATTCAACTAAGCACACAACTAAGCACATGATAGAAAGGGTGCAAACCTGACAATCTTGACAATTATGTAAAAAGCAAAAGATGGTTATCAAACTCAATGTCGTCCAAGGTTCTCATAAAACTATAGTCTATACATAATAAGTTGAAAGATTTTTAGTAAGGTAAGAAAGCATATAATGATTAATAAGAGCAGAACCTGGTGAAGGCCTACATGTTGTTATAGATAGATCTCCCTTCGCCAACTGCAATAACTATTGTATTGAAGTTATCATCAGCAAGAACCATGTCTGAAGCCTCCTTGGTAACCTAGACTTACACAAAAAGAGAAGAAATAATCATTATTGATAATAATTACTAAAAGACAAGAAGATGGATATAGAAATTGACATATAGTGAATATACTTACCTCAGTTCCAACAATTCCCATGGAAATACCAATGTATGCCATTTTCAGAGCAGATGCATCATTGACACCATCATCAGTCATGGCAACCACCGCATGTAATAAACAACAAACAACAAAACATGCAAGTTGACTATGTAGATCAGCAAGAGGCTTCAAGTCTTCAAATCTATACTAACATGGCCACCGGGAATAGATTCACTATCCCCTGATAAGCAAGAAGAGTTTCCAGAACAGATTCACTATCCCCTTCAACTGAAAAAAAAGCAAAGTGAAGTAGTGAAATATACCTTATCCAAAAATCCTTAAAACAACCCAAAGCAAAACTAGAAACCAATGTTGGCTAGGCTGCAATACATCAAGAACATGTAAGCATGCACCATTTTGTTGGATTGCATGTAAGACCAGTTCTAGGGTGAGGAATTCCATCTTTGAGTCCTAACAATAGCTCTGTTCCTAGATATTAAAGGCCAATCACAAGAGCTGAGCTGAAGCCTTTCACAAGAGATGAGATGACAACCTTAGCTCTCGAGAGTGGCCTTTAATCTCCAAAAACATACCTTTTGGAGTCCTAACAGCAGCTATGTACTTGGATATTTAAGGTCATTCTCTATACATGATCTTAGCAGAGGATCCTTACCATAGTTATTGGATTTTAGGGCCTGCATCACAACCACATGTTACAGAAAGGGTATTATTGTAGATGTTGTTTTAACAATTAAGGGAACATGGAGGAACCGATATTACTAAGAGCACCCATTATTTCTTGAGGCTTCTTCCTGGACTTCTTAACCAAAGTAGAGAATGGAAATGTTGAAAATGACTTGTTGTACAATGGAAATGTTGAAAATGACTTGTTGTACCTCTGCAGAGAAATTAGGGCGCATAGAAGCATGTGACTAAAATATCTCAGTTACATTTCAGACATCTTAATAGCCTAAATATTGAGCAATCATAGAAGCTCAACCATAGACCATCTTGAGGCGAATCACCACAACAAAATATGTTGTGTAAATATCACACACAAGATTCCAAAAACACTGCTCATAGCTAAAAACCACTTTGGCTAGGCTGCAATACTACCTTAGATACTACTTTTAGATACTACTTTGGCTAGGCTGCAATACATCAAGAACATGTAAGGATGTACCATTTTGTTGGATTGCCTATAAGACCAGTTCCAGGGTGAGGAATCCCATTTTTGAGTCCTAACAACAGCTATGATCTTGGAGATTAAAGGCCATTCACAAGAGCTGAACAGAAGCCTTTCACAAGAGATGAGATGACAACCTTAGCTCTCGAGAATGGCCTCTGATCTCCAAAAACTGGCCTTTTATGCAGTGACATGTTGTTTGTTGTGAAAGGCACAAAATGCACAATTCTTCAGAGAAATATTGACTTAGTAAGATATCATGCAACATGTGATCAAGTTATGAAAGAAAAATTTACAGAGAGCTATTGACTTAGGAAGCAAAAAAAGACATTCACATTCAGCAGGTCAAAACCAAATATGTTGTGTAAATGTCACACACAAGAAGGTAAGACACTGCTCATAGATAAAAGAAAAATAGGATTGTCATTTGGGAACATTTTCTATGACAATGGACATGAAACAACAGTATCTGGATCGTTATGTACTAATACAAAATTCGACCAAAGAAACACAACTATAGCTTTCATATCTCCACACAGTATCCAAGAATGCAATTATCTATCTTTACACTTCATGACCTGCAACAAATGGAAACGACTTTAGATACTAGTTTTGTTTTCAATTATTTCATATTATAAGCAATACTATATGCTCAATTTGGTAGTAAATGTGATTTCGGCCATGCTATGACATTGCCAATAACTTCATCCATATATTGATATTGCTCAGAAGTCTGACTAGAGGTTCGTTGGTCATCACCACAACCTCTACATAAACACCAACACATGATGAGCCTAAAATTGCACCTCCCACCATTTGCAAGGGGTCAACCTGAGATACTCGACCGATTGCAACTTTATCATCTACATCTGTGATACTCAGCACATACACTTCCTATAAACAAAATAAAATTTAAATAAAAAATTTATATAAATGTAGAATGATGTGCAATTTACACAAATACAAACATACTTGTCCCTTATAAATTGTTGAATGTCTCATTCTGATCTGCACAATTATTTTATCTTTGTCATAAGGCCATAAAAATTCAACATGGAAAATAATTGATACAACACATCTCGTATAAAATGTATTCATACCTGGCCAGTGCGTACATGTTGTGCTGATTGACTGTTTCCTTCTCTAGACAAGGCTAGTATCTGCTCTATTTTTGCATTTTATTCTTGAATTTTAGCTTCAAATTCCATATGTTGTTGTTCATGCTGATCCTGGAAATGCTTCCATTGCACTTCATCAGCTTCTCGGGATTTACGGTTCTTTCCCCAGATATTAGAAGGTGATGGTCCAAGTCCATAACCACGAACATATCCTGGTCTCTCATCTCCCATTACCTGCCTATAAATTTCAGCTGACGTAACATCAGGTTGGTTTCTTCACAGCTCATCACCTACCTCAGAAAATTTTTCCTACACACAACAGAACATAGGAGATGAATTTTATACCAATCATATAAATGTTTCCATGTAGTAAATGTAACATAATACTATAGGATAGGAATCCTTGTACCAAAATTTTGGTGGATTCAATATCAACTATGCTCCCATCTTTTTTATGATGAGTTTTCTCAAAAAACTCAATGGGATCAACTTCCTCGCCTAATTCCTTCTCCAACTATATCATTAAAACAAGGTTATTGCTAACATCATTTAAATGGATGTCTCCAAATTGTCCAATTGGATCACAATATTGACTAACTTACATCATGTTTCAGAAAAGTAAATGACTTGGTTCCTGTTGTGTGGCTAACCTTTTGGAATTTTCTGCTTATCTTGTTAGTTATACACTTCCTCTGTGAAAAAAAATTGCAGTATTGTCCATAGTAATTATCTGTGAGGTAAATTAAATATCAATTAATAGATACAAAAAATTACCTTTCCTTTATTGCTCCTCCAGTAATCCACAACAAATTTCCATTGAGACGTTTCCACACAGGGAACAACTTGTTCAAGTTGTTGTTCATATGGACTATCTTCTACAAAGTATAGTTTCTGTAACTCCCACTTGTGGTCCTTCCATTTCTTTCCCAGTCTCTTCATTGTCCACTGTGACTATTTTGGGTGAACAATGATTGCAAAATATTAGTACTAACAATTGTAAGTATATATAACGATATTATAAATTTTCAAAAAAGGTAGTATAAATTTGCAAAATATAGAGCAATATATTTTTAAAGTGAAGCAAGTAGTCCATAAACATATTCCCCATGGTTTCTACCAAAATTGACATGAATAAACCCATTAGAGAATGGGAAACATCATTATCTAGTTTGATGAAACCTGGTCAGGGACCATACAAGTGTACAACTTGTATAAGATCTAAGTGTAGAAGACCCAGAACTTGGAGGAACTGGTGTGCCAGCCAGCTGATGGTTCCTGGCCCAAGGAGAGAGGTTGGAGTACATATATAGTAAAGATGTATAATTGTCTATAAACTTCTTGAGTAACAGAACATGTCATCAAAAGACATAAATTGATTTAGGATATGGAACTGAAGTAACCATAATGCAATGTGTTTACATTAAAGCAGTACTGAGATAAGACATACACTCCAAAAATACATGAATCGACCATTATGTAAACATCACTGCATAGAAGCCATGCAATTTTGTTCACTATAGAAATCAAGAGGGCAAACCAGACTTCCTATGGCAGAGAAAAAATAATTGTTGTTCCACAATGGAACCCCTGCATTTTGTGCAATCATAGCTTAGTGTTAATAGCAACTTGTGTGCATGCCCTTGGTATCTTGCTTCATTGTTGCTTAAAGACCTTAATTTTCAGGGATGGTGAAGGTTTTTGTCAATTTCTAGTGCAGAAGAATATAGACCATTCACGTTTTCAGTAATCAAAGGAAAATTGAAGAAACCACACCCAAAAAAACATGTATACTATAAGTAATTATACAAAGGTCTTATTCTTCCTCAGATATTTCTGAATCCTAGAATATTACACAAGAAATGAAAATCTCATAAACCTTGTTCTCTCCTTAGCCTCTTTCTACATACATAAAGATGAGTATCTCTCCCCTTCATTAGCCCAATGGTGGGAACCCCTGTTCTCATCAGAGAGCGCCAACCCACCAAAGGTGGTGGCCTAGGTAAGGATACATTACTTGCCTATTCGTTAATGATTTACAAACAAAGATATAGGAGATGTGCAGACATCACATGAGCACCTAAGCGACCACTTTTTAAAAAGTGGATGCTTCATTTTCCTTACAATTTAATACAACAATACACATATTTTTATATGAATACACTAACATTTAGCAAACTTGTATACATAAATAAAACAACAGAATCATCATATTTCATGACTGTAAAATAATCTAAGTTTAAATCTAACAAAGAAGGATGGTCGATGGCTTGATATAAATGATTAAGGAAGTGATTGCTGAATATAAAACAACGGAATCCTCATATTTCAAGACTATCTTCATAAACGGATTATCATATATACCTTGATAGAATGGAAACTGCGAGAATGGATGGGAAAGACCATGTGTGTTTATTGTTTCGTGGGGTGTACTTACCTGTCGTGCACTGAAGCAGTAGGGTGGCAATCCGTTGCTGTCCTCGCCGGCAAGTTGGGAGACTAATCTCTTCTTTGGCGTCCCCTCCAACCCTTGGCAACGTCACCTGCACCTTGAAAAAGAGCAGAGAGCGTTCCAGCAGGTAGCGTCCACGGTTTGGCATATTAGGGTGAAAAGGCTAGCTAGGTCGACTTCGCGGGTTCTGTGAGCAGAGAAAATGTCGGGAGTAAATGTCTATGCCCAACGCGTGGAGAAGAGGAACCATGTTTCATGTTGGGGAAGTCACGCGGGAATAGAAAAATTTTACTAATTGTAGCCTACTTATTTGATTTGGCAATTTTGAAATGCCAGTAATTAATTATAAAATTCCTTAATTGGTAAGTCTTTTCTATAAACTCCATAATACGTGATTTAGAGGCATTTAAATTACAAATGCCACTACATTACATAGATAGTGGCATTTTTTAGAAAATCCACTGGAATAAAAGCCACTAATGGATATTTTTGTTGTAGTGTTGCCCTCATGAATGATCTACTTTGGAGGCCAAAACTCGATGGTATGCCTTGGTTGATGGGATTCGATGGTGTTGGGATCCCATGTTGGGTACTTTGTTCTCCATATAGGTTTGAGGTTTGATGATTTTCCCTCTTGAGGCTCCTTGGGTCACTGGTTCACCAAGAAGGTGCTGCAACTAACGGTTTTGACCCTTCAGACCCATGGTGCATCAATCGATGGTCACCATGCTTTAGAACTCTATGGAAACCCTAGAAAATCATGAATTGATGGCCATGTAGACTCCCACAAGCAATGGATCTGCTTCTTGCATGTATGTGATGTCCCTAGGCTATGGACACTTGGAAAACATGGTATGACCCCGTAACCTTCTCTCCTCTCTCTCCCATAGTCTTATATACCTCTCACCTTCCACCCAAACGACCCCCTTATGATCTCCCTCTTTGTTTTTTTGTTTGGAGCTCATCAAAGTTTTTTGGTGGATAAGAAGGAGCCCAAGGTACAAGAAGGTGGTCGATCTATATTGCATGTGCACCTAGGGTTCAATTCAACCCTAGTAGAGGTCATTTGGTGCTTCCTTGCTTGGTTTTTTGGCCTTGGTAAGTGAGAGCTTCCACCTTTCCTTCATTTTCTTTTATAGTCATGCCTTCTTCACTTTTTTTTTGGTCAGACCCATTTCTTTACACGGTGGATCTTATTCTAGAGCTTAAAGAATGCCTCTTTCTTGCTTCTGTGGCCTAGGTTTTGCTCCCTTTCTTGAAGAAGGAGCAAGCTTGGCCGTGTGGAGTGCTCATTCCAGGGTTTCCACTACTACAAAAATGGCTTATAAAGTCACTTTTCAAGGTGTCAGTTGTATACATAAACCGACACCTAAACTCTACAGTGTCGTTTTATAACATAAACCGACATCCAATCTGTGCAGGTCGACCAGACACGGGTACCGCTTTTATTAAGTGTCGGTTAATTAATAAAAAACCGACACCTAAAATCAACCGCCAAAACAAAAATTCCAACGAAAAAATTACCTCCAAAATTTGACATATGGCGTCGGTTCATAAATAAATAACTGACGACTAAAGGTTATTCGCGAGACAGAAATAGGTGCCGGTTGTCTTTTAGTTAAAACCCGACGACTATAATCTAGTATAGGTGTCGGTTTTTGGAAACGAACCGACACTGTTGGTTTTGTTGTCGGTTTTTTTGAATAACCGACGCTTATGGTCAACTTAATAGCACCAGCACGAGTGACTCTTCCCCTTTCTCTGTTTCATTCCCGATTTCAGTTAGGTCCGACGATTATTGCTCGTCGCCGCTCGGTGCTGCCGCCGCGTTGCTGCTGTCCTCTCGTCGCCGCTCGTCACTGCCGCCGGTCGTTGACTGTCCTCTCATCGCCGGCGCCGGTAGAAGCAGCTACGGTGCTCTCCTCGTCACCGCCGCCCCCACCGGTAGAAGAAACTTTTCTCCTCCCCCAGCTTCTTGCAAGGTAACCCACAAAAGCTTCACCCCCTTTTCTCCTCTGCCTTGCTTTTCTCTACCGCCGCCAACCTGGAACTCACCCAGGCGGCGCCTAAGCAGGTGACAGGGCACGCCTAGGGTCCCAAGCCCAGGTGCCCTGCCTAGCTAGGCCTCTGGGCGGATGCTTGGGCGGCGCCAGGGCACGTTTAGGCTGCTGCTGGGGTTTGGATTCATCTACTGGATGCCCAAAACATGCACTGATTTCACCAAGTCACCCAAAAAGCCATGAAAAATATTCTGATTGTGTTTATTTATGTACTGATTTCACCAAGCTAGTGGATTTTTTTTAAAGTTATTTACTGATTGTGTTTATTTAATTATGTACTGATACATATGTGCTATACCAATCTGATAGTCCATGACAGAACAAAGCATAATGATGTTGACTGCAACTTTGTGCGTCATGCTATTCTGAATTAAGTGTATATTTACTTCATAATTGAATGTTTAAGTAAGTTATAGATATCTTGATGATGAACTATAATGCACACATGTGACATGCTTGGAATGTAAATGATGAACTGTAATGCACACATGTTTAACTTGTTTCATTGTTGAGTATATTGAGAATCCTAATCACCCTTCTTGCTTAATGATGAACTGTAATGCACACATGTGACATGCTTGGAATGTAAATGATGAACTTTTCCCTAAATTGCCTAGATCTTAGGGTATCTCTAGATCTTAGGGTATCTCTACCATCCTAACTATGAAATTGGTAACTTGTTTCCTTTTTGAGTATATTGACAATGTTAATCACCTAACTTGAAGAACTAGGATATGAATGATGAAACTAGGATTGTAGGTATAAGAATGACAGCACACGTATTTGTTGACCTAGAAACCCATCCAAGATTTACTCATTAGGAGTAAATCTTGGATAGTCTCCAGTTTGGGACTGTTCTTGAACACCTAATCTCACTTAGGATGTAAGTGTGTAATGTGTATTGGGTTTTTGAGAAAATTTCGGTAGCATTTCTCCGTTTGTTCTCTAATTACATATGTACTTAGAGAACAGCAGGGAAATGCTGCCGAAATTTTCTCGAAAACCCAATACACATTATACACTTACTAGTGAGATTAGGTGGTCAAGAATGGGATAGGTGGTACACATTTATTATATATAAGAATGACAACACATGTATTTGTTGGCCTAGAAACCCATCCAAGATTTACTCATTAGGAGTAAATCTTGGATAGTCCCCGGTTTGGGACTGTTCTTGAACACCTAATCTCGCTTAGGATGTAAGTGTATAATGTGTATTGGGTTTTCAAGAAAATTTCGGTAGCATTTCCCCATTTGTTCTCTAAGTACATATGTACTTGGAGAACAACGGGGAAATGCTGTTGAAATTTTCTTGAAAACCCAATACACATTATACACTTACTAGTGAGATTAGGTGTTCAAGGATGGGATAGGTGGTACATGTACATTTATTATATATAAGAATGACATCACATGTATTTGTTAACCCTAGACCGTAATCTTGTTGTAATATATACTTGTTTTCTCTTTGATCATAGAGCTTTACAATTTTGTTGTGATATATACTTTGTTTTAATAATGTGAACTTTACAATGTGAGCTTTACACTTTGAATTACTACTTTACAATGCGAACTTTACAATTTGAATGTGAATTTGTAGATGGCTGACCATTCTCCAGATGACCGCGCTGATGACTACTGTGAGGGTGAGGACATCAATGCGCCGCCTCACAATGTAAGTTTTAAAAATATATCATATATTTATATCTATATGTCCATTTATAGTTATATCTTTTAAATGTGAATTATTTTGTCAAATTTTAGGTTGATGATGCACAGGTACCATCTGAAGCACTTGAGGCACTTGATCAACAACACCAAAAAGTTGTCAAGAGAAGGGGCATCACTATGATGAAGAAGTTAATTGCGCAAAAGGGCAATGGACCCAAACTTGTTGTGGATTTCGATAATGCAGGAAATGCATGTGGTGTGAATCACAATTCATTTATTTCATATATTGGGTTTGTTACTCGTAGCCATTGCGGTTGTCTCTTAGATTCTTGGCATAAAGTTTCTAAGGAGAAGAAAATTTTAATATGGAGGGATTTATGTGTGAGTTATTATTAATTTGCAATTCTATTTTGTAGATTACTAAATTTTTGGATACTAGTTAATAGCAATTCTATTTTGCAGAGTATATTTGAATTGGATGAAAAGTTGCATCGTAAATGCGTGATGTAATGCTGTGGGAGAGTCCTAAGGAACTATAGGAAAAATCTCACCAGAGAATACATAAAAGAAGCTGACAAGAGGAAGAAGACAGCCACTGAACAGTGGAACTTCCTGGACAAAGAAGAATGGGACGCGTTTGTCGCTTCAAGACAAACTGATGAATTCAAGGTATTAGGCATCAGTCTCAATCTCATTAATTAATATATGTTGTATTCACTTATTAACGATTAACATTTAGTGTTACTAACCAAATCATTAATTTGCATACTAACTAGGCCCTCAGTGAGGCACGAAGATCAAGGCGTGCACTGAATGTGCATGACCACAGAATGGGTCCAAAGGGGTATGCAGGCATTCGCCAAAGACTACAGGCTAAGGCTATTGCTGCTCAGTCTGCTGCTACTCAGGAGTCCTCTACCATAGGTAGCACACCTCTGCCTCGCCATTATGTCTGGATAGCTGGGAGGAAAAATAAGAAGGGAGAAATAACTAAGGCCGCAACTGCTGAGGCGGCTGCAAAAATGGTAAAATACAACTCTTACAACAATCATTCGAATATTGATTATTTGTGTTGTTTACTTAAGTAAAAATTTTTGTTTTGGCGATTAGCGGGAGCTGCACGAGCTGAGGAAATAAGGAAAGTTCATCCCTGAGGGAACAAAGGATGAATTCACAGTTTCTCTAGGTAACCCAGAGCATCCTGGACGTGTTAGGGCTGCAGACGCTGGTGTGGGCATCAAATCTTTTTTTGGGTCATCCCAGCGCAAACATGTCACAAAAGTGGGACTTTCACAAGAAGAGGTAACATATTCTTTCTTTATAATGTTACTGTAAAAGAGAATTTAAAAATTAGAATTTGACGTTTCTTTTATCCATGTATAGGTGGATAAGCTATTTGACAGGAAACTCGAAGAAGCAATGAAAAAGTGGCAGGCATCTCAGACTGCCACTTACCAGACAATACCTACTGCAGACTCTACTCCTACTCCTACTGCAGAGGTTGGGAGTAATCCTGTAGAACCACCACCTAGCACATCCACTGTAAGTATTTTTATGACATAGTAACTAGTTTTTTAATTCAAGATGATACGTATATATGAAAATGTAGTCGTTTCAAAATAAGATGATATGTATATATGTATATAACATTCTTTACACAAAAATTTGTAGGGGTTGAAGCCATGCCGTCTAAAATGTAAATAATATGTCGTGGCGGAGGCGTCAGCTTACCCATCCCTACCAGGGGAAACGTGTCACGGGTCTCAAGTACCAGCTGGTTGGATTCGGGTGAGCCGGTACATATATTCCCCCAATTTCTGGAACTTCCACTACCATATGCCCACCCAGATTGTGAAACGCTTGGTGAGGCAGTAGGAGGAGTGATATTGTGGCTAAAAGCGGATGTCTTCTTTACTGATAAGGTATGGTAAATTTACATTACGTTCAATTGTTAGTGTGTGTATATGCTGGCAGTTGATCTGAAATTATATATATATACAGGTTAAAAAGAAGACACCCACAGGATCTAGGCCTCCACTTCCACCTCCTGCATTACCTAGTTGGGTTCCACAGGACCTACCTGTCCCGTTAGGTCCTAACTGTAGGGGTATGGCAATATGGTTAGGGGAACATGATATAAACTCCCCTATAACTGTTTCTTCTGATTCAGATTCTACAGGTCAGTCATACGAAACAAAACTATTTATACAAGATATATTGGAGTTGTTTCGATATGATTGGCTAAATACATCTGTGATAGAGCTATGGATAAGGTGCGATATTCTTTATACGTCCATATACCTTGTGTATGATCTGGTGATCTGGTTTCTTATTTATTAATGCATGCGTAATTAATACATATTTTGCAGCTACTTAGACAACATATGTGCAGATTTTGGATTCAAACATGTAGGGTTTTTGATTCCATCCTTGATTAGTCTAGTAGCTAAAGACTTTACATCAGTTCAACAATACTGCTGTGAGTCTTTTTCAAATTCTGCTGTAAAATAGAAGACGGTGATAATGGCTCCATTCAATGTAGAGTAAGTTTACTTTGCTTATTATAATTTGGACTTAAAATAATTACATTTTATTGTGGATTTTGAGTTATTAATTTTTAACTTTTTTTCCTCTAGGGGTAGGCATTGAGAGTTATTGGTTATTGCCCCCGAGACGTTCACTGTGTATTATCTAGATCCTAAGGGGGGTAAATTGAATACAAGATTTGGACACATAATGAAAATGGCAATATTTCGGTGAGAAATATTTCATTTTTCATATCCGTTAACATATGTTATTACATTACTATTTAATTGCAATGTTTTGTGGTACATTAACATGTAGGGGTTTTGAGGAGTACAAAAAGGCTGGAGGAAAGGTTCCCACAAAAAAGAACCAGCCAATAATTTGTAAGAACGTGCAAGTAAGTTCCCGACTTCAATATATGTATATATTATTTATGTGAACAATGCTTAATTAGTTGTATTTTTTAATATTTTGTATGTTTGAATTTATAGTGTGCTACACAAGATAATGGATGGGCATGTGGATACTATGTCATGCGATATATGCACATGCTTGTCAAATATGCCGCAATGGACATCGATTGTATTGCTCAGGTATTATATAGTCTCATTAGATAATATGATCGAAATATATCAATCTTATTTATAGCTCATTAATTATATATATACATCATTCTCTTTACAGGTGTTTAAAGCTGACCCCATTACAGGAAAGGACTTACCAAATGTTAATGCTCCCTATACAATGGGAGAATTAAATGAAGTAAGAGAAGAATGGGCAACAACCATACAATTAGTGGGGGCTTTAAAATATAATTGGGATCCTGATAGCGAATAATGACTAAACAATGATACTTTGTAAATGAATTTCTGAATTATAATATATGTGTGAATGTTTCTACATGTCTGGATGTTTCTACATGTGTCTGAGTGAAAATGAATGATAGTGTTGGTTGCTATATGAATGTTTCTACATGTGTGAATGTGAATGAATGGAACTACAAATTGCTAGCATGTGTGAATGTTTATAAATGTGTGAAAATAAAATGGAACTGCAGGTTGCATTGCTAAATGCATGTGCTACTTTTTTATGGTTAATTTTGCAGGTTTGCGGCCTGTTGTCGGCGGATATCAATGGATGTCGTAAAACCTGCAGTTCATAACTGAACTGAACAGGTTTCTCATCCTACGACCAGCCACAACAGCTCTGCAGACTCACAGGAAAAAAAAACCAATAAGGCATCGGTTATTTGTAAATAACCGACACATAATGATATAGTGTCAGTGTTCCTACAATAAATTGACGTCTATGTCCTTAACACCACGACCGTGCTGGACAGCATGGCCATGGGGCGAAGATATATGGTGTCGGTTTTTTACTTATAACCGACACTGATAGTTCCCAAGATGGCGCCCTTTATGTGGCGCGAAGGGTTTGGGCGTCTATTTTTAACTAATAACCGACGCTTATAGTCCCATGATGGCGCGTTTTCGGTGGTGCACGAAGAGTTTGGGTGTCAGTTTTGGAACCGACGCCTGATGGGTGGACTTTTAGTGTCTCCCACATAGGTGTCGCTTAGAAACCGACACTAAAGGTTTTAAATAACCGACACTAAAGGTAGGTTCTGTAGTAGTGTTCTATGTTTCTTTACATGATCTACCTTTCTATTTGGAGATTCATTTTCTTCCTAGAGGCAATTTATATAACTTTCTTCATGTTTATTGCTTACTTATAGCTTGCATGTGCTAGATCCTGGTCTAAGAAGGAAGTTCTACGTAAAAGTGTAATATCTTTTCCTAGGGTTTGAGCTTAGGTTCTATTTCGTGGATAATTTATCTTCTTGGTTGTATATTAAACCTTGTCCACTAACCTTCCTTGGTTTTTGAAATGTTTTTTTCTCTCCAGACGATGGTCATACCTAGTGTTTATGAGCCATTCTCCCTTCTTCTTTTGCAACCCGATGGTTTGGTCATTGTTGCTACTTTGATCAGCCTTTGTGTGCCAACTGATAGTGGTTACCTAACTACTATTTTGGGTTCTTTCTATTAAGAATAATCGATGTTTATGTTTGTCTCCAAAAATATGATTTTGTTTGGATGTCTAGTGTGTCCTAGAGTCATCCCTATACTCTTAGGTCTGGGCGGGAAAGTTTGTATGCGATGTTTCAATCGACTCAAGCTTTTGGTGGTATTTTGATGCTTGTATATGTGGATAATGCTCTTCTGTATGTATATGTTGTGGTTGAGGCCAAGAAATATTTGTAAAAGATATTGGGCATGATATATAAATACAAGAAAGATGTTGGGCATTTATGTAAATGTTCTTGAGTATGTGGTGAAAACAATTGGTTTTAATTATCACCTTTCACTACTATGTGGTGAATTAGTGATCAATTATGTTTTGAGTTTTGAGTAATCCCGTTTAGCATGACGGGTTGTCACAAATTGGCATCAGAGATCTAGGTTTGTTGAGACTATAGGGACACTAGGACTTATGACTAGGATGATAACTAAATGAACATGAAATGTGTACATGATGCATACTGCCTAATCACGGTACTCTGATGCCCTACCTAGGTATTCAATTATTGAAACAAAGGGAAGTGTGGAACTCTTAGATTGTTTTCTTTCTTATTACTTTGATCAAGTAACTAGTGAAATAATCTAAAGAGCATAACGAATAATAAATCATGGCAAAAATATCTTAACCCTACCCAAAATAGAGGTGAAAATCACATTATAACTCATTAAAACTCATCAAAAATCTTAATGTTTGGTAACTAAAGAGAAATAGCTGAAAGTGACACCTAAATCTGAATATAAACATGCTAAATAGGAGTTATTGAAGCTGTAATTCGAAAAGATAATGAAGTATGGAGAGATAAATATGTGTTAATGAAATTATTCAAGGTATAAAACTCACATTAGAAGAAGAGAATTCCTAAGATAAGTGTGATATGAGAAGATTATTAAGAAAAATGAAAGATGAATAAAGTGTAACTAGAGCTAATATCAGACCAACCTATGTGTGTAGGAAAGTGTTAAAGTGAAAGTATCATGACATGTAAAAGAAATTAATGAAGAAAATGTGAAATATGTCAAACTACCCCCTTGATAAGTGACTAAAAAATGATAAAATGAGTGGACAAACACAATATCAAGAAATAGTCCACAAGAAAGAGTAATGAGATATAATAATCATGATAATTCCTATATGAAGGAAAGGAACCGAAATGAAAAAGGTAAAATAAAAATAAATGTTGTAGCTTGCATGATGAAGATAAAGTTGGTAACCCCTTTCTAGTAACCCCTAGATAGTGTTGTTGTGTTGTAGGAAGTGTTCTTTCATTTGTGCTCTTTCTTTTATGTCCATAGCTTTCAAGTGGATCTTATGGCACTTGGTGTGTGCGGTTTCCCTGTAATCCTAGGGGTGGATACCTTGGTGTGAGACGTGGATGTTTTGGACTATAGTTCCAAGATCATAATTTTTTGTTAATAACATGATTTTTGAGACTTACAAGAGTTAGGAAGACTCCTCCCATACATTTTGTGTTGATTATGATGATGGAGATGTGGAGGAGACAAGGATGTCAGTCCCTTATAGTGCGTGAGGTAGATTACAAGGTGACCAGTCCTAGTATCCAGGGTGTACCAGTAGTACATGAGGTTAAGATGTTTATCATATGAGCTTTCCAGTGTTCCTTTTCCTTAGAGAGAGAGAGAGTTTGATGATGAAATCCTCCAAGTGTTGTTTGGAAAGAAGAGGAGTGATATTGTGATGTTGTATTCAGGCTACCAACAACATGGCTACACATAAAACACTAACATAAATACACACACACTCCCTCAAACACATACTCACATACACATACATAATATATATGAATATTTGTATGTATAAGTATATATATGCATATTTACATATCTATATATGTATATATATAAATTTATATATTCATTTATGTAAAAAATATATATATTCATTTACGTGTATATATACATATATATATCCATATATAAGTTATTTAGACTACACTATGGTGACTTATTGTGAGAGAGGTCCTACCCCTTTGACCAGAAATCCCTTTCCAACTTGAGTCACATTCGAATACCAATACTCTATAATGATATTTATGTCATTTATCACAACATGGAACTCTCACGATGATGGCTTAAGTTGTTAAATTTTGAATAGTTAATTGCAATTTCATTTAACACACCCCTAAATTGTTTATGAGTTAATTAAGGGGTTTGTTGTGATGATTGATCAATTTTAGATTCAAGGAAAAGATCTAAAAATATCACTACCAAAATATCAATATACTCTTAAGTTTCATTTCATCTCAATTAAATATTCACCACTTCATATTTATATAAATACACAATAATTTTCACATTTGAGTAAGAACTAATTAATTGGTTGTCAAAAGTTGAAAGGAATCATATGCACCATTAGAAATTTATATAAATTCAATATATTAAGTATATATTGTCAAAATTTTAGGCCATTATAAAATTATGTGATCTTTAAAATAAGATAGGGAATAATTTGCTTCCTAAAAATGCTAAAATTTGATTTTATGTTTATTGAATTTCATATCGTGTGATTTTATCGTACCATTTTCCATAATCTAGTTTTTTTTTCTCGGGGAATGGACACAATGGCTAGAATAGTTGTCCACAGATTGGCCAATGAGCCATATTCATCATATAGACATGAGATGTTCTTAGTTGGAACCCTTCCCTGCCAAAGAGCTAAAAACCATGTTTCTTGCTTCCTCTCTAACTCTCAGTTAAGCATATATCATCCTAATTAAATATCTCCACTAGGAAAGCATATCCATCCAACTTAAATGGAACCTAAAATTTTATACCTTTGCCTAGTAGATGAGCACAACAAACTAAGAAACCCTCTACTCCACTATTTTGACCTTCAGAGTAGAAGGGGACTATCACATGACCTAACATAAATAAGGGAGCATCTAATTCATAATGTCCTCATAGGAAACCCATCATATTGACACCTCCTCTGAGTTCTTTCCTTTACATCTACCAAACTCCAATCTCATTCACTAGTTATCAATGGTTTGTCAATATGTTCTCTATCACTACAACCTATGTTGTTAGTTGGTTTAACTCCTTGAACCTTTTGAAACCTTACATACATAAAATTAGATTCTCAACACAATAATTTTATGTTTTCTCATAAATCTATAAAATCATATTTACAACCCTATATATTTATCATGTTATTTTCACTAAATAATATAAACATAATTTAATTGACTAGGGATACTGATCTAATTTCAACCAACATGTTGGATATCTACAATCTTCTACTGACAGGAGAGTGGTTGAATGAGATTACCTTTTCTAAAAGTACAAATTGTATGAATATAAGTACACATATACAAATATACTAAAAAAATGCACACATTATTCAAATTTTACTTCTAGTGCATGATGTCAAGAGAATATATATAGAGATTACATACATAGGGAGTATTTAGAATTTATGTTACAAATCTATGAAAGTGGTATAAGGACCATTTATCCACAATGTAGTTTCGTGACTTGTTGTGAGGGGCCACTTCATCATCAAACATTGAAGGCTCCTCCTCCTTTGGTCACCATTCATTTTGGACCTCTATGATAATATTTATGTCACTTGATGTGAGAGTATACTCTTAGGGTAAGGGCCTAAAATCTACCAAAGTTGTTTAGTTACTTCTAATGAGATAGAGCTTTCTCACCTGACATGGAAGGACCCTCCCCTTGGTCACCTTGGAATATCGGTCTATGGTGATGTGACTTCTCTACTTTTCATTTGAGGGCATTCTCAATTTTCTAGCCTAATATCATATTTAGTTTGGTGACTCATTGTATGAGGTAATTTCCACAATCAACATTAATAATGCATCCTCCCTGAGTCACGTGGGCATATTTTCCCTTGAGATAGTATTTCTTTAACATGTCATGAGACAACACTATATTGATAAGGAACTAAACTCGTTAGTGTAGTTTTAGTGACTTATCATGATGGGAGACTTACTCATTTAACATTAAAGACCCTTCCCTCTTGGGTCACCTTGGCATTGTAGCCCGTTGCACTGAGACCTCTATCACTTCTCATGATTGAAAACTCTCATGATAAGGGCCTAAAATCATCCCTATCTCTTTCAATGAATATTCATGTGAGAGTGATTCCTCATAAGACATCAAAGGTCCTTCCTCCATAGGTAACCTTAGCATACTAGTCCCATGATTTGTTATTTCTCTTAGTTGATGTGAGAGTGAACACTCATGTTGATGTTCTAAACACATTCACAATGTCATTTTGATTACTTGTCATTATATGACACTCTCATTAGGGCCAAACTCCTCCCCAAATGATTTGTTCACAACAAGGGATCTTATAGGTCTCACTTTGTCAAATAAACATTCAATCTGTCATTTTGAATTGTAATTCTCCTATTCATGCCTCACTATATATTTCACTGTAGGTAACATATTGCACATCCTAGATACAACTAAGTCAATAGATTCTTATGTTTATTTATAATATCATGATTGAAAAATTAAATTTCATGCCAATCTAAAATTTATTTCATTCAATGAACATTGTTGAGTTTTTAGATTCATCACAAATCAATAGATATCTTCCATGTATCCTAATTTTTATTTATTTTTTATGATTTGCCCTATAAAATTATACGAAATTATTACATCTTTAGTACTACTACTGGTGTACTCAATTAATTATAAACATCTTATTTAGATTTGTTTTGATTATGACGGGTACCTACTATACACCTTGTACAATTAGTAATTTGGGGTTATCTAAGAACCATTGATAAGCCATAGAAGTATCCTACAATATGTAAATATCCAACATGTGGTTGGATATCCTACAACATGTAAGTAACGAATAAGTTGTTTCTTTTATATTGTTATAATGTAGGGGTGTTCTTATATCTTCCCAGGGCATGCTTGTTTCTTTATCTTCTCATTTTGTTTTCATTATATTTTTATGGTGTGGGATTATGATGGTTTCATTAAAATCTGATTGATTAGAAAATTTAAAGTGATTGTAAAGTGAGAGAGAACATCTAATGTTTGAAAGGGAGTAAGTTAATGAGATTGCAATTACAATGACATAGTAGTTCATGAGACTGCAATTACAATGATAGGGAAGTTCATGAGATTGCAATTACAATGAGAGAACATATCAAAAATGAAGGAAAATGGCTTTGTTAGATTTAACTTGATGGGAAAATGGAGTCCAATGATAATATTACATTTTTATTGGTTTGAGAAATAAACTGAGAAGACTGATTGTGATTCAAATCTCAAAAGGAGAGGTGACATAATGTAGTTAAAGGACAAGGAATGGGTACATTTTGGATTTCCTTTTCACCACAAACTAGTAAATAGATGTGTTCACATGCACATATAACATTAATTTAGGTAAGCTAGCATAAGATACTTAAACCTTAAATAATATAGTTGATTTTTTGTTTTTGTTTGATTCATATGTAGTGTGTTGTGTATAGTTTGGCACATTTCATCTCCTAGTTTAGACATCTACATGTAGTTGACTTACATATACAATGTTCTATGTAAATCATAAAGGATTTAAAAAATAAGTAAAATACCACATTCGTATTGACACAATATAAGCATGAAACCATTTGTTTTGAAGCCAAATTACATGGAATTTACTTTTTGGAATAGAATTTTGACAATCCAATTTTTAGAAATTTGTTGGATTGTGAGGAACACAAGTGTAGAACTCGGTGGAATAGGTAAAATGGGATTTGCCTCTCCGTTCTAGGTCATAGGGAACTAAATACAACATCATGTAAAAAATTAGAGAACAAAAATTTGCATGTAAGCCCTATAAATTTGAGGATTGTTGGGATCAAGAATTACAGGTAAATTGAGCTATCAAAATTAAGCCAAACTTGTTAGACCTTCAAATTATATCACAAGTTAACATATAAGTTAAAACAAGCAAGGGAGAGAGTCAAAACGATAACAAACTAAGCATAATATTTATAGTGGTTACTCCTCGAAAGATGTAGCTACATTACATATAGAGGGAAACCACTAGGATTTTCAAACCATAATACCACATTTTATTTCACTATAAGAGTTGCACAAAAAGACCACCCTTTTCAAGATCACGTTCTAAACTAGCATTCCATTTAATGTCAATGGAGTCAATAACCATACACATGACTCACCTAATGTGAGTTGTTGGCCTTTATCCTTTACGTTTCTCCTTCTTTTATCTATGAGAAGGTAAAACATTTTAATTAATCCAAAAAATGAAAATTATATGGGAACAACCAAAACTTTGTATACTATATGATTGGGAAATGCTACAAAAACTCATTGTATGAGAATGAAGCTCTCCACTCCCACTGTATTTTTTATCTTGGATTTAAGGAATGTACCTAGTTTATTTTAAAAAATGTTAAAGACCTTTAGAAAATATTATTCCGCCTATCCATGGAATCTCTCATTCCTCTCTGTCCAAATGAAGTAACATATGTCATACAAGCATAAGATAACAATCTTCTTAAGACTGATATAATATTTGCACTTGTTTAAGAAGTAGTGGATTCCCTCTTCCATCATTACGGGGGAGGGAGGTAACACCCGAACACATCTTTAGATTGAATTTACAATAGAGGTGCATAGACAACCTATGCTTGACAAATAACTCGTTGTGGGATTTATCCAGTAGTTTGCACTTATCCACTTGTTTGCACAGTAAGAAGGTGGATTTCACCCCCAATTTCATCTACTCAAAAGATCCAATGTGCGCATTCGAAGAAGGATGTCCCTATATGCACACCAACTCCATTATAGGATATGGAACTTGTTCCACAGAAGTACTTCCAAAGGAATCTAAGGAGTGTAAAAGAAGGGAACGGAACCCAACTTCATCATCTCATTCATCAACATATAAACCCCATTCTTAGAGAATGTGTAGTCTTTGAAAACCTCCAACAACCTTCTAACCATGGCCCTCCATTCTCTGGATAAAGGGACTTAGACGAAAGAATATAGGAAAGGCCTCATATCTCCTTTGCAACCAATCCCTCAAAAAGGATCTCTTGTTCCATAGGAAATATCAATTCTTTTAGCAATGGATGCATCCACTATCTTTTCCATGTTCATCACATTCATTCCACCTTCATGGAGCCTTCTAGAAACTATGTTCTAAGAAACCACATGAAACTTTCCACCCCAAATGAAGGATGTCATTATTTTGTTGAGTTTATTAAGAACGAAGCCCCAAACATCCACTTGCATACACGAGAACAATGATTCTCCTATAAGTACAGATCTAGATAGAACATGTTTGTCTTCAACCAAAAGACAAACCCCCCTCCAATGTTTCAAGCACTCCTTGAATCGATCAATGTAGGCATGAAAATCACTCCCCTTAGGAGTAACTGTACTCAAAGGGATGCCTAGGCATCTAGTCGGGAAGTATCTTTCAGTTAGCTAGATAGCTTCTTTAAGGTGACCTCTTCTGGAAGCACATGATCTCTCTCAACTTCATCTTGCTCATGAAGAGGCGAGCAAGTTTGTGAGAGGTGTCCATGACTTTCCTGAAGCAGTTTAGAGATCTAATGCTACCTGAGAGGAAAAATAGTGTATCATATGTAGAGGTCTAATGCAGCTCGACAGGGACACCTACCATCTTATAAGATGCCATATTCTTATCCCTCATCACATCTTCTACCAAATTGGAATGTGATTCCAACACAGTCCTGAACAACTAATGATAAATTCAGTCCATTTACCTCAAACTATTAGTAGCCCTAAAAAAACCTTAAGGGCAACCGTTGACAAGCACTAAGATATATGAGGTAGAGACACACTCCTATTTTTTAGAATCTAAGAGCACCCCAGATCCTCCACAATGCGTACCAATTGGCATTGCCATAAGAATTGTCCAGATCAAGCTTCACACAGACTTCTTGAGAGACATTCTTCATCTTGTAATCTATAAGAAACTCCTATGCCATACGGGCACTGTCAAAGATGGACCTCCCTTTGATGACGGTAAATTTAGATGGAGCGATGATGTTGGGGAGGATCATCTTGAGTCTATTATCTAGTAGTTTAGATATTATTTTATACATCACATCAAGGAATATTTCTTAGAATAAGAACTATATAAGGGGGATTGGAAGATAAAGAGTGAGAGTTTTGAAAATGAAAATTGAAACAAGGTCTCTTAGAAGTGTTAGATATCAATCTAATGATTGCATTGTATAATCAAGCTGAAAAATTTGTGAGGAGGCTCTAGAGGCTTTTCCACTCTATTACATGATAGGTTCATGCAAGGCAACCCTAGAGTTATATCCAATGTAACTAATTGTAGTTGAGGGTGCCCACTATCCAATAGAGCCATTTAGTTTGAATTATATCAATTTTAGATAAATTCATTGAATTACCAATTGGTAAATATCATTTTTTGATCTCTATCTAATAGATAAATTTCATTTGATACATACAATATAATGGATTGAATTTAGGGTTCCAAATATTTGCTGACGACACTAGCAGACAAGAAGTTGAAAATCGTTAGATAATATTTGGGTGACCAAACTCTTTAATGAAGTTTTTTATCTTCCAGACAAAAGATCATCAACCTATATTCATGGTACTTGTATTTCGATGATGGAATTAATGGGTCTAGAAACTAGTACCATTAACCAAGATATGTTTAGGACAAACTCAAAAAATTGTAGTCCCTAATTTAATAGATTAAATGAAATGTAAAATGAAATATAATTCAATATTAATAATTATATACACTTTTAAGCTTAATTATAAGTCATACAATCATTACAAAGGACTGAAAAGAAAGTTCTAAGTGAAGATCATTCTATTCTTCAATTTTGGAATGTTTTATAGTATGATATCAAATTATCACAAATATAGACGTTAGATATACATGAATGCAATGGTGAAGGAATTCCTAAAAAATATTGAAAATAATAAGAATTGAATTCCTTTACAATACAATATTAGTAGATATTATGATTTTTAGGTTTCAAGCACCCCAAAAATTCATGCATACCAAAATGTTTTGCTAGTATTTTACAAGATGTATGCTTTATATCATAATTGTGTTAATTCATGAATTTCTTTAAAAAGTGGAGGGATAGAAGATAAAATATTAGGTCTTATCCAATAATCCACAAATACATAATATAGAAATTCAACCACAATGATGCAATTCATAACCAATGATGCAACTCCAAAATTCATAATCAAAATAATCTCTAAATTGTATCTTAACAAAAATATATTTCTTTGAGATCATTGTTTGAGTAGAATATATGTAGAAAATATTAAAACATTTAAAAATAACTACAATATAGAGAAAAGTCTAGATAATATAACAACATCAAACATGAGAACAAAATGAAGTACATATACTAGAAAAGTGAGCCTCCTAAATGATGCATGCCAAGCTCACAAAATGTACGTATAGGAAACTCTAGACAGTAAATTTGAATGTCTAAGGTAGGATCATAGTCATCATCTTCTTTCTCATTTGTAGGAGTAGGGGGATGTATGAAGAACTCTTAGGGACCTACAGATAGGGACCTTGAGAGTCATCATCATATCCATAACCATTATCATCAACCACCTCATCTACATCCATAGAAACTTCCTTTGTCACAATAGACTCTCAACCAGGCCATGTAGCATGGAGTTGAGACTTGTTCATGTAACCATGAGAGATAATGGACAAATATTGATGATAACTAGCCTTGGACTGCCAGTCAAAACCAACCAAAACACTAGGAATAGTAGAAGAAGGAACCATGGCTATGTGAGTGTTTTATAATAGGTGAAGAGGTATGTAGGAAGTCATATGTGGATTGGTACATAGAGAGGAGTGGTAGTGTAAATCATCAAAGACATCATGCAATGGCATGGCACGTGTAGTATAGACACCACAAGGTGGGTATCAAGATGTAGAATGGAATTGGGCATATGTGTATGTGGCATAGTTAGAGGAGGTGAAATAGGTCAAATATGATGGTAGGGGTGATGGCAAGAGATGTTCATAGTTTACATGATGTGATTAAAGTCTTCATGGAGAAGGGAGTGAGTTTATATATGATAGGCATTTTCATGCATTAGATGTCCCATGAATTTTTCATTGGATGTACTGAAGGAATCCTTAGAGGGTGTTGTAGAGAAGGTGGCGTGCTAGGTGGAGAAATATTTCCGTTTGATGGGTGGAGTGCATAGGAGGAGGAAGGAATAAGAAAAGAGATAGTGGTCTTGGTATTGATTAGGGAGTTTTATATAGAGATTTCACTAATCATGGTCCCTTTAAGACCTTAGTATATTTTAACTCAGTGAAGAGCTTCTTCCTAGCATGATCTTGAAACTTTCACTCGATCAACTTTAGAAAGGGTCAATGAATCTCATTAAAATTTTCCTCCAAGTCAACCCAAGTCATTCAATTGGTGAATGCAACAAGCATATTTGACATCAATCCCTTGTAAATGGTAGTAGATGATCACAATTGTACATTTTGCAAAGTTTGCCTAATTTTTATTATGGTGGAAATTTTCATTAGTTGTTGTGAGTGTACCCAGAGGGGAAATGGAAGAAGAGGAGAGGGTGGAACTCTCAATATACTGATACCTCAGTTTCTTGATAACCTTGCATTAATGAACAATTGTGTATTTTGGGTCATAGAGATTGTAGATATTCTTATACAGGAGGCCACTTTAATTCTCATAGGTATATTCCCAAGGATGGCCAAGATGTGATTGACTAAAATAATGGGTGAAATTCTTTTCATAAATATATATAACATCAATGAAAGAACAATGGGTTGGTTGGTTAAAGGTGTATTAGAGGAGTAATTACATGTGAAGTTCGCATAGAATTCACAGGAAGCTCATGTTCTTAAATCAATGTTGTCGAAGTATTAATGACAGACAAGAAGAGCTTCCATATGACGATCTTTAAAGAACTCACAAATGTTGAACTTCTCTAAACCCTTGTCATTGTAAGTTATGAAATAAAATGGTTTCCTATGATGTATGTATTTAAAATGAGAAACAACTAGGGAACGGATAAACATTTCTCCATCATAATAAACAATCCTAGAGGTGGTTGGAGTAGTCAAGAAACTTTCTTGACCCTAAGGTAAGGAGATCCAAAAAACATGGATGATAGAACAACGAGTATTTGATTGGAGGAATATTAAAGGAGTAATTCCATGTGAGGTTGGTATAGACTTAATAGGCAACTCTTGTACTTGGATCAAAGTTTTTGAAATCACAATGATAGACAATAATATCTTCTAGATGATGAGCATTAAAGAACCCATAGAAGACAAACTTCTTAAAACCCTTGTTGACGTAAGTTGTGAATAAAAGGCTTTCCCAAGAAGTATGTATTAGAAAAGAGAAACAATTTAGGCATAGATTAACTTTGGTCCATCAAGATATACAGTTGTAGAGGTGGTAGGACAAATTTGAGCAACTCTCTTTGTCCCAAGACAGGGAGTTGGGTTGTCATTCTTCAAATTTCTCTGAAACATGGTTGTTGTTTGGGAAAAAGGAAAGGAACAACCAGCTAGATCTAGGAGAACAAAGAGAATAAAGGTCCACAAGGGAAGGAAGCGGAGGTTAGGTTTTGGGAGGGTTAGAGGTAGGAAACACTTCCATGTGAGGATGTCAGTCAATATCGAAATAGTTTTTGAGTTTGAATTTGACAGACAAACCAAAAACATTTTTCTTGTATTAGTGTCACTGGCTGAGTTTGGATTGTAATAAGCTTTTCCATGGGAATTCCAGAATATCCCCTACATGGTTCGTCTGTAGAGATTTGTCTAAGACAAATTTGGAAGATGAAACTGCATATCTGAAAACCCAAAGTTTTTCAAATATAGATCTAAAGTCCTATTTAAATTTATATTGTGAGTCCAACATGTATATACAATATACAAAAGTAGATTTCAGATGTGATCGGCCATTTTATGGGTAAAATAATGAGAATTAAAAATTTAAAAAGTCTCCCAAAAGCCATGTTATACATTATTCAAACTTGGAAATATTTTTATTAAAAGAAAATATTATTAGAGCATTTATCTCTAGGTAGAGTACAACCAAGTTTCATCAATGGTATGATAAGAAATTTTGATTTAATATATTGAATTTCTCCCTGGTAAAAGGTTTTGTGAATATACTCATAGATTTGTTTTTGTTGTCCACATATGTTGTATGTATTTAGCAATGTGTGCATGAGGAATATGATGATGGACTTCAATATGTTTCTATAGATTATGCAATATGGTATTTTAAGACATGCTAATTTCAATAGTATAATCACAAAGATATGAGAAGCATCAAAATGAAAGTAAAACTCTTTTAGAAATTGATTTAAACATAAAACCTATACACAACTCTATCAGTGGCTATGTATTCATTTTCGTTCGTTGTTAATGCCATGATATTTTTTCTATAGAAGGAAGACACTAAAAATAGTTGTAGAAGAAAGGAAGTGTCCATTATCCACTTTCTACAAATCAAGAACCCAACATAATTTACAAAAAATAAAGAGTTAGAGTTAACTACCTTGACTTTGGACACCATAAAAAATGGGTTTTCTTCTATGTAGCTCAAAATCCTCTTGACTTCTATTTCTAATACAACATTGAGATATAGAACAAAAGCTAATAGTAAATAATATCATTTGTAGAGTCATTAAGACAGAGAAAGCAACCAATCATGCCTCTATTGGCTTCTTTTATACCTTTTCTCCTTCCTTATGCTTTTCAATCTTGGCGGTGTTGGATATGGAAGAGTCTATTAGTTTTGAAATTTTCTATTCCAAAGTGATTTATGAGTTCACCTATGTACTTTCTTTGGTTGATGAAGTTCCCATCCTTTGTTTCCTTTATTTCGAATCCTAGATATAAGATGTTATTCCCTATCTTTCTCAATTCAATTTTTCTCTATATGAGGGAAATAAACTCTAGGAAAATATCAATGTCAGTAGCACCAGAAATCAACTCATGAACATGAATCACAAGAAAATTGTTAGAAGTATTTTTTTTAAAAGAGAGTTGAATTGACTATATCCATGACATAGCCACTGTTAAGAAAAAAGGTCTTAAGATTCTTATACAACATTTTATAGGTTGCTTTGAGACCAGAAAGATCCTTATAAAATAGATGAAAATTGTACACATGTGTGTCATTTTTAGAACCAGTAGGTTGAATCCGATGATTGCCTAATTTTCATCTCCATCAAAGAAATAATTTTAAATTTCATTTGATAAAGAAAAAAAATTTGTGACTAAAAAAAATTATCCTTCTAATGGAATCTAGTGTATCAACAAGAGCATATATTTTATTAAAATCAATATTTTTATGTTGGTTTTACCACCTTGTGATAGTAACCTTCCTATCTTTCTTACCACCTTTCCTTCCTCATCAAGCTTGTTGGTATAGACCCACTTCATTCCATTGCTCTTTCTTTCTTTAGTCTTGGTACTAGAGTACAGACCTTGTTCTTTTCAAAATTCCTTATCTCCTCTTGTATAAGAAAGTTAGATTCATTGTCTTAAGAAACCTCATTGACACTCTTTGGATACAATTATTCAATGAATGCACTATTCAATTGATCTTCGTCGTAATCAACTTGTGTTTTTACTATCTCAAAAGGTTTACCCAAATTGAGATCCTTAGGATGATCTTTAGAAAACTAGGGACTAGAACGCCTTTTCCATTCATCTTATGAGAAATATTGTTGCTCATATTGAATTACTTCTTTTTCTATATCATTGTTGGTGATGTCTAGTTATTTTATTTTTTAAATCACCTCACCAAGCACATCATTACAACCAATGTTCTTGTAAAAAGGGTTAATCTCACAACTTTAAGGTGGATATATTTTTGACATTAGATTGTCTTTGTTATGGACACACAAATTTTTATTTTTTTTAATAAAGTCAAGAAGCATTTCTCTATAAGATTATGAATCAAATTTGGCAAAGTAATCTTCAGTAGTCGAAGAAAAATATGAGAATACAAGAGCATGGAAGAAACCAATAGAAGGAATTCAACGATGCCATAACTTATCGGGGTTTTTCTGATGAACATGATGAGTGAAACTCAATTTTGCACAAAGTAAGAGGTATGTACAACTTCAGCCCAAATTTTTTTGTAAAGTAGTATTCCAAAACTAAGGTCCTATACATTTCTTGCATCATCTATTATTTCTCCCCACAACCCTATTTTAGTGAGGTGTATGAGGGAAAGAAAAGTAGTGCATCTAACTGAATTCATCAAACTCCAATTCAAAAAGATCAATTCAAACTCTTCCTCATGGTCGTTATAGATAAAAAAAATTCATCATGAGGATTTGTTTTGACATGATTGCAAAAACAAGAGAATACATAAATTGTTTCACTCTTTGGAATAAAAAGAATTTCCATCTAAAGCAAGATAAATTATCAACAATATTTTCTATCTCTATGTGATTGTGTGTGAATGATTCAAATACATCTAATTGAAGGAGTTCTAGAGTTCACTTAATGCTAATGATGCCAATGTACTTGAAAAATATATTTTGTTTGTGTTGGGTACAAGTTTGGCAATCTTCATCCTTCTCAAGATCAAACCTGAGAAGTCCTTTGACTGGTTCCTATTTACTCAATTTCTTCATTTGATGTGCCTTTACAGGAAAAAAATGTGTACCAAAGATACACATTAATCTAATCAACAACAATGAATCTAGAAAAATAGGTATAAGATAACTAAGCACAACAATATATATGTTACTAATCCTAGTTCCCTTATAAATGACACTTTTGGTGAGGGATTCTAACAATAAGCATTTGATGGTAGAGAAAAGAAATAAGTAGCCATTTTAACAAATTAGGCTAACACAAATCAAATTGTGATGTAGGCCATCACAAGAAGACCATTATTGATGCATACTGAAACACCTACATCACCCTCTCCTACCACTTTACCCTTGGTGTTGTACCTAAAAGTCACCAGGCCACCTTTCATCTTCTTAAGTGAGTGTAAGTGAGCAGTATATCCATTCATGCACTTGGATAGCCCAATATCAACAATTCATTTTTCATTTACTGAAAAAATATGAAAGATCGATGAGCAATTCAAATATTTAGGTATGTTGTTAGCTTGGGAACCCAAACCACGATGCTCTAGGTTCCCTTCTTCTTATAAGGATAAAGAGAAGTGAACTCATCATTTGTCCTAGAAATTGTACAAATCATCTTTACATTGCAAGAAGAGGATTCTCCATGGTATATTGGAGGTGATTTCATTCCTTTTTCCTTTTTTGATTCCATCATATCTAATTCCATGGCTACCAATTTCTTTGTTAGAACATTCAAGGATTTCACTATTAGTTATCTTGACCTTAAGAAACTAATGAAAAAACACTATATATAAATGATTATCATCAGTAAGAGAAGTGATATTGGAAGAAAAACTAATAAGATCATATTAATCTAATAATTCAACCTATAAAATTAAGGCATTGATCAAATAAGAGCATGTCTCAAGAGTAACACTTTAAAGTTCATTGCTTTGCAATATCGATCTTGATTCAGTATTATTTATTTTAGAAAAGAATTTAGCATTTTAAATCCTAAGAGGAACAAGTTGATCAAGAAGGTCTTGATTTTCATCTTTAAGATAACCTTTTTGCTTGAGATAGTAGCCATTTCAAAAATCTAATCCATTATATTTTATCTCAAGATCAAAGCTTAGGTTGTGAATCTCTTCAATGTTTTCTTTTATGAAAAGATCACAATATTCAAGATCCTCAATTTTAATATAAAATTTATCCTTAGTTTTTCCATGTTTCTTCATTTTAAACTTGCATCTACTACTGGAGGAACCACAAGTATGAATTATATGAATAGGATATTCATTGGTTAATAGAACGAGGTAAAATCACTCATTTTATTTTCTTCATAAATTATTCTTACCATGAGTTCCATGTTGTATTCATCTTCACTTGAGTTAGAAGTACTAGAAGAAAGGAGGAAGAGTCACAACTGGCATAGGCCATTTCATTGTCCATCTTATCCTTCTTGTCTCTCTTATTTTACTTTTCTTCCTTGTTTCTAACATCCTTATTCCTATGGCTGCAATAGTGTTGGTGGTTCTTCACCTTTGGACATTCATTTTTGAAATGTCTCATTTCTCCACATTCATTTAACCTAGGAGTTGAGAAGGAGAGCTTGCACTTTTATGCCTTAACTTTAGAGTAGTGATTCTAAAATGTTGTTCTTTGATCATATATCAATACTTCAACTTTTTGTATTTCATGTTTTGTTAAAACATAGAACGACCATTGTTGCTGCCACTATATCCTTAGAATAGGGTTTCCTCTTCTTTATAATTAAATATGCTACTTTTCATTTGTTAGTGCAACATATTGGATACATTACCAATATGGTGGATTTTTTCTCCCTATGAGACAATTGATGTAAAACAAGATAGTGCATTTTAATTTATAATAGATGGTATCGATCAATATTAAGTGTCTTCTTATACCTATATGTTTAGGGAAAGTTTTCTAGTTTTAGGTTATCTATATACTCTTATCTAAAACTAACTTACTTACTAATTATCTAGGAGTTTAGTTTTGTAATTTATTTCTATAGGAGTCATTTTAGGTCTATATAAAACCATGGATTACTCTTGTTAAGGATTAACATTATTATAGACCATTTCCCATTTTATTCGATTCCATGCTTGAATTATATTATTTACTTCATAATTAGTCATATTTTAACTCATCAAGATTTAAGTTCACCTTACACGTATGATTTTTTTAATATGTGTGCAGGTTAGTAACTTATAATAGTAGACACAATCATGCAAAGATAGAAATGCCCCCATCTCCAAGTGGTAGTTTCATTAGATGGATGTAACAAATTGTGATTTTCTATCATAAAACATTCCATGCATTCAAGTCAACAGTTAAACACATCAACAAATATTGAAGATGGAAGTACTTTTTTTGTCAGTGAAAATATAAGTTATACACATGAAATATGATACACAATGATGGAATATACTACTATAAGATCAAGGTTGAGATGAGTATTACACCTCATTCAAATCAACCTTCAAGAAAAATTCTTTTATTTCAATGAATGTTGGAAGTGATTATGTCATACCAAGATGAAACTATGTCTACAAGTCCTCGTAATGGGTTAAACATTCATGTAAACTACTATTTCATTAGATAAATTTATGTATACTTATGTTGTTACCTATGTATAACAATATGAATATAATCTACCAAGCATTTAAGAAAGACCTAAATGGACTTGGATTACTTGATCATGTTTTTGTCTTTTAAAAATACTCAAATATGGATATTAGGTCACTTCCTCCCATCAGGTTCTGAGCTTACCTTCTATTTTATCATGACAACCCTTCCTCATGTTATTTGAGTACTCTTTCTACTACTGTTTTTTCTAAATAAGTGTTATATCTATCATCTACTTTCTACACAAAAAACTTGCATGTTCATTCATTCAATATATATAGTATGTGAGTTTTCTTCTGGTTACACTTTAACTTTAAAAAACGAGAAGATATAATTTTTGTTAATTATTAGTCACGTAAAGAATAATATATATGAACAAAGTGAATCACCAATTGTAAAAATATATACCAATATGTAGTGAAAAAATTTATAGTACTTTATCACCCATTTTTTTGGAATTTGGCATCTAACCTATATAGATACTATTTCTTTTTCTATATTTGTAATTTCTTGAGTCACTTATGGTTTTCTATAATTTTTCCTTATATACAATTTGTTCCATGATAAAACTGATGTTATATAGAGTTCCCTATATGATGTTTGTAATATGTGATTAGTACTTTTTTTTTTTTGGTGATGTTTGTTTTATTAAATTTTTTAAATTGATTATAGAGGATTGATATACATATACAAAATTAAATGGTTCAAAAGTGCGACCCTCCTACTTGCCAATTTGTGGACCGTGACAGGACCTTCCTATAATTTGATCCCTTCATACTTTTCAAGTTGTAGGAAGCACATGTGTGCTCTTGAAAGCTATATTTACCTTCTACACCTACTTTTCCTATAGGAAGAACATGTGTTCATTTGAAAGGTATCGTTACTAGGTCAACCTTCTTTCCTTAACATGTTTTTATAAGTGGAGGTGTATATGTATGTCGTGTGAGGTAAAATGTAGTAACATAGATGTACAATTGATAATTAATAGTCTCTAAGGTTTATCAAATAATAAGTGGGTTTGACAAGTTCAAGCTAGAATTCAATGTGTGAGTTTGTATTTGTACATATTACTTTCACAACCTTTTCCACCTATGCGATTGGTATGCCTTCGAGGAGGCTAATCATAAACTTGGAAATTTTGTTCAAGAAATTCTAACGTAACTATACCCCACCTTTCCTGAAAATTAGGGTTTTAGTAGGTTCTTGGTAAAGGATGAGAAAGACCTTAAGGCTCCATCAATGGCTTGATAAAATTTGGACATAAGTGAATATTTATAAGGTGTACCTATCACTCAAAACGCACATGGTCCCCTGGAAGGTGAGGATGTAGCAGTTCCACATGTGAAAGTTGTAGTACCAATCCAACATCACATATTCTAAAGTTGATGTTGTCTTTGTTATATAGCAGTGACAACCAAGACGATAGCCACAACAATGACTATCCACAACAACAACAAAAGAACTGGAAGATATGGTTCATACCCTACTAGATCTAGTTGTCTAATGTAACACCCCTGACATGGGTTAAGCCTCAACCCTAGATGTTTTGCTTAATAAATTTGATTATATGCTTGCTCTTATATTTTGAAAAGTAATTAAGGATCAAGAGTACCTTATGTTTCAAATTTAGTCCTTTTTGAATAATGTTGAAACAATGTTTTGCCTATTTTGGACTAAAGTGAAAATTACCCAAGTTGAGGGGTTAACTTGCAAATTGTACATGATAAAATGTTCCTCAGATGTTGAAGCACCATAGGAATGAGTATGATGCAGTGGTATGGCTTCCACAAGCTTGAGCACCAAGATAGAGCTTGCTGAGCAATCTTTGTGCATTAAAACCTAGTTTTGGTGTAATGTGCAATTTACCCAAAACCTAGGGTTAAATATGCAAAATACCAATTCAACAGGGTCCCTCATGATTCTTGGCATCATGTAGAGAAAAGAATTTGAGAGAGAATCTTGATATTAAAATAATCAAGATTTAAGCATAAATGGAACTTTACTTCAAATTAATGCAAAAATAAATATGTTAATTGAAGTGCCCTTCAACCAAAAATGATATGATTGAAATTAGATAGGGGTGGATGTCCTTATGCCGTGCAAAGGCCACGAAAATATCTAAGTGAGTGGAGAGACCACTCACATTTGTTAATCAAAAGTAATATCCACTCAATTATGGATATTATTATTATATGAATTAAGGTGCTTAATTGATTTTCCTTTAAATTGTGGATAATGACGAAGAATTAAAGGAAAATGAGGATGCTTTCATATGCAAGCAGTAGAGGGGGTTAAGTGGCACCATTTTGGGGAGTTGAAGGATTATTTTTCAACTTTCTGTCTCCTTGAAATTCCTTTATAAACACTTCATTTCCAATTCAACCAAAGACTCTTTTTCGGATTTTCTTTCTTCCTTGCTTTGGACGAGCACAAGGGAACTTAGGAGCGGTAGGGGAACGAACTCCAACCAGTAGGTAAGCTCCTTGATCATCTTCAACCACTAATTCATGGTGGAAATCACAAATCAATGCTTGATTTCTTCTTTTCCCCAATCAATCTTCAATCCTAGCCAACCTTTTTCACTCAAAGAATTGAGCACGAGCTTGGGATATTTGAGAAAGCTTCAAGCACCATTAAAGACATGGAGTGGGAGCTTTGAAGCATTCTCGAAGATGGGTTATATAACTTGAACCCATTTACATCATTATTCAATTCCAATTTTATAAGTTATGTTGATTTCTCCTTCTTCTTGATTAATTGCTTGTTGTAATGGATGATTCTATGAAATCAGTAGTAATGTGAACCTTAGAAACGAAGGTAGATGATGATGACATCATCTTGGAAACTTTTCCCAAAATTGCAACTCCAATCGGTTTCCAATAAAATTGGTCAATCGGTTTCACCAAACCGTTTGGTGACCAAACGGTTTGCAAACCGTTTGCGGAATTGGGTTCAAAACCATTTGGGACAGTTGACCGTTTGGATTGAGTTGACCATTTGGATTGAGTTGAGCATTTGGATTTGAGTTGACTATTTGGAAGGAAACAATTTCTAAACTGTTTGATGATTGACGACCTTCAAGATCGTTTGGTGTTTAGGGTTTCCAAAACCGATGGAATGGAAACTATTTTCTAAACCATTTGAGGTTGAGACCAAAACCGTTTGGAGGTCTAAATGGTCTCAAACCGTTTGGGCATGATTGATCAAACCATTTGGACATGTTTGACTAAACCGTTTGGACATGTTTGATCAAAACCATTTGGGCATGATTGTTCAAAACCGTTTGGACATGAATGTTCAAAACTGTTTGGACATGAATGTTCAAAACCGTTTGGGTATGTTTGACTTCAAACTGTTTGGAGATTCAAGGGTCAAACCCGAATAGAGGTTCAACATATGAAAAATTGATTAAAGACTTAAAGTAATGAAAGATCAGTTGATCCCATTATTGATAGTGATGATTATCAAAGATAAGTACAATGGTTGAATCCCTAATGTACTTAGATGATTGGTACCCTTAGAGGGGTTAACCTTTGATGCTTATGGAAGAAATGACTCAATACACTATGCTAACCCTAAATGTATGTAATTGAATAAAGGATTGACTCAATCTAATCAAGATTGGAGTATGAAAATCCTAGAGAGGATGAGAGAGAGAAATTCATACATGTATAATAATCATGTTGCAATCTAGCCTCAACACATTTAAAATAATTAGAATATGTAATTAGGTTATGATTCTTGATAAAGAGATCATGAAACCCTAATTGAGAAGGTTGATGAACCCCAACCCTAATTTAGGGCAATGCTTGGTGAAACCCTAATTTAGGGTAATGTTTGGTAAAACCCTAATTGAGGGTGATGTCATATGAAACCCTAAATAAGGATGATGATATGTGAAACCCTAAGTGATGGTGATGTCATGAGGAACGTTAATCAAGGGTTATCTTAAGTGAAACCCTAATATAGAGATGTAATGTAAAACCCTAACCAAGGGTGATGACATGTGAAACCCTAATTGAGGGTGATGTCAAGTGAAACCCTAATGCAATGATATAATGTGAAACTCTAACCTAAGGTAATGATGTGTAATGATATGTGACACCTTGATATGAAATTCTAACCCTAATACAAAGTAAAGGTATGTGAAGCCCAAATCTTGGGTTATAGTGTATGAAACCCTAATCTTGTACAATATGATGATAAACCATAACCCTAACTTTGGGTTGAGTTGAGAAACCCTAATTTCAGGTAATGCTATGTGAAACCCATATATGGGGAGATGTTATTTGAACCTTAATTTATAAAGATGGAAAACCCTATTCCTAATAATGGAATAGTGACTAATATATTGATAAGTGAAACACCTAAAGAGGTTGATAATGGATATCTTTATGTCAATAGTTCCTTAATTTGAGATGAATCCATATCATTAATAATGGTTGCATATTTCAAATAAGTGATTTATGACCAATACATTACATGATAAATGTGATGAAATGGTGCATAAAGTATTAGGATGGGAGATACCCTAATACAAGATAAGTTGATGAACTTAAGATAAAGGTGACGAGGGAAGTGATACATAAAGATATGATAGGTATCACATCTAGCACTTCAAGATTGATACACCTTGATGTATTCTAAATCCAATATACTTGGGTGATTAATACATAAAGTGTGCCATGTCAATTGTTACATTGAGATGTAATGCACTTTGATAAGTGTAGGCCAATATGCCTTATGAAATGGTTAAGCCAAGACAATAGAGTATGATGTAATCATATTCTGGTAAAGTTGAGAGAGGAACTTATATCTTGTGTTCATAATTCATTTAGTGATAAGTGATGAGAATAAATAAGCATGATTAAATACTTATGTTTTCAATGTTGGCTCCTAGCTGTGTGGAGCAATGAATTAGGGCTTGATCATTAATAATATGATCTTGAGAACCTAAATGGTTAATTATGGAAAACCTGAAATCTAATGAATGGTGATGATATGTAAGAGAAATCCTAACCCTAAATAAGGGAATAGTGATGCTACTCTTACATTGCATAGTGCTGATATGTAATTGATATAACCTGTTATTATGTAATGATCATACAAATGATCATGAGATGATGATTACAACCAAGTATGAGCTATGATGTTTCTTTTAATAAAGTTGTTAATGAGCCATAATATGCCTTGTTGCCAACTAAGAGGTAACAAGAGGTGAAATGAGCTTTGTGAGCTATGTAGAATGCTTGTGTAGCACAAATCATGATTACCTTGGTCAGATGACCTGAAGGTATTAAGTTACCTGATAAGTAGTAACAAGTATTTTATGATGAACTGAGGGTTTGAATACCTATATTCTATAATCATGATGATGAACTTGATAAGAAATGGAAATGTACCTAATGAGATGAGGGATTCATATCCTAGTACTTTATTAAAGAGTTGAACAATACTTGATGAAAGTATTACCCATTATTTGTAGCAATTTTCATAATATTTAATGTTTGGAAACTTGTTTGATGCTAATAGAATATGGTAATACACTTAATTAATTAGGTGATATCATATAATGTAGTTGCCCTGGCCGCAGATCCATCAACATCAGAATTTGCTGAATGGTGAAACAAGTTAAACTCGGAACGCATATTTTTTAATATGTGGGGCTAATTGAGTAATTATATCCTTATGCCATGAAGGGACGACCGTGTGTTATCATCTATGTACATGATAGGATGTGTGCCATAACCCTGAAAAGATTATGGCTATAGGCCATGACTCCACAATACAATACCAAGTATTGGCTTAGTGCCTTAAGCCTGAAGAGAGTATATGCTACGACTATAACTCTATAGCGAAGATGTCAATATACCCTGGCAAGCTAATTGCAGTTTGACACCTGATGTCTCTACCATATAATCTCGTACTGACTGAGAAGGTTGATGTTACTCTGCTTAGCATATCCTAGAAGGATAAATGTTATACATGTACTTTAATTCCTCATTGAATAAGTATCATGCTGCTTTATCAAGTTATAGTTGAAATGCTTTGAATAAGAATACTGCTCTAATCTATTTAGCCATTGATCTATCTGTTATTGAATATATAATTCCTCTGCACAGTATTATTCAATTAAACTGCAATAATAATGTTTTGGTGGAGAGTTATATCTCTCACTGGGGCAATTTACAATTGTCTCACCCCCGTGGGACCCACATTTTTAGGTGGATGCGGATGAGGTGGCAGGAATCCTTTATAGGTGAAGGACAGCAACAACAATAGTAGAAGAGAACGACAGTGATTTCTCAGGTGAAAACACTGGCTATCACATCTTGTATATATGTATAGAAAGTCCTATGTGTCGTCTCTGTACTCTCAGGTCCTCGGAATAATAGTTAGTGCTTTTGAGATTTTGGCTTAGTGCCTCGAGATTTTATACTACCTGTGTATGGTTTAACAGGGCAGTTGATGCTTGTAATTCTCAGAAAAAGATGATACAGGACATGTACTTGTGAACTAGTATGTAACTAAATTACTTCAATTCTTTATGAAAGAGTTTTTCCTATGTTTGGATCTCTCTGTAAAATGGTTTTAATTTTTAGTGATTTTCGGTAATCTGCTGCTAATGAACGCTTCCACTTAAGTAGATCTTGTTTTTGTGATCTGTATGCCACATCTAACTTTGTGGAATCACTCATCATATACAATACATTTGTAGTGCCTTATATGTGCATATGATTAATTCTTTCATAGTTGTACCTTGAGGTAGGTTGCCTAGGTGCATAAACACAATCATGTGATAGTATATCACCCATTGTTGGTGTTATGATAAGTGTTTAGACTGCCAAGTGAATGGTATTCTGTTAACTCCAATAATATTTCATTTTGTTGCAACAACTCCACAATTTGAGCATGATGGAAGTTATAGCCCCTACACTAGACAAAGAAGCAAATGAGAGGGAATAGACAACTAAGGGTTTATACCTTGTGTACAAGGACAAGTCAAATCTAGGCAATATAGTTGTTGAGATACAATGTGTGCATCTAGGTATGACAAGGAAACATAGAAGGTGATCCTTTTGCATCTGTTTCATTACCATCAAGGTCAATCTAGGATGTGTCTACAAGGAAGAGGTTGAATTCATCATTGTCAAGCCTATGCCAACTTGTGAGATTGTTTGCATTGATAAATTGTAGCAATATACTAGAGCATCATTGATTGTTGTAATATATGGATTGGTTGATGTAGATGCTCATGGAGGGGAGTCTTCTTACTCTTGGTAGGAGTACATGAGACCAAGAAACAGTGGGAGTGAAGAACATAATGGATTTATTTATCTTAGTTGGTTGATGAGTTGAGGCTATAGAGGTGGCGTCTTATGTGTTATTGATGTCTTTAAGCTTCCACAACAACAACCAACTAGGGACATAATAAGAATGTATGTACTCTTATCTTATATATGATCTCATTGTTCAGATCCTCAACCTGAGGACATATATCATCAAGAAAAATCATTCTTTTTGAAATCTATCATGTAATATTATTATCTCATAATTGAACAAACATATAGACCAAGATTTACTTTATTATTAATCAAATCATTTATAATTTAAGCCATTACAATCATCATATGATTGGCTCTCTAGGCATACATACTAACATAATCCCACTTGCACTTAGAGCCAATCACCCATGAAGTAAACATGACCTTCATGCTTCAGATGCAAAAGTGCTTTTGTCAAGAGGTCAACCACATTGCTTTCAGTTAGTACTATGCAAATCTTCACATCCCCTTGCTATATGATCTCTTGTATGAGATGGAATCCTTTTTGTATGTGCTTGGAATGCTAAGGCAATTTGGGTTCCTTATCTTGTGTAATATCTTCATTGTTGTCACAATATATCTCGACTGCATCACTGATGCTTGGAACCACCCCAAGTTTAGAGATGAACTTCTTGATCCTAACAGCCTCCTTTGCTGCATTGGATGCATCAATATACTCGGCCTCTATTAGAGAATCAACAACTGTCTCTTTCTTGGAACTCTTCCAACTTACAACTCTATTGTTTAGGTAAAACAAAAATCCAGATTGTGATCTATAGTCATATTTCTTAGTTTGAAAGCTTGCATCAATGCAACCCTTTAGCACCAAATTTTCCTCACCACTGTAGACAAGGAATTGATGCTCATTTCTTCTCATGTACCTAAGGATGTTCTTTATGGCAGTCCTTTGACTTTCTCCATGATCTAACTGATACTTTCTAGTCATACTCAAGGTATGCGAGAAATCAGGGCGAGTTCATAACATGCGTACATGATAGATCCAATTGCAGATGCATATGGAATCTTACTCATGTGCTCCCATTCTTCACAATATCTAGAACATTGATCTCTAGAGATACTAACATCATGAAACATGGATAAATTTCCTCGCTTTGATTTCTCCATGTTGAACCTCTTCAACACTTTGTTAATGTATGTTCTTTGGCTTAGGCCAAGAAGCCTTCTAGATATATCCCTATAGATCTTAATTCCTAATATATAGGATGCTTCACCAAAATCCTTCATAGATAATGTATTTCCTCACCAGATCTATACCATATGTAAAGTGGGTATGTCATCCCCCATCAAGAGTATACCATCTACATATAATATGAGAACTGTAATGATGCTTCCAATAACTTTCTTATGATAACGTGTTTCATATTCATTTCTATTAAAGCAAAACTTTTTCACTCTTTCGTTAAATCAAAGATTCAAGCTCCGAGATGCTTGCTTCAATCCATAGAGTGACCTTCGAAGCTTACAAACTTTATTTGCATCCTTTGGATTTATAAAACCCTTGGGTTGTGTCATGTACACATCCTCAAGTAGATTCCCGTTAAGGAAAGTGGTTTTAACATCCATCAGCAAAATCTCATTATCATAATAAGCTGCAATTGAAAGCATGATTCTGATGGATGTAACGATGACAACTAGAGAAAAAGTTTCATCATAGCCAACACCTTAAAGTTGTATAAAACCCTTTGCAACCAATCAACCTTTGAAAGATTGTACATTACCATCCATGCCAATCTTCTTCTTGAAGACCCATTTGCATACTATGGGTTTTACACCTTCATGTGGATCCACCAAGGTCCATACCTTATTGGTGTACATGGATTCCATCTCAGATCTCATGGCTGAAGCCACTTCTTAGACTCTGGTCCCTTAACACCTTCTAGGTGGGTTGTTGGCTCATCATCAATGACTAACTCATTGCCTTCTTGAGTTACAAGATAACCAAATCTTTCTGGCTCAAGGCCCTTCCTACAAGATATATGAGGTTCCTATGTTACATGAGGAGTTTGAGATTCCATAACAATTTGCGACTCTCTATGTTCCTCTTGTACCTCTACAGGTTCAATGTTATCTTACTGGTTTCGACCATATTCGAATTCTAATTTCCTACCACTAATTGCTTTGGAAATGAATTCTTTTTCGAGGAATACATCATCGCTGGAAATAAACACTTTGTTTTTAGATGGAGTATAAAAATAGTATCCTATGTTTTCCCTAGGATATCTAACAAAATAACATTTATCCAATTTGGGTCAAAGCTTCTCAGGAAATTGCTTTCTTACATAAGTTTCTCACCCACAAATCTTCATACAAGACACATTGGGACACTTCCCATACCATATCACATATGGTGTATTTTGAATCGATTTAGATGGTACACATTTTAGTCTGAAAGTTAAAATTTATACAGCATAACCCCAATAGGAAGTCACAAATTAGAAAACAGAATCATTGATCACACATATATAGCAATGTGTGATTCCCTCTTCCCGACACACCATGGTGTTGTGGTGTTTCAGGTGGAGTCCATTATGATACAATAACACAATCTCATAGAAGTTCCTCAAACTCTTGGCCTAATTATTCTGCACCTCGATCAAAATGATGTGCCTTAATACTTTTACAAAGTTGGTTTTGTACCTCATTCATAATATCATTGAACTTTTCAAGGGTTTCTGACTGATGTTACATCAAGTAAACATAACCATACCTACTGAAGTCATCTATAAAGGTAAAGAAGTATTGGTAACCACCTCTAGAATTTATTATAAAAGGATCACACACATTTGTGTGTACAAGTCCTAATAGATCACTAGCCCTCTCACTATTACCACTGAAGGGAGTTTTTGTCATCTTTCTTAACAAACAAGACACACATATCTCTATTGATTCAAAATCAAAAACCTCAATATATTCATATTTATGGAGTCTAGACATGTGTTTCTCATTGATGTGCCCTAGACAAAAATGCCAAAGGTATATTTTGTTTGAGTTATCGATTTTTAATCTTTTGGTATTTACATTACAAAAATTTATTTCTAGATCTAGTAAATAAATATTATATGACATTGAGGCACTTCCACAAAAGATCTCTTCTTTTGATATAGAACATTGATATAGAAATAATGTTTCTATTAATGTTTGGTACAAAATATCAGCTCTCTAGCTCTATTACAAGCCTCGTGGGTACATATAAATTATAGGTTCCAGCTTTAATGACATCAACTCTTGCTCCATTTTCAATGCATAGTTCGACCTCTCCCTTTACCAAAGACTTACTTCTTTTCATATCATGCACATTCGAACATATGTGAGATCCACATCTGGTATCTAGTATCCAAGAAGAACACGTAGACATATTTGTCTCAATAACATATAAACATGAAGTGGAGATATCTATCCCTTCCTTCTTCTTCCTCATTTCCTCCAAGTACAGAGGGAAATTCCTCTTCCAATGTCCATACTGGTGATAATGTTGACAATTATTGCCCTTGGTCACCCCTCCCCCTTTTCTTTGAGTGCAGAAGACTTGGGTTTCTTACAAGCTTTAGAACTCTTCTTAGATTTTCCCTTTCCCATAGACTTCCTTTTGCCTCTACTGATCATCATCACATACTTGGGCTTCTTTTTCTTCATATGCACTTTAGCTATTCTCAACATTCCAAGCAATTCTGACAACATCTTGTAAAAATCATTCATGTTGTAGTTCATGACAAACTAGTTATATGATTCCTGCACATGGTAAGGGAAATCCTGGTCTAGTAAGGTTTTCCACATACCCAATACACTTGAGCACAAGGGGGCATACCGGATCTCCTTCTACCATGTTGCACTTGAACAATGCCTTAGAGACATCATATATCCTTTGTCCTTCCTGATATTGGTACGTGTAAGATGTGTTACCATCTCAATAACATCCATGTTCTCATGTTGTTTCTACAATTCATAGTTCATTGAACACAACATTAGGAACATGACATCTACGACATCTTCAGAGTGCTTCTTGTAAGCATCCTTGTTAGCCTTAGGAACAGAGGGAGTAGGTTCATCTGGATTTAGTGTCTCCAGGGCATAGAGATTGCACTCTTGTGTGAGAACAATTCTCAACATCCCCAACCAATCATGGAAATTATTGTCATTCAACTTGTCCTTCTCAAGGACTGATTGCAAGGAACACATGATATTGATTTCCATTTGATTCTATAACAAAATTTACAAATTCTCAAAAACCTTTTGACTTGATTTTATTAAATAAATTTGAAAATATTTAATTAGGCCTTTGATTAATATATTCTCCCACTATTTTATTCAAATTGATAGCTCTCACATATCAATTAGGAAGATTGCAATGTACAACCATCTAGTGAGCCAAGATAGAAAACAATGAAGTTATTATTCGACTGATGCCAACATCTATCACCAATTATTAAGTTAGTTAACATTTTTCCAATTTCATCTCATGCAATTTGTGGATAGATGGTGTGCACAACTCTTTGCAACATTCATTTATATGCGTATAGGCACTTAATCTCATTAAGGCCACCTAGATAATCCTGACCCAAAATCCAGCACAATAGTAATGCACCCTTCTTAGTAGACTCACATAACTACCATCACACTTCCACGAGATAGACGGTGCACCACACTTGGCATGCCCACACTTACTCAATTAAGCTTTTTACATGTGTCGTTTATGGAAAGCATCTAAGACTTAATATTCAATTGAGGGATTTTATATTTATATAATTATATATACATATCAATTCAAAACATACTTATAATATGTATCATATACATACGATATCCACAAATAAAACATGCAATTTTGAATTACAAGAATCGGTTAAGTCCACACTAATGCAATTCCTTGGAGCCACAAGGAATTGCTACCACATAAGGTCCAAATGATATGTAGACATCTATTATTGAAGAAGATTTGAGTTGGAACCAATCTGGGTTGATCGACTCAACTCTTGAGCTGATCAGTTGACCTCTTGGTCGGTCAGTTGGTCTCATGTTTTGGTCAATTGGGCTCTGATTCAAGTGATATCTGGACTCTTCCTGTAATGACCCATTTTCAAATTAGTCATCTAATTAGGGTTTACCTGATTGATTGCATGCTTAACCAAGTTGATCATTATTTAAGGCTTGATTAATGATGGTATTGTAATCTTGATTATTTGAATCTAATGAAATAATCTAAATGTGATTTTATTTCAAATAATTAGTGTTTGAGAAATTAAAACTCTAATCAAACAAAATTATGGTTTTGATGGTATATGAATAAATAATATGATAAGAATAGTTGTGTAATAAAATATTTTAAGTATATTATATACAAGTCTGATATAGTTGAAATTTGGATATGATTTGGATAACTAAAATATGAACATTCTTAATAATATTCTAATTTTGAATAATTTTATGACCTGCTTGTCAGTCGAGTTTGGCCTGGACAAACTCAACCGATCATGTATTCAGATTGAAATATAGAAGTGTGGTAATTGAATTTTATCATTTGATTGGTACATCAAATGGATCTCAAATTTTAACTATATATATCTGGGAAACACTACTGTATATATAATTTTAATTTTTTGTAATTTTTGGAGGATTTTTGATCTCTACAAAGGAGTTTGGAACCCGTCCGACCACGTTGTAGACTACAATATAGAAGTGTAGTATTTGATTTTTATTTATTTATTGGTAACTCTAAAGGATCTAAAATTTTAATTGAATCTCATAAAATAAATGGTAAACAAGGTGATAATTTGTAATAATTTTTTGATGAAATTTTATCTCTAAAGTAAATGGTTTACAATAACATTTTAATGATAGAAAATTCAGCTGAAATAAGAGAAAGTATCGTGAGGGGCCAATGTGCAAATTACCCAAGTACCTCAATTGCTCAATATGATCAACCTAACACACTAAGAGCTCTCATAATTCATAATTCAATCTAGAGAAATGAAATCCTAGAGAGAGGGAGAGTTAGGGTTTGAGAGGAGAAAGTGGTGGAATTGTTGATCTAGGGTTTTACTATCCGAGATATCATGAAATCAAGTAGTTTAGCTTCTTTGCATAGCCTTTCATGGTGATTCTTCTCTCACATGTCAAGATTACATTCCTCCTTTGACTTGATTTAAAATAACATCAAGTCATCCACTTTTATCCCTCTTTCTTTTCTAATCTCCATTTCTAGGGTTTCTGAGTTGAGAGGAGGATGAAATGGATTTTGATTCTAGAGTTTGATTTGTTTACTAAAAACTCAGAGTTTCACCTACGATTTTAAGGTGCTTGTCACCTTATGTGGGTGTTTAATACCCTACTAAGATCTATATTCATGTTGAAAGCCTTATTCTATCTGGATAAAATAATAGGTAACCTTGCTTGTATCTATATGTGATTGGATATTGATATTGAAAGAAATTAGGGAATCAAATTCTATTGATTTTGATTATTTCTCATTTATTGTATCTTTATTAGTTCCTGATATATTGATTGAGGTTCCATGGACAATCTAATGGATAGATGACTATGCTATTCATGTGAATATTGCCTAAAAATTATTCCAATGGTCGATATGCCCAGGAATTGAATTGACATGTATAGAATCATATTTGGATTGTATTAGAAAAAATTATACAAGTGTGGTGTTGAGTATGAATGAAATTGAATATGATATATATACATAAGAATCATTAAGAGATGGCGTTATTCCATGTTTAGGGTTTGTGTTGATGAATTGAATCAAATGAGTCAATTAATCAATGTATAATTATGATTGATGAATGAAATATATTTGAATGGAAACTAGGGTTTCCTTGTGTGTGAATAGCCTTAATGAATCTTTGTGCACTATGATGAGATTACTAAATGATATGATTTTTATGATGTGTTGATATAAGGAATACTTCTTGAAAACCCAAGAAGTTTAGTGGTAAGATGAGTATGAGTGATAAAGCTAGAACTTTTATTTAATGTTGTAAATGTGATGAAATACTGAAGTGTAAGTATTAATACTTCAATTAAATCAGTCTTACTAATATGGTTTAACCATAATGCATTTGTTTTAGTATGACTTATGAAATGATGAGTAAGCCCTAACATGAAAGTAGGTCCTTTTATACAAGTTACATAACAATGAATTGTGAAGGATGATTAGAGATTATGATGTAAGAAGATGTAACCCTTATTTATTCTTTTTATGTAAAATGAGTAGTATAAAAATTAATGGTCATTGTTGATTATGAGAAAGCCATTAGAATTCAAATGATTATGGGAATGCCATTAGAATTCAATGATATGGTACCCTTATCTAAATATAAGAAATAATATGAACAAAATGTACTGAATGGTGATGGCAAGTTAAGGATGAAACTAATGGAAGTTATGATGATGAAGTCTTTAATCTTTTCTTTTAATTACAAGTCTCCTAACCCAAATTGAATGAAACATAGTAAAATTGGGCTTGATGCATGTCAATGAGAAGAGAAGCATTTTATATCAAATGAATTAAGAATGTTTGGTGCCAACAATGCAATGAACAAGAAAAGAAAAAAGTTGAGACTAATGTGTGCATCAAGGTACGACAAGGATACATGGAAGGTGATCCTTTTGCATCCGTTTTATTACCATCAAGGTCAAGCTAGGATGTGTCTACATGGAATAGGTTGAATTCATCATTGTCAAGCCTATGCCAACTTGTGAGATTGTTTGCGTTGATAAATTGTAGCAATATACTAGAGCATCATTGATTGTTGTAATATATGGATTGGTTGATGTAGATGCTCATGGGAGGAAGTCATCTGGCTCTTGGTAGGAGTACATGAGACCAAGAAACAATGGGAGTGAAGAACATAATGGATTTACAATTGTCTCACCCCTGTGGGATCCACATTTTTAGGTGGATGCGGATGAGGTGGCAGGAATCCTTTATAGGTGAAGGACAACAACAACAATAGTAGAAGAGAACGACAGTGATTTCTCAGGTGAAAACACTGGCCATCACATCTTGTATATATGTATAGAAAGTCCTATGTGTCGTCTCTGTACTCTCAGGTCCTCGGAATAATAGTTAGTGCTTTTGAGATTTTGGCTTAGTGCCTCGAGATTTTATACTACCTGTGTATGGTTTAACAGGGTAGTTGATGCTTGTAATTCTCAGAAAAAGATGATACAGGACATGTACTTGTGAACTAGTATGTAACTAAATTACTTCAATTCTTTATGAAAGAGTTTTTCCTATGTTTGGATCTCTCTATAAAATGGTTTAAATTTTTAGTGATTTTCGATAATCTGCTGCTAATGAACGCTTCCACTTAAGTAGATCTTGTTTTTGTGATATGTATGCCACATCTAACTTTATGGAATCACTCATCATATACAATACATTTGTAGTGCCTTATATGTGCATATGATTAATTCTTTCATAGTTGTACCTTGAGGTAGGTTGCCTAGGTGCATAAACACAATCATGTGATAGTATATCACCCATTGTTGGTGTTATGATAAGTGTTTAGCCTGCCAAGTGAATGGTATTCTTATAACTCCAATAATATTTCATTTTGTTGCAATAACTCCACAATTTGAGCATGATGGAAGTTATAGCCCCTACACTAGTCAAAGAAGCAAATGAGAAGGAATAGACAACTAAGGGTTTATACCTTGTGTACAAGGACAAGTCAAATCTAGGCAATATAGTTGTTGAGATACAATGTGTGCATCTAGGTATGACAAGGAAACATAGAAGGTGATCCTTTTGCATCTGTTTCATTACCATCAAGGTCAATCTAGGATGTGTCTACAAGGAAGAGGTTGAATTCATCATTGTCAAGCCTATGCCAACTTGTGAGATTGTTTGCATTGATAAATTGTAGCAATATACTAGAGCATCATTGATTGTTGTAATATATGGATTGGTTGATGTAGATGCTCATGGAGGGGAGTCTTCTTACTCTTGGTAGGAGTACATGAGACCAAGAAACAGTGGGAGTGAAGAACATAATGGATTTATTTATCTTAGTTGGTTGATGAGTTGAGGCTATAGAGGTGGCGTCTTATGTGTTATTGATGTCTTTAAGCTTCCACAACAACAACCAACTAGGGACATAACAAGAATGTATGTATTCTTATCTTATATATGATCTCATTGTTCAGATCATCAACCTGAGGACATATATCATCACGAAGCATCATTCTTTAGATATTTATCATGTAATATTATTATATCATAATTGAACAAACATATAGACCAAGATTTACTTTATTATTAATCAAATCATTTATAATATAAGCCATTACAATCATCATATGATTGGTTCTCTACACATACGTACTAACAAAATCCCACTTACACATAGAGCCAATCACCCATCAAGTAAACATGACCTTCATGCTTCAGATGCAAAAGTGCTTTTGTCAAGAGGTCAACAACGCTGCTTTCAGTTAGTACTATGCAAATCTTTACATCTCCTTACTATATGATCTCTCATATGAGATGGAATCCTTTTTGTATGTGCTTGGAATGCTAAGGCAATTTGGGTTCCTTATCTTGTGCAATATCTTCATTGTTGTCACAATATATCTCTACTGCATCGCTGATTCTTGGAACCACCCCAAGTTTAGAGATGAACTTCTTGATCCTAAACGCCTCCTTTGCTGCATTGGATGCATCATTATACTCAGCCTCTATTGGAGAATCAACAATTGTCTCTTGATTGGAACTCTTCCAAATTACAACTCTTTTGTTTAGGTAAAATAAAAATCCAGATTGTGATCTATAGTCATCTTTCTTACTTTGAAAGCTTGCATCGATTTAACCCTTTAGCACCACATTTTCCTCATCACTGTAGACAAGGAACCGATGCTCAGTTCTTCTCAAGTACCTAAAGATGTTCTTTATGGTAGTCCTTTGACTTTCTCCATGATCTGACTGATACTTGCTAGTCATACTCAAGGTATGTGAGAAATCAGGGTGAGTTCATAACATGCGTACATGATAGATCCAATTTCAGATGCATATGGAATCTTACTCATGTGCTCCCATTCTTCAAAATATCTAGGACATTAATCTCTAGAGATACTAACATCATGAAACATGGATAAATTTCCTCGCTTTGATTTCTCCATGTTGAACCTCTTCAACACTTTGTCAATGTATGTTCTTTGTCTTAGGCTACGAAGACTTCCAAATATATCCCTATAGATCTTAATTCCTAATATATAGGATGCTTCACCAAAGTCCTTCATAGAGAATGTATTTCCTCACCAGATCTATACCATCTGTAAAGTGGATATGTCATTCCCCATCAAGAGTATGCCATCTACATACAATATGAGAACTATAATGATGCTCCCAATAACTTTCTTGTAAACACATGTCTCATCTTCGTTTTTATTAAATCCAAACTCTTTGACGCTATCATTAAATCAAAGATTCAAGCTCTGAGATACTTGCTTCAATCCATAGAGTGACCTTCATAGCTTACAAACTTTATTTGCATCCTTTGCATTTACAAAACCCTTGGGTTGTGTCATGTACACATCCTTAAGTAGATTCTTGTTAAGGAAAGTGGTTTTAACATCCATCAGCCAAATCTCATAGTCATAATAAGCTATAATTGAAAGCATGATTCTGATGGATGTAACGATGACAACTAGAGAAAAAGTTTCATCATAGCCAACACCTTAAAGTTGTATAAAACCCTTTGCAACCAATAAACCTTTGAAAGATTGTACATTACCATCCATGTCAATCTTCTTCTTGAAGACCCATTTGCACACTATGGTTTTTACACCTTCATGTGGATCCACCAAGGTCCATACCTTATTGGTGTACATGGATTCCATCTCATATCTCATGGCTCAAGCCATTTCTTAGACTTTGGTCCCTTAACACCTTGTAGGTGGGTTGTGGCTCATCATCAATGACTAACTCATTGCCTTCTTGAGTTACAAGATAACCAAATCTTTCTGGCTCAAGGCCCATCCTACTAGATCTATGAGGTTCCTATGTTACATGAGGAGTTTGAGATTCCACAACAATTTGTGACTCTTTATGTTCCTCTTGTACCTCTATAGGTTCAATGTTTTCTGACTGGTTTCAAACATATTCGAATTCTAATTTCCTACCACTAAAATGAATTCTTTTTCTAGGAATACATCATCCCTGGAAATAAACACTTTGTTTTTAGATGGAGTATAAAAATAGTATCCTATGTTTTCCCTAGGATATCTAACAAAATAACATTTATCCAATTTGGGTCAAAGCTTCTCCGGAAATTGCTTTCTTACATAAGTTTCACACCCACAAATCTTCATACAAGACACATTGGGACACTTCCCATACCATATCACATATGGTGTATTTTGAATCGATTTAGATGGTACACATTTTAGTCTAAAAGTTACAATTTCTATAGCATAACCCTAAAAGGAAGTCACAAATTAGAAAACATAATCATTGATCACACATATCTAGCAATGTGTGATTCCTTCTTCCCGACACACCATGGTGTTGTGGTGTTTTAGGTGAAGCCCATTGTGATACAATACCACAATATCATAGAAGTTCCTCAAACTCTTGGCCTAATTATTCTACACCTCGATCAAAATGATGTTCCTTAATACTTTTACAAAGTTGGTTTTGTACCTCATTCATGAAATCATTGAAATTTTCAAAGGTTTCCGACTTATGTTACATCAAGTAAACATAACCATACCTATTGAAGTCATCTGTAAAGGTAAAGAAGTATTGGTAACCACATTTAGAATTTATTCTAAAAGGATCACACAAATTTGTGTGTAAAAGTCCTAATAGATCACTAGCCTCTCACTATTACCTATGAAGGGAGTTTTTGTCATCTTTCTTAACAAATAAGACTCACATATCTCTATTGATTCAAAATAAAAAAGGTCTATATATTCATATTTATAGAGTCTAGACATGTTTCTCGTTGATGTGCCCTAGACAAAAATGCCAAAGGTATGTTTTGTTTGAGTTATCGATTTTTAATATTTTGGTATTTACATTACAAACATTTGTTTCTAGATCTAGGAAATAAAGATTATATGACATTGAGGCACTTCCGCCAAAGATCTCATCTTTTGATATAGAACATTGTCAATTCTTTATATGAAATTGAAATCAAATCTTGTCCATACAAAATGCAGAAATAATGTTTCTATTAATGGTTGGTACAAAATATCAGCTCTCTAGCTCTATTACAAGACTCGTGGGTACAGATAAATTATAGGTTCCAACTTTATTGACATCAAATCTTGCTCTATTTTCAACGCACAGTTTGACCTCGCCCTTTACCAAAGGCTTACTTATTTTCATATCATGCATATTTGAACATATGTGAGATCCACATCTGGTATCTAGTATTCAAGAAGAACAAGCAGACATATTTGTCTCAATAACATATATACATGAAGTGGAGATCTCTATCCCTTCCTTCTTCTTCCTCATTTCCCCCAAGTATAGAGGGAAATTCCTATTCCAAAGTCCATACTGGTGATAATGTTGACAATTATCTCCCTTGGTCACCCCCCCCCTTTTCTTTGAGTGCAGAAGACTTGTGTTTCTGACAAGCTTTAGAACTCTTCTTAGATTTTCCATTTCCCTTAGACTTCCTTTTGCTTCTAATGATCATCATCACATACTTGGGCTTCTCTTTCTTCATATGCACTTTAGCTATTCTCAACATTCCAAGCAATTCTGACAACATCTTGTAAAAATCATTCATGTTGTAGTTCATGACAAACTAGTTATATGATTCCTGCAGTGACTACAAAATCACATGTGTAGTTATTAGCCCAAGGGAAATACCGGTCTAGTAAGATTCTCCACATACCTAATATGCTTGAGCACATGGGGGCGTACCAGATCTCCTTCTACCATGTTGCACTTGAACAATGCCTTACAAACATCATATATCCTTTGTCCTTCCTAATATTGGTACATGTAAGATGTGTTACCATCTCAATAACATCCATGTTCTCATGTTGTTTCTACAACTCATAGTTCATTGAACACAACATTAGGAACATGACATCTACGAGATCTTCAGAGTGCTTCTTGTAAGCATCCTTATTAGTCTTAGGAATAGAAGGAGTAGGTTCATCTAGATCTAGTGTCTCCAGGGCATAGAGATTGCGCTCTTGGGTGAGAATGATTTTCAACATCCCCAACCAATCATGGAAATTATTCTCATTCAACTTGTCCTTCTCAAGGACTGATTGCAAAGAACACATGATATTGGTTGCCATTTGATTCTATAAGAAAATTTACAAATTTTCAAAAACCTTTTGACTTGATTTTATTAAAATAAATTTGAAGATATTTAATTAGGCCTTTGATTAATTATTTCTCCCACTATTTTATTTAAATTGATAGCTCTCACATATCAATTAGGAAGATTGCAACATACAACCTTCTAGTGAGCCAAGATAGGAAACAATTAAGTTATTATCTGACTAACGCCAACATCTATCACCAATTATTAAGTCAGGTAACATTTTGCCAATTTCATCTCATGCAATTGTGGATAGATGGTGTGCACAACTCTTTGCAACATTCGTTTATATGATTATAGGCACTTAATCTCATTAAGGTCACCTAGTTAATCCTGACCCAAAATCCAGCACAATAGTGATGCACCCTGTTGACTCAAGGTCAATTAGGTCAATGTTGACTCACGTCTAAATTGACTAAAGCCGTGTTTTGATGATGACTAACCATTCCACATATTGGTGTCTAATGTCTCTACTTGAGTGATTTCAGATTAGGTATAGACACACTCCAATTGCCCTAACTTGCGCATCTCAAATTGGAGAAAAGACAAGTCAAAGTCAAAACAAGTGCACATTTTTGTAATATGATGTAAGTCCATTAGAATCATGTTGTAAATCACTTGTAATGATTGTATGACTTTTAATTAAGATTAGAAAAAATCAGGAGCACTTAGATTGAATGTTTAAGCACTCAAAAGCCATTTTACAAAATTCACATCAGGTTGTTCATCGGTCGAGTTCTGTGAGTTGCAAACTCGACCGATCCTGATTGGATCTTGAAAATGACTTTTAATCGGTCGAGTTTACACTACAAAGAACTCGATCGATGGAGTACCAGACCAATTCGATTTTCATTGGTCGGTCGAGTTTCCCCAGGACAAACTCGACCGATGGTCTGAATATCGACTTTGTCTTTTACTCTATCGGATGAGTTACCATTATAGAAACTCGAACGATTGCACTGTACGGAAAAGTGTAGAAAAGTTCTTCTATTCGTTGTGGAGTTGCAACAAGTGAAAATATATCTGTTTCAAGCCACAAAATGGCTAGTTTTCATTCTCAAGTGTTCCCAAAGGCTAAGAGGCATCCCCAGCTATAAATAGGACCCCTTGGGCTTCATTCCAAGGTTGAGCATTCAATGCAAACTCTATGTGAGGTTCCTATTCTATAGTTGAGTGCTTCCTACAACCTCCTCTCTCTCTCTAAGCTTAATCACTTGCTACATCCATTAGAGTGAGTGGGATATTTGTAAGATATCTAGTCCTACATGTATATCTTATGAGGCTCTCACTTCCACCACCTCCCCATCTCTCATTTCAATCATGAAGATGAAGGTTCTCTCTCTTAGCTAAGAGAGGTGAAGAAGAACAAGGGAATGCATCCCTTGGTGAACATCAAGGCTGAAGACTTGGAGCAAGAGTGGGTAAGCCCTTGGTGAAGGCAGAAGACTCCTTGCTCAAGTGGGTAAGTCCTTGGTGGAAGCTTCTCTGAGTGAACGTGAAGTCAAAGGCGGAAGATCCAAGAATAGTGGGTAATTCCTACAAGGCTCAAGACTTGTGCAAGACTAGGTAAGTCCTTGGAAAAAGGTGGAAGACTCCTTGCAAAGTGGGTAAGTCCTTCGTAAGGTTGAAGACTCTTTGTATTGGATAGGTAAGTCCTTTGTTTGGTCATGTATTGTAAGTCTTATGAATGAATATAAGAATGCAATGGTTAGGAAATCCTAGAGGTTGACCTCTCTAGGTAAGTGGACCGGCATACTTCTACTTTGAAGTGTGGAACCACTCTAAATAGCCTGTCTACTTGTGTTTGCTCAATCTCTCTCATCCTTGCTATGCATGTTTTAGTTCCACTCAAATTACCCATTTATCAACCTTATCTTATCATATATCTTGAAGGTCTAATGAATTTTATTTAATTGCATTCGGCTCTATTCACCCCCCCCTCTAGAGCATCTAATCACCCATCTAGGATCCAACACACCCTTCTTAGTAGGCACACATAACTACCATCACACTTCCACGAGATAGACGGTGCACCACGTTTGGCATGCCCACACTTACTCGATTGAGCTTTTTACATGTGTCACTTATGGAAAGAATCTAAGACTTAATATTCAATTGAGGGATTTTATATTTATATAATTACATATACATATAAATTCAAAACATACTTTTAATATGTATCATATACATACTATATCCACAAATAAAACATGCAATTTTGAATTACAAGCAATGGTTATGACCACAGTAATGCAATTCCTTGGAGCCAAAAGGAATCTCTACCACATAAGGTCCATATGATATGTAGAAATCTAGTGTTGAAGAAGATTTGTACTGGAACTAATCTGGGTTGATCGACTCAACTCTTGAGCTGATCGGTTGACCTCTTAGTCGGTCAGTTGGTCTCATGTTTCGGTCAATTGGGCTCCGATTCAAGTGATATCTGGACTCTTCCTGTAATGACCCATTTTCAAATTAGTCATCTAATTAGGGTTTACTTGATTGATTGCATGCTTAACCAAGTTGATCATTATTTAAGGCTTGATTAATGATGGTATTGTATTCTTGATTATTTGAACCTAAAGAAATAATCTAAATGTGATTTTATTTCAAATAATTAGTGTTTGAGAAATTAAAACTCTAATCAAACAAAATTATGGTTTTTATGGTATATGAATAAATAATATGATAAGTATAGTGGTGTACTAAATTATTTTTAGTATATTATATACAAGTCTGATATAGTTGAAATTTGGATATGATTTGGATAACTAAAATATAAACATTCTTAAAAAATATTATAATTTTGAATAATTTTATGACCTACTTGTCAGTCGAGTTTGGCCATGACAAATGCAGTCGATCATGTATTCAGATTGAAATATAGAAGTGTGGTAATTGAATTTTATCATTTGATTGATACATCAAATGGATCTCAAATTTTAACTATATATATCTGGGAAACCCTATTGTATATATAATTTTAAGTTTTTGAATTTTTTGGAGGATTTTTGATCTCTACAAAGGAGTTTGTAACTCGTCCTACCACGTTGTAGACTACAATATAGAAGTGTTGTATTTGATTTTTATTTATTTATTGGTAACTATAAAGGATCTAAAATTTAATTGAATCTCGTAAAATAAATGATAAACAAGGTGATAATTTGTAATAATTTTTTGAGGAACTTTTATCTCTAAAGTAAATGGTTTACAATAACATTTTAATGACAGAAAATTCAGCAGAAATAAGAGAAAGTATAGTGAGGGGCCAATGTGCAAATTACCCTAGTACCTCAATTGCTCAATATGATCAAACTAACACAATAAGATCTCTCATAATTCTTAATTCAATCTAGAGAAATGAAATCCTAGAGAGAGGGAGAGTTAGGGTTTGAGAGGAGAAAGTGGTGGAATTGTTGATCTAGGGTTTTGCTATCCGAGATATGATGAAATCAAGTAAGTTTAGCTTCTTTGCATAGCCTTTCATGGAGATTCTTCTCTCACATGTCAATATTCCATTCCTCCTTTGACTTGATTTAAAATCACATAAAGTCATCCACTTTTCTCACTCTTTCTTTTCTAAGCGCCATTTCTAGGGTTTTCGAGTTGAGAGGAGGATGAAATGGATTCTGATTCTAGAGTTTGATTGGTTTTCTGAAAACTCAGAGTTTCACCTACAATTTTAAGGTGCTTGTCACCTTATTTTTGTGTTTAATACCCTACTAAGAACTATATTCATGTTGAAATCCTTGTTCTATCTGGATAAAATAATAAGTCTTGTATCTATATGTGATTGGATATTGATTTGGAAAGAAATTAGGGAATCAAATTCTATTGATTTTGATTATTTCTCATTTATTGTATCTTTCTTGGTTCCTGATATATTTATTGAGGATCCATGGAGAATCTAATGGATACATGACTATGCTATTCATGTGAATATTGCCTAAAAATTAGCCCAATGGTCGATATGCCCACGAATTGAATTGGCATGTATAGAATCATATTTGGATTGTATTAGAACAAATTATACAAGTGTGGTGTTGAGTATGATTAAAATTGAATATGATATATATACATAAGGATCATTATGGGATGGCATGATTCCATGTTTAGGGTTGGTGTTGAAGAATTGAATCAAATGAGTCAATTAATCAATGTATAATTATGATTGATGAATGAAATATATTTAAATGGAAACTAGGGTTTCCTTGTGTGTGAATAGCCTTAATGAATATTTGTGCACCATGATGAGATTACTGAATGATATGATTTTTTTGATGTGTTGATCTAAGGAATTCTTCTTGAAAACCCAAGAAGTTCACTGTTAAGACGAGTATGAGTGATAAAGCTAGAACTTGTATTTAATGTTGTAAATGTGATGAAATATTGAAGTGTAAGTATTAATACTTCAATTAAATTAGTTTTACTAATATGGTTTAACCATAATGCATTTGTTTTAGTATGACTTATGAAATGATGCGTAAGCCCTAACGTGAAAGTAGGTCCTTTTATACAAGTTACATAACAATGAATTGTGAAGGATGATTAGAGATTATGATGTAAGAAGATGTAACCCTTATTTATTCTTTTTATGTAAAGTGAGTAGTATAAAAAGGAATGGTCATTGTTGATTATGGGAAAGCCATTATAATTCAAATGATTATGGGAATGCCATTAGAATTCAATGATATGGTACCCTTATCTAAATATAAGAAATAATATGAACAAAATGTACTGAATGGTGATGGCAAGTTAAGGATGAAACTAATGAAGTTATGATGATGAAGTCTTTAATCATTTAATTTAATTACAAGTGGCCTAACCCAAATTGAATGAAATATAGTAAAATTGGGCTTGATGCATGCAAATGAGAAGAGAAGCATTTTATATCAAATTAATTAGCCAATAATGCAATGAACATGAAAAGAAAAAAGTTGAGACTAATGAATATAAAATGAAAAAAAAGGTGGGAATTAGTAGATGAATCTAAGAACCTGACTCTACCCTTTTTGAGTTAGATGATGCTAATGAATAACAATCTCAAATGAGGGATTAAGTAATGTACATAATCATAGTTGAATTCAATTGAAAGATGAGGTCCAAGCATTTCAATTGATTTACAAGATTGTATTCTTGCATTATGATTGTTTGATAGAATACTTTTACTATGAGAATGGATTATTTTTATTAACTTCAAATGTTATTAGACATTTTTTATTACTAACCCTAAAAATAAAAGAATAAGAGAACTAAGTGTGTTATGCATGTTTATGCATGAAATTTATTTGCATCTATCAAAATTGGATGTAATATATATATGTCATATGATAGATCTATTCTAAGTAAGATGAATGTTACAGGATATCTATATGCTTTTATTGTTTCTAGTTATTATGTCTTCATGAATATTTTGTAGATAATTGTGATATAGAATGAAATGATAAGAAATATGTTGAAATTGAATTTAACATGCATTGATACATTTTAGAAATCCTGATGAGGGAAAATATTGCACAATGAGATTATGTCTGAAGTGAAAGCCCACTAATAATGATAAAACCCTGATGAGGTAAATGTTAGATGTCTCAGACTGAAAGCCCACTGATGATGATTGCTAGAGATGATGTAGAAAATGGAAATAATCATATGTGTTGCAATCTATAGATTTATTTTGCTTTTTTTTCTTTAATCATTGTCTTTCTCGATAAGCTTAATATGTTTCATGTTATTCTAGATACGCGAGAATACACATATATGATAAATGATGTTTAAAATAGATTATTAATAAGTGGAATGATGACACATCTAGTTAGGTACCCTGAATACTGTGAGTTTTCCCTGAGGTCCACAATGGGGAATCAAAATGGATCTCCTTATACTAATCGATGAATTATGAGAAGCATTTATAGAGTGTGGATCAAGACCTTAAAGGTTAAACCACTAGGATTTAGGAATGAGTCATCTGGAGTGGTTTTGGCCCTAAATCCATGTTGTGAAAGTCTATGTCCATATAGAATAGACTCTGATGAAATGAAATATGTGAAATGTGAAAATATGTGAAATGTTATCATATGTGATATATTGTTTTGCTGGTTCCTATCTCATGTACCTGAGATGAGGACGTAAGCCTCTTTAGGCTACCCTGAGGCGACTAGGGTTTTTTTTTAATCATAAGGTGGCCGGCTAAACCCTAAGATAGTGACGATGAGTCGTTAATACAAGAATCAGGTGCGGTGACTTCTACTTGTTGAGGTACAACCCAAGTAGTTTCATGGAAAATGAATAAAAGATGACAAGCCATCTAGAACATGACTTGTATGTTTCTTACATTCCTTTTACTACTAGATGATAATTTGTCATTATTTATTATATTTAATGTTGTGGAAAATAATCATTCTGTTATAGATATTATCTATTTCATATTCTTATCTACCTTGTCGACAAGTAGTGAATGTTGGCATTTATATCAACTTTGAATATGATTTAGATCGCTTGTCATTTAATTGTAATGTTTTGTAGACATGTCTTATGTGTACTTCAGCTTCAAGACTACATGATGTGTTCCTGGTCCGGCTGGTGGGGTATCACAAAGATGATGTTATTGATATGTGTTGATTCATAATGTTTAGATATTAACAAGTTATTCATATTGAAGGATCATTAACCTAAACAAATAAGCATCTACCGATTTGTTCATAGACATGTTGTAACATATATTTTGAAGTTGGACTTGGTTTAAGTGATTACCTTATCTATTTGATTAGACTACCATTGTAAACTAAATTTGACTAGAATCTAGAACTATCTTTTAGGCTTTTCCTTATATACAAGTTTCTTTTAATTTCATTATACTTAATATGATGCCGATGCATGTACTCAGCTTGAGTGGGAGTTATCCTCTCATTGGGGCTCTAGATGAGTCTCATGTTGTTGTTTCAAATGTTTTTAGGTATAATGCTATCCAGTGCATAGGTCATTACAAAGAAGATATAAATAGAATAGTCTAGATAGATTACATTTTCCATGTACACTTTCTTTCCCAGAATGGATAGTATATTGATTTTGTTGTTTCTTGTATATGTAAGTATTGTAAACTAAACTGCACATGAGCCATGAGATTTGATTCTATTTTGATGGAGTTGAATAATATTTGTGTTATCTTATTATGGGATCCTAGATGTGACATTGGTTTGTGAAAATGGTGAAGAAAGAAAATGAAAAAGGAAAATCTATTTGTGTTTTTTGTATATTGTGTTTATCGTCTTTGTCGACAATGAAGTGTTTTGTTGCTTAATTGGGGTTTAGGTTTAGGGATTCTCTATAATGGTTGGAATCTATGTTGATCAAAAGAGAGGTCTCACCAGCTGATTGTTCGGTTCCTCCTATCATATGTCCTCCTCAGTCCTCTAGTGGATTGGTTCGACTTCTGAGCCAGTCAACGTTTTTGGTGTACAATGCCTTCTTTGCCATTGAAGCAATTAAAACTATCCTACTCCTATTTAAATTATGACATTGTAATATAAAAAACATGAGTTACATTCGAGTTGAGCATAGTAAGAAAATCATTAATACTTTCACATTTGGAAAAGGAGAGAGAGTATGGGTATGCAAATCAAGTTGTAAAATCGAAATAAAAATCATTTGACCATGCACAAGTATTCATGGGGTATTGGCCATAACCATGCTACAATCCACCATCTGAACAATTCTAGGGCGAAACATATATATTACATATATACATATGTATATACATATATATATATATATATATATATATATATATCTGTGTGTGTGTGTGTGTATAGGGATTGTACATGGTATTCAAACGGGTATGCAGATTAATCATTTCAATATTCACATTGCATGTAATAAATAATTGATAAAACAAAAATCTAATCATTTTGATTAAATCCTAAAATATAGTAAATTGATGTGGCTCTGATACCACTATAGGGAAATATGGCAATAGATATGGAAGAAGAAGAAAGAAATTTCTAGCCATATTTCCTTTACATAGTAGATCACTTCAATAACTATAGATTGGCAAGGAAGGTGGCAAGACATACACCTGGTCTTAGAGCAAGTCTAACTACTATCCTTGCAGTAGTGTGCTCTTTCGCAAGAATCACCTAGACAACTCTTGACATCAACCTCCTAGTGTATCACTATGGACGACAGTTGATGACATACTCCTAGCAGGTGAAAAAGGCATCCTCGCCTCTACATAGTCCACGTAGACCACCGAGAACTCCTATCATTCTTTTGGAATAGACAAGAAGGAGTTGTCCCTTCAAAAGCTAATGTGTTAGACGTTTACTTGCTCTCCCTTGTTGTCCCTCCCATTTACGAGTAGGACTTGCTCAGGTCACAAATTACCACAACTGTGAGAAGAAAACAATTATCAGGGCATATTTTTGTGTCTTAAGAAAGCCTTGATTGCCCCACTCTATATAGTATGGCTAGGGTCAGGGTTTCTAGATCATCTAGGAGTCAATGAGATGGGTTTTTAGATTTTTTTAGAAGCTACAAAATTCGAACCGTCTGGTTCACACCTGAGACGACCGGTTCAATACTTGAATATGTTGATTCAAGTTGTGATTAGTGTTATAGAAAAATTTCAACCTACACTTTTTTATTAGTGTTATAGTGATTGTATAGTTCCTTTGTCTCTGATATCCAAATTTAACTCGAGGCATGGATCATCCTCTTCAAGGTTCAATCCATGTTCCTTGAACTAGAGCATATTGTCTCAAATGCATGTGAGTTCACATATCATATATTGATTCACATGAGTATTTCCATATGCATGTGAGTTCACATATCATATATTGATTCACAATTGCATGTGAGTTCTTGCTTATCAAATGACCATGATATCAAATCTAGTAGGAGGGAAAAATCCCATCAACATCACTCATAGTCATCCCCATGTGTCACAATATATTTAAGCATCACCTTTATGGTAACCCTTATTCAAGGTCGCGTGGGATGATGTTAGAATGCATCAAATAACATGTGATGAGTGTAGTGACTTCAGGTCTAAGAATCATAATAGCGACCATCACTATGAGAGTTGATTCTGACTACAATTCAATGGTTTCTATGTGTCACACTCAAGGCGGGTCTGTCTGATACACTGTTCTCTAACAAGTACCTGTGCGCTAGGTTTGATATGACATATCTTGACTCATCAACAAACACACACTCTACTATTATGTCTTATTTTTGTATATTAGCTTCCACAACAACAACCAACTAGGGACATAAAAATAATGTATGTATTCTTTTCATACATATGATCTCATTGTTCAGGTCCTCAACTTGAAGACATATGTCAATCGAGGAACATCATTCTTTAGACATATATCATTTTATACTATTATCTCATAATTGAACAAACATATAGTCAAATATTTCCTTCATTATTAATCAAATTATTTACTATATATTTTGTTACAATCATCATATGATTGGATCTATGGCCATACATACCAACAAGCTATGTTGGGGTGTGTCCAATGGTGGGTAAGGAAAAATGGTGACAAATAATATTACTCATTACAATTGTAATAGGAGAGCAGAACATTGATGAGTTCTTCTAGTACCGATGGGGAGAGTGAGGGAAAAAATCATCAAGTTCAAATGGGTATGATTGGTCCCATTCATATAATGGAAAAAATACATGGAAATCCCATTTACAGCCCATGAATGAATCCATACACAATTACCCATTCTAATTGGATTTTGTCTATTGGCCCATGTGTATATGCATGTGATTGTGGAATTTCTATCCATACTTGCAAGAGGTTTTTTTAGTGTTGATATGTGACATCTACATCAACTAATTGGTTCTATTCTTTTACATTTGCAATCCTTAGTTTCATTATATTAGGTGATTTCTGATTTTTTTGTTTACATTCTTCACTTCTATTATACTAGTTGAATGTTGATTTTTTGTGTTTGCAATTTTTTTATGGATTCTAGTTGAAGTGACATTATTACAACACTCATGAAAGGTAATTATGCAAAATCTAGATATGCCAAAGTAGGATCTTTAGCTGTTTCAATTTTTCTTGATTGAGGCTTTCATGTTTCAACTTGAATACAAAGAGACAAATAGCCCATATAATAATGAATATTCAAAGCTTTTTGGAATTTATTACTATTTGTAAATTTCTCCTTTAGTTTCTTATTTGTTCAGTTAAATTTGGAAATGGGCGAATATATTAATACTCATTTTAATTTGTTACTTTGTGTACTCTATTTGTTTATGAAAAATGGAAACCATTGTTATATAGTTTTAATAGTTGTTTCGTCATCCGTTTTAATCTTTTGGCTATATGAAAACTCCCTTCATCATCATGTTGTTTCTATTCATTTCTCTGATCAAGTTTTATTATGTAAAACTCACTTGAGATCAGTCCTTTTATTAATTATGGCACTACAATGTTTACATCCAATTGTGTTATCTTTCCTTCTATTTCAAGTCTAGAATGAAGAATATGGTCAGCACACATAACATGTAACATGAATTTTGTTTCATCTCACTACCAAAATATTGACATTACTCAAAGAAAACCTGGTAAAAACCAACAATTGTCATCAATCAATAATTATATTATCCTAACACGAGATCACAATTTCATAATTTCAATAGACAAGATATCTCATGAGCTCGTACACTTTGTATAAAATTTAATAGGTGTATTAACATTCCAAAAATATTGGTGAATACATGGAATAAACAAATAGCTCAAAACTAATATCAAAGTGGTACATGTACAAAGAACACATGCCAAAATTCAAGACAGGTATACAATTTAGGATATACAACCACCTGAAAAGAACCACATCCAACACCTGAGTATAGGAATGACTTTACTACTACCTAACTCGAACACAAAAACTTCACCTATCTCTATGATATGTCAGGCAAAGTAGGACACTAGGTGACACACACACATCACCAACTTCGAGGTGATTGACGTCCACCAATAGATTGGTCCTCACTACAACTGCATGGAAATCTCAGTCGGTCACCCGAAATGATGTGAAAAGTCATTGCGGTTAAACTCCAGATCCTATGAGTTTGATATAACTGCTCAAAACATTTATTACTTATAAAATGTTTATGAACAATTAAAACCAAGTAGTGAATATTCAAATTACTAAACAAGTAGTGTCTAAAAGCCATACCCATACCTAGACATACCTGTGCCATTGTAAATACCTGAGAAAGATATAAAAACATATATATTTATTACATAACCACGTACCATGTGCACATCCATATTATTTTTTAAATAAATCTAAATAGATTTGATACACAGATGAGTTATATATTTCATTATGCCCTAAGCATTTTAAATTATATTACTCAAACTACTAGCTAGATCCTACGAAGCCATACTAGAAATCTATATAAGATCTAAGGACATCTGAATTCCATTAGATCCCTCCACTCAACCTCAAGTCTATGTGAGGTAACAAGAATCTAAAGTTCTTGAAGGACATTTCTGGTGTGAAAGTGTCTCAAAAGTGCATCTACATATCACAATACTAGTCTAGAAACCACCTTTGATGTCAGTTAAAATAGACCTATAACATCACTTTTGTATCGACACCTAAGTGGGCACCTCTAGAGATAAGCGCCTACAATGTCGATTTTTTGTGGATGCGTAAATCAATGACTCAATCCCATCCTTAGTTGCTATGATTAAGGAAACTGACATAGCCAAGCATCTATGTCGTCAGTTTTGGTGCAGTAATTGGCGTTGCACTTCTAAACCATGTCACATTTTCAACTGATAAAGGTTTCTACATTGTTAGTTATATGCAAAAATGGATGATACAAATAAGTTGAGTCCTCAATTTTGTTTCTAAACTAACATCGCCAACCAGTCGGTAGCACGATCATGCTGCCCAACACGGTCGTTTGGGGGTAGATCTGCATTGTCAAATTTCCACTAAAAACTGATGACTAAGACCTTATGGACCAAGTCATCCAACACGACCATTTTAGAATAGTCCTATAATGTAGGATTCTAGCTTAAAATCGATGAATCAGACCTATAGTGTTGAGGTTTTTGGAACAATAGAAAACATATTTATATTTTTATAGTAGATTTGCAAACTAGTTGTCTGGCTATTCAGTAGGATGCAGAACCTATAGTTCCGAACTACAAGTTCCACATTGTGTTCATCTTAATAACATGCCAACAAACCAATAAAACCAGTTATAACAAATACACAATCCACCCACATACAAGATCCATTCTCCAATTCTGTTCTCATGACTTGTACAAATACAATTCTCATTGTATTCATTCATCTTCACATTAATTTGCACACATGATACATCATTCACATATTCAACAATTCCATTCTCATGACATGTTGAAACACAATTATCATTGTATTCATTCATCTTCACATTCATTCACACACATGTATATATACATCATTCTGATATGCACTAATTCCACTCTCATGACATGTAGAAATGCAATTCTCATCATATTTATTCATCTTCACATTCATTTACATAGATGATATATTCATCATTCACATAAAATTTAAACTTGCAATAAGTCATAAGCACCACACATATATAGAAATAATGACATCAAAGTATAGAAATTTCGTATTTTATCCCAATCAAATTGAAAGTTTACTTTCTTAACGAAGCCTTGTGCTCATTTTTCTTATATGTCATCTAGATCTTCTTTGATACATGGCTTTGTCGTGTCAAACATCTGCAAAGAGAGTTACATAATTGATGAGTTTGATTTGATATTTTCATATCATCAGATGGGACTATTTAATTGTGATGATCAAGACTATATATATTGCATTTTGTATGCAGTTGATGTCTACTGCCTTATATTTGAAAATCATGTACAAATACCACATCATCTAGTATGCATGTGCACAACCATTGTAATATATAAGGCACTATAAATTTACCACTACACAAAACTTTAATAAATAAAAGTAAAGATAGTTGGCATAAATATGCATTGGAGTCAGAAAAACTACCTCAACATTCTTCCAACTTAACGCTTTCTTTTTATTATCCACCTTTCCTCTAGACTTTTTGAAACCTTTTATAGCTCTATAAGTTAATTGTAACACATTGAGTTAAATTAGTAAATAGCCAAGTATTGATATATGTTAACAGATATAAAAAACTGCTCACATGAATAATGGGATTTTCATTTTGTGTCCCCACTATATACTTGGTCACTCTTAGGATTTAGATAATATGTTGTTAGCACTAAGGGGACAATAACCAACAACACCCCATGATTATTCCTAAATGACAAGAAGGAAAACAAAATAAAACTCAAAATTCATAATGAAATGTAATTATTAAGTCAAAATTATAACAAAAGTAACGAAAACTTACTCAACCTTGAACGAAGCTATAATCACTCTCTTTTTCACATTACCAAAATATTAAAATGTTGTAGACTAGTATTCAGTAATAGATGTAGGGTATTTATTCAAACCGCTAATCAATGACGGAACTATAAATGCCACATGGGGTAGTGTGAACTCTATACACACCCTATGTAAGCAACTACAAAACATATATCATGCATGAATTAATATATAAGAAAATATATCAACATATATAAAATGAGGTATTTAGGAATAATATCTGACAATATACAAAGTTTTATCCCAATTGTATTAAATCAAGAATAAGTAAACATCTCCACAACATCTTACAAAAATATAGTAGTATCCTGAGCTTGACCTACAACATCCTCCTTAATACTGACCATCATAGGTGACCATTCTTCAAAGTCACCTATTCATACTGCCAACCCCCTAGAATCATGAACCTAGCGAATGGAATATGTCCTTTTCAAGCCAATCACGTAATCATATATCTTGACGAGGAAGTGGAGGATGATCTGTAAGATGTTTATTAGGTTTTGTTTCATGTATGTATATATATATATATATATATATATATATATCTTCTCATATTAATTGTCAATTACATGTAGATGCAAATGAAATGTAAATTTAGCATACATCAGTATAGACAACTCCTGCTTTAGGCCATGCAACCAAGCCACCTTCTACATCACCTGTCATTTTGTGCTTGGGGTGGCCATATGACAGTGTTGTCTACTTCAAAGCATTGTATACAAGCCTTGGTGTCATGTAAACCGCATCGCCAGACATTGGAGCACCATGAATCATCAACTACAAGGGATGGGTAAGTCGCACCCCGTGCAACAACATATCCTTCTAATATAAGATGGCATGGCCACAACTGCTAAAAAATTGCATATAGTGTTATATATATATATATATATACCTAAACACAGACGTATTATACAAATTATTCTAAAAGAATGCTATGTCACAAAAAACTTACAGAGGATGTGGTAGCTTGTGGGTCCATGGAATTACTCCTACTCACCTTTGTTGTAGGGGGTCCACCTTATATGAAGAGTAGGGTGCCACATGTATAGTCTAAAGAGGAGGTGATTGAGATGCATGATGCTGTCTCATTTCTTTGTCCGTTCCTTTTGCAATCATCTCTTATACCTTCTCTTCTGATAATCCTCCTTTCGGGATAGATTTGTTCTTATGCTATGATAGCCCAAAGAAGGCTCTTATACTGACAGTAGTGCCAGCAGCCCTTACACGCCCAGTATGCTCTGGAATACCTAGTGCAACTATTAATTCATCCCTTGTGCCCTCAGGGATGAACTTGCCTTTTCTCATTTGCTTGTAGTAATTGGTAAGTAGTAATTTGTAAGTAAAACATAACAATCAATGTCAAGATATAACATAACAATCATCAATAGTAATTTCTCTGAGAGTTGAATTTCTCTAGATTTGGTTTGCCTTCTAGCTATCTATAGATCATGGAGAGGTAGAGATGCAGTTGTAGTAGAGGACTCAATAGTCCCAGGAGTATATTGTCAAGAAGAAGATGCCTCTATATGTGGGTGAAGCTTTTCATAGCCACCTGGACCCATCTTGTGGTTGTCCATGTTCTTTAGATTCCTTTTATTTGAGCATCTCTCAGATCCTAGTTAATCCAAAGCATTTGTTAAATACATAATACATAATACATAATGAGAAGGCTTAAGAACTTGAATTCATTGGATATTCTCTCTACAACATACGTCTCTCACACCTTCTGGTTTAGATAGTTCCATTGCTCAAGGGATAAGTTTTTCTTCTTGTTCTTAGTATCTATTCTCTAGTCAGATTTTCCCTATAATTCCTTGGAACCCTCCACAGTGTTTGATAACACCGAAATCTACGCATATTATCTATGAATTTTATCTATAGTTTCGTGTCACTTTGGTCTTAATATGCATTCTTTTTCTCATGTTTTAGTTTACTTAGACAAAGTAACTAACTAGACAATAAAGTAGCCAATCTAGCCAATTTTGGGACTTGCAGGCACCGAACCAGATAAGACATCTATTCTCCAAAGATTTCTCCCCGACACAGGGTTTTTGCGGCAGCTATGAACCCGCCATGACCGTGGAAACCAGCCACGACCATGGCAATCCACCCTGACCACGACTGTGGCAATCAGGCAAGACCGTGGTGCGCACTGCGACCGCAACCTTCAAAACCATTACCGCGGTCCTCGCCACGACTGTGGCCGCCCACCTTTGCCATGATCGTGGCCGTCCGCCACGACCGTGCCCAATAACTGTGACTGTGGTCTTCAACACTGCGACCACGATCCCTCACCACGACCGTGGCCAATAACCACGACTGCGATTATTTGCCATGACTGTGGCCATCTTCCACGACCATGGCCAATAACCACGACAGCAGTTCCCAATAATCGCGACCATAGTTTTTTTTCCACAACGGCGACCGCGATTCCTTGCCATGACCGTGTCCTTTCTCTACAACTGTGGCCTACTCCTTCCACCATGGCCGTGGCCTTGCGCCACGACCATGTTGCCAGACTATGACCACGATCTTCATCACTGCGACTATGATTTCCATTCCATGAACTGCGACTGCGGTGTTGCCCACGACTGTGGTTGACCCCGTGACCTATTGGTCGTGGTCTGCAGTCTGTCTCTATAAATAGGCGTCCCCTCACTCATTTGAGGGGGACCTCAACCAATGATGTCGAGAGGCTATTGCTCTGAGATCTGATGATTCCCAGAGTACCATAGGAGAGCCCAGAGGTCTGAGAAGGCCAAAGAGCTTACCCTACGCCCTCCTCGTCGACGAGCTTCCAATCTCCACCACTCTCCGTCATTCCCTGGTCTTCGATCTCCAAGGGGGGAAGTTGAGGAGTGAGAAGACCCACGACCTCCATCATCCTCCATCTTCGTTCACCCACCAAGCTACTATTCGGGGTAAATCTAGAGAGAAAGAGGACCAAGGAGTCCATATCTGATCAAGGAGGAGGACCAAAAGATGAGATCCAACATATACAGAGGAAAAGGAGCGAGAGCCACCTCTCCTCCACGGGCTAAATCTCTTCTTCTTCCCCTTTCTTCTGCTGTGTTTCTTGGTTTCTTGTACAATGATATTCTTCCATCTTTGTTCGGTGCTGATGATGCTTATCAATGGCTAGTTGAATTCATTCTTGGCATTGTAGCCCATGTTGGGCATGTTTATGTACTTTTACCTTAAGCAAGTAGATTCATATTAGATCTAGTATGTTGCATGTTCTATCTTCTCTTTCTAAGTTATGATTGCTAGTTTGGTTGATCTCTTACTCGCTTGAACTGCTGTTTCTGCCTGTATCGAGAGACCTGTTGTAGATATAGCTAAGAGATGATAGTTTGGATCCGAACCCTAGAGGAGGACGATCCAATGTATTTTGTTCCTAAAAACTCGAAATATTCTAAGACCCGAGAGGGAACTTAGCATATTCTGAGGTGTTGATATGTCATTCCTTAAGAGAGGGTCGATGACATATGGTTGATGGTTTTAGTCACACATTGCGAGAGTGAGTGGGACGACCCACAGGAACATAGGTCGTTGTGCATACTAGAAGCTTTCTTAGGAGTTTGAGGGTTGTCTACACCCGAGAATGGGTGCATAGACTTCCCATCTTGTGGTTACATAGCCAAGAACTCCTCCTCTCTGATTAGTAGAATCCTGCGGACTCTATTTTGTTTTCTTTGTTTTATTTTATTTTGTGACAACCCGCTAGACTAGTTCTAGCACACATTTTTATCGACTATAGTTTTGGCTTATCTGACTTAAAAACAAAATCTTTGGCGTCCTAAACATCCCCACGTCCATGTGTTTGACCCCGTATATCTACTTGGACCATGTAATAAAAGTTGCAGGGGCCTAGAAGGTTTCGGGTCATAAATTTAAAAGTTTCGACTCAATTCTGGGCCGATCAGTGTTGCAACACCTTTTTATGATGTAGTTTTTCATCCAACTCAAATATTGTCAACAAAAATTCATATACTTGATGGAAAATTCTTAAACATATAATTGTAAATATCTTTAAAATTATAATTCTAATCATAATATCTCACACATAGTTTTGTCCATATTAAATCTTTCTTTCCTTGAGCAATTTTACGCCAAAAATCTACATTTACATCTAATTTTCTACGTGTCAGAACTCCTAGATATTTCTAAATTCTTCCCAATAGGATTTCCTTGATCATTTAACTCAACGGCCAACTTTCTTCTTTTACCCCTTTGCTCTAATAACGTATTCATCATGATGATGCGTCTTATATTTGCACAGTCATGATGTTCACAACAAGCTTTACATGATCCTCAAGGCGTACATCCTCATGCTAAAATTGACAAGACACACATATAATCCATAAAAATGTAACTTATAAATGTGATAGACATCATAAAATGCACATGTATGTAATAGAACAATACAACTTACACTAGTGTCATCATCATGGTCCTCATCCTCACAGTAATCATACCCATGATCATCATACGCATGGTTAGACGCCATCTTAAAAATATAAAAAAAAAATAAAAAAATCAAACAATAAAATATGTGATAAAGAATGACAAATACACATCAAACATTAAAAAAATGCATTACTCTAGCATTGATTGGATCTTGATCAATCAATATTCCTTCTTTGTGATCTCCACACGTATATAAGTTAGTGTTAGCTTCAACATTTGGTGTTGGCAAGCCAGCTGAGAATGGACTTGAGTCATCATATTTGTCATAGTACTCTTTTTCATCTATAGGGTCTACAATGAATTTCCTTTTACCATGAAGAACAATTAATTTTTTTCATTTGTAAGATCGTAGATATAAAAGACTTGCTTATCTTGTGATGCCATTATGAATGATTCACCTTCTTGTCAATATTTTCAAAATTCACTAATGTGATACCTAATTCATCCACTACAACTCCTTGGGTGTTATCAACCCAACTACACATAAAGACAAGAAATCTGAAAACTATGTAGCAAAACTCCCATATGTCTTTAATGACACCGTAATATGAGATTTTAGCTTCACATGGACTCTTATCCTTTGCACCAGAAAAACACAATAAAGATGCTTGAAGGGTGAACCCACTATTTTGGATGACATTCTTATCATCTTGAGGTATTGTGTAATATGAAAATATATTTATGTTAAACCATTCATAAGACATAACATCCATTTTTGGTTTAAAGGCAAGATATTTCATAGTTTCAGCAACATTATTTGGTGTTTGAGATAATTAACGTATGACTTATCATCAAACCACCTAATAAATGTCTTATTATGCTCTCTAGCAAGAAACACTGAATTGGCTTGAGGATGTTTTGTTTTAATGAAATTTTTATGTTCGGTGATATATATACTCCATCAATTTTGTGTAAAATATTCAAGTGTGCTTCTTCCCACATCTTACGATTGATTACTTCCGCTCGTGCTCCTAAAGTCCCTTTTCCAGAATAGTCCTCAATATTCTTGTTGTTTCTAGGATCTATGTTACAACTCAGAAAGTCATTCCAAAAGTCCATAACTTTCCTAGCCACATAACCCTCAATATTACTTTGTTCAGGAAAATAATTGTTACAAACATCACCTTTAAAAAACACTCATGTACCATTCAAAAGGATACATTCAATGCAAGAGAATGGGTCCCAAAAGGCTCACTTCTGTAGTTAAATGGACAACAAGATGTACCATGATATAAAAGAATGAAGGAGGAAAATACATCTCTACCTAGATTAGGGTAATGACCACTTCTCTTTGCAACTTATCGATATGCTCAAGATCAATAACTTTGCTGCATAGAGTGTTGAAGAATAAACAAAGCCTAGTGATTACAAACCTTACATGATTTGGTAGTACAGATTGAATTGCCACAGGAAATATTTGATGCATTAGAGTGTGACAATCATGATATTTAAGACCTATCCGATTTAGATCCTTCCTCAATACCAATCTATGAATATTGGAAGAGTATCCATGTGGTACCTTAAAATTAAGCAAGAACTCACAAAAAGTTCTCTTATCATTTTTAGACAATGTGTAATAGTAGTTGGTAAACATGTTTTGTGATCACTACTAACTTTTATTGTTAATTCTTTCTTTATTCTCATTTCATGCAGGTTTATTTTGGATTTTATGCCATCTTTAGTATTGCTTATTATATTCAACAGAGTACCAATGATGCTATCACAAACATTTTTATCAACATGCATGACATCAATACAATGCCAAACTGCCAAAGAACCCCAATAAGGATAATCCCAGAATATTGACCTCTGTGTATAAAGATTTGTCACTCTGTGTGGAGATAATACATTGTGACCTCTTACTAAATGCATGGACAAAGTCTTTTACCCTTTCATAAAAATCTTCCCTGATATAAGTTTAGGGACACTCAGTTCTTCATTCGATCCACTGAACGCTTTACACAACCTTCAGAAAGGTTGAAGTTTTGGAAGAATCCTTTGATGACCAAGATATATAGTCTTTCTGCCATGTTTTATTCATATTGAATCAATGTTCACCTCACATATACGGCATGATTGGATCCTTTTACGATGTATACAGACAAATTCCCATATGTTAGCAATTCATTAATAATGCAAAACAACATAGAATGGAAACAAAATGCCTGTCTACATGAAGCATCATAGGTCCTCACACCTTCTCCCTATAGTTTCTTTAAGTCACCAATGAGATATTCAACATAAACATTGATATCATTGTCAAGCTATTAAGGGCCTGATATCAACAATGACAACATGGTGTACTTATTTTTATACACAACTAGGGAGGAAAATTGTATATTACAATTATAGAAGAAAAAGTGCTAAGTTGGATGTTTAGTGTGCCGTATGGATACATCCCATCAGCTTGAAGACCAAGTCTTAGTTCTCGACTTCTTCACCAAACTCATGGTACAAAAAATCAATCTTCTTCCATTGTGGGGAATCTTAGGCATGTCGTGGGATTCCATCATTATTTTTCTTTGTCATTGCATGCCACCTTAAATTCTCCGCATTCATGGTATTGGAAAACAAGATTTGAAATTATGATATTATAGGTAGATACCACATCACCTTGGAAGGAGATCTAATTTTGGACTTCCCCAAAGTCATCATTCTATACCTTGACGCCCCATGTTTTGGAAAAGCTTTCAAAAGGATATAGTCCTTTTGAAATAACACACAATCATTTAGGCATACATGTATCTTATAGCCTTCATTCCCTTATGGCATAAAATTTTATTTAATTTATATGTTGAGATTGGAATCTAAGTGCCTTCAAGAAGAATTTTTTTCACCAAAAACAATAATGATGTGAAGCTTTTGTCACTCAAACTATTGTTAGGCTTTAGAATATACAATCTCAACACAACACTTATATTTGGAAACTTTGTACAATCTACGTATAATGGTATCATAGCACTATGCACAATGTTTCTGAATAAGGAAGGTGGATCGATGTGCTCTACCCCACAACTATCTAACATCACACCAACCATGTCTATCAGAATCAGGTCATTCACATCTACATCAGTGTAGGAAATTTCTTCTTTAACACAAGTATGACCATCGGCATCTATTGATCTCATAGTAGGAATATCTCCATGCTGGTATCATTCTTTATAGCCCTGTATAATCTTGTTGCTCATGACATGATTCTTTGGTTTTGTCAACAATGTCAACTTTTAAGTTGTTACTACAATTCCTGCATTGATATTAGATCTGATATCCAGGTCATTTCCTATGTTCTTATGTAAATCTTATAAACTTATCATGACCAGTATGAACTTTGAGGTGAAAGGATTTGGAATGGACATCCATGATCTATCCATTCTATGATCAAATAGAAAACAAGCATTACATTAGGTGTTTAGATATTAGGATTTAGATATTAGGGTTTACAGATTAGGATTTATCATTTAGGGTTTACATATTAGGGTTTAGTGTTTACATATAAGGAATAAGGTTTATGGTTTACAAATTAGGGTTTAGGGTTTACATATTAGTATTTAGGATTTATGATTTATAAATTAGGGTTTAGGGTTCAATAATGAATGTGTCTACCGCCTATCCCATTCTTGAACACCTAATCTCACTAGTAAGTGTATAATATATACATAGTTTTTAATAAAACTTTAGCAACATTTTCCCTCAGTTCTCTAAGTACGCCGATGTAGAAGGGAAAATATCCACCCACATGTGTACCTAGAGAACAAATGGGGAAGTTCTAATGAAACATCTTGAAAACCAAATAGACATTATATACTTACATTCTAAGTGAAATTAAGTGTACAGGAATAGTCCCAAACTGGGGACTATCCAAGATTTAATCCTATTGAATAAATCTTAGATGGGTTTCTAGGTCAATAGATAATGTTGTAATTTATATGCCTATGATCTCAACATCATAATTTGTATCATAGGTGCTCAAAAATCTAAAATAACATAGGATTACAATAATACATGCATTTTCAAGAAAATTTGATCCAAGGTTCATGTTGATGTTTATGTTCCATACACAATTATGCGATATGGGAGGAAATGGATGGACAGGTGGAGAAAGGATAGAAGCTTGTTGAAGGGGAGAGCGTAGGATGAGCTCTTTGGCCTTCTCAGACCTCCAGACTCTCCCATGAGGCTCTAGAAACATTCCGATCTTGGAGCTGCAGCCTCTCGGCGTCCTTGGTCGAGTTCCCCCCTCAAATGAGTGAGGTGACACCTATTTATAGAGGTGGACTATAGACCGTGGCCAGCAGATCACGGGGTCAGCCATGGTCGTGGACTATGACCACAGTTGTGGCCAACACCGCGGTCGCAGTTCATGGAGTGGAAATTGCGGCCGTGGTGATGAAGATCACAGTCGCAGTCTGGGCGCCACAGTCGTGGTGGGAGACCACGTCGTGGTGGAGGGAGTCGGCCACAGTCGTGGCTAAAGGACACGGCTGTGGCAAGGAGTCACAGTTGTGGAAGGAAAAACTGTGATTGCGGTTATTGGGAATCGTGGTCCGGGTTATTGGTCATGGTCATGGTGAATAATCACGGTCGCGGTTGTTGAAGATGAAGACCGCGGTCGCGGTGTTGAAGCCCGTGGTACAACAACAGTTAAAGGTTGCACATGATAGACAGAAGTCGTATGTTGATAAATGGTGAAGACCTTTAGAATTCCAAGTTGGAGATAGAGTATATCTCAAAGTCTCGCCTTGGAAAGGTGTTCTTAGATTTAGAAACAAGGGTAAGTTAGCTCCTAGATTTATGGGGCCTTATCCAATCACTGAACGGATTGGAAAGGTAGCCTATAAGTTGAAGTTGCCACCTGAACTACACAGATTGCATGCAGTATTCCATATATCCATGTTGAGAAAGTGTCACCCTGATATAGAGTAAGTGTTGCAACCTGTGGTGGTAGAGTTAAATGAAGATATATCCTATGTAGAGGGACCAATGTTGATTCATGACAGAAGAATCAAAAAGTTGAAAAAGAAAGACATAGTTCTTGTGAAAGTTCTTTGGCATCATCATGGCATTGAAGAGGCTACGTGGGTGATGGAGGAAGAAATGAGGAGGAAGTACCTTTCTCTTTTCTCTTGATGATTTCAGGGATGAAATCCCTTTTAGGGGTGGATAATTGTAACATCCCTGACCTGGATCAAGGCTTAACCCTAGAGGTTTTGCTTAAGTAAGTTATTTAGATTTTTGTTTTTATCTTTTGAAAAGTAATTAAGACTAAAGGAGAGCTTATGTATCAATTTTGGACCCATTTGAATAATGTTGAAGCAATGTTTTACTTGTTTTGGACTAAAGTGCAATTTACCCAATTTAAGGGGGTTAGTTTGCAAATGTTACATGATAAAAGTTCCTCAAGTGTTATATCATCATAAGAATGATAATGATGTTGAGTTATGGCTTGTGAAAGACTAAGTTCCACGAAGGAGCTTGTTTGAGTAATGCTTGTGCATTGAATGCTAGTTTTGGTGTAATTTGCAAATTACCCAAAACCTAGGGTTGAATATGTAAAAATACCGCTTCTATCATGTCCCTACTGTTTCTTGGTATCATTTAGAGAAAAGAAAAAGAAAGGGGCGTCTTGTTTGAACTACTTTTGAGGAGAGATAATCTTGATAATAAAATAATCAAGATTTAAGCATAATTGAAACCCTAATTTAATTTGTAGCAAAAATAAATATATCAATTGGAGTGCCCATCAACTAAAAAGTCCATAGTTGAAATCCTATTGTGCAAGGACGTTCAAATGCCTTGAGTTGCACCGAAATATCATAAGTAGGTGAAGAAACCCACTCACATTTGTTAATTAAAAAGTAATGTCCACTAAAAATGGATAATAGTATTATATTAATTAAGGTGCTTAAAGTGGTTGCTTTTAATTCAAGGGTAAACATGAGGATTTTGAAGGAAAAGGGAGATGTCTTCGAAGGCAAGGAAGGGAGGGGGCATGTGGCAAGAAAGTGGATAGATTTTCTTCTACTTTCTCTCTCCTAGAAAATCAATTACATATACTCAATTTTCTCCCTACTTGGAAGGCTATTTTGCAAACCATTTTCTTTCCTTGCTTTGCCCGATGACCAAGGAGCTTAGGAGTAGGAGGAAAACGTTCCACAACATGAAGAGTTGGAAACAAGCCTTGGATAGTTGAAGGAGCTTCTTTCACCATTAGAGACATGAAGCTTGAAGCTTTGAAGCTACTTTGAAGGCGGATTATATAACTTGAACCCATCAATGTTATTATTGATTTCAATTTCTCATCATATGTTGATCTTTTATTGTCTTCTTGAATAATTGATTAAATTATCATACACATGATAGTAGAATTTGGAAGTCTAAAGCTTGATGATGATGAAATCATCTTAGCACACACCTTAAGAATATCAAGAAAAAACAGTTTCACTTTGTGTTGGTCAAACGGTTTCAAACCGTTTTAGACCAAACGGTTTCAAACCGTTTGGTGACCAAATGGTTTCAAAACCGATTGGAGGGCAAACAGTTTCAAACCGTTAGAGACTAAATGGTTTCAATAGGTTCAAGGATTGATTGGTATCATGACCTAGTAACTTCAAATAAATCAAATTCAATTAATTTCATAACCCTAGCTCAATTGGGTTCAAAGCCCTAAATCAATTAAGGAGCAAAACCCTAATTTAAGGTTAAATGGTTTTCAAGCTGATTTGACCAAACGGTCTGAGACCGTTTGAGGACTAAACGATCTCAAACCATTTGGGGTTAAATAATATTCAAATCAAACGGTCTAAAACCATTTAGGGTTGATCAATATCCAAGACCGTTTAGGGATGTTAAGATCAAGACCGTTTGAAGGTCTAAACGGTCACAAACCGTATGAAGAATTTGGGCAAGACCGTTTGATGGTCTAACGGTCTTAAGACCGTTTGAATGTGTAGACCAAGACCGTTTGATGGTCTAACGGTCTTCAAACTGTTTGAGGTTTTAGACCAAGACCGTTTAAGGTCTAACAGTTTTCAAGACCGTTTGGAGGTCAAGTAACTTCAAGACCATTTGGAGGTCAAGTAATTTCAAGACCGTTTGGAGGTCAAGTAACTTCAAGACCGTTTGGAGGTCAAGTAACCTGAAGACCATTTAGAGGTCAAGTAACCTCAAGACCGTTTGGAGGTCAAGTAACCTCAAGACCGTTTGGAGGTCAAGTAACCTCAAGACCGTTTAGAGGTCAAGTAACCTCAAGACCGTTTGAAGGGTCAATTGGTCCAAGACCGTATGAAGGTCTAATTGATTCAATCTATGTAAGTACTAATAACCCCATAAGTGGTTGAAGAGTATCTCAAGGATGATTTCAATGGAAGTACCTCTAAAATACTTAAGTGATTAGTATAATGAGAGTGATTATCATTTGATGCCTATGAAAGTAATTAATTCAATACACCATGATAAGCATAGGTGTATGTACTTGGTGAAAGGTTAAGTCAACTAAATAAGTATGATAGTGATGTGTGTTCCTAGTACATGGAATCATGATAAGTATGATTTAATACTTAAATAATGCTATGTGCTCCAAGATATGTTGAAGCACTGTCTTAAGGTTTGGATTAATGAGATAATTAGAAAACCCTAATTATTGGAGAATGGAAACCCTAATCGAGAAGGATGAGAAACCCTAACCCTAATTTTGGGTAATGGGTTGAGAAATCCTAATTGAAATGAAATGGGAAATCCCTAACCCTAATTTTGAGTAATGGGTTGAGAAACCCTAATACAGGGTAATGTTATGTGAAACCCTAATATAGGGTGATGTTATGTGAAACCCTAATATAGGGTGATGCTATGAGAAACCCTTATATAGGGTGATGCTATGTGAAATCCTAATACATGGTAATGTTATGTGAAACCCTAATATAGGGTGATGTTATGTGAAACCCTAATATAGGGTGATGTTATGTGAAACCCTAATATAGGGTGATGCTATGAGAAACTCTAATACAGGGTAATGTTATGAGAAACCCTAATACACGGTGATGTTATGTGAAACCCTAATACAGGGTGATGTTATGTGAAACCCTAATACAGGGTGATGTTATGTGAAACCCTAATATAGGGTGATGTTATGTGAAATCCTAATATAGGGTGATACTATGAGAAACTCTAATACAGGGTAATGTTATGAGAAACTGTAATACAGGGTGATGTTATGTGAAACCCTAATACATGGTGATGTTATGTGAAACCCTAATATTGGGTAATGTTATGTGAAAACCCTAATTGATAAAGATGGGAAACTCTAACCCTAATGAGGGAATAGTGATGTTATCCTTTTATTTTATAATGTTGATGTGTAATTGATATGGTTGTTATCAAGCATACCAACCATGCAGGTATCATGAGATAATGAGCATAACCAGGTATGAGTTATGATGTTAATGGGCCATGTGAGCCATTATTCTATTTGTTGCCTAATGAGAGGTGACAAAAGTTGAATATGCCTGGTGAACTATGTGAAATGCTTGTGTAACAAGTATCCTGAATACCTTGGTCAGATGACCTGAAGGTAATAGTTACCTAATAAGTGGTAACCATGTTTAGTGATGAACTAAGGGTTTGAATACCCAGATCCAGCAAATATAATGATGGTGATGTTGAGGGATGTGAATTCCCAGTAATGAGACAAGGGATTGAGATCCCAATGCTTCATAAAGTTTTGAAAAGTACTTGAAAGGAGCATTGTTTCTTTATAGCATTTGTCATAAAAATTCTTGTTTGGAAACTTGACTGATTCTAAAAGAATATGGTAATATACTTAAATAATCAAGTGAAATATTATCATGTAGAGCCCTGGCCATAGATCCATCATCGTCAATAGCTGGTGATGGTGAAACAGATTTTCCTACTGGTTAATCCGTAGCATATATTGTTGAATATACGGGGTGCTTCCTAGCCGAAAATAGGAGGATTAGAGTGCAACTTCAGTTGTAGACTCAAGATATGTTTAAGAGCATGGTGAATAGGCCCATGGCTCAGTGTAGTGGAGAATGAATACGTTCATGGCTCAGTGAGCATGGTGATCTGGCCCGTGGCTCAGATTTACTAGTGTCGGGACCTGTACCAAGGTGGGCTAGAGGATGGGTAGCCAATGAGAGCTAACCCTGTGACTGACATTACTTAATCAAGAGACTGCAGTCCTACTTGTGGTCTCGCATTGACCGAGACGGATGAGATCGAGGAGTCCGGATCTTCCTTTGATCTTGTATGGAACCGACTTTGGGTTTCACAATCGAAGGTTGGATTTGAGCAGTACGGCTCATTTCCTCAGGGCATAAGAATTATTGTAAAAATGTAATCAGTCGTGTAGCATATTTGCTTAAGTACGAATTAAAGAAATCATTGGTTGATGTTACATTGCTTATTGTATCCTAAAGTGGATAAATATTATACATGTTCTTCATATTCCTTATTAAAATGAATAGATGATATTGTTCTATTCTGCTTAATAATGATTTAATCCTGCTATTCAATAGATAATACTCTACTCAGTTTATTATTGTTACCTACAATGATAATGTTTCTGGCAGAGAGTTATATCTCTCGCTGGGACAATTTTCAATTGTCTCACCCCTATGAGATCCAACCTTTTTAGGTGGACGAGGACAAGGAGGTAGAAACCCTACAGCAGGGGAAGGACAGTAGCATCAGGGATAATAGTAACATCTCAGGTGGAGATACTTACTATCGTGTCCTGTAAATATGAGTCCTATGAGTCGTCTATGTACTCTAAGGTCCTACAAGTGGTAGTTAGTGCTTTTATGATCGATATGAGAATTTGGCATTGAATGCCTTGAGGTTTTATGTTGCTTATGTGTAGATTTAACGAAGAAACTGTTGTATGTAAACCACGAGGAGGGAAGGTACATGGTATGTACTTTGTGGACCAGATTGTATATAATATTTTGGTTCTTGTTATAAGAGTTTCTTGGAAATGGATCTCTTTGTAAATGGTTTTATTTTTAGTGATTTTCAATAATCTGTTGCTTATGTTTGATTCCACAATTGATTACACTGTGACGGTCTGATTTGGTGTCAGGTCATCTCAATACCTATCCCAATCGAATTGGACAAGTGAAATGAAAACCTTTCTCACAAATTTGACAACCTAACCTTGCTCGTTTGGTCCAGTCGAATCGATCAGTTCACCAAGTGAATTGGTCAACTCACTGACGATGAGTCGATCAGTTCACCCAGTGAACCGGTTAGTTGGTGGTGTAGACAGCGCATAACATATTCAATGCAGTTCCCAATCAATCTGACACTCAAATCAGTTAGTTCAACACTTAAACTTGATGATTCTGGGTCAAGTCAATCGATTGAATGTTTGATTGAGTACCCAAAGACCGTTAGTAATCAATTCAAACATCATTCATGGATAAACTCCTCTTCCAGGTAAATCCTTTGTGTGTGACCCTATAGGTCCCATTTCACGTTGGCAGTAAATGTCCATAACTAGCTTATGATATCACAAGCTAAGAGTGGTGCCTAGTCGCACATTAGTGCTACCCAAGTGCAAAGGAAAGTTGGAGAACAACTTTCAATCCTACAGTCTGTGATTGGTGTTCCAGTGAATGTATAATTCCTTTGTCTCTGATATCCTGAATGAACTCAAGGAATGGAGATATCATCCTTTCAACGTTCATTCATGTTCCTTGATCCAAATAAGACTATCTGAGATATGTGTGTCATTAATATTACATATTGACAAACAAATGCATGTGCATGACTTTCTCAGTCTCACTTATCAATTGGCCATGGACATCATAATCCCTCAGGAGGGACAATTCCTATATCTATCACTCACACTCAAAACCCCATGTGTCAAAGTCACCCAATCATCACCTTCATAACAATCCATATTTCAGGACCGCGTTTGATGATGTCAAAGTGTACCCAACGACATGTGATGAGTGCAGTGATTTCAGGTCTAAGAATCACAATCTCCACCATCACTGTGAGAGCTGACTTTGACAACCATGTCATGGATCCATGTGTCACTCTCACGGTGGGTCTGTCTGATACACTATTATTGTCTAACATGTATCTATGTGCTTGGTTTGATATCACATATCACGACTAATGAGACTTTGTCATCAACCAACACACACTCTAGTCTTGTTGTGGCATTAATGTCTATCAACCTTCCATAATGACATCTGACTAGGGAAAAAACAAGAATGTATAAACTCTTAGCATCCATATGATCTCATTCTTCAGGGCCTCAACCTGAAGACATACGTCATTGAGTACTATCATTCTCTATACATTCATTCTACTATATCATTATCTCATAACTGATTGAACCAGAATAAATTGGAAGCTTGCCTTTTATATTTATCAAATCATTCATAATGTATCCCAATCCAAATTATCATATGATTGGCTCTCATGGCATACCTACCAACATATATATGCATTATATTCGAAACACTACATTAACATTCTTCCAATCTATTGGTTTATTTTTCTTATATGCCTCTCCTCTATCCTATTTGAATACTTTTATACCCCTACACGTTATAGTAATACACTTAATTGCAATAGTAATTAGACATGTAATGATGCATACATTACTATATGTTGAAGGACAAAAAAGTTTATTTACGCTATAATCACCACTTCCATTGTGTATCCCCCGCTCCCTAATTTTCTACCTGAAGGATGAAAACAATACACAAACATAGTCTCGAGGATAATTACCAACAACTCCCAGTTCCTATCACTGAGTGAATTGAAGGAAAACAAAAGAAAACTCAACCTCCATAATGAATGTATTTCATAAGTTAAAATTATAATCAAAGTGCATGAAACTTACCCAACAGTCAAAGGAGCTATCATCACTTTGTTTCATGCAGTCATAAAATATTTAAATGTGGTAGAGTAGTAATTGTTTACAGAAAATTGGTCTCTACATACATAGAGAATTAATGATGGAAATAGAAACGCCACATTTCTTAATAATTGTACACTCATCGTACATAAATAACTACAAAACATATGTCTGTATTAATAATTACAAAACAATAAAACATATATTTTCACATATATGGAATGAGTTATTTAGCCATAAGATGTCACCATATCTGAAGTTCTATCATGGTAGTAGTCAGCCAATCATGTTCGAATAACTCCTCAATTCTGTCAAGAATACACCAGTATCATGATGTTCCTCTACAATGTCCTCCTAAATACAAACCTTCATAGTCGACTCTTCTTCTATAATGTCTAACCATGGTGCCAACCCTCTGCACTTAGGACCTAACAAGTCAAATAGGACCTTCAGAATAGAAGCGGGTATCCAAGGCTACAGAGGAGGAACTGTAGAAGGGCTTCTTAGGTTTTACAGTTTGCATGTATTCTCATATTAATTGCCAAATATATACACAAATATAAAAGAACCACACATACAAATGTAATGTTAATTTATCATGCATTCCCATAGGGAAATCTAGCTTTGGGCCACATCACCTTATGTATCTCCTATTGTGTTGTGCTTAGAGTTGCCAAATGGTAGTCGTGTCTCTTCCATTCCAGATAGACAAGTCTGATAGTCACACAAAGTGCCGTGTCAGGCATTGGAGCACCATGAACCTTGTCACCTAGAAGGTGTGGGAAAAACTCACCTAGTTCCACAACATAGAAGCTAGGTTCTAGTCTTGCCAGACATAAATTTTTCAACCCCTATAATTCTACATATATTTTTATTTATACACAAATACAACATATTATAACATTGTCTACCTAGAAATTGAGTGACATGCAACAACCCCTAGGGTTTGGGAGAGGCATTGGTGTGGGAATTTGGTGGGATAGAACCAAGGGGGAACGAATGCTCGTTGGAAGCTTGTTGCAATGACCATGAAGTTGAGGAGGTTGTATATGGTATGATGATTAGAGAAAAAGAGCCTCCACCAAAGAAGACATACATTGTTACTCAATATGGAAGACATAGGACAAAATTGAATCTTCCTGACCCAAAATCTCCTGACACTTCATCCAAATGAGACATCATCGTGGATAAAAGTGAAGTCTTTCATGCCATCATAGTAGTGTCATCTATGTTGCATCCCCAAATTGAGCCATGACAACACATTGTCATCGTAAAGGTAGTAGGGCTAACCTGGGCTATTAGTCGTTGGTTAGCTGTATCTAGATCCTATGAAACCCTGGAGAAGACTTTTGTGTCATGCACCTCGAGAAAGGATACTATATAATCCAACTTGCAAATAAGGAAGGATTTATCACTGGTATGACTGAGGGCCCATGGGGGATCTTCAACCATTACCTCTATGTGCAATCCTAATCAGCTAAGTTCCAGTCAGCCCACCTACCCTATAGAAGTTGGTTGTCTGGGTATGATTTCTTGACCTACCAATACATATATACTAGAATAGGCTTCTAGAGTATATTGAAAACACCATAGAGATGACAATCCATATTGAAGCGAAGACCTCCCTGGGTCATCAAGGCAAATTCAAAATAATTTCCATAAAAGTTGACACAATGAGCCCCCTACTACCTGGCTTTCTCTTAATAGAGAGCACATATGATTCAAGTATGAGGACATGCCATTATTATGCATGCAATATAGTTGGGTGGTACATACTAATAAAGAATGTAAATTCATCGAGGCACTGGTCCAATTGATATACCAATCTCTAGGAGCCCCTAATCTCTCTCCATACAACAACTCCATCCATTCAAAGAATCCTGAATAGTGCCAAACTCTACCTAAAAAATCATTTTCTATAATGGTGAATACATGGAAGCTGACTAAGATGAACACACTAGTTTCCAACCAAGCAAATTGTAAACATGTTGAAGGATATGGGGCTAGTAGGTTGGTGGAATTAGGAGTCAACACAAGAGGGCTGAGAAGAAATCCCAGAAGCAGACCCAAGCAAGCGACCAAGCTACTAAACCATCTTTGAGTAGAATAATAATTAATCTCGACGCCAATTAAGTAGTCAATTTTTTGCACAAAGACACGGTACCTAGGGGCAGACGCATGGGGGTGGGTACCCTCCACCCACAAAAAAAATGTATTATATATATGTATGTATACATATGTTTGTAATGATATATTGAAAATATATATTATGAATATTTCATATTGATCACATAAATGGACTTGGTGTAGTGTCTTTTAGTTTTACTCATATCCAATATGTCTCAGGTTCGATCCTTTTTGTGGACATTATTTATTTATCACAATACATATAGAATGCAAATGATATATATATGTTGTTTGACACAATAAAATATATAACTAGACTTGGTGTAGTGGTAAATATGTTTATTGTTGTACTTGAGATCATGAGTTCAAATATTACATTAAGTATTTTAATTTTTTTGGCCCCCCAACTACTAACTCATGGTTCCTCCACTAACAGTACCTCCTTTCTAGTTTGTTTGGAGCCATTGATGTCAGGCAGATTTTGCCCTTCACCTGGGTACTGATCATCATATCAATAATAACAACACAATGATGATTTGCAATTGAAGGATCATTGTTCAAACTATCCCTAGTATCCCAGAAAGGTTGTGAAATAAATGGAGGTTGGTCTGGCCTAATATAGCAGGTGCCCCAAAAAATAAAGCATTGGACTTCACCTTTTTGAAAATGACATGGACACATAAGATGCTATGGAGGGGTGAGGGATTGAGTTGTGCCACCATTTTCTAAGTGTTATCCACAAACCACCAACACCCTATAGTATCCTTATTGAATATTATCAATTGGAACATATAGGAAGCTTGCTCCAAAAACAAAATTTATGACATCAATTAACTTAGATGTTCATACCACCTTAATATACTTTCTATCATTGAACCTAGGTGTAGTGGATCCAAGACTAACAAGATAGTCCACAAGCTCAGCTTTCCCTCATCGCATTCAGTGGATGCACATGGCTTATGAAGGTATTTGGATCCTTTGGGATAATGCTCCCCATAATTTGAAATTATCCTCAATCACTGCCAGTTCATTCTTTATCCCATGAATGCGAAATTGGTTCCCCACCATCATCTATGGATATCCTAGTCCTTCCTTTAAGTATCTTCTGTGCAATCACCTAAATGTGATTGTGCCTCCTACATACGAGGTGGGGGAAGTGGTAGCTGATTTAACACCTTATTGGATCAACCTAAGAAGGTACAAAGAACCTTATTTGGATCCATTTCCTCTCCAAATGGGCCTTAAGGACATGGGAGCATTAGCTGCATGCTAGACCTTTTCCGGCATGGGCACCTCTTGGAATGACTCGATCGAGTGCTAACCAATGAAGCATGGCTGGAATGATTGTCCTCTCAAGGGTTATGTTTGACCATCACCGAATTTGATACAACACACAAAAGTGAGGAACACTAGAACCGTCGAGTTTTTTTAAAAATCTAGTTGTAATCTTTTTGCTTCCTTGAAACACTACTTGGTCTCAAATTAGAATGCAAGAAACTCCTTCATTGACACTCTACTGGACTTCAATGGGTTGTATCAAAGTGGGACAAAGAGATTCACTCCTTCAGTGCCTCTAGAAGACATGCATCATTTGCCAATTGTATAACACACAAAAACAAACCACCTATCTCTCCACAAACTATTCTATACAGGAAGTGTCACAGATAGTTGCATCCATCGTCCACCAACTGCACCGCTCCATTCATGCTAAATTAAAATGGATATCCTTTCCAGATGATGCGCGGTTGGAATAGTTGCTCAAGATTTGGGAATAGGAAAAAGATTTGGCCCATGCCAAATTGGATTTGGACTTGAGTAGGAGTTGGATTATTCTACCAATCCTAATGGGAGTCAAATCTAAAAGGGAAGAAAGATGGCTCCCTATGTGCAACATGGAGTTATAGTAGGACTTGGACTAGGACTTGGACAAGGATTCCTACTTGCAACCACATGCATGGAAGCCTATAAATAGAGGCCCTAGGGGAGTCCATTGAGATCATCCCACCGGTTGAGGTGTGATCCCTCTAGTTGCTTGTTGGTGCCTTCTGTGGTAGAAGAGTTGAAGAATAAAAACAACTGGAGGATCTCTCTTGGTTGAATAAGAGAGGGTCTGGGACTTTGCCTTAAAGTGAAGTAGCGGCTGATAGTCTATGACATATTGGGGGCACTGATAGAGCAGTTCTCTTGGTTGATAGGAGAGGTCCAGTGACTTTGCATTATAGCAAAGTAGCGGTTGGCAGTTATAGATGCAGTGTTTCCATAGCGGTAAAGGTCTGACCCAATCAGTGGTCATAGCGACATCAAGCAATCTACATTAATGATAGTGGCCTCGTGAGGAGATCAAATAAAGAGGGAGGTTTTGTACACACTAGGTGTGATTCTCTTCTTCCTCATCTTTGTTCTTGTGTGGGGAGGACTACCTGGATATTTGGATAATTAAATCCAAGCACTGTGAGTTGGAATATTAATTACATAGTGCTTGTTGGCCAGTATTGCCCCTTGTTTTTTCTCTCCTTATCTTAGGGAGAGTATTCCAATTTCAATCTAGTGTTTCTTCTTTGGGTTTATACTCTTGTCAGTACAAGCATCACCAAGCATATGAATGAATTCTAAAGCCTTGTAAATCAATTGGGGTCCATGAAGATGGTTTTTGATGCTGAACTCTAGGATCTACTTCTTCTGGGATCATTACCTAATAGTTGGGAGATGCTCATAGTGATAGTGAACAATTTTTCACAAGAAGGCAAGTTGATACATGACCAAATGAAGAGTAGTCTACTGAATGAAGAGACTCGACGATGAGCCTCAGGAGATAGTGGATCAGAGGTGCACTTCACAGAGAGTAGAGGCATTTTTATAACGAGAGAATGTGGTAGATCCAAGAGTTGTGGTGAGTCCCAGAACTGCAAGCAGCCTCATGGTAGATCCAAGTCAAAGAGTAGTAGAGGGTGCTTCCATTGTGGCAAGCCCGGTCATTTCAAAAGGGATTGCAAGGTTTGAAAAAAGAAACATGGGTCTAAAGCCAAAGACTAGCAAGAAGATGACAAGAATACTGTAGTGGAAATCTCAGATGAGAAGGACGATGATGACAATGTGATCTTAACAATCCAAGAGCAGTGTATGCATGTTTAGGATGATGATTCAGAGTGGGTGGTGGATACTACAACTTCTTATCATGATTCATCGAGTAAGGAATTCTTCACTTCATACAGGAGGGGATACCATAGTAGGGTGAACATGGGAAATTCTAGCTTCTCTACAATTATTGAGATTGGAAATATTTGTGTTCAAACAAGTGTCAGTTGCACGCTTACATTGAAGTATGTTCATCATGTTCTAGATTTGCGGATGAGTTTGATATCTGGTTCATTCTTTGATAGATAAGGTTTTCATATGGATTTTGGTGGAGGAAAATGCAAGATCACCAAGGGAGATTTTTTTATAGTACGGGGAAAATTATGTCACACATTGTATAAAACCCAACTTAAAGTGGTCAAAGGCGGCCATATATATGTAGTTGAGGTTCACTAGATAGATCTATGGCACAGACGACTAGGACCATGAGCAAGAAAGGCTTGAATATTTTATCAAAGTAGAGATTGATTCCTTGTGGCAACGACACCAGTCTCAATTCATGTGATGCATGTCAAATAGGAAAGCATCGACGTGTTTCTTTCAAGACAAGATCAAAGGTGAAATCACACCTTCTGTCACTGATTCATTCGGTTGTCTGCGTTCCATTTGAGGTGGCTTCACTGGGTGACAATAGGTTTTTGATCACATTCATTGATGATGCATCTGGGAAGGTGTGGGCCTACTTGCTGAAGACCAAGGATTGGGGCTTTTAGTGTTTTCAAAAATTTCATTCCATTGTGGAGCATGAGACAGAGAAAAAACTAAAGAGTCTCTGCATAGACAATGGAGGAGAGTACACCTCCAGGGAGTTCTAAGATTATTGCGCACAACATGGAATACGACATGAAAGGACAGATCCCATCATACCACAACACAATGGTATAGTTGAGAGGATAAATCATTCCATAGTGGAGAATGTTAGATGCATATGGAAGACTGCAAAATTGCCAAAGACATTCTGGGGCAAGGCAATACATATTGCTTGCTATCTGATTAATCGATCTCCATCAGTTCCTTTGGTTTTTGATATACCTGAGAAGGTATGAACATGCAAGGATGCATCGTATGCTCAACTTTGGGTATTTGGGTGCAAGGCTTATGCTCATGTTCCAAAGGAAAAGGGATAAAAGTTGGATGATTAAGCGGTGCCACGTATCATTCCTGGCTATGGAGATCATCAGCTTGGCTATAGGTTATGGGATACTATAAAAAGGACCATCAGCGGACACAAAGATGTGACATTTTATGAGAGCCAGATAGTTACAGAGCCAGAGAGTGAGGATGCAGAGGCTGTAGGATTGGTGGTAGTTCTTCTCATGATGAGTATGAGGATGCTTCAGCTTCTTCACAGTTGCGGTCTGCAGATGATGAAGAATAGCAACAAGATCACCTTGAGCAGTCGAGTGATAGCACATCAAGTGTTCCTAATCTAGACATGTAATTGAGTGATTTAGATTCACAGTCAGAGACTTCTAGATAAAGGGAGCAAGATCATCACCAGGCAGAGTCCTCCGAGCAGCCGTTGAGGAGGTCTAACAGAGTTCGTCATCCTTCATCGAGATAGTCGACATCTCAGTATATTCTCCTTACTGATTAGGGGAGCTAGAAACTTATCATGAGGTACAAACTCATAGAGATAAAGCACAGTGGCATCAGATAATTTAGGAAGAGATGTCTTCTTTATAGAAGAATGATACCTATAAGCTTGTGGTGCTTCCCAAGGGCCGGAAATCACTAAAGAATGAGTGGGTCTATAGTATGAAGAGAGATGACACCGGCAAAGATCAAGCTTATAATGAGAAGCTACATGAACATGGGGAGCATCATCATAGGATTTCTGAACCTTACTACATAAGTTCAGAAACAAGATTTTCATCTAGGGTGGCGACTTGGTTGAATAAGTTCAGAACCTTAGTACATAAGTTCAGAAACCGAAGGAGCTGTCTTGGTTGAATAAGAGAGGGTCAACGACTTTGCTTTGAAGCAAAGTAGCAGCTGACATTCGATGACATATTGGGTGCACTGACAGAGTAGCTCTCTTGGTTGATAAGAGAGGGTCAACGACTTGGCGTTGAAGCAAAGTAGCGGTTGACGGTTGTGTTGCTATATCGGTAATGATCCGACCCAGTCAACGATCACTGTGGCATCAAGAAGTCCCTAGCAATGACATCAGCCTCGTGGGGAGATCAAGTAAAGATGGAGGTTTTGTACACAGTGGGTGTCATTCTTTTCTTCCTCGTCTTTGTTCTCGTGTGAGGAGGACTATCTGGATTTAAGAGTAATTAAATCTAGGCAATGTGAGTTATAATCTTAATTACATAGTGCTCGTTAGTCGGTATTGTCCCGTAATTTTTTGCTCCTGGCCATGGGAAGAGTTTTCCATGTTAAATATGTTGTTTATTCTTTGGATTTATACGCTTATCGATAAAACTTCCTTAATAAGTTTTGTCACAACATCCGGGACCATATGGTCAACATCCACAATAGTTTTTTTTTTCAGGAGAGTGGCCATAATCCAAACCATTGTTTGTGGTCTACAAAAAAGTGTGCTGGAAACAGGATGTAATAGCCGACTCTGGGCCCAATTCTTCCTATATCAAGGAATACTATAGTATGGTGCATTTCCTTGCCTCGTCACCGTTGTACCACCATACAAACCTGAAAATGTTGCCGGCCGTCGCTACGAGATAGCACATGCAGCCTACGAGAAACTTGGAGGCATAAGTGTTGGAAGCGTACGATGTTGCTTCCATCAGTAGAGTCTAGTGGCAATGCCACCACCATGTCACGAACTTCTCTTCCTCACCTTCATCCTCGACCTGTCCGCAATCCTCATTGACTTCCTTCATCTAGACATGTAGACTCCAATGACACTAATGACTGGAGTTGTTCCGGTTACAAAGCAGCAGCACGACCCATTGCTGCCTGGCGGCGACCTTGAGAAGGAAAACAAGCAGCTTCTTAGGCTTCCTCTCCGTCAGTCAGGAGCCTCTGTCAATCCTCCATCCTCGAGCTTAACACCATCTACTGATTGTAGCCTAGTAGACGGCCTTCCCAGACTGAGGGTTTACTGCTGGAACTATGGTCCGCCGTGATGTAGGAAGCTGGGAAAACTAACTGGTTGTTGTCCGGTTTAATCTGTAGCCACCTCTCCGTGATTACTAGGAATGATAAGTGGTTCGGATATCATCCATACCAAATGAATGGTTTTTTATTTCAACCGAACCAAAATCCATGTGGATGATGGATGTGGAGATATACGGGGTGGATGATTGTGGTTATGGTTCGATTGATGGGTACACGGATGTTTTTTCCAAGCCTACTGTGGACATGCAGGAGCACTAGCACAATCTTTTGATGCAGGAGGCCGACTGGAAAGACAAGGCTAGGATTGACTAGCTAGATCAGATTCGGCAAAAAAAACATAAAGTTTTTCTAGGCCTATGTTTGTGCCTGATGCCACCATACCAAGATTACTTGCCTCAAATATGATGGTGATCAATGATTCAATTACCCTCCAAGTGCATGTTCTAAACTATCTCAGATCCCTCATGACAAATGATTGTGCTTCTGCTAGAGAACTCCACATTTTGTAGGTTTTTTTTAGGACTGTTGAAAGATGCTAACTCCCTCCTTGGTAAGATCCCCAGTGCAAAGGAGGTATGACACACTGCCTTTGTCATGCCCCATCCAAGGTATATGGGCCAAATAGAGTGAGTACAGACTTTGGCAACATGTGGTACCATCTGTGGTCATGAGGTTGCGCAAAGTCTTTGTCACTTCCACGGAAGAGGCACAACTGGCAAACACGCGCATGGTTCTTGTCCCCAAGATCAAGCTACCACAAAAATGATGTGACCTTCAACAAAATTGTCTAAAAAATGTTGTCTTTAATGTCCATTTCAAAGACCATAGTGGAGCACATTGATCCATTCCTAAATAGTTGGATCTCACAATGCCAATCCAGCTTTATACCTAGCAGGAATATCAGCAATATTGTTCTTCTTGTGCAAGAAGTGATCCATTCAATGCGCATATAGAAGGGAAACAAAAAATGTATGGACATCAAATTAGACCTATCAAAGGCCTTTGATTGCATGAATCAGAGCTTTATTCATGACACCTTATCTAAAATGGGCTTTCCTACGAGCATGGTGAATTTTATCATGCAAATCATCATGAATGGGGAAACCTATATCCTTTGGAAAGGAAAACCCCTACACCCATTCAAAGTACGGAAACAAGTCTGCCAAAACACAATCCCCTCGGGCCCTATATCTTTGTCCTCTACATGGAGAGGCTCAGTCAGACCATCTCTATTGTTCCCTCCAATGGCATCAGGAAACCCATTGTCCTCTCCAGGAATGATACTCCCTTACTAACGTCTACTTTGCATATGACATCTTGCTAATGGTTGAAGCGTCAACACAATAATTCAGCATGATTCTTAAAGTCCTGAAGGAGTTCTTACACACTTTCAGTCAATCAATTTTCCAGGACAAAACCAAATTCTTCTTGTCAATCAATGCCTCCATATCTAATAAGATGGCTATTAGTAGAAATTGGGTGTTCCTTCTACTAATGACCTGGATTTTTATCTAGGCGTGCCTATCATTCACTATAGAGTAAAAGATCAAATCATTCCAGCATCATTAAAGCCATAAAAAGATCATTTAATCCATAAAAAGTAGGATACATAGTTGTATGGAGAGACATGTTTCTCTAGTTGGTCGCATCACCCTTGCCAAATCCACGCTTCAATCATTCCCATTCGCACAATGCATACTATCAAACTATCCCTAGCTCAATCAGCAGGCAATGAGCTTCATATGGTTTGGGGGAAGAGATCAAAAGAAATTATGTCTTGTCTCATCGAAGAAGATTATGTCCAGTAAGGATAGTGGAGGATTGGGCATTAAGGATGTTAGGGACCAAAATGAAGCACTAACACTAAGGAATGTGTGGACCTTTCTTAATAGTCCTACCAAGCAATGGGTTGGAGTAATGCAATCAAAATACATGGGCACAGACCAACCCTCTACATGCCTAGGACCATCATCTCGAAGGTTCATCAAAAGCAAAACCGCAAGCATCCAATATATTTGCAGTAAAACACTTTGTACTGGAAAAAATACTTATATCTAAATAGATCATTGGCTTGTTGGATGATCCATCACTGAACTTGATCCAACTTTCATCATCCCAACTTTTATTGCTAGTAACACCATAGATGTTATGGTCCTTGCAATCGGTGAATGGGATTGCAACTTCATCAACAATCATTTGCCTCCAGTCTCATGAGATGTACAACATACCTACCCTTTCCATGATCTCAATGAGGAAATAGACATGTGGATGTGGCCTTTGGAAACGAGTGGTGAGATCACCACAAGCTCTTCTTATAAAAGGAAAAAAAACAAATATCAGGAAACTAGACCATATTATGGAGCTCGTGTTTACCTTAGCACATCAAGATCTTCCTTTGGGTTTTCCTACATTGTGCCTTATCATCCAATAAGGAGAAGCATGGACAAAATTTATACGTGTCTCCTATCTGTACAGATGTCATAATTGTGAGGAATCCTTGCTTCATTGTTTCTAAGACTATACATATAGCTACCAAGTTTGGTTCCAAATGAATCTGCCTTTTGACTTCTTTCTTGATAGCAAGGAGGACTAAATCCTAAGGTTAATTGAAGGTTCATATTCAGGCCTTGATCAGACCATTATAGTAATTGTTGCATGGCACCTTTGGACTGTAAGAACAAGAAACTCCACATAGAGATATGATGCACCATGGATATGGCCTCAAGTTTGATCGTTGCACAATCTACCACAATCTGATACTTGCCTTCCAGGACATGTAGGTTGCCTATACACATGAGCCACCAAGCTTTGAATCTAGTAGATTGGAGGAGTAATGTTTACATGCAAATAGATGTGGCATTCCTACAAACCTAAAATAGGGCTGCTTATGGTTGTATTGCAAATGATCACTATGGATCCTATAATATCCTCAAAATTGAATTTATTAAATATAAAGCATGAATTGATTTGTAAATTCCCCAATGGTTTTGGATATTATGTTTGTCTTAGTCATGAGATGATGTCACAAACATAAGTAAATGTCTAGAGAATGATGTTACTTGATGGCATATGTCTTCAGGTTGAAGACATGGACAATGAGATTGTATGTATGATAAGACTACATTCATTCTTGTTATGTCCCTAATTGGATATTACAGTGGAAGCAAAATAGACAACAATAATACATAAAACTAGAGTGTGTGTTGACAGATGATAGAGTCTGATTAGTCATTATTTATGATATCAACTCACTCACATAGATCCATGTTAGAGAATAATGTATTGGACTGACCCACCTTGAGAGTGATACATGGAGACCATGGAATAGTAGTCAGAATCATCTCTCATAGTGATAGTGGTGATTGTGGTTCTTAAACCTGAAGTCACTGCACTCATCACATGTCGTTGGGTATACTTTGACATCATCAAATGTAATTTCTTAAATATGGGTTGCCACAAAGGTGATGATTGGGTAGCTTTGACACAAAGGGACTAAGTGTGAGTGATGTAGATGGCACTTGTCCCTCCTACAGGGGTTTGATGTCCAAGGCCTCTTGATATGAGAGGCTAAGTAATGTATGGTCGTACTCATGAGATGTAATATATGATATGTGAACTCACATGCATCTCATACAGATTTCTCTGGTTTAAGGAACATGAATTGAATGTTGAGAGGATGACGCTTCCATGCCTCGAGTTCAATCTGGATATCAGAGACAAAGGAACTCCATAACACTAATTCTGAATTATAGGTTGAAGTTGTTCTCTAACTTTCTGAATTACTTGGGTAGCAATGATGTGTGACTAGGCACCAACTCTTTGCTTGTGATACCATAATTTTTTATGGACATTCACGACGAATGTAATTTTGGACCTATAGGGTCACACACGTAGGATACACTTGGATTAAAGGAGATATTCATGAATAATGTTTAAATTGAATGCTAAAGGTGTTTAGTCATTGAATTAAATAATAGATCAACTGACTGGACACAGAAACATCAAGTTCAAGTGTTGGACTGGCTGATTTGAGTGTCAGGCTGATTGGAAATTGAAATGGTTGATTTCTGCACGACTCAAGACACCAACCAATCGGCTCATTGGGTGAATCAATCAGCTCAGGCTAGTGAGACAGCCGTTTCACTTAGTGAAACAATCGGGTTAGGACAATGAGATGATCATTTCATGTAGTGAATTGATTGGCTCAGACGGGCCAGCCTAAGGTTCTAGTGTTTTCCTTAATCATGAGAAAATAGGATCGTTTCACCTTGTTCAATGAGATTGGTACATGTCTTATTGTGGGACATTAATTAGAAATGAATTGTGAGTTCAATTACAAATAGGGAAACTTTTAAAATGATTGTCTCATTGTGCGAGACAACCATCTCTCTAACCAAATGACTATTTGGGAGTGCGAGATGACCATCTCACTTACCAAAAGACTGTTAGGAAAGTGGAAGACGACCATATCACAGTCCATAGGTTCTAGAACATTCATGATTTTGGACCCTTCCACTCCCACACTGATTGGGAACCCTAACCCTGGCCTCTACTATAAATAGAGGGGTATTGGGGGCTTTCCAAGACAGACAATTGAGAATCAGTTGCTCTGACAATTGTTGTTCTCTCTAGTTGTAGAAGCACTAGAGAGCCCAAGCAAGTCATGTCCGTTAAAGGGAGGGATAGCGAGGGAGAGAATAATTGAGGATCAGTTGTGGGAGAGTATGTCGGTGACTAGTACGCTGATAGAAGGGGACAAGTCCTTCATGTTGGTTTTAATAGAGCAATGTAGAATTCCTGGTTGTCTATGTGGACCACTCTAGAGGCGGGAGGTTGTTGTCTACCGCTTGGAGGACAACATCATCCTACAGTCTGTGGTGATATTATAGGATTCGTTGTGGGTGTTGTTCTAGTCTATTGTCCGTGGTGATGGTCAAGAGTTACACAGACACCGTCTAAGAGCAACTAGACGACAATTGCACATCTACAAGGATGAGGATTATGTTGTTGGACTTGCTCCAGGACCAGGAATATCCTCGAAATCATCCTTTCCATTATATAGTTGTTGACGTGATCTGATGGTCTATAGGAATATGGTAATAAAAATTTTGTTTCCGCTGCCTATTTTTGCGCCCTATTTCCCAATAGTGGTTTCAGAGCCACATCAATCTACTATGTTTTGGGATAATCGATATGATTGGATTTTGGTTTGATCATTTAATTATTGGATGTAATGCAAAGAATTTCTTGTCCAATCAATACCATGATAATCCCAAACTAATATATATATATATATATATATATATATATATATATATATATAGAGAGAGAGAGAGAGAGAGAGAGAGAGGATAGAATACACTCGAGTGTATCCGGAGCAGAATACACTCAAGTAGTTTTTCATGATGCAATATTTTTTTTTGAAAATATAATCCATTGATCTTCTTAAACATCTTGTGAACAACTCATACGCAAAATTTGAGCACATTTGGATATGTATAGCTCATGTTATGAAGACCACAAAAATTATGCAATTCAAATTAGTTTCGCGTGTCGATTTTGTTTCCCTTGGATGAGTGACTTACACTCATCCAAATGGGCTCAAAATTTGTATGTAGCCTAGTTATAGTATGATGGTGAAGATCAATGGTTTACATTTTGCAAAAAATAGTCTTGATATGCAAACACACTTGAGTGTATTCATATATATATATATATGTATATATATATATATATATATATATATATATATATATATATAGAGAGAGAGAGAGAGAGTCAGGCTAGAATATAATCGAGTGTATTCAGAGCAGAATACACTCAAGTAGTTTTTCATGATGCAATATTTTTTTCAAAAATCTAATCCATTGATCTTCTTAAACATCTTGTGAATATCTCATATGCAAAATTTGAGCACATTTGGACATTTACAGGTCATGTTATAAAGACCGTAAAAATTATGCATTTCAAATTAGTTTCGCACGTCGATTTTTTTGCCCTTGGATGAGTAACTTACACTCATCCGAATGGGTTCAAAATTTGTATGTAGCCTAGTTATAGTATGACGGTGAAGATCAATGGTTTACATTTTGCAAAAAATAGTCTTGATATGCAAACACACTTGAGTGTTTTCGTGCGATCTGTACACTCAAGTGTATTCTATCCTGACTCTCTCTCTCTCTATATATATATATATGTATATATATATATATATATATATATATATATATATATATATATATATATATATATATATATATACATGCAATTTACATGTGTCACCCTAAAAGCGAGTTTTGATGGTGGATATGTAGCACGGTTATGGCCAATAACCCATATTATTTGTACATGGTTGTGTGGTTGGTTGATCCTTTTATCTTAGTCTGCATACCGAGCCTCTATCTTATCTTCCCAATGTAAAGTTAATTCTTCCTACCCTTTCTCCCCTCATATGTAACTCAAGGTTTCTCTATAATCATGTAATAGTAGGATAGTTTACTTTCCTGTTATGACAAAGAAGAAAGACATTCTGATGATGCCAATCAACCGTCTTGGAGATGAGCCAACTGGCTAGAGGACCGAGGAGGACCACAAGGTTGAACTGAATCGATTGTCTGGTGGACCCAACCGATCAACCGGAGGAGCTAGTGGATGGTAGAAAGAAGAAGCAGATGATCGATGAGATGACTAAACAACCGGCCATGAGGCAAGCCGATCAGTTCAAAGGTTGAACCGAACAACCCAGATTTGTAAGTAGGATCTTCATCAACAATATCCTTTTGCATGTGATGTAGACCTAGGTTGTGGTAATTCCTTGTGGATCCAAGGAATTACATTAGGTTGTACATAATCATTACTTTTTGTTTATTGTATGTTTTTATTGTGGAACATAGCATGTATATGATACGTACTATATATGTGGTGATCTGATAAAGTATATGTATTATAAATATAAAATTCCTAAATCTAAATATTAAGTCTTAGATGTTGTCCATAAGAAACACACATGAAAAGCTTGATCGACCAAGCATGGGCACACCCTAGCATAGTGCGTCGACTATCTTGTGTAAGTGTGATGGTAGATATGTGTGTATGACCTAGCAGGGTGCATATTCTATCGTGTTGGCTTTTGGGTTAGTCTTAACTAGGCGACCTTGATTGGATTAAGCACCTAGAATCATACAAATGATCAATGAAAAATATTTATGCATATCATCTATCAAGAGTTGCATATGTTGCAATTGGCAAAAGTTGCCTACCTGATAGAATCAAGTTGTGGATGACAGCCCTAGCAGGAACATGATCTTGATGAAATTAGGATCTTGGCTCACTAGAAGATTGTATGCTACAATCTTTTGAATCGATAAGTGAGGGTTATTGATTTGAACAAAATAGTGGGAGTGATAGTTAATTGAAAACATGATTAATATTATCAAACTTATCTAATCAAACAAATCAAAAATGTTTTCAAAGTTAAAATATTAATTTGTACAATCAAATGTCAAACACAAACACATTCAAATTGCAATCAGTCATTAAGAAGGTCAAAATGGGATAAACTTCCACATTTGGTTTAGGACTTTGAGAAATGTTCTCAATTATGAGTGAAAGCTCTATGTCCTTAAAATATTAGATTCAAAGGAACCAGTTACAAATGCACCTAAAGGATAAATGAATCCTTATTAGAAGCATTCCAATGATGACATAGACATTGAGAGCCTTGCTATATGAACTATGAGTTGCATGAACAACATGAAAACATAGACAAGATGGTAACACATCTTAATAATCATGTAAAGAAAGAAAGGTATAATGTTTCCAAAGTGCTATTTGAGTGCAAACTAACAGATGGAAATCTAGTAAAAATCCATGTCCACAATATGATTGGGCATGAGGAGTGACTGGATTTCATTTAGGTTAAGAGTTGACCATGAATACAATTCTACAATATATTACATGAATCATATAGTCATTTTATCAAATTCTTGGCATGATGATGCCAAATCAAGGAAGAATAAGTACAAAACTGTGATGGTGATCAACAGAAGTGAGACCAAGGGCAAAGACAAGGCCAAGAAGTGTTCTGAGGCTAAGATGATGTCCAAGTCTTCTACACTCAAGATATGGATAAGGGTAAGTGGAAAAGGAACATGTCCTTTTCACTTAATGGATTAAGGAAAGAAAGTTCCACCATTGTCACCTATTTGGACAATGGAAACAATTATCCTCTTCATAGAGGATCTCAAGAAGAAGATGGAGATAAAGATCTCTTCTTCAGGACCTGAGAAGAAGTAAGCTAGAACTATGAAGAGAAAGGGTTGCTTCCTGTATAGTTGGAAGTTGTCATTCACAGCCACATAATAGAATTTGTGAATTGCTATTATGTACTTTCCATTGATGAAAGCATCATATGTCTTGTGTGATAAGAACATTATTTTTCATTTTAAAATATACGATCTTTTATGGCTATGCCCTATGTCTTGAAAACTATATTGGATAGTTTTAAATACAAATATGTGAATGAAACATGTATTGAATGACTTGATGACTCAAACATTAAAAACCTATAGCATTGTCATCTAGAGCACATAAATGAGAAATGCATTTCTAGAATCCATTTGATGGTTGTCAAGACTATTTTGGTTATTGAATCAATAGAGACATGCATATATTATTTGTTGTGCAATATGATAAAAGCATCTTTACTAGATGTAGTGGGATAGTGAATATTCTATTAGGACTCAAGCATACCGATGTATATAGACCTTTTAGAGTAAATTCTTAACGTAGTTAAAAGTACCTCATTATATTTACTGATATTATTAGTAGAAATGATATTTGTATTTAATGAAATACAAGTCTAGATCTCTTGAAATGTTTAAGGAGATAATAAATGAATTACCTAACTAACTTGGTAAAAGTATTAAGATACTTTGATATGATTGATGTGGAAATACTTTGAACCAATAGTTTGAGGACCTTCTGGAGAGACTATGATAGTGTATCACAATGAATTCCACCTAAAACATAATGATGTATTAGAAGCAAGGAGTCACACCCTGTTAAGTCATGGTGCAATTCTCAAAGATATAGCCAATCTTCAATTTCTTTTTGGGCACATTCTTTATATTAAAACAATATACTGTCTAAAATGGTTCAAAAGACACCATATGAGATATGGCATGGGAGGTTTCCCGATGTGACTTCTATAGTGATTAGGATTGAAGGTTTATATAAGAAAATTGTTTCTTTAAGGGCTTTTTCCATAAATCACATAAATGTTATTTTGCTAAATACTACTCTTATCCAATCCCACAACAAAGTTATTTGTTGACTAGGATGGCTGCACCTGAAGAGGAACTTAGTTCCAAAGGAATCACTGGGAGTAAAAGTGGAACTCAAAATGTTTAAGACAAATAAGAAAACATTGAACCTAAAGAGGTATAGTGGGAACAAGGAGAATCACAAGTTGTTGTGGAATCTCAAGTCCCTTATGTAACACATAGAACTCATAGTTCTAGTAGAACATGCCATGAGTTTGGAATATGATGATATCTTATAAATTATAAAGGTAGTGATTTGATCATAGATTTTGAGTCATCTACCTACCTAGGAACTACTGAGGAACTAGAACCTGAGAAATGGCTTGAGGCCATGGGATCAAAGATGGAATCTGTGTACACCAATAAGGTATGACCTTGCTGGATCCACCTGAAGGGGTAAAACCCATAGGGTGGATTTGGGTCTTCATAAGAATACCAACATGGAAAGGTAAATTGGTTGCAAAGAGTTTCAAACTAGTTCAAGGTGTTGAACATGATGAAGTCTTTCGCTAGTTACCACGGTTAGATTCATCTGGATCATGTTTGTTGTTGCAGCTTAGTATGAGTGTGAGATTTGGCATATGGATGTTACAATTGCATTCCTTAACTGGAATAATTATGAGGATATGTATGTGACACAATTTTACCATGTGTATAACGCAAGTGCACGCGTCAATGTAATATAGGCCTTATAAGGCCCGAGTCGAACTCAGGGAAACAGAATTCTCGGTAGACTACTACTAACTACTCACGATCAGCTAAACTGGTTTTATAAGTTTGAAAATTGCTTTGGGAAAGAAAAATAAAACAAAAGAAAATAGAATGATCGATTAAATGGTTGGTTTAATCAATTTCAATGGAGTCTTTAGGATTGTAGTTTCACTGCGGGTTCTCGTTGCACTAAGTTTTACACAATTACCATGAAATGTCTCCAAATTCGGGTAGTGGCCTGGAATTAGAATTGCTCGCTTCCGCGATACAATTCACTACCTTAACCTAAGTTGGTTCCACGTCAGTAGTAACCTATGCCTTAGATAAGGTGCATGAAATTTAGGTTTAAAGGTTCCGACCATTAATCATACATCACCTTTTCCAAGGAATTTATTGATTAATGTGATTATCATTTCTTTTCAACCATTAATTCTTCATCAAAAGAAATTAAAGATATTGGATTATCACTATGGTGATCAAGCACAATGATATAATAGAGAAAACGATAGCATACCATGAATTTTAGAGACAAATTATGATAAACTATGTTGAAATTGTCATACAACGATCACTCGGGCTACTCACGATCCCAAAGACAAAGGGGATTAGCCCCGCATGTTCATCTCAGTAGAAAACATAGTGAAGGAAAGAGGAAACGTGGAGAAAACGTGGATAGATGTGAAGTAACCCCTGAATGGAGAAGATCTGGGCATTCCTCAGTGTGGGATGAACGTTCTGCAACCCTCTGATGGTGGAAAACTCCTTCTACAGCCTCTGGAACAATCAGTGTGTAACTCTAGCTCCGTTCTTCCTCCTCTCTTCTCCTCAAGACTTATGCAGCAGCTAATGACTTGATCCATGGCTTAGAGCCGCCGTTTTTAGGTATAAGCACCACATTAGGCTGCCAAAACATCACCATCGTATGATTAAACTCGAGCTGTAGATTAACATGATCTGACTGTAACATCCCTGACCTGGGTTATACTTTAACCCTAGGTGTTTTGAGTAAGAAAGATGATTATATGCTTAATATTATCTTGTGAAAAGTAATTAGGGCCCAAGAGGAACTTATGTTGCAATTCTAGTCCTTTTTGAACATTCTTGAAATCAATATTTTGCTTATTTTGGACTAAAGTGCAAATTACCCAAGTTGAGGGGTTTAAGTGCAATTTGTTCATGATAATATGTTATTCATGTGTTGAAGCATCACGAGAGTAAAAATGATGCTGAGGTATGGCTTATGGAAGCCTAGTACCAAGAAAGAGCTGATAAAGCAATGTATGTGCATGAAAACCTAGTTTTGGTGTAATGTGCAATTTACCCAAAACCTAGGGTGAAATATGTAAATTACCACTTCAATAAGGTCCCTAATGTTTCTTGACATCATGTGGAGAAAGGAAAATGAGAGGGGCGCCTCATTTGAATTAAGTTGGATGAGAGAGAATCTTGATATTAAAATAATCAAGATTTAATCCTAATTGAAACCCTAATTCAATTTAGGGCAAAACTAAATGTATTAATTAAAGGGCCTTCAACCAAAATTAAAATGGTTGGATTCAGATGTGTATGGACGTCCTTGATCTTTGCAAGGACCACGAAAATATCCAAGGGAGTGGATAACTCACTCACAATTTTATAAGAAAAAGAAATATCCACTCACATATGGATATTAATATAATATGATTTGAGGTGCTTAATTTGCTTTTCTTTAAATCATGGATAATTGAGAGGAATATTAGGCAAACAAGATCGCATCAGACCCAAGGATGTTGAGGGGGAAGAGGCGTCCATATTTTTGGGATTAAATGAATTTTTATAAAGCATATTCTCTCTCATTGATTTTTTTATAAAAAGACCTTTCACAAGCCAAACGCAAGGCTTTTCCCAATCCCACTTCTTCGCTTTGCTTTGAAAACGACCAAGGAGCTTGGTAGGACCAGTAGGATGACTCCCTACTTGTTGGTAAGCTTCTTGATCCCTTTTCACCTTGAATCCATGGTGGAAATCACAAATCAATGCATGAATGCTTCCTATTTCGATCCCCTCTTCAATTCTAACCATTCCTTTTCACTCAAACCTTGAGGACGAGCCTTGTAATGGTGAAAGGAGTTGAATCCACCATTGTTTCCATGAGCTTGGATCTTTGGATCTCAATTGGAGGCTGATTTTATAACTTGAACCCTTGATTTTGTTATTGCATTCAATTCCTTATCAAATAATGATCATTTCCATATTCACGATAATTGATTTGGTTGATGGATGCAATCACCATGGAAACCACAACAGGTTTCATGAGTTTAGATGTTGAATATGATAAGCACACACCTCTCCAAATATCCAAGGCAAACGGTTTCAAAAGAGTTGCTCAAACAGTTTCCCAAACCGTTTGGGAGCAAACAGTTTCAAACCATTTGAGGGGAAACGGTTTCACCAAACCGCATGAGGCCAAACGGTTTCAGATCGTTGGCTGGTGTTGACCAGGGTTGACCATTTGCAGATCTGTTGGAAATGATATAGGTTAATAACCCATCAATTATGATTGATTAGTTCCAATTCGTTCATGAGCTGAAGGTCTATCAATCACCAAACCCTGATCGGGTTAAGTGTTGATTTCATAATCAATTGATTTGGAATTTTGGGTTGATTAGCCCAAACGGTTTCAAAACCGTTTGGGGTTCACCCAAATGGTCTCAAGACCGTTTGGAGGTCTAGGGTTGAGTATGGTTAAGCAAATGAAGATCCAAAGATACTAAGTTGAAGTGTAATCAATTGTTGATTTGGAGATCAATCCAATGATCCAAACCCTAATTGGTTGACTTGGATTTTGATGTTGACATGGGAAAATGGTCTCAAGACCATTTGGAGGTCATCCAAACGACCTAAAGACCGTTTGGGGTCAGGTAATGTTCAATTTGGATGATGGTTTAATGGTTTCAAAGTAACTAATCTTACATTGATTAATGTTCAAGGATCATCGATTTCAAACCCTAATTCAATTGATTCAAACCCTAATTGATGACCATTGAGGGTCAATTGAGGGTCAAATAAGTTGAAGGTTGACCTATTTAACTCAATTGAAGTATGATTATAGGTCCAATTGATGATTGGTTACATGAAATCAATGATTGAAGGAATCAACATTGGAAACCCTAATTCAATTTGATTGGTTGAGACCATATTTGGTCCATGCGGTTTTGTGGAGGTCTGGACCAAATGGTATCAAGACCGTTTGGGACCAAATGATCCCAAACCAGTTGAGTTCATGCGGTTTCAAAAAGGTACTTTAGCAAACGATCTTGAAGGTCACCTTTACCAAACGGTTTCAAACCATTTGAACTTTGAAAGACCAAGACAATTTGGGGCTCAAGTAGTCAAAATTGATTGAGGACTCTATTGGTTAATCCTTTTGGATACCTAATGTAAATTGAGGACTCAATTGATTAATCCACTTAGACACCTATTGTAATTGAAGATCCAATTGGTCAATTCATTTGGATACCTTATGTAATGGAGGTCAAATGTGATTGAATCTCTGGAGAATTAAGATGATGAATGAACCATTGATCCAGTGATGATTAGTAATGATAATCAATGAAGGTACAAAGGTTGAAACCCTAATAGTACCTAAGTGATTAGTTCCAATTAAGGGATGAACCCTAATTGCTTATAGGAACAATGACTTGGTACACTATGTTAATCATAGTTGTATGTACTTGATTGAAGGGTTGATATGACCTAATCAATTTGAGAAGATGATAGCATCCAATTCATACATGAATATGATTCATGTGGTGATTAAGGTTATGATCCTTAAGTAAAGAGATCATGAAACCCTAATCATTAACATAAACCCTAATTGATAGGGATATTGAACTCTAACCCTAATTGAGGGCAAATCTATATGTAACCGTAATTCAGGGTGAGGATGTAACCCTAATCCAGGGTAATGATGTATGAAACTCCAATTCAGGGAAATGATATGTAAAACCCTAATTGGAATGAATAGTGAATCTCTAATTATGAACAATTAAATGAAATCCTAATGGAGATGAATAGTATACCCAAGTTGTGGGTAACCATAGTGAAGCCCTAGTTAAGGGTGATTCCATGAGAAGCCCTAGTTAAGGGTGATTCCATGAGAAGTCTTAGTTAAGGGTGATTCCATGAGAAGCCTTAGTTGAGGGTGATTCCATGAGAAATCCTGATTAAGAATTAACACCACATGAAGCCCTAATACTATGTTGTGATGAGAGGCCCTAAGAAGGGTGAAGGTATGTGAGACTCTAATGTGGAGTCATAAACACATAAAGCCCTAATCTTGGGAAATATGTCAAGAAAACTCTAATCCAGATTTTAAGTAAGGATATAAGGAAACCCTAATGATGAGATAGGAGGAATTACCTTATAAAGGTGAAATATTTCATGTGGTTGATTATAAGCAACCTTATTGTAAGCAATGTCTTTATCATTAGACAAGTCCATATCATTAAAGATAGTTGCACAATTCTAATGTGTGGCCTATGCATTATATGCTAAAGGTGAGAGTTTAGTGATGGAATGTATTAAGAGGGAAATACCTTAATACAAGATAAGTTGGTTAACTCAAGAGAGTCTTGAATGATGAGAAAAGTGATACATCAAGATATGATAGTTATCACATTAAGCACTTCAAGGTTTATATACCTTGATACACTCCAAATCCAATATAATTGGGTAAGAAACATATGAAGTGTATTATGCAACTATTACAATAAAATGTAATGAGTTGAAGCACTTTGATAAGTGTTAATTAATTTACCTTGATAATGAGGCTAAGACAAATTGATGAGTATGATGTAGTCATACCATGATGAGGATGAGAAATGAACTCATACCCTAAATTGATGATCATTAATGCTATATGATGAGAGTAATGATCTTGAATAATCATGTATGATATCTTTCAATGCCCCAGAGGTATGGAATAATGTCTTAAGGGTTAGACATATAATATAATCATGAAACCCTAATTAGTGAGAAATGGGGAACCCTAACCCTAATTTTTGGTAAAAGGAATGAAAATCCCTATTTGATAGTAAACTCTAATTCCTAGTAAACGTATATTTGGTGTTACTATTGTATCACATGATGTAATGAATAACTTGTATGGCTGTTATCATGTCTAATAACCATGCAGGTATCATGAGATAATGAACATAGCTAGATTGGCCTTATGTGCCTTAATGTTGTTTTTGCTTAGTAAAAGTAACAAATGTGCACGGATTTTTTGAGTCATATGAGTAATTTTTTGCCTAGAAAGAGGTTGTTACGACCCCGCCTCCCAGTAACCCCCAATTAAGGGAGACCAAAAGGTCAGAGCCGTTAACCAATAACCCGGATCAAAGGTTCGACAAATAATCATTAACAATTATTAAATTCTACCAACTATACTGAAATATGGTAAAAATAAAAACTTTGCATACCTTTAAAAACTAGGATTTCAAAACTTCTATGCACACAGATACTAATCTATCTATTCCTCCTATGCACGTTAATTCTCATTTAATTCCGCATATGCCACTTTACTGTTTGTTCTTTTCATTTGTACCTAAAACGTTGACAAACAAAATGTCGGTCAACAAGAAGCTGGTATGTGGGGGAAACAATAATCATGCAAATATAATAACAATGTAATCATGCAATTAATCTTTTAACAACCAAGATTACTTTTTAAGCCATACTACTCAATCCATACCAATCCACAAATTTGTGTTGTCCCTGTAGGGGACTTATATGATACCTCTATAAAGGTAGATCTTTACCCCCATGGTCCTACCTTACAGGTAGCCAATACATAGGGTAATAGAGTCGCATGGCACTACCCAAAGGTAGCCCAATATCTAGCTCAATATGACTTGATGGTCCTACCCTCTAGGTAGTCATATACTAAGTCATTCAATGACCTTATGGACCTACCCTCTAGGTAGCCATATACTAGGTCAACCATTAAGCCACAGAGGGGACCAGGATCTGAGCTAGTAGGCACATATATTATGTGATAGTCATATCCACATTATAGTTTGCATGAATTAAAGTCATCCAAAAATTTAATTCAAGTCATCGAGGAAAACTTTATAAAACCTCGAAAAACTAATTCGAGATAATCATAAGCGCAACCACATACCTTCAATTGCATATTTCAAGAAAGATTCAAGTATGCAGAGAAACCCAATCAAGCAAGGAATGAGGAATAGAAATCCTGAAATAAAAGTACCAATTTCCTTTTATTGATATTTATCCAATTTTATCACATTACTTACGATTTCAATTCCAATTTCAGGGTTTCTTTGGAAGTTAGGGTTTTTGCCTCCATTATTAATATTATGATCTCTAATTTATCAAAACTACATAAAACCCTCAATTCCTTTCGTTTTAATACACCCAACAGTATTTAGGATCATTACTTGGCAATTTACCTTCTTAGTCCGAATTATCAAGGTTTCTATCTTCCTTTATCCCCAAATTAGGGTTTCCATATATATTATCCTTTATTTATGGATTACAACTTTAAATTAGGCAAACTTGCATTAACAATGGATAAAAAAACCACCTTTATTATTAACAGGGTTAATCTTATCAATTTAACCCATTAATTCAGTAAAATACACCCTTTATCTTCAATTAGGGTTTCTCATCAACTTTTAATACATTTTACTAGCAAATTAAAGTACTTTTGTAAAACAGAGCAGAACTAGGTTCCCAAAGTATTTTTATCAAATTCCTCATATTTTTATAAACAACTTTCATATATAGAGTTTTCCCATATGAGGTTCCTAGCTATTACTACGATTTTAGCAAGGAAAAGCAATTTTCGTGTTTATTTGGAAGAGAGAGAGATTTACCGAAAATTATTGCCCGTTGGATCGGTACTTCGCTAGACCCCTTGTGGATCTGACGCTCTACCTCATCCACCTCCACTACGCATGCCTTCCAGGCCCGGTCCGTTGGATCGCTCCTAAGTCCACGATGGACTCCCGATCAGACGATCCACAGCGATCACCCCCCCACTAACTCGTTTAAAACGTGTCGCCTCAGGATCGTCAGATCCTGCATGTGTCCACCATGATCCACGATCGCATGGCAATTGTGCATCATCCCTTCCCTTTTCTCTACTCGAGCAACACGGCAGTGCCGCAGTGAAGTCTCGCTAGAGCACGTCCAATCGAGAGAGGGAGAGGGATACAGACTCTGGTGATACGCCGTTCGTGATCGTGGCGAGTCGAAGGATCGAGGGATGCCCTTATATAGGTAGTGGGAGGTCCGTACTTTGATTCCCAATCTTTCTCACAACCTGAGTCCTAGCCCAATTGGGCGTTTTGTGAGGTTAGGTCAAAACCCCAACAAACCAGGGTCGGGAAGCTTCTTCTCTGTCTCCCGAAGCCAATGGAACTCTTCCCAAGAGTGCTCGTACTCTAGGTTGATTGGAATCAAGGGGAGAAGTTTCCCCTGACATGGCTGCAGTCCTCGTCCCACTGGGACTTGGATGATGGACAACTCTTGTTAGATCGGAATCCAAGGGCCCCCATAACCCACGTTTGATCAAAAGGAAACTTATTTTCCTATTATTTCGAAATAAGTTCCAAATTCAATGACAACTTGTAAAATTCATAACTCCCAATCCGTAATTCCTTTTCAATTCAAATTTTGAGGAAACCTTACTTGTACTTTTATCTTCCATTATACAACATTTGGGATTATTATCTCAATGAAGCGATCTCTTTTCTTTGATTGCAAGTTATCATCATATTTTCCACATCTTTTCTTATTTCCTTTACTATTAACTTACTATCCTGAGTTCCTTGAACCCCAAGGAACCCTAAAACTCAAAATTCAATTTTTGGAATTATAACTTAGCCTTTTGTTCTTACTTTATTTATTTTTTTATGTACTCCTTATCCAATTGAATTTCTTTTTCATTTCTTTTTCTTTTCCCTTCAATTGGGCTTAATGGACAATAAGGCCCATTAAGAAAACACACAAGGCATCATACACAAAATTCATTCAAATCAACTCATCAAATCAATCATGGATTTCATGTATCTTTAAAAAGAATCTCATTACATGTTTTGGAAAAATGGGGTTATAACATCCTCCCCTCCTTATAGGAATTTTGCCCTTAAAATTCAACAATCAAGCAAACAAATGATTCAAGATAAGACTTTTCCATGTCCATTATTGGCCCCTATGTGGCTTTACCCTACCCATGGCACTTCCAAAGAACCTTTATCATCACATATTCTTTTCTCTGAGTTCTTTCGTACCGGTGTCTATAAATTGCACAGGTGATTCAGGTCATTTCAGCCTCCCTTGGGGCTCACTAGGTTCATTGTTTAGCTCATGATCTGGGTACCTCACATAGTGCTCTAAATTGGACACTTGGAATTCATCAAACCTTTCTTTATCCTGAGGGGTAAGGTTATCCATAACCTTCCCCACCAAACCATGTCATAAGAACCCATGCATCAGGGACTTACCTCTCTAAGCTATAACTTAGAGGGGTCGGATTTTCATGTCACATATTCTCCCATAGTGAACTGCATGTCAGTCTACTTTGCATCTTCTCACGACTCTTATCATCTCTAGGCTCCTTTCATCCATTGCACAATCAAAGCAACATCATCTACACACATTGTGGCCCTTTTCTAACCATCATGTGGTCCTTTCACCAACATCACCTTACTGAAGTGGTGACTGACACAACCTCTCTTACAGAGCTTCTTTAAATCCCGATACTGGCTATGGTGGTCATCATCACATCTTTCATTGGACAAGATCTGTCTCTAGATATCACCCTGAACAAGCACACATGCTCTCATCAAACCCTCTAGTCTGGATCATACTAACCATTAGTAAGGGGTGATAAATTGTACCAACATTGAGTTCTATATGTTTCTACTTCCACCTCATGGAAGTGAACCGTTAGATCATACTCAAGAACTTTTGAACTCATATCATGGTGTAGTTGAACCATCTCTCTCTCTTATGTAGTTCAACAGAACCTGTCTCTTGACAGTACTCCCTTCTTTCTCATGTTATCTAGGTGAGGTGATCTACCATAACCCATATTGCATCTTGACCTTCTTGGTCAAAGGGAGACTTACCACAACATCCATAATGATGAACTCCCATTCCCTCTCAGGGACTCTTTTGTTCTCTATATCGATACACTGGGTTACTAGTGTTCCTCCTTCACCTCATGTCATGCATGGCAACATACCACATGCACTTCACCTCCAACATCCATAATACTTCTACCACCCATTATCTAAGTATTACTATGGTGTATGGTGATTAAGATCATGATTTCCTGTATGTCATGATTCCTCAAGATCGATTCCTCAAACCCTAAACCACTCTCATCAGAGTTTTACCACCTTCTTATCTAAAGAAGTGTATCTGAGGTTCTATCACCATCCATTCATTATATCAAGGACTAAACTGGCTAGCCAAACAACCATTAACATATCTCGTTACAACTGAGTGTTAGCCAAACTTTACTCCTTTCTAAACTTAGGGTTAACCTAACAACCTCTTCTAGCCAAACTAGGCAGCTATATCTCCACTAGAGCATCCATTACCACTTCACATCCTTCGGTATTAGGTAATGTTGAAGACATACTACCTCCATGTATTCCGCTTAAGTCTCATCTCGAACTCTAATGTTATCTTTATCCAGAAAACTCTGAGATCATCCTCTTGGTTATCAAACTCAACCTTGTATCATATGAAGATCACACATAGCTCATGATAAAATATCATCCCAATGTGATTATCTTAATACTCTTATCATTTGCACCTGTCCATGTATCATTCACTCCACCAAGGTATGTTATCATCTTTGTCCTCATACCTCGTAGCAACGTTCCAACCCACCTCATCTTTTATCCTTGGTGTATGGCATGCGTACTGTCCCATCTCTCACTCCCATAAGAAGAAGAAATAAGCATTTGGCGGCTGTCCAAACACAAAGTTCTTCCCGTTCCAAGAGTAGAGATGACACATCCCACCTTGCCAATACACCTTCAAATCTAGGTTGAAACATGCAACTTATGTCTCTACATCACAATCATCTCGATATCAAAGTTACTCCCATGGAAAACTGGTCTCGAACCTATCTAGTCCAAACACAATCCTTAGTCATCACCTCTAGGTCTATAGGGTGTCGGCACTTTTGGGGTCATCCCTCTTCCCTCATGCATCAGAGAGTGCCCTACTCATCTGTCCTTTGGGTCCCATGAGTTCATGAAGGTGATCAATCTCCTAACCCATGGCCCTCAGACAATGATAGTTGTTACCTCCCGACCCTATGGTCATGTGCACTAAGGAATTAGGCAACTCCTACTTCCATCGGTCTTATCCCTACCTGACCCTAGGATAGACTTAGGATTCTCTTATAGTACATGTTCAACTTAGAACCTTACCCAAACATTCATCATTTCTCTTCCTGCATTCATGGGCTGACTTTCATCCTTTCATAGGGATCATGGCAACCTGCCTACCTTGGTCGAGCCCCATACCGGTTACCTCCATGGTAACACATCCACAAGCACATAGAGATGGTTATCTGTGAGTCTATAGGTTCATTCCCATGCCATGTACTCTTCACTTAGCTTCTCAAGATACTATGAAACCTCCTTAGGTTACCTCAAACCAACCAAACTGGTAATCTCCTACCAAAGGGTCCCTCTCCCAGGATGGAAGGAAACTACACCTTGATAACAAAGATCACAAGCATCCTTAGGGTTTACATTCACATGAGTATGCTTAATCCAACAACTAATAAAGAACAAGCATACCTACTAAACCATGCTAGGTCACACTTGTTGTCATCCTCATCATGGATCAACTTAGTTGTGAGGGGTTCATCAACCTACCCTTAACTCAAGGGGTTTCCACATGAGGAGTATCATTCTCGAAACTATAGAGACTCAAACCTTATCATGAGCATCGGATACCCAGCTTCCCCTCTTAGGCCTAGAAACCCTAGGTCCACCTTCGGGTGTCCAACTACATGCTAAATCTCTTAACCAAAAATCAAGCATATCCAAGATATGTCATGTACTTCCATGATCCTTTTATTTAAGCATCACCTCAGAGTTGTATAAGGCCTCACATCCTGCTACTAAACCTCTCCAATTCTAAGAAACTCTTCTCCCTATCTAAGGAGGTAAACATCTATACCAATGGTACAAAGGTACCATCAGACTCATCCTCTCTCTTGGTTTTAGTTCCTCTCATGGCATCCAAGACATCTCCAGCCTCCAAGGGTCAAGCATACGGCAACCTCTATCATCCACCTAGGACGCATCATCCTCAAATCCCACCATTCCTCAAATTTCGGGGTTTTAGAGTTCCAACCTTCTTGCCTGGGGTCTGCTCTCTCTCTAGAGCTAATCCTACAACCAACCTCTCTATAAGAGGTCCTTTCTTCATGAAGGATCAACCCCATAAGCATGCCCCTACCTGAGTGAATCCTATGCTTGAACTTATGTTTACTCAAGATTATCCATAACCCCTTATGCTTATCTCATAAGCCATCTATTATGATTCCTTTTCCAGGGTTTCATCCTACTATCAGCACTACTGACGTACTCTGGGTGCAAGTTATACCCTACTTGCACAAGCCCATATGGTTCTATAGGTTCTTCTATAACTTCATCCATAAAGGAGTTATCCCTCGCTTAAACATGCACAACCCTTCCCAGGGTTGGGTTGCCAAAGGTGCTAGGTCATCCAACTCTCATGGTTCATATGGCATCTAAGGCATGTTTATCATGACATCTAACTCATCATGTCATCTCTCTCTCTCTAACCTTCACTTATGGTTAGGGTTAACATCATCCTCAAAGGATTTGCTACGTCTCTACTTTTAATGGAGGTCTCTACCTCCAAGACTAACTCTCTCTACTCATCCTCCTGCTAAGGAGGTCTATCCTCAGGTCTCTCCTGACGAAATGAAAACTCATGTCATACGACCTAAGCATGTATCTATTCCTTTACGCTTACTCTATTAATCTTATGTCCATGACATCTTATTTACATGCTTTTTATTAATTTGGTGGAGGATTCCTTAATCCTTATCAACCTTACCCATACCTCAAGAGGGTGAGGAGAAGAGAGGGAAACCCTAAACCTTAAGGTCCTTAACAGAATTGGAGTGGAGAAGGGATGAACAAGATGAGAGAGTCCTAAAGGTATCTTATTCTGAATCATACCCTTTGACTTTGGCTAGGCAGTCACACAGATCTGGGAGTCCTCGTATTCCGACTAGCGATGCGGAGGAAAATATTGCCAGCCCCCGGTCGTGATCCTTTTCTAGACACCTCCGTCTTTTGGATAATCCTCTAATAACTCCCTTGGGTTCTACAGAATTTGTAAAATTTAATAATTATTAAAGATTAAATGAGGAACCTATGCTCTGATACCAATTGTTACGACCTCGCCTCCCAGTAACCCCCAATTAAGGGAGATCAAAATTTCAGAGCCGTTAACCAATAACCTGGATCAAAGGTTCGACAAATAATCATTAACAATTATTAAATTCTACCAACTATACTGAAATATGGTAAAAATAAAAACTTTGCATACCTTTTAAAACTGGGATTTCAAAACTTCTATCCACACAGATACTAATCTATCTAATCCTCCTATGCACGTTAATTCACATTTAATTCCGCATATGCCACTTTACTGTTTGTTCTTTTCATTTGTACCTAAAACGCAGACAAACAAAACGTCGGTCAACAAGAAGTTGGTATGTGGGGGAAACAATAATCATGCAAATATAATAACAATGTAATCATGCAATTAATCATTTAACAACCAAGATTACTTTTTAAGCCATACTACTCAATCCATACCTATCCACAACTTTGTGTTGTCCCTACATTGGACTTATATGATACCTCCATAAAGGTAGATCTTTACCCACATGGTCCTACCTTATAGGTAGCCAATACATAGGGTAATAGAGTCGCATGGCACTACCCAAAGGTAGCCCAATATCTAACTCAATATGACTTGATGGTCCTACCCTCTAGGTAGCCATATACTAAGTCATTCAAAGACCTGATGGACCTACCCTCTAGGTAGCCATATACTAGGTCAACTATTAAGCCACAGAGGGGACCAGGATCTGAGCTAGTAGGCACATATATTATGTGATAGTCATATCCACATTATATTTTGCATAATTAAATTCATCCAACACTTTAATTCAAGTCATCGAGGAAAACTTGGGAAAACCTCGAAAAACTAATTCGAGATAATCATAAGCGTAACCACATACCTTCAATTGCAGATTTCAAGAAAGATTCAAGTATGCAGAGAAACCCAATCAAGCAAGCAATGGGGAATAGAAATCCTGAAATAAAAGTACCAATTTCCTTTTATTAATATTTATCCAATTTCATCACATTACTTAGGATTTCAATTCCAATTTCAGGGTTTCTTTGGAAGTTAGGGTTTTTGCCTCCATTATTAATATTATGATCTCTAATTTATCAAAACTACATAAAACCCTCAATTCCTTTCATTTTAATTCACCCAACAGTATTTAGGATCATTACTTGGCAATTTACCTTCTTAATGCGAATTATCAAGGTTTCTCTCTTCCTTTATCCCCAAATTAGGGTTTCCATATATATTATCCTTTATTTATGTATTACAACTTTACATTAGGAAAAATTGCATTAAAATTGGATAAACAAACCACCTTTATTATTAACATGGTTAATCTTATCAATATGACCCATTAATTCACTAAAATACACCATTTATCTTCAATTAGGGTTTCTCATCAACTTTTAATACATTTTACTAGCAAAATAAAGTAGTTTTGTAAAACGAAGAAGAACTAGGTTCCCAAAGTATTTTTATAAAATTCCTCGTATTTTTCTACACGACTTTCATATATAGAGTTTTCCCATATGAGGTTCCTAGCTATTACTACGATTTTAGCAAGGAAAAGAAATTTTCTTGTTTATTTGGAAGAGAGAGAGAGATTTATCGAAAATTATTGCCCGTTGGATCGGTACTCCACTAGACCCCTTGTGGATCTGACGCTCTACCTCAGCCGCATCCACTACGCGTGCCTTCCAGGCCCGGTCTGTTGGATCGCTCCTAAGTCCACGATGGACTCCCTATCAGACGATCCACAGCGATCGCCTCGCCCACTAACTGGTTTAAAACGCGTCGGCTCAGGATCATCAGATCCTGTGCGTGTCCACCGTGATCCATGATCACATGGCAACTGTGTGTCGTCCCTTCCCTTTTCTCTGCTCGAGCAACACGACGGTGCCACGGTGAAGTCTCACCGGAACACGTCCAATTGAGAGAGGGAGAGGGATACAGACTCTGGTGATATGCCGTTCGTGATCGTGGTGAGTCAAAGGATCGAGTGATGCCCTTATATAGGTAGTGGGAGGTCCGTACTTTGATTCCCAATCCCGCTCGCAACCTGAGTCCTAGCCCAATTTGGCGTTTCATGAGGTTAGGTCAAAACCCAACAAACCACGGTCGGGAAGCTTCTTCTCTGTCTCCCGAAGCCAATGGAACTCTTCCCAAGAGTGCTCGTACACTAGGTTGATCGGAATCAAGGGGAGAAGTTTCCCCTAACACGGCTGCAGTCCTCGTCCCATTGTGACTTGGACAATGGACAATGCTCATTGGATCGGAATCCAAGGGCCCCCATAACCCGCGTTTGATCAAAAGGAAACTTATTTTCCTATTATTTCGAAATAAATTTCAAATTCAATGACAACTTGGAAAATTCATAACTCCCAATCCGTATTTCCTTTTCAATTAAAATTTTGAGGAAACCTTACTCGTACATTTATCTTCCATCCTTCAAAATTTGGAATTATTATCTCAAGGAAGAGATCTCTTTTCTTTGATTGCAAGTTATCATCATATTTTCCACATCTTTTCTTATTTCCTTTACTATTAACTTATTATCCTGAGTTCCTTGAACCCCAAGGAACCCTAAAACTTGAAATTCTATTTTTGGAATTATCCCTTAGCCTTTTGTTCTTACTTTATTTATTTTCTTATGTACTCCTTATCCAATTGAATTTCTTTTTCATTTCTTTTTCTTTTCCCTTCAATTGGTGTCAATGGACAATAAGGCCCATTAAGAAAACACACAAGGCATCATACACGAAATTCATTCAAATCAAATCATCAAATCAATCATGGATTTCATGTATCTTTAAAAAGAATCTCATTACATGTTTTGGAAAAATGGGGTTATAACAGAGGTGACAAGATATTGTATGGCCTTGTGAGCCATGTGTGATGCTTGTGTAATGAGTATCATGAATACCTTGGTCAGATGACCTGAAGGTGATAGTTACCTAATAGATGATAATAATGCTCAATGATGAGTTAAGGGTTTGAATACCCAGATTCATATGATTATGGGATGATATTGTAATGGGATGATAATTCCCAGTATTGAAATGACTGACTGTGTTCCCAAGGTCTTTTAAGGACTGATAAGTATTTGATGAAAATAGTACATGTCTCTTTATAGCATTGTTGTAATAAGTCATGCTTGAGAACTTAGCTGATGCTAAAAGAATGTGAAAATGTACTTAATTAATCAAGTGAAATCATATCATGTAGAGCCCTGACCATAGATCCATCATCGTCAGGAATAGGTGATGGTGAAACGGGTGCTCTGTGGAAAAACTCAGAATGCATATTTTGAATATGTGGGGGTAAATGGGTGAAAAATATCCTTACGTTAGGTGAAGAGATTGAGGGAAGGTAAATAACAAACCTCTCAATCCTTCATGTGTCGGGATGAATGTATCATAAATCTCCTGATAATTGGGACATATGCCTTACACATCTCCCAATAATTCTTAATGTTGGGTCGATGTAAATAAACATTAAATCTCTCGATGGCTGATGAGATTGCAGTTGACGTTGTAACTCTATAGCAAAGTTCTAGTATACCCTGGAAGGCTATTTTGAGCAGTCGACATAGTCCTTCTTGTGGTCTTGCACTGACCGGGATGTGAGAGGTCATGGGAATCCGGCTCTTCCATTGACCTATGTATGGTACCGATTTCAACTTCGCAGTGGTCGGTTGGAGTATGAGAGGTATACCTCATCTCCTCAGGGCATAAGTGTGATTGTAAAATATAATCAGCTGTTTAGCATGATTGCTTAAGGATTGAATACGGAAATTCATTGGCTGATGTTACATTTATTTTATGCAACTTTAGTTCGTTGATATTATTCATATCTATTTGTATTCATTACAAGTAGATGGATGAACTATGAGTCTACCATGAGTAGATGCAATGTTCTCCTTGGGAAAGGAGATTACTTCACTTTGTTCATACAATGACTTACCTACTGTTGATTATATATATAAATCCTTCTGCTCAGTTTATTTTAATAAACTTCTATAATAATGTTTTGGCATAGAGTTATATCTCCCGCTGGGGAAATTTACAATTGTATCACCCCCGTGGGATCCAACTTTTTAGGTGGACACGGACAAAGAAGTAGAAATCCTAATTGCAGGGAAAGGACAACAGCAATAACATCAGGGACAGCATTGAGATCTCAGGTGGAGATACTGTCTGTCAAGTTATGTAGCTAGAAAGTCCTATGTGTCATCTCTGTACTCTTAGGTCCTCGAAGTTTTTAGTTAGTGTTTTAATGAATCGTTTGAAATTTTGGCTTGATGCCTCAAGATTCGTGTGTTGTCTGTATATAATGGTTATAAGGAAGCTGATGTTGTAATCTCTGAGAAGAGATGGTACAAGTTATGTATGTTTGAACCAGAATGTAAATGTTATACAATGGTTCTTGATGGAAAAGATTTCCTATGTGTGAATCTCTTTGCAAAAAGTTTTAATTTTTAGAGATTTTCAGTAATCCTCTACAAATGATTCACTTCCGCTTAAGTTAATCTTGTTTTTGTGAGTTGGATGCCACAAATTAGTGGTATCAGAGCTCTAGGTTCGCTGAGTCTACAGACACATAGGACTAAGGTAGCAGAGTCTGTTATGGTGTCATCTAGTGTATCTAATAGTGTCTTCTGCTCGTATAAGAGAAGAAGAACTTAAAGATGATTGGGTCACATGAGGAGGTTGTTGTTGAAAACAACAATGTTGCACCAAGAAGAGGTGCATGGGAACAGGAAAGAGAGAGACAATTGCCTGAGAATCCCCTAGATGATCCAACTATAATAAGAAAATCCTTCTTTAAGTATTACTGTTGGAGAATTTAGGGCAACAGTAATGTATATGGTGGATCAAGCATTGGTACTGTAACTTAGATTACTAGCCCCCAATCATAATGTTTAGATATCACATGATTTGTAATCAGCATCAGCAGGTCGAAGCAAAAGGAAATGATTAATTTCTGGACTTAAATTGAGTTTGTGCTCTACCTTAGCCTATTGAATAAACCTTTGAGGCAGAGTTAGCCTGAGGCAGTGAATAATCCACAAATCATGACAGGTTAGATAAGATAATGTCATTCAAATATGTCATCTTATGAATTCCTAGATTAATTGAGAAAGTAATTGATTGAGCTTTCCTCGATTAGTCCTATGGGGACTTACAATTTTCTTAGTAAAACATCACAAATGTTCTATGTTGTTCTTACATCTATAAGAAAAGATGAGGTACAGAAGAGATGTCTGGATAAAATCCAGGGATGTTAAACCTTATGCTTGTGATAATATACAAAAGAAGGAATATGATGGTATACAAAGTGCATACCACTCAATCTCAGTATTTATATACCCTAGCCAGGTATACAACAATTGATGATAAAGTGAGTATGGAAACTCTTAGATTGTTTTCTTTTTGATTGCTCTAATCAAGTAGTTATTCTGAGACAATATAATGAGTATCATGAAACCAGAAATATAGAATGAATAAATGTGTCATATCCTAAGCATAAGAAAGAGAAGTATGAGATACTCTCAGATGAGCATGTTGTATGAGGAACTAAAAGTATACTCCTCATAAGATAAGCATAAGAATAAGGGAGATGAACACTGTTCAATAATGCTGCAATCATAATAAAGATCTTTCCCATAATGAGGAAAAGGGAAATATGATGAGATCATGAAATGATCATAAACATGCTAGATAATATAAAGAAAGGGATAATGACATGCAATCATCCTTACAAATTCCTATGCTAAAGGCAAGGAACCTAGGATGAGACAAAGAATAAATGATTCATGAATAGTTGAAAATACATGAATTAGTAAGAGGAATATGAATCCTTGTTTTCTTTCCTTTCAGGGACATGGCAATCAAGTGGGTCTTAGGACACTTTATGTGCATAAGATAAATATGTTCATGTGATGGATACTTAGAAAAGTATCAGTTTATCTTGGACTTTGGTTCGAAGATGATGACATATGTAACAATTAATGTTCCAAGATGAAAGGAAGATAAAAATGTGATGTTTTTTCAACACATGTGATAGATACCAAGGTGAAAGATTCTGGTATCTAAGAAATATCAGATGGTTTATGTTGGCTACCTAGAGTGGTCAACTATGAAATTAGTCTGATTATAAAAATAATATGAACATCATATGTTAGGGGTTTATGCTCTGCATAAATATGGTATTAATAAAGGATGTATGATGCTTCTCTAAACAAGAAAAGTTTTATTTGACACAAAGTTGACTCCACAGTCAATGATGAGGGACAGTGGAGCATGTGCCTTGTATGTTGATTCTATGAGAATCATGTATGGAAACACTTTGTGCTGATCAAAATTTTATGGTGTCTCCATAATAAGGAGATGATATGTGAATACTAGATATTATGATGATTGAATAACATTTGTCTTCCTGTATTTGGGATTTTGGGGACGAAATCCTTATTAGGGGTTTATAATTGTAACATCCCTGACCTGGGTTATACTTTAACCCTAGGTGTTTTGATTAAGAAAGATGATTATATGCTTAATCTTATCTTGTGAAAAGTAATTAGATCCCAAGAGGAACTTATGTTGCAATTCTAGTCCTTTTTGAACATTGTTGAATTCAATATTTTGCTTGTTTTGGACTAAAGTGCAAATTACCCAAGTTGAAGGGTTTAAGTGCAAATTGTGCATGATAATATGTTCCTCATGTGTTGAAGAATCATGAGAGTAAAAATGATGCTGAAGTATGGCTTATGGAAGCCTAGTAGCAAGAAAGAGCTGATAAAGCAATGTATGTGCATGAAAACCTAGTTTTGGTGTAATGTGCAATTTATCCAAAACCAAGGGTTCAATATGTAAATTACCACTTCAATAAGGTCCCTAATGTTTCTTGGCATCATGTGGAGCAAAGAAAATGAGAGGGGCGCCTCATTTGCATTAAGATGGAGGAGAGAGAATCTTGATATTAAAATAATCAAGATTTAATCCTAATTGAAACCCTAATTCAATTTAGGCCAAAAATAAATGTATTAATTAAAGGGCCTTCCACCAAAATTAAAATGGTTGGATTCAGATGTGTATGAACGTCCTTGAGCTTTGCAAAGACCACAAAAATATCCAAGGGAGTGGATAACTCACTCACAATTTTATAAGAAAAAGAAATATCCACTCACATATGGATATTAATATAATATGATTTGAGGTGCTGAATTTGATTTTCTTTAAATCATGGATAATTGAGAGTAATATGAGGCAAAAAAGATATCCTCAGACCCAAGGAAGTTGAGGTTGAATAGGCGGCCATATTTTTGGGATTAAACGGATTTTTATAAAGTATATTATCTCTCATTGATTTTTTTATAAAAAGACATTTTACAAGCCAAATGAAAGGCTTTTCCTGATCCCACTTCTTCCCTTTGCTTGGAAAACGACCAAGGAGCTTGGGAGTACCAAGAGGACAACTCCCTACCTGTTGTTAAGCTTCTTGACCCCTTTTCACCTTGAATCCATGGTGGAAATCACAAATCAATGCATGAATTCTTCTTATTTCGATTCCCTCTTCAATTATAACCCTTCCTTTTCACTCAAACCTTGAGGACAAGACTTGGAACTGTGAAAGGAGTTACATACACCATTGTTTCCATGAGCTTAGAGCTTTTGAGCTCAATTGGAGGTGGGTTTTATAAGTTGAACCCTTGATTTTGTTATTGCATTCAATTCCTTATCAAATAATGATCATTTCCATATTCATGATAATTGATTTGGTTGATGGATGCAATCACCATGGAAACCACAGCATGTTTCGTGAGTTTATATCTTGAAGATGATAAGAACACACCTCTCCAAATATCCAAGGCAAACGGTTTCAAAAGAGTTGCTCAAACGGTTTCCCAAACCGTTTGGGAGCAAACGGTTTCAAACTGTTTGAGGGGAAACGGTTTCACCAAACCGCATGAGGCTAAACGGTTTCAGACCGTTTGGTGGTGTTGACCAGGGTTGACCATTTGGAGATCTGTTGGAAATGATCTATGTTAATAACCCATCAATTATGATTGATTAGTTCCAATTGGTTCATGAGTTGAAGGCCTATCAATCACCAAACCCTAATCAGGTTAAGTGTTGATTTCATAATCAATTGATTTGGAATTTTGGGTTGATTAGACCAAACGGTTTCAAAACCATTTGGGGTTCACCCAAACGGTCTCAAAACCATTTGGGGGTCACCCAAGACCGTTTGGAGGTCTAGGGTTGAGTACGGTTAAGCAATTGAAGATCCAAAGATACTAAGTTGAAGTGTAATCAATTACTGATTTGGTGATCAATCCAATGATCCAAACCCTAATTGGTTGACTTGGATTTTGATGTTGTCATGGGAAAACGGTCTCAAGACCGTTTGGAGGTCATATAAATGACCTCAAGACCGTTTGGGGTCAGGTCATGTTCAATTTGGATGATGGTTTAATGGTTTCAAAGTAACTAATCTTACATTGATTAATGTTGAAGGATCATCGATTCCAAACCCTAATTTAGTTGATTCAAACCCTAATTGATGACCAATTGAGGGTCAATTGAGGGTCAAATCAGTTGAAGGTTGACCTATTTAACTCAATTGAAGTATTATGATAGGTCCAATTTGATGATTGGTTACATGAATTCAATGATTGAAGGAATCAACATTGGAAACCCTAATTCAATTTGATTGGATGAGACCATATTTGGTCCATGCGGTTTTGAGGAGGTTTAGACCAAACGGTCTCAAGACCGTTTGAGTCCAAATGGTCTCAAACCTTTTGGGACCAAACGATCCCAAACCGGTTGAGTTCATGCGGTTTCAAAAAGGTACTTTAGCAAACGATCTTGAAGGTCACCTTTACCAAACGGTTTCAAACCATTTGAACTTTGAAAGACCAAGACCGCTTGGGGCTCAAGTAGTCAAAATTGATTGAGGACTCAATTTGTTAATCCTTTTGGATACCTAATGTAATTGAGGACTCAATTGATTAATCCACTTGGACACCTATTGTAATTGAAGATCCAATTGGTCAATTCATTTGGATACCTTATGTAATGGAGGTCCAATGTGATTGAATCTCTTGAGAATTAATATGATGAATGATCCATTGATCTAGTGATGATTAGTAATGATAATCAATGAAGGTACAAAGGTTGAAACCCTAATAATACCTAAGTGATTAGTGCCAATTAAGGGATGAACCCTAATTGCTTATAGGAATAATGACTTGGTACACTATGTTAATCATAGTTGTATGTACTTGATTGAAGGGTTGATATGACCTAATCAAGTTGAGAAGATGATAGCATGCAATTCATACATGAATATGATTCATGTGGTGATTAAGGGTATGATCCTTAAGTAAAGAGATCATGAAACCCTAATCATGAACATAAACCCTAATTAACAGGGCTATTGAATTGTAACCCTAATTGAGGGCAAATCTAAATGTAACCCTAATTCAGGGTGAGGATGTAAGCCTAATCCAGGGTAATGATATATGAAACTCCAATTTAGGGAAATGAGATGTAAAACCCTAATTGGAATGAATAGTGAATCTCTAATTATGAACAATTAAATGAAAACCTAATGGAGATGAATAGTAGACCCAAGTTGTGGGTAACCATAGTGAATCCCTAGTTAAGGTTGATTCCATGAGAAGCCCTAGTTAAGGGTGATTCCATGAGAAGTCTTAGTTAAGGGTGATTCCATGAGAAGCCTTAGTTGAGGGTGATTCCATGAGAAACCCTGATTAAGAATTAACACCACATGAATCCCTAATACTATGTTGTGATGAGAGGCCCTAAGAAGGGTGAAGGTATGTGAGACTCTAATGTGGAGTCATAAACACACAAAGCCCTAATCCTGGGAAATATGTCAAGAAAACCCTAATCCGGATTTTAAGTAAGGATATAAGGAAACCCTAATGATGAGATAGCAGGAATTACCTTATAAAGGTGAAATATTTCATGTGGTTGATTATAAGCAACCTTATTGTAAGAAATGGCTTTATCATTAGACAAGTCCATATCATTAAAGATAGTTGGACAATTCTAATGTGTGGCCTATGCATTATATGCTAAAGGTGAGAGTTTAGTGATGGAATGTATTAAGAGGGAAATACCTTAATACAAGATAAGTTGGTTAACTCAAGAGAGTCTTGAATGATGAGAAAAGTGATACATGAAGATATGATAGTTATCACATTAAGCACTTCAGGGTTTATATACCTTGATACACTCCAAATCCAATATAATTGGGTAAGAAACATATGAAGTGTATTATGCAACTATTACAATAAAATGTAATGAGTTGAAGCACTTGGATAAGTTTTAATTAATTTACCTTGATAATGAGGCTAAGCCAAATTGATGAGTATGATGTAGTCATACCATGATGAGGATGAGAAATGAACTCATACCCTGAATTGATGATCATTAATGCTATATGATGAGAGTAGTGATCTTGAATAATCATTTATGATATCTTTCAATGCCCCAGAGGTATGGAATAATGTCTTAAGGGTTAGACATATAATATAATCATGAAACCCTAATTAGTGAGAAATGGGGAACCCTAACCCTAATTTTGGGTAAAAGGAATGAAAATCCCTATTTGATAGTAAACCCTAATTCCTGGTAAGGGAATAATGGTGTTACTATTGTATCACATTATGTAATGAATAACTTGTATGGCTGTTATCATGTCTAATAACCATGCAGGTATCATGAGATAATGAACATAGCTAGATTTGATTTGTGACATTTATCTAATAAATGTCGATTACCCTTATGTGCCTTAATGTTGTTGTTTCTTAGTAAAAGTAACAAATGTGCATGGATTTTATGAGTCATATGAGTAATTTGTTGCCTAGAAAGAGGTGACAAGATATTTTGTGGCCTTGTGAGCCATCTGTGATGCTTGTGTAATGAGTATCATGAATACCTTGGTCAGATAACCTAAAGGTGATAGTTACATAATAGATGATAATAATGCTCAATGATGAGTTAAGGGTTTGAATACCCAGAACCATATGATTATGGTGATGAGATTGTAATGGGGTGATAATTCCCAATATTGAAATGAGGGATTGTGTTCCCAAGGTCTTTTAAGGACTGATAAGTATTTGATGAAAATAGTACATGTCTCTTTATAGCATTGTTGTAATAAGTCATGCTTGAGAACTTTGTTGACGCTAAAAGAATGTGAAAATGTACTTAATTAATCAAGTGAAATCATATCATGTAGAGCCCTGACCATAGATCCATCATCGTCAGGAATAGGTGATAGTGAAATGGGTGCTCCGTGGCAAAACCTGGAACACATATTTTGAATATGTGGGGGTAAATGGGCGAAAAATATCCTTACATCCGGTGAAGAGATTTAGGGAATGTAAATAACAAACCTCTCAATCCTTCATGTGTCGGGATGAATGTATCATAAATCTCTCGATGATTGGGACAGATGTTGTACACATCTCTCAATAATACTAAATGTCGAGTCGATGTAGATAAACATTAAATCTCTCGATGGCTGACGAGAGTGCAGTTGACACTATAACTCTATAGAGAAGTTCCAGTATACCCTGGAAAGCTATTTTGAGTAGTCGACATAGTCCTACTTGTAGTCCCGCACTGACCGGGATGTGAGAGGTCATGGGAATCTGACTCTTCCATTGACCTATGTATGGTACCAATTTCGACTTCGTAGTGGTCGGTTGGAGTATGAGCGGTATACCTCATCTCCTCAGGGCATAAGTGTGATTGTAAAATATAATCAACCGTTTAGCATGATTGCTTAAGGATTGAATACGGAAATTCATTGGCTGATGTTACATTTCATTTATGCAACTTTGGTTCATTGATATTATTCATATATGTTTGTATTCATTACAAGTAGATGGATGAACTATGAGTCTACCATGAGTAGATGCAATGTTCTCCTTGGGAAAGGAGATTACTTCACTTTGTTCATACAATGACTTACCTGTTGTTGATTATATATATAAATCCTTCTGCTCAGTTTATTTTAATAAACTGCTATAACAATATTTTGGTAGAGAGTTATATCTCCCACTGGGGCAATTTACAATTGTCTCACCCCAATGGGATCCAACTTTTTTAGGCGGACGCGGACAAAGAAGAAGAAATCCTAATTGTAGGGAAAGGACAGCAGCAATAACATCAGGGACAGCAGTGAGATCTCAGGTGGAGTTATTGTCTGCCAAGTTATGTAGCTAGAAAGTACTATGTGTCGTCTCTGTACTCTCAGGTCCTCAAAGTTTTTAGTTAGTGTTTTAATGAATCGTTTGAGATTTTGGCTTGATGCCTTGAGATTCATGTGTTGTCTGTATATAATGGTTATAAGCCAGCTGATGTTGTAATCTATTAGAAGAGATGGTACAAGTTATGTATGTTTGAATGAGAATGTAAATGTTATACAATGGTTCTTGATGGAAAGGATTTCCTATGTGTGAATCTCTTTGCAAAAAGTTTTAATTTTTAGTGATTTTCAGTAATCCACTGCAAATGATTCACTTCGGCTTAAGTTAATCTTGTTTTTGTTAGTTGGATGCCACACTGACGGTGTCGATACCATCAACATGGGTCGATGGTATCGACCCACCCAGATACTGGTTGTCCTCTACTTTTCTAGGTTTGTTATGGCATGATCTCGATACCATCGACTTCTGGGTCGATGGTATCGACACCTTAGGCATCGCTTTTCTGTGGAATCCGACACTTAAGCTAATTCTACTGAGACAGATTCCATAGTATCGACTATTTAGTCGATTGTACGAACTTGTAAAAATATGTCTCGCTGAAGCTATCTCGCTACCATTGATGTAGCATCCCTGACTTAGGTTATATTATAACCCTAGGTGTTTTTATTAATAAGGATGACTAGATGTTTTTTCTTATCCTTTGAAAATTAATTTAGGCTCTTGAGAAACTTATGTTTCAATTTTGGTCTTGTTTGAACAATGTTGAAGTAATGTTAGCTTATTTTGGACTAAAGTGCAAATTACCCAAGTTGAGGGGTTAACTTGCAAAATTGCACATGATAAAATGTTCATCTGATTTTGAGATATCATAAAAATGAATATGATGTAGTGGTATGGTTTTCACAAACTTGGGCACCAAGATTAAGCTTGTAAAGCAATCTTTGTGCATGAAAACCTAGTTTTGGTGTAAAGTGTAATTTACCCAAAACCGAGGGTTCAATATGCAAATTACCACTTCAATAAGATCCCTAATGTTTTTTGGCATCATATAGAGCAAAGAAAATGAGAGGGGCGCCTCATTTGAATTAAGTTTGAGGAGAGAGAATCTTGATATTAAAATAATCAAGATTTAATCCTAATTGAAACCCTAATTCAATTTAAGGCAAAAATGAATGTATTAATTAAAGGGCCTTCAACCAAAATTAAAATTGTTGGATTCAGATGTGTTTGGATGAGCTTAAATCCTTCCAATGGCACGAGCATATCCTAAGCAGGTGAAATTCCACTCACCATTATAATAAGAAAAAGAATTTCCACTCAAATATGGACATTCTTATTATAAGGGTTAAGGTGCTTAATTTCTTTTCCCTTAATTCTTGGATAATGGAAGGAAGCTCGGTGGGATAGATATGCCTTTGCATGTAAGAAACCAAGGGGGGAGTTGTGGCAACAATTTTGGAATTAAAAGACTTTTATAAAGTATTTTCTCTCGCATCAAGTTTCTTTTAAAAGTACCTTTTCCAAGCAAAAACAAAGGATTTTCCGGATTCCTTTCTTTCCCCTTATTAGGAAAACGACCAAGGAGATAGGGAGGACCAGGAGAACGACCCCCAACCTGTTGGTAAGTCCTTTACCTTCGTTCTCCTTGATTCCATGGTGGAAATAAAAAATAAATGATTGATTTCTTCTTATTTCGATCTCCTCTTCAACCCTAGCCAATCTTTTCAACCAAAAGCTTGAGGACGAGCCTAGGGGGAGATGCAATAGCTTCATCCACCATTGGTTCTGTGAGCTTGGAGCTTTGGAGCTCAAGTGGAGGCAGATTTTATAACTTGAACCCTTAATTTTATTATTGCAATCAATTCCTTATCAATTGGTGATCATTTCTACATTTCCAAAATTAAGTCTAGTTGATTGATGCAATCTCCATGGAAATCACAGCATATTTTGTGATTTTGGATCTTGATGATGATGACATCATCATAAGCATACACCTCCGCAAATATGTAGGGCAAACAGTTTCAATGTTGAGTCCAAACCGTTTCACCAAATCGTTTGGTGGTTTTGTTTCCAAATAGTTTGGAATGGTTGACCATTTGAGATGGTTGACCATTTGAAGATATATGTTGTGGTTCTTGTATTTTGATCCAATGGTTTCAATTGGTTTGATCTTGAAGGTTTCAATTGTGAATTATTACTTAACTGCAAACCCTAATCGACTAAGTGTTGAATTTCCAATTGATTGAGATGATGTTTTGGGTTGATTGACCCAAACGGTTTCAAAACTGTTTGGGGATCACCCAAACGGTCTCAAGACCGTTTGGGGGTCACCCAAGACCGTTTGGAGGTCTAGGGTTAAGTATGTCTAAGTGTTTGAAGGTCCAAAGGTACCAAATTGAATTGCAACTAAGTGTTGATTTGATAATCAATCCAATGGTCCAAAACCCTAATTGGATGTCATGGATTTTGATGATGGAATGGGAAAACGGTCTCAAGACTGTTTGGAGATCAACCAAATGGTCTCAAGACCGTTTGGTGGTCATCCAAGACAGTTTGAGGTCAGGTCATATCATGTGATGATGATAGTTCATTGATTTCAATTGATTTGGTTCCACAATGTCAACCATTGATGGATCTTCGATTTCAAACCCTAAGTGATGGTTTCTTGACTATCAAACCTAGTTCAATTGGGTTCAAAACCCTAAATTGAAGGTCTAATTCAATGGTGATTCATTGGTCCAATTGATGAATACTTTAGTTGTTCAATTTATAATTAGTCCATGGATTAAAACTTGAGTTGATTGAGTGTTTTGAGAAGGTTTGGACCAAATGGTCTCAAGACCGTTTGGGTCCAAACGGTCTCAAGACCGTTTGGAGACCCAAAGTGCAACAGGTTTCAATACCTACTTTGTCCAATTGGTTTCAAGTATAACTTGTTCAAATGATTTTCAACCAATTGATTTATAAGAACCAAGATCATCGAGGATCTAAGTAATTAACATTGTGAATATCAACACGGATAATCCATTTGAATATCTCATGTAATTGAAGGTCCAATATGGTGAACTTGTTTAGATACTTAATGCATTTGAAGATTTCAATGGTTAACCCAATTGATCACTTTGTGGAATTGAAAGTTTAATTGGTCAATTCTTTTGAATTCCTTATATAATTGATGGTTTAATTGATTAGACCATTTGGACATCTAATATGATCAAAGGTCAATCAGCTATGTGATTATTAAAAATGTAGACCCGTGATGATTGTGAAGGTTAACCCTAGCTATGTGTACTCAAGTGAAGAGTTGAGCTAGATCAATCTTGGAGTATTTAACATCCGAGAGAGTATGAGAGAGAGAGAGAATGATAGATATGGATGTTATTATAATTAAGCCCTAATTCTCTCACTATGAATAAAATATGTGATAAGGTTTGATCCATAATAATGAGATCATGAAACCCTAATCATTGGGCCCTAACCCCAATTCAGGGCAATTCTGAGTGAAAACCTAATTGGGACGAATAGTGAACCCTAATTGTGCGTTATTGAATGTAGACCCTTTTCTGAGGTAAAATTTATGTGTGAAACCCTAATTAGGGAAAAGCTATGTGTGAAACCCTAATTTAGGGCAAAGCTGAGTGTTATCATAAATCCAGTGTGATGATGTAACCCTAACTTAGTGTAACAATGAAGGAAACCCTAATTTAATGGGAATTGTATATCCTAACCCTAATTTGGGTATGAGGTAAGAGAAACCTTACTTGGATGTGAATAGAAAACCTTAGTCCCCCAAAAAAATGGGGAAAGATGCATGAAACCCTAATATAGGGTAGTGTCACTAATCATATGTGAAGACTTAGCACTGGGTGATGTGTTGTGAAATCTTAATTTCACATAATACTAAGTGAAACCCTGATATAGAAGTATGATTATATGAAACTTTATTGAAGAGTAATACTATGTGAAATCCATAAATGTATGGAATATGCTATGTGAATCCTCAAATGATAAGTATGAAGGATACTATTCCTAATAATGGAATAGTGATTAGTGATATGACAAATGTAACACCTAGAGAGGTTGATAATGAATATCCTTATATTAATAGTTCCTAACTCAAGGATGAGTCCATAATATTGGAAACGGTTTTATAATCTAAGTGAGTGACTAATGACCAATACATTACATGGTAAATGTGATGAACTAGTGCATAAAGTATTAGGATGGGGAAATACCCTAATACAAGCTAAGTGGATGAACTCTAGTAAAATAAAGGTGTTGAGGGAAGTGATACATCAAGATATGATAGATATCACATCCAACACCCTAATATTGTTATACCTTGATGTGTTATAAGTCTAATATAATTGGATGAATGACACATGAGATGTGTCATGTCAATGGTTACATTGAGATGTAATGCACCCTGTTGAATGTAGGCTAACATGCCTTATGAAAAGGTTATTCCAAACCTATAAACTATGATGTAATCATATTCTAGCAAAGATGAGAGAGAAACTCATGTTGTGTTTTGATAATTCACTTAATGATAAATGATGAGAATAAATAAGTATGATCAAATACTTATGATTATCCATATTGATTCCTTGCTATGTGAACCCTAATACATGGTAATGCTATGTGAAACCCTATTACAAGTTAATGCTACGTGATCCCTAATACAGGTAATTCTATGTGAAACCCTATGACAAGTTAATGCTATGTGAACCCTAATAGAGGGTATTGCTATGTGAAATTCTAACACAGGGTAATCCTATGTGAAGCTCATATACAGACTAATGGGTTATGAATGTAATAAGATAACCCTTGTATTGCATGATACTGATATGTAATTGTATCATGATTACTAATCATGCAGATATGTTGAGAAGATGAGTATAGGCAGGTATGGGCTATGGTACTTTGTTTATTTTGAATGTTTTATAGGCTTTATAAGCCTTCATATGCTTTGTATAGTAAGAATCATTGAACTTCGTGTACTATGTGTAATTCATTTTGTAGCAAGAATCATGATGTCCTTGGTCAGATGATCTGAAAGTATTAAGTTATCTAATAAAGTGGTAATTAGTATTCTATGGTGAGTTATGGGTTCAAAAACTAGATGCTATACTCATGATGATGAACTTGTCAAGAAGTGGAATTGTACGTGGTGAGTTGAGGGACTAAGATCCCAAAACTTTGTGAAAAGAGTATGGCTACAGGCCATGACTCCACAATGACAATGCCAGGCATTAGGTATATGATCTAAGCCTGAAGAGAGTTAATGTTGTGGTAATGATTCTATAGTGAATAAACGTTATACATGTTCTTCATATTCCTTAAAGGATAAGTGACATGTTGTTCTATGAAATTATAGTTGCATTGCTTTTGATAAGAATGATGTTCTAACCTATTAGACTTTAAATTAACTACTAATAAACAAATATGATTCCTTTGTGTATATTGTTCTTCTTAAGCTGCAATAATAATGTTTCTGCTGGAGGTTATATCTCTTACTGGGGCAATTTACAATTGTCTCACCCCCGTGGGAATCACATTTTAGGTGGACGCGGACGAGGAGGCAGGAATCCTTCAGTAGGTGAAGGGCAACAATAGCAGCAGTAGGGAGAGTAGTGAAGTCTCAGGTGGGGACACTGGCTGTTATGCCTTGTATAGATGTAAATAGAGTCTTATGTGTCTTCTCTGTACTCTCAAGTCCTCAGAGTAGTAGTCACTATTTTCAAGATTTTGGCTCAGTGCCTCGAGATTTTATACTGCCTGTGTTTAGCTTAGTAGGACAGATAATGCTTGTAATTCTTTGAAGGAGATGATACATAATATGTACCTTTGAACAAGAATGTAAATATGTTACTTTGGTTCTATGTGAGAAAGTTTTCCTTTGATGGATCTCTTGATAAAAAGGTTTTAATTTTTAGTGATTTTTGGTAATTCGCTGCTTAGTGAACGCTTCCGCATTAGTTAATTATGTTTTTGAGAGTTGTATGTCACAATGAAGTGGTATCAGAGCTCTAGGTTTGCTGAGTCTATAGAGACATAGGACTAAGGTTGTACAGTCTGTTCTAAGTGTCTTCCAGTTTATCTGATAGCATCTTCTGCTCACATAGGAGAAGAAGAACTAGAAGATGTTTGGACCACATGAAGAATGTGTTGTTGAGGACAGAAGTGTTGCACCAGGAGGAGGTGCAGGAGACCATGATAGAGAGGAGCTTGTACCTAAACAGCCCCAGTTCAATCAAGCTGACAAGGGGAACCCAACCTTCCAAGCCATGTTTGGGCAGTTTATAGCTGCCATGACTCACATGACTGATAGGATGCAAATACCTGCACCTAGGGCATCAGCTCACCATGAGGGCTATGAAGTCGAAAAGACTTTTAAGAGACTTCGTCGGGTTGGAGCCATAGATTATGCTGGTACATCTGATCCAGCAGATGTTGATTTGTGGCTGACATAACTGGAAAAGGCTTTCAGGATCCTTGATATCCTTGAAGCTGAAAAGGTAAGACATGTTGGGTACCTCCTAAAAGGGAGTGCTGGTCATTAGTGGATGATAGAGGAAGATAAGAGACCAGGTGAAGAAATTGGATGGGAGGTTTTCCGATGAGAATTCATCAGTAGATACTTCCCTAAGATGTATCTAGATGAGAAGATCTATCAATTTGAGAGGATCAAACAAGGATAGATGAACGTTAGTGAATATGAAGCTAAGTTCATGGAGTTGTTGCGGTTTTGTCCGCAAATGGCAGTTAGTGATGAGGAAAGAATTCGGCATTTTGAAAAGGGGTTGAATGCTGAACTAACCACTCCTGTGTCTTCCTTAGAGAATAGGGAGAGGTTTGCTACCTTTGTGGAGTCAGTAAGGAGGATAGAGAGGTCTGAATCAAGAAATGACAGACTAGTGGCAAGAAGGTGTACACCCAGTCTCAAGAAAAAAGGTCTGAATGTTTTAAGAGGCTGAGATTTTCTACATCGGCAGCATCATCGAGATTCCATACCCAAACATAATGGATGCCAAGTAGGGGTAAGGATCATAGTAATGTTCCAAGTAGAGCCTCTGACATAGCATCAACATCAGTATCTAGACCTCACAAACCCTATTTTGCACCTATGATCTGTTATCAATGTAGACAACTGGGACATCTATTAAAGGATTGTCCAGGCGGGAATTCAATGATGACTCAACCTCAGGGGCAGAGTCAGCAATGATCACAAAGGAGGTAGATTCCTACTAACAATAGAGGACGTGGACAGACGTTCTAGACAGGTCAGATGAAATACATTCATCCTGATATTTCATTTCCTAATTCTATGTGTTAAAGATATAAAAGTAGTTATTTTTTAACTTCCTTTGACTAGTCCTATAAGGACACAAGGAGGATGAGAATCTACATCTTACTCATTATTTCTTAAAATGCTTTATAATCTCTCTTATCTTTGTGATACAAGATGAGATATAGAAGTGATGCCTGGAGAAAATCTAGGAATGGAAAAATCCTGTGTGTATAATGATATGAAAAGTGAGGAATATGATAGAAAATAAAGTGCATACTACCGAATCTCAATACTTATATACCCTGGCCAGGTATATGATTATTGAAGATAAGGCAAGTATGAAACTCTCAGATTGTTATCTTTTTTATTACTCTGATCAAGTAGTCATTCTGAAACAATCTAGAGAGTATAATGAAACTAATAGGAAGAGCTAAGTGAACATTCCTAATTAAAAAGGAAAAGCTATGTGAACATTCCCAAATAAAAGGAAAAGCTATGTGAACATTCCCAATTTAAAAAGGAAGAGCTATGTGAACATTCCCAACTAAAAGGAAAAGCTATGTGAACATTCCCAATTTAAAAAGGAAGAGCTATGTGAACATTCCCAAATAAAAGGAAAAGCTATGTGAACATTCCCAATTTAAAAAGGAAGAGCTATGTGAACATTCCCAACTAAAAGGAAAAGCTATGTGAACATTCCCAACTAAAAGGAAAAGTTATTTGAACATTCCTAACTAAAAGGAAAAGCTATGTGAACATTCCCAATTTAAAAAGGAAAAGCTATGTGAACATTCCCAACTAAAAGGAAGAGCTATGTGAACATTCCCAACTAAAAGGAAAAGCTAAGTGAACATTCCCAATTACATAAAGTTTGCTAAGTGAACTTTATGAATAAAGGATTATTGAGTGAATTACCTTTGTTAGATATATATATATATGTTTATCTTTTGGTAAATATTCTTGGGTGATAATAGAAGTATGTTCTTTTATGCTTCTTCTTTTCAATAATATGGACATCATATGTTAGGGGTTCATGCTTTGTATAAGCATAAACATTGATAAGGTTGAATTAGTGAAAGGAACTTTGTGTGAATTACAGATCTATGGTATTTCCTTAACAACAAGAAGTTAGGTGGAGACTCGAGGGCATGATTAATGAATAACCTGTCCCTCATTTTTCCTGGGATTTCGGGGATGAAATCCTTATAAGGGGTGGATAATTTGTAACATCCCTGACCTGGGTTATATTCTAACCCTAGGTGTTTTTCTTAATAAGGATGATTAGATGCTTGTGCTTATCCTTTGAAAATTAATGAAGGCTCTTGAGAAACTTATGTTTTAATTTTGGTCATGTTTGAACAATGTTGAAGCAATGTTTGCTTATTTTGGACTAAAGTGCAAATTACCCAATTTGAGGGGTTAACGTGAAAAATTGCACATGATAAAATGTTCCTCTGATGTTGAGACATCATAAGAATGAATATGATGTAGTGGTATGGTTTTAACAAGCTTGGGCAACAAGATTAAGCTTGTAAAGCAATCTTTGTTCATTAAAACCTAGTTTTGGTGTAAAGTGTAATTTACCCACAACCGAGGGTTCAATATGCAAATTACCACTTCAATAAGGTCCCTAATATTTCTTGTCATCATATAGAGAAAATAAAATGAGAGGGGTGCCTCATTTGAATTATGTTGGAGGAGAGAGAATCTTGATATTAAAATAATCAAGATTTAATCCTAATTGAAACCCTAATTCAATTTGCGGCAAAAATGAATGTATTAATTAAAGGGCCTTCAACCAAAATTAAAATGGTTGGATTAAGATGTGTTTGGATGAGCTTAAAGCCTTGCAAAGGCACGAGCATATCCTAAGCAGGTGAAATTCCACTCACCATTATAATAAGAAAAAGAATTTCCACTCAAATATGGATATTCTTATTATAAGGGTTAAGGTGCTTAATTTCTTTTCCCTTAATTCTTGGATAATGGAAAGAAGCTCGGTGGGATATTGTGACAATCTCGATTTTATCTCTCTTCTTTTGTACTACTCCTCTCTCATTAAGTGCCTCTTACTCTTTTTGATATTAAATACATAATTGGATGGTTGTGATATTCCAATTTGGCGACTACCACGGTCAATTTTGCAATGTGCAACTTCAATTCGTACCTTTAAACTAAGTATCTTGCTATATCATGTCACCTTCTTGTATATAATTTTTGAAACTCATCATGATAATCTTTTGGCTTTGCAATATGTATCATTTTGTAGAGGACTCAATTACGAATCCAGCGGAACAAAAATCACCTCAATTGGACCATCGGACTCCAAGTTATGACACCTTGAAATTTGGCTTTTGTTTTACCTTTTATTTTGACTCAATTCTATGCCTTTAACTCTATTGGGCTGCCCACATGGGCCCAATACATCATTGCAGTCCAATCGCTTGTTCCTGCTCCCCTTCCTCTTCAGGAAACGTGTGAGGCGGCTGGGAAAGAGTTTCCCTGCCTCCACCCAGATTGGGTAACGGACGGCAACCCTAGTCTCCTCATTATATACCCCCTCCCTAGTTTGCCCTTCTCCGATTTTCCCTAGTCTTATCATGCCGCCAACTTTCCTTCTCCCTCCTTTGTTCTTTATCTAGTTCAACGGTACATGGTTGAAACCTGCCGGCCTACCCTGCTTCCCCTCTCGGCAGCAGCTAACTACAACTCTTGGCCTCACCCCCCCGACGCAAGCAGATCAGCGGAGGCCGAAGAAGGTACCACCAAGGCCCTAGCTACCTCGCCCCCACTTCGTCCGGGCTATTGCATCCGTCGAGACCACCGGAGATGGTGAGCCGCAATTCCTCTGTTCATCCCCAGCTCCAACACAATCCTAGCAGGTCTTCTCTGGGCTGATCGCAGTGGCCAAGGGTGCAGGCGAGGAGGTGGCCCATGCGTACCACTGATAACGCCATTGGCGGCCATCCGATGTCTAAACCGTCATCTCCTACTCGTCTCCGGCGGGTTTGGACACCTCCACCTCGATATCTGTTTCTCCTCTGTTCGGAACAGGGAGAACAGAGAACGCGACCGCTGGGCAAGATAGGGAGAGCCGGCCCAGGCACAGATGAACCAGAATCAAACCAGATCTGGTCCAGGCTACATGTGAACCGGCCGTGGCTTGATCATGGTAATGCTCAATCAAGTTTTTATATAGTTCTTATTTGAAACTTCAAAAAATGATAATTCCTAGACCCTATGTCCAAAATACATGATCTAATATATCAATTTGTTCCTTTCGACGAGACCTACCATTTGGGCATGATTTCAGACCCTAGTTTCCATTCGTTTTTCCCTTTTTGCCTAAAAGATGGGTGCTTTGATTTTCTTGAGTATAATGGTTGTATATTGATGATAAGAGTTGGACCTTTATTACCTAAATCACTCTCATATCTTGAAACTAGTAATCTTGTGATGTTGTGTGATAATAGTGCCTATGGTAGACCCTCATAACCTATGATGGTGTGTATAGCCCTAAGTACCCTAGCGGTTACTTGTTTTCCTTGTGCCCAAAAATGTGATATGGAGCCTATCCCTTATCCTTCCCCTTATAAATAAGGAAATCCTTTCTCATATGTATACTTTAGATGAGTATGTTCTACCTAAGTCAAATCTTGAACCTTGATGGCCTATGTACGAACTACATTGATGGTTGAATGTATGTGAATATGTTGATGATACCATGTTGGTTGTGTGGTGCCCAGACTCTGGGGATATCCACCTATCTTTCGATAAGATTCTTATGACACTAATTGCTGATATAAACCATATCTTATGATTGATCCTCTTGCCGTGGTATATCTTGACCATGTTTCCTCTATTATGAGTCTCGTGACCTGATCTGAGCATAAGTGTCCTAAATCTTGTCATGTCCACATGCAACCTCAAAATGACATGGAACTTGAACCAAACTGTTTTGATGGACTGTAAGTCAATATGAGGTCATATAATGAACCAATAACCAACCTTGAAACCAACTTGGCCAAAACCATCAAGTAAAGATAATCATGGTTAATGAGGAGAATCTAATGCATATATGTAATCTTGATGTTAATCAGGTTTGGCATGTGGCTAGATGGCGAAGAATATGTTAGGTTATGAATCTCTGAATCAAGTATGGGCCTTATCTAGTTATATGACTATCGCTTTCTTGCTTGAAAAGACATATATTGTATGCTTGTTTGTTTATTTTCTCAAATATTGCCATGTAGTATTGTTATGTGTTACTCGATGTTTGCCTCTTCAGTTTAATAACCTGAACAAATATATATTTGGAACTCCATTATAATATTGTTGATAAAGGGCTCTTGGTTACGACCTTGAGGTCCCTCTCGTATAAAAGGGTTAGCTAAGCTTGAGAACCCTTACGGACCCTTCCGACGGGAAGTTGGTCAAAGGCCTTTAACATGTTTGATATTGTTGGTATAATGGAGTGAAATGACATAAAATATGGTTTGCATTTGTTAAACAATTAACATGTTTATTTTTGTTCGTTTAGTCTTGAAATCTTTTCAAAATTATGCAAAGCTTATATATATGTGTATTTTTTCGGCCCCATACTCAACACCTTGTGCGTTGACCCATTTCTCGTATGTTGTTTTTAGGTTCAGAGATGGCTAGAAAGATGAAGGGCTTGGTGAGCTTTTCTAGGCGTACTTGTTGTAAGATCCAGATATAGTATACATGAGCAGACTTGTACAAAATGACTCTGGAAATATGTAACTAAATTCATGAATATAATGCATGTTGTATAATTTATACTTGTTGAATGTTGAGATCCTATGTTGGTGCCTTTCTCTTGTTACTTGTTCATGTGTGCTAAGATTTACGCTTCCGCATTTCGCCTTGGGTATACATTTGGTTCATGGGATTGGGATTCCGGTTCCGTGATAGATGGTATTAGAGCATGAACAATAACTACACCAAACATTGCTCACATGAAACACAAACTAAACTCACCTTACATCTCAACCCTAGAAACTTTAGGAAATATCCTTGTGGATTAGGTTGACTTAGCCTCTAGGTTAGAACCTAGATGTTCTAGAACTAGGTGTAGACTTGTGTAAGTTACCTCCCTAGACATGATTCGCGACATGTGCTTAGGATGTCTACATAAGTGTGCACCATGTTCTTGCTAGTTCTCTAGGTGTCATGATACTAGACTGCCTAATGAGTGTGGTAACTCGTTTTGGTTTTGGTTTTATTCGAATGGAGTATGGTGGTTTTCTTTGCCTGTTTAAACGTTGGAGAAAACATATTTCAAGTATTATTATATGTACATATGAAAATTGTTACCACACTCAGAAAGGCAGTGAGTTTCCATGCAACCTAGAAGAAAGAGATGTAACATCAAGTCTAGATGAGAGAGTTTAGATGATAGTGATAGTCTCTAGAGTTGTCTAGAGCCATGATATAGGTTAGGCAAGTGAACAACCTAGAAACCTAAGATGATGATAATGATATTGATGATGATGTTGATGTTTTATAGGACCCAAGATGTTTGAGGAAGGTTAAGTATTTTTGACGATATGGAATGAGTTGGACCATGAAACCCTAGCTAAACCTAGCACCTTGTATGATACATACCACTTGGTTGATGTGCTAAACGTAGCTAGTGGGTGGACATCCTTCCTTGTACCTAGTCTTGTATGTGTGGAGATATGATATATGGTTCGAGACCAACACGGGCCTCAATCTCTATACAAAGGAAGACCTCTAGCATGGGACATATGAATAGGAAGACATGTTGATATGAGTTGACCCGTATCGGGAAAAGGTTAGAGTAGCTAAACTCCAAAATTTTTGAAATGTTGAATAATATGAATGATGAAATACTCGATGATGAGTCCCTAGCTAGAATACTTCTAAGTATATGAGTTGAGTGACCTAGTGGACGGTTTCCTTGAAAATGTTGAACCCTAGAGAAAGAGGCAACTAAAAATTGATGCTTGATATATATGTGAGGGAGATGTACCAAGACCTAAGATGATGTATATGATGTGTGATATTCATGATGAGCCTCATACTCGGGCTAGTAGTTGTATATAAAGGAATCTATAGGTTATCCTTGTTTTTTTGAAAGATGGGTAGAAATTTTGTTACACGTATAAGGTTGTGGTTAACATGTCTTGTTGGAAACATGTTTTAGCTTGAGTGGCTTGAGATTGTGGAGCTGTTTCTAGATATAAGTGAGAGAATTCAAAAATCTTGACATTGATGATAATGTTGTTCCTCGAATGATGCTCGATATATGAAAGAATCTCACTTAAGTTAAAATCTTGATATATGTGCAATGAGCCACTCTCATGAGATAGACCTAGTATGAAATCAAACCATACATGAAAGATGTAGCTTTGAAATCATGAACTTGATATGATAATGTCTAGATATCTTAGCTAGAATAATTAGGGGTAACATGCCTAATATCATACCCGATTGAAGAAAAAAAATGATTAACTTGATATACTGATGATCTTGGGGTCATAACTTGAATAAAAATGATGATTAAATTGTCTAATTTTAGATTCAAAATGATAAAAGGAACATAATTGATTAGACTTTGCATGAAATCTATTATAAAGATGAGATACACACTTGATGATAGTCTTGTTTGAAGCCATGACCATGAATATTTTCATTTCAGAATTGATAAAATAGATTTTTATGATACCCCTTGGTCTCATATAAAGATATGAACAAAAACCCTAATGTGGTGATGATGTCGTAATACAATATTAGAGTACAAGTAATATGTACATAGATAAGATGAGTACACCTTTAATGATGATAACCTAAGTGTACACCATATGGTGGGGAATGCCTTGAAACCATGGTTCAATAGTTAGACCCGATGTATCCTGACTTGACTCTTAACTTAAATCATGGATGAATTTCGAGGACGAAATTCCTTGTAAGGAGGGAAGGATGTGACAATCTCGATTTTCTCTCTCTTGTTTTGTACTACTCCTCTCTCATTAAGTGCCTCTTACTCTTTTTGATATTAAATACATAATTGGATGGTTGTGATATTCCAATTTGGCGACTACCATGGTCAATTTTGCAATGTGCAACTTCAATTCGTACCTTTAAACTAAGTATCTTGCTATATCATGTCACCTTCTTGTATCTAATTTTTGAAACTCATCATGATAATCTTTTGGCTTTGCAATATGTATCATTTTGTAGAGGACTCAATTACGAATCCAGCGGAACAAAAATCACCTCAATTGGACCATCAGACTCCAAGTTATGACACCTTGAAATTTGGCTTTTGTTTTACCTTTTATTTTGGCTCAATTCTATGCCTTTATCTCTATTGGGCCGCCCACATGGGCCCAATACATCATTGCAGTCCAATCACTTGTTCATGCTCCCCTTCCTCTTCAGGAAACACGTGAGGTGGCTGGGAAAGAGTTTCCCTGCCTCCACCCAGATTGGGTAACGGACGGCAACCCTAGTCTCCTCATTATATACCCCCTCCCTAGTTTGCCCTTCTCTGATTTGCCCTAGTCTTCTCGTGCCGCCGACTTTCCTTCTCCCTCCTTTGTTCTTTATCTTGTTCAACGGTACATGGTTGAAACCTGCTGGCCTACCCTGCTTCCCCTCTCGGCAGCAGCTAACTGCAACTCTTGGCCTCACCCCCCCCCCCCCGACGCAAGCAGATCAGCGGAGGCCGAAGAAGGTACCACCAAGGCCCTAGTTACCTCGCCCCCGCTTCGTCCGGGCTATTGCAGCCGTCGAGACCACTGGAGATGGTGAGCCACAATTCCTCTATTCATCCCCGGCTCCAACACAATCCTAGCAGGTCTTCTCTGGGCTGATCGCAGTGGCCAAGGGTGCAGGCGAGGAGGTGGCCCATGTGTACCACTGATAACGCCACCGGCGGCCATCCGATGTCTAAATTGTCATCTCCTACTCGTCTCCGGCGGGTTTGGACACCTCCACCTCGATATCTGTTTCTCCTCTGTTTGGAACAGGGAGAACAGAGAACGCGACTGCTGGGCAAGATATGGAGAGCCGGACTAGGCACAGATGAACCAGAATCAAACCAGATCTGGTCCAGGCTACATGTGAACTGGCCGTGTCTTGATCATGGTAATGCTCAATCAAGTTTTTATATAGTTCTTATTTGAAACTTCAAAAAATGATAATTCCTAGACCCTATGTCCAAAATACATGATCTAATATATCAATTTGTTCCTTTCGATGAGACCTACCATTTGGGCATGATTTCAGACCCTAGTTTCCATTCGTTTTTCCCTTTTTGCCTAAAAGATGGGTGCTTTGATTTTCTTGAGTATAATGGTTGTATATTGATGATAAGAGTTGGACCTTTATTACCTAAATCACTCTCATATCTTGAAACTAGTAATTTTGTGATGTTGTGTGATAATAGTGCCTATGGTAGACCCTCATAACCTATGATGGTGTGTATAGCCCTAAGTACCCTAGCGGTTACTTGTTTTCCTTGTGCCCAAAAATGTGATATGGAGCCTATCCCTTATCCTTCCCCTTATAAATAAGGAAATCCTTTCTCATATTTATACTTTAGATGAGTATGTTCTACCTAAGTCAAATCTTGAACCTTGATGGCCTATATACGAACTACATTGATGGTTGAATGTATGTGAATATGTTGATGATACCATGTTGGTTGTGTGGTGCCCAGACTCTAGGGATATCCACCTATCTTTCGATAAGATTCTTATGACACTAATTGCTGATATAAACCATATCTTATGATTGATCCTCTTGCCTCGGTATATCTTGACCATGTTTCCTCTATTATGAGTCTCGTGACCTGATCTGAGCATAAGTGTCCTAAATTTTGTCATCTCCACATGCAACCTCAAAATGACATGGAACTTGAACCACACTGTTTTGATGGACTGTAAGTCAATATGAGGTCATATAATGAACCAATAACCAACCTTGAAACCAACTTGGCCAAAACCATCAAATAAAGATAATCATGGTTAATGAGGAGAATCTAATGCATTTATGTAATCTTGATGTTAATCATGTTTGGCATGTGGCTAGATGGCGAAGAATATGTTAGGTTATGAATCTCTGAATCAGGTATGGGCCTTATCTAGTTATATGAATACCGCTTTCTTGCTTGAAAAGACATATATTGTATGCTTGTTTGTCTATTTTCTCAAATATTGCCATGTAGTATTGCTATGTGTTACTCGATGTTTGCCTCTTCAGTTTTATAACCTGAACACATATATATTTGGAAATCCATTATAATATTGTTGATAAAGGGCTCTTGGCTACGACCTTGAGGTCCCTCTCGTATAAAAGGGTTAGCTAAGCTTGAGGTCCCTTACGGACCCTTCCGACGGGAAGTTGGTCAAAGGCCTTTAACATGTTTGATATTGTTGGTATAATGGAGTGAAATGACATAAAATATGGCTTGCATTTGTTAAACAATTAACATGTTTATTTTTGTTCGTTTAGTCTTGAAATCTTTTCAAAATTATGCAAAGCTTATATATATGTGTATTTTTTCGGCCCCATACTCAACACCTCGTGTGTTGACCCATTTCTCGTATGTTGTTTTTAGGTTCAGAGATGGCTAGAAAGATGAAGGGCTTGGTGAGCTTTGCTAGGTGTACTTGTTGTAAGATCCAGATATAGTACACATGAGCAGACTTGTACAAAATGACTCTGGAAATATGTAACTGAATTCATGAATATAATGCATTTTGTATAATTTATACTTGTTGAATGTTGAGACTATGTTGGTGCCTTTCTCTTGTTACTTGTTCATGTGTGCTAAGCTTTACGCTTCTGCATTTCGCCTTGGGTATACATTTGGTTCATGGGATTGGGATTCCGGTTCCGTGACAGATATATATTCCTTTGCATGTAAGAAACCAAGGGGGGAGTTTTGGCAAGAATTTTGGAATAAAAAGACTTTTATAAAGTATTTTCTCTCTCATCAATTTTCTTATAAAAGTACCTTTTCTAAGCCAAAACAAAGGATTTTTTAGATTCCTTTCTTTCCCCTTGCTTGTAAAACAACCAAGGAGCTAGGGAGGACCAGAGAACGACCCCCAACCTATTGGTAAGTCCTTGACCTTTGTTCTCCTTGATTCCATGGTGGAAATAAAAAATAAATAATTGATTTCTTCTTATTTCAATCTCCTCTTCAACCCTAGCCAATCTTTTCAACCAAAAGCTTGAGGACGAGCCTAGGGGGAGATGCAAGAGCTTCATGCACCATTGTTTCCATGAACTTGGAGCTTTGGATCTCAAGTGGAGGAGGATTTTTTAACTCGAACCCTTAATTTTATTATTGCAATCAATTCCTTATCAATTAGTGATCATTTCTACATTTCCAAAATTAAGTTTGGTTGATTGATGCAATCTCCATGGAAATCATAGAATATTTCATGAGTTTGGAGCTTGATGATGATGACATCATCATAAGCATACACCTCCCCAAATATCTAGGGCAAACGGTTTCAATGTTGAGTCCAAATGGTTTGCAAACCGTTTGGTGGTTTGGTTTCCAAACAGTTTGGAATGGTTGACCATTTGAGATGGTTGACCGTTTGAAGATATATGTTGTGGTGCTTGGATTTTGATCCAATGGTTTCAATTGGTTTGATCTTGAAGGTTTCAATTGTGAATGATTACTTAATTGCAAACCCTAATCGACTAAGTGTTGAATTTTCAATTGATTGAGATGATGTTTTGGGTTGATTGACCCAAACGGTTTCAAAACTGTTTGGGGATCACCCAAATGGTCTCAAGACCGTTTGGGGGTCACCCAAGACCGTTTGGAGGTCTAGGGTTAAGTATGGCTAAGTGTTTGAAGGTCCAAAGGTACCAAATTGAATTGCAACTAAGTGCTGATTTGATAATCAATCCGATGGTCTAAAACCCTGATTGGATGTCATGGATTTTGATGATGGAATGGGAAAACGGTCTCAAGACCGTTTGGAGATCAACTAAATGGTATCAAGACCGTTTCTTGGTCATCCAAGACCGTTTGAGGTCAGGTCATATCATGTGATGATGATAGTTCATTGATTTCAATTGATTTGGTTCTACAATGTCAACCATTGATGGATCTTCGATTTCAAACCCTAAGTGATGTTTTCTTGACTATAAAACCTAGTTCAATTGGTTTCAAAACCCTAAATTGAAGTTCTAATTCAATGGTGATTCATTGGTCCAATTGATGAATACTTTAGTGGTTCAATTTATAATTGGTCCATGGATTAAAACCTTGAGTTGATTGAGTGTTGAAGTACCTTTTTGGTCCATGCGGTTTTGAGAAGGTTTGGACCAAACGGTCTCAAGAACATTTGGGACCAAACGATCTCAAACCGTTTCGAGACCCAAAGTGCAAACGGTTTCAATACCTACTTTATCCAATTGGTTTCAAGTATAACTTGTTCAAATGGTTTTCAACCAATTAATTTATGAGAACCAAGATCATTGAGGATCTAAGTAATTAACATTGTGAAGATCAACATGGTTAATCCATTTGAATATCTAATTTAATTGAAGGTCCAATATGGTGAACCTGTTTAGATAATTAATGCATTTGAAGATTTCAATGGTTAACCCAATTGATCACTTTGTGGAATTGAAAGTTTAATTGGTCAATTCTTTGGAATTCCTTATATAGTTGATGGTTTAATTGATTATACCATTTGTACATCTAATATGATCAAAGGTCAATCAACTATGTGATTATTAAAGATGTAGACCCATGATGATTGTGAAGGTTAACCCTAGCTATGTGTACTCAAGTGAAGAGTTGACCTAGATCAATCTTGGAATATTTAACATCCTAGAGAGGATGAGAGAGAGAGAGAATGAGGGAGATAGATGTTATTATAATTAAGCCCTAATTCTCTCACTATGAATAAAATATGTGATAAGGGATTGATCCATAATAATGAGATCATGAAACCCTAATCATTGGGCCCTAACCCCAATTCAAGGCAATTCTGAGTGAACCCTAATTGGGACAAATAGTGCACCCTAATTGTGGGTTATTGAATGTAGACCCTTTTCTAAGGTAAAATGTATGTGTGAAACCCTAATTAGGGCAAAGATATGTGTGAAACCCTAATTTAGCGCAAAGTTGAGTGTTATCATAAATCCAGGGTGATGATGTAACCCTAACTTAGTGTAACAATGAAGGAAACCCTAATTTAATGGGAATTGTATATCCTAACCCTAATTTGGGTATGAGGTAAGATAAACCTTACTTGGATGTGAATAGAAAACCTTAATCCCCAAAACAAATGGGTAAAGGTGCATGAAACCCTAATATAGGGTAGTGCCACTAATCCTATGTGAAGACCTAGCACTGGGTGATGTGTTGTGAAATCTTAATTTCACATAATACTAAGTGAAACCCTAATATAGAAGGATGATTATATGAAAATCTATTGAAGAGTAATACTATGTGAAATCTATAAATGTATGCAATATGCTATGTGAATCCTCAAATTATAAGTATTAAGGATATTATTCCTAATAATGGAACAGTGATTAGTAATATGACAAATGTAACACCTAGAGAGGTTGATAATGAATATCCTTATATTAATAGTTCCTAACTCAAGGATGAGTCCATAATATTGGCAACGATTGTATAATCTAAGTGAGTGACTAATGACCAATACTTTACATGATAAATGTGATGAACTGGTGCATAAAGTATTAGGATGTGGAAATACCCTAATACAAGCTAAGTGGATGAACTCTAGTAAAATAAAGGTGTTGAGGGAAGTGATACATCAAGATATGATAGATATCACATCCAACACCCCAATACTGCTATACCTTGATGTGTTATAAGTCCAATATAATTGGATGAATGACACATGAGATTTGTCATGGCAATGGTTACATTGAGATGTAATGCACCCTGTTGAATGTCGGCTAACATGCCTTATGAAAAGGTTATTCCAAACCTATAAACTATGATGTAATCATATTCTGGCAAAGATGAGAGAGAAACTCATGATGTGTGTTGATAATTAACTTAATGATAAATGATGAGAATAAATAAGTATGATCAAATACTTATGATTATCCATATTGATTCCTTGCTATGTGAACCCTAATACAGGGTAATGCTATGTGAAACCCTATTACAAGTTAATGCTATGTGATCCCTAATACAGGTAATGCTATGTGAAACCCTATGACAAGTTAATGCTATGTGAACCCTAATACAGGGTACTGCTATGTGAAATTCTAACACAGGGTAATCCTATGTGAAGCTCATATACAGACTAATGGGTTATGAATGTAATAAGATAACCCTTGTATTGCATGATACTGATATGTAATTGTATCATGATTACTAATCATGCAGATATGTTGAGAAGATGAGTATAGGCAGGTATGGGCTATAATACTTTGTTTATTTTGAATGTTTTATAGGCTTTATAAGCCTTCATATGCTTTGTATAGTAAGAATCATTGAACTTCGTGTACTATGTGTAATTCATTTTGTAGCAAGAATCATGATGTCCTTGGTCAGATGATCTGAAAGTATTAAGTTATCTAATAAAGTGGTAATTAGTATTCTATGGTGAGTTATGGGTTCAAAAACTAGATGCTATACTCATGATGATGAACTTGTCAAGAAGTGGAATTGTACGTGGTGAGTTGAGGGACTAAGATCCCAAAACTTTGTGAAAAGAGTATGGCTACAGGCCATGACTCCACAATGACAATGCCAGGCATTAGGTATATGATCTAAGCCTGAAGAGAGTTAATGTTGTGGTAATGATTCTATAGTGAATAAACGTTATACATGTTCTTCATATTCCTTAAAGGATAAGTGACATGTTGTTCTATCAAATTGTAGCGGCATTGCTTTTGATAAGAATGATGTTCTAACCTACTAGACATTGAATTAACTGCTGCCAAACAAATATGATTCCTTTGTGTATATTCTTCTTCTTAAGCTGCAATAATAATGTTTCTGGAGGAGAGTTATATCTCTCACTGGGGAAATTGACAATTGTCTCACCACCGTGGGAATCACATTTTTAGGTGGACGCGGGCGAGGAGGCAGGAATCCTTCAGTGGTGAAGGGCAGCAACAGTAGCAGTAGGGACAACAGTGAAGTCTCAGGTGGAGACACTGGTTTTTATGCCTTGTGAAGATGTAAATAGAGTCCTATGTGTTGTCTCTGTACTCTCAGGTCCTCGGAGTAGTAGTCAGTGTTTTTGATATTTTGGCTCAGTGCCTCGAGATTTTATACTGCCTGTTTTTAGCTTAGCATGACATATAATTCTTGTAATTCTCTAAAGGAGATGATACAGAATATGTACCTTTAAACAAGAATGTAAATATGTTACTTTGGTTCTATGTGAGAAAGTTTTCCTTTGATGGATCTCTTGATAAAAAGGTTTTAATTTTTAGTGATTTTTGGTAATCCGCTACTTAGTGAACGCTTCCGCATTAGTTAATTATGTTTTTGAGAGTTGTATGCCACAATTGACTTCTGGGTTGATGGTATCGACTCATTGTGCTCTTTTGCGGCTACCTCTCTATGTCCATGTCGATACTATCGATAGCCGTCGATGCTATCGACAACTGTATATATCCATTTTGCCTGAAAATCAAAGATAAACTCGAATCAACTTTGATAAATATGATCATTCATACCAAATGAGATAAAAAATTTAAATTTGATGCAAAATGAGATTATAGGCTCAAGGAATTTATTCATGCAATATTAACCATGAAAATGACCAATAATCGCATAATACACATATGAAACTAGCCTATAAAAGCGACTCAAAATCCTCACATCAAACTCCCCTAAGCTAGAACTTTGCTCGTACTCCAGAACAAAACTGTAGAATAGAATTGCAAGGATTTACTAAAGAACATACTAGCATAAACGACATCATTGTATGATTCCCACCTGACATGCACATGTCGGCCCTCACTGACCACAGAACGGTAACTACCCTAAAGGTAACAATGATCGTCCATAAGAGATATACACCCCAAGAACAACGAACACCATCAAATAAGGCAGTTAATATAATAAAATCCTCTGGTTCAGGCTTGGTGCATCTTGTGATCTCCTATCTACGCTGCTCATATCCTAACTACAATCTATATGGACGCAGTTCTCCTGATATACAAGAATGAGGAGATAATCATGGGTGGCCAACCATTTTGAGCAACGGGCGGATCGAATGGGTGGTTGTGGAAGAAAAAGAAGCACATAACAATCAATCATGCAATACAAAAATTAATCACCTATCATGATACAAAATGCAAATGAAAATGTCCTAATGCTACATTTTTGGTGGAATGATGCATGTACTATCATTCTGTCTCAAGGTGAGATGGAATATCTAAGAAAACTACATCATGTTCTTATTCTTCTTAATTCTCAGGTGAGAACATGTTCCTTTCTCCCTCTTCTTCTTTATTATTTCTCAAATATATTTTTTTCTTCATTTTTTTTCTCAAAAATATTTTTTTTCTAAGCCCTCATTTTCATAAATGACAATGAGTTATTTTTTGGGCATTCTCCCTTTTACATAACTTGTACATTTGATGCATTCTTTTTGGAGGGTATGGAACAAGTTCAACACCTTTAATATTTTTAGAAAAACATAAGACACATGATGTACTATATGCTCAAAAGATACAAATGCAAATACATAATGTCAATTATGCAACTACTATGACATGCACATAAAGATAATGTGTATGTATAACTATTCTCTACTTTTCATTTTTTTTCTTTTTCTATTTTTTTGAAAGAACATGCAAAAATGATTGTAATGCAAGACCTAGCTACTTGGAATGCAGCCAAAGAGTGAAAGATAGTAATGTGCTCCCAATTCTTATGGTGGAGTGTGAATGACATTGCGATGGATAGATCACAAGACTAATTGACGGAACCATCGAAAGATATTATATGTCCCTCCTTTCCTACTTGTGTACCACTAAATCAAGGGGTTTCTCTCTCTCACTTATGATTAAGGTCTCGTTACCATTTGGTCAGTTTAGGCTCAACATCCAAAACCGTCCACATTTCTTGAATCATCCAGATGTATAATTATGATCATATGTTTTAAAGTTGACCTACCCAATTGTTTTCATAAGTTGTTTAATTTCAAACAAATCAAGCTTACAATTACTTGAAATTTTTTTAAATTAATGCTCAAATTTCAACTTTCCCATATGAAAACAAGAGATGACACACATTTAAAATTAGATATCCATGGATTACACTAGTTAGATGTGGATCCTAGAAAGATGTAAACAATAAAAACTAGAAAATACTAAAACAAAAGACGATAAAAATAAAGACTAAGATAGAAACTACTCCATCTCCCCCCAAGCTTGAATTCAACTATGGCCTCATAGTAAAAAACAACCTTAGAATGTGGAACAGTGATACCCTTCTATTGTGGTGGAGGAAATGGCAGGTACTGCTGGGCATGGGGGTTCCAATCTGGATATTGCCCCTGAAAGCTCAAATCATAGGGTGGCATGGGCGGTGGATGTGGATATCCCCCAAAGTATCCTTGGCTCCAGTAATGATCGTAGAACGGATGTTGTTGCTTCTCTATCCTCCCCAACCAGTCGTAGACCTACTACTGGTTGGCGAATAGCTGACGTTCATTCTCAAAAATTGCCTGCTAATTTTCATACAACCTATTCTGCGTATCCTGGATCACTGCAAAAGCTGTCTGGTAAGACTGTTGCATGGACTACTGGGACTCCTGGATAGACTGGAGCATGGTATACATCCCCTGCATAGAGTAGGGTCATCTCCATCGTGGGAGGACTGTGGTGGTGGTGGCATCTGGGAAGATGATGAAGCTCTCGGGTAGAAGCATGGATGCTTCCTCAGAGCGACTTGTGACCGAAGAGGTGTAAAAGCCTCCTCTTCTTCCTCATTGTCATTGCCTGCATCATCATCGTCTCCCGCGTCTTCTTTCTCCTCAGAATCCTCAACGGAAATGATAGGCCACCAGAAGTGCTGGCCTGGCTGGAGGTTGAAGATGGGGTCTGGCAATACGCACTCCTGATACTCCTTATTAAAGTGGCAATGAGCATATACCACACCATCGCGGAGTGTAAGAACATTGGAGCGGGGGAAATGGGCCAGGTTGACGGGGTTCGGGCTGACTAGTAGAGGGAGTGTAGACAGATCTAGCCCAAGGTAGAGGGCTAGTGGTGTGATAAGCCCCCCAAAGTGAATAGGGGCTTTTTTGGTGCTCCGCTTCACTTCCATCACGCACATTAAGAAAAACGTGCCCCAGTTGAGATTTTCCCTCTTTAGCATCTTGTAGAGGAAAAACAAGTCTGTCTCCTGGAACTTGCTCAGCGACAATTCGCCATAAGCAGAGAAGGTAATACATAGCATACGGTGTAAAATCCGCATGAACAGGTGCTCAAAGTTAGCGACGACTGCAGTGTGGTAGCTAAGCATCTTTCCTGTCGGTGCGGTCACCAACTACGAGAACATCTCGTCATAGTCGGCTCGATTGTCTGGCCGTCTGTACTACTTAGACGAATGCCACCAGTTACAGATTGAGTTGAATTTTTTGAGCATGATGGCGTAGTTGTAGTTGAACAGCCGAAAGGAGACTCGACCCTTGATCCATTCATGGTCGGTGGCGATTAGGTCATTGGGCACGACACAGATGTCAAGAGACGCCATGAACTCTACCACGAGTTCCTTGTAAGTCGGCCACTCGCCAAAGAAAGGGTGGCCATCAACATGATATGGGATTTGTTCCTCACTCTCTAAAATCCTTCCAACTTGGCCATGGAGGACATAGTTGAGGTTATCCTCAAAGCCAAGGTCTCAGATCAAGGCCCAATCAACGTAACGAGTCGACTCGATTGACCGCTTCATTAGCTCATTGTCGATCTTTTTCACATCCGCCGAAGGATGTACAATTCTCAGACAGGGAATGGAGCATGGAGGTGGAGGTACCAATGTGTCGATCTCCATCGGAGCAGCGCGTGAGGAAGATGACACTCCAAGCCTCACCATGAAGAAAAGAAGAGATCAAGAAAAGGAGCTCGGTGAAGGTCAGAGAAGATGATCTCTGCGGTCGATGACGAACTTGGGGGAGATATGTAGCTCACCGGTGTAGGCCCTTGATTGCTCACAAGTGCACTAGCTCAATTAGGAGAGGAGAAGATCTAAAGGTGTGAATAAGAAATGAACTCAACCCCTCCTTATATAGCTGAGATCGGCGCCCCTGTTGACTCGTTGATACCATCAACGGGGTGTTGATGGTATCGACACTGGTAGCATGATCCATTTTCCGCTGGTATCGACGGTCATCGATTGATGGATGTGGGGGCCCAGATCAATGACGCGTTGATACCATCGACATGTGTCGATACCATCGACATGTTTTGATAGTATCGACTCGTCCCATGGATCATCGTCCAAATTTGGTGTGCTTCGTTGACGGCGTCTCGCGGATCGCTGATGTGTCTCGTCTATGCCATCGACGGGTTGTCGATGGCATCAACTTCTACATGAATCCCTTATCCTCACAAGGCCTTGGCTCTAGTTTTGCTAGAAGTCAAGTCGATACCATCGAATATGGTGTCGATGGCATCAACATTACTGAGAAGATTTCATCTGAAAATCTCCAGAGATCTCGCGAGCATCGACCCCACTGTCGATGCTATCGAATTTCTCTAGAAAATTTTGTTGATCAGCCTAATGGGTGGTCGATACTATCGATGAGGCCGTCGATAGTATTGATAGAGCAAATTTTCTACATATTCCGCTCTGCACCCTGGTCGCTACCATCGACACAAGGGTCGATGGTATCGACACCCAAACAATCCTGCACACTTAACGCACATATCAGGGCATCATTTTTATACTAAAAACAAAATTAATCAAAACTACTAAAGTAAATGGAAATGAAATCTACTAATGGTTGGGTTTCCTCCCAACAAGCACCCTACTTTAACGTCTTAGGCTAGACGAAATAATGCTCATCAAATTGGGGTATCGGGGAGTGTCCCTAGGGAATCACTCGTCAATTTGAACTCAACTCTTTCTTTGCCGATCCCTAATGTCAAGGTACCTCTCCCGATAGCAGTGATGACATCAGTTGTAGCTTGAAACGGCCGCCCTAGTAGCATCTCACAACCATTAAGTTGTGGCATGTCAATGACTATGAAATCTACGGGGAACATAAATCTGCCAACTTTCACAAGTACATCCTCACACACTCTGTGTGGCTTCACTATAGATCCATCTGCTAACTCAATAGACATGGTAGATTTCTTTGGTGACTTCAATCCCAACTTTTGAAATGTGGTTAATGGCATAAGGTTTATGCTAGCGCCCGAATCGCACTGTGCGTGTGGGAAATGACGGCCGCCAATTGATCATGGTATGTAGAAGATCCCAGGATCTTTCTTCTTATTTGGTAGACTCCCATAGATTATTGAGCTCACTGTCTCATTCATAAAACAAACGTCAATGTCTTTTATCCGCCTTTTCTTGGTGACGATATCCTTCATAAATCTTCCATATGTAGGAATCTGTTCTATCACCTCCACTAGCGGAATGTTAATGTGAAGCTTCCTAAACATCTCCAAGAACTTCTTGTAGTGTCTATGCTCTTTTTTTGGCCTCAGACTATCTGGACAAAGCACATTTGGTTCCTTCACTCGCTTGTAAGGTGTCACATATGGGCTATTTGGGGTCTCCTCCCCTAAGCTCGCTTCAATGTCACCCTTTTTTGTAGACTTTGACACGTCATTCTTGGTTTGTGAGGCTCGTTGTTGCCCATCCTTCTCGGTGGTAGTGGCTACACTATGCAATATGGCTTTCACCTGCTCCTCTAGCCTAGATGTGGCCACGACTGTGATAGTGGCTTGGTAGGATTTGCTCGACGGACAACATCTTCCTGGTAGTCCATATAAGCTACGGGGGTATGGCACACTGGGTCTAGCCTCTGTGTCAAAATGCATTTTTCTCTCTTCATGGACCTCCACCGTCGGGGGCTCTATCTCCTTAATCATAGATATATACTTAACTTGATGATGTGATTGAGTAGTCTCTGCATTACCAGCCGGTCCTTATTGATTTTGATGCTTCATGGTCGCCACTTCATTGGCAATTTGGGCCATAGTCGTCTCCAGTGCCCTCATCTGCGCTCCATGACTTTGCAATGTCTGTCCGAATTTATTCAAAATCTCACCCTGGGACTGTAACTGCTTCCCGAACATATTCATCAACTCTTGATTTTGTTTCACAACTTGGCTGAGAAATTCGGTGCTTTTGTCCTCCGTAGTGGGTTGTGGCTTTGCATCCGGGTCTTGTAGGAAGTTGTTTGGATCCTTCCATGAGAATTTTCTATCCTTTCCCAAGAGTAATCATTGCTCCTATAACCCTATTGTTGAATGAATTTAACTTGGGCCTCCTCATCGGACTCTTCCTCTTTCTCTACAAGTTTCTTGGCTATGAGATCCATTTTGTCTTTCAATTCTTTAATTGCCTTTGATTCCCCTGCAACTATGTCTTGTTCTGGTGCATCTCTATCACCCCATGATTGTTTCTTGGCCATGTTTTTCAAAATCTCCCAACACCTTGTGTTTGTGTCATTCAAGAAGAAACCTGAGCCTGCTGAATCGAGGTTGCTTCTGTCATGCTCATTGAGAGAAAAGTAGAAAATGTTTACTTGTTTTTCCTTGTCCAGTACATGATGTGGGCACCTCCACAACATTATCTGGAAACGTTCCCACGTCTCAGAATAGGTTTCTCCCGCCTTTTGGCTGAAATTGTGAATTTTCCTCACTAGATCATTGGTCTTCTCAGGTGGGAAAATTGCTCAAAAAACACCTCAATCATTTGATCCCAAGTCTCCACGATTTCACCATCAAGGTTGTGCAGCCATTCTCGTGCATTTCCTGGAAGAGAGCTGGGAAATAACTTCAGGTAAAGTGCCTCCTGTGGAAACCTGTCAATCTTTATCATGTCGTAGTTCTCCACAAAGGTGCTTATGTGGGCCACTGGATCTTCATTCTTCAGCCCATGAAACGCTTGAGATTTGACCAAATTAATCAATGTCGTATCAATTTTATATGTAGGAATGTTTATTGCGTGCCTTTTAATAGGCCCCTTTGACGTAGAAGAGGAAGAAGCCTTGATCTTCTCCCATATTGTTTTTTCTTCAACCATTGCTTCCGGTTTAGAATCTGAATTGACGTCCTCAAGATGATTTTGGATGTTGTTTTCCTCGTCGTCTGATCCTGAAGATGGGACATGTGATGATGATCGTGCGTAGTATGTGCTATGCGTTCTCACCATGCACTAGTTCCTACAAAAAGATGGATTTAATTAAGCACAATGCTAGATGAAAGCAGAATGTGAAAGATTGACGATTAATTTCAAAAATTAAAATTGCAAAAGAAAAGAAAAAGTAGCCTAGAGTGGCCACTTCTAGCACTCGTAGTGCCAACAATTTCTATTTACCCGACAACGGCGCCAAAAACTTGACATGATTTTACTGTGTGTATAACGCAAGTGCACGTGCCAATGTAATATAGGCCTTGTGAGGCTCGAGTCAAACTCAGGGAAACAGAATTCTCGGTAGACTACTACTAACTACTCACGATCAACTAAACTGGTTTTAAAAGTTTGAGACTTGTTTTGGAAAAGAACCATAAAACAAAAGAAAATATAACGATCGATTAAATGGTTGGTTTAATCAATTTCAATGGAATCTTTAGGATTGCAGTTTCACCGCGGGTTCTCATTGCACTAAGTTTTACACAATTACCATGAAATGTCTCCTAATTCGGGTAGTGTCTTGGAATTAGAATTGGTCGCTTCCGCGATACAATTCACTACCTTAACCTAAGTTGGTTCCACATCAATAGTAACATATGCCTTAGATAAGGTGCATGAAATTTAGGTCTAAAGGTTCCCACCATTAATCGTACATCACCTTTTCCAATGAATTTATTGATTAATGTGATTATCGTTTCTTTTCAACTGTTAATTCTTCATCAAAAGCAATTAAAGGTATTGGATTATCACTATGGTGATCAAGCACAATGATATAATAGAGAAACTGATAGCATACCACAAATTTTAGAGACAATTTTTGATAAACTATGTTGAAATTGTCATACAACGATCACCCGGGCTACTCCCGGTCCTAAGACAAAGGGAATTAGCCCCGCATGTTCATCTCAGTAGAAAACATGGTGAAGGAAAGAGGAAACATGGAGAAAATGTGGATAGATGTGAAGTAACCCCCGAACGGAGAAGATATGGGTGTTCCTCGTCATGGGATGAGTGTTCTACAACCCTCCGGTGGTGGAAAACTCCTTCTACGACCTCCAGAACAATCGGTGTGTAGCTCTGGCTCCGTTCTTCCTCCTCTCTTCTCCTCCAGACTTGTGCAGTGGCTAATGATGTGATCCATGGCTTAGAGCCGCTGTTTTTAGGTATAAGCACCACTTTAGGCCGCCAAAACATCACCACAGTATGATTAGACTCGAGCTGTAGATTAACCTGGTCTGAAAGTTTCGATACCATCGACGCGGGTCGATGGTATCGACCCACCCGGATACCGGCGGTACTATGCTTTTCTGGGTGTTGATGAGCAGCCTTTGTAAGAAGTTGGTTGTTTTTTCTATTGCAGGACATCAACAATTTGGTTGTGTGGTTTCCGATGTTAGTTGAATCCTCTAATTGTTGGCATAGGACCACACTTTGTGGGTGTTTCTATTAGACAGTTGGTACCGTGCCAAGAATGATAGGATTGTTTCGAACCTCTTAGGCTCGCAGTTCTCTGTTGGTGAAATGTGATGGTTCTGGTGATCTGTGAAGATCTAAAGCTAGTGATGCTATTCCAGGCAGGATTACCTGGTGGATGACATATTTTAATATGTAGTTACTATTTGTGGGTGGGCTTATTGCATGTATTTGCAGGTTGTAATAAATCGTTCTCCTGGTAGGAATGTCTGGTATTTAGTCTTGTTAGTTTTGATGTTCTTCTCAGTGACTGTTATCTTTAGGTCTAGTGTAATACCCCATGCGTGGGGTATATGATCCTTGGTCAAGCTTTTTAGCTCCTTGTGATGTAATGGGGTACTCTGTGCCCAAAGTTTTTGGTTTTATAGTAACACATTTTTTGACCGACCAAAAAAAATGTTCTGTCGCTCACCAAATGATCATTTAGGAGTGAGAGATAAATCTATCACTTACCAAATGACCGTTTGGGAAGTACAAGATGACTGTCTCACAGTTTGTAGGTTCTTCAACATTCCTAATTCTAGACCCTTCTACTCCCACATTGATTGAGAACCCTAACCCTAGCCTTTATTATAAATAGAGGGGTACTGAGGAATTCCCAAGACACACAATTGAGAATCACTTGCTCTGACAATTGTAGTCTTCTCTAGTTGTGGTAACCAATAGAGAGCTCAATAAAGTCCTACTCATTAATGGGAGGGATAGTGAGGGAGAGAACAACTAAGTATTAGTTCTGGGAGAGCATGTCGGCAACTAGTATGCTGACAAAAGAGGACATCTCCTTCCAGTTAACTCTAGTAGCGCAATGTGAAGTTCCTGATGGTTTGCGTGGACTACTCTAGAGGAAGGCGGCCATTGTCTACCACTTCGAGGACAATGTCAGCCTACAGTCCATAGTCAGACAGTAGGAGTTGTTGCAGATGTTGTTCCAGTCTATTGTCCATGGTGAAGATCAAGAGCTGCAGCGATATCATCTAAGAGCAACTATATGTAAGTTGTGCATCTACAACGACAAGGATTATGTCACTGGACTTGCTCTACGACCTGGTATATCCTTGAAACCATCATTTCCATTATATAGTTGTTGACACGATTCACTGGTTTATGGGAATATGGCAATAAAAATTTTGTTCCTACTGCCTATATCTACACCCTATTTCCCAACAGTATTACTGGTGGAATAATAATTTTAATCACTTTTTTGACATGGGTGCTTGTGTCACAAGATAAATAAATAGAAGGGATTCATACATGTATAAATAATTATGTCTTTTTGAATTTATAAATGAAATAATAAGCAAATCTATGTTATAGATAATCAAAAGTATAGTTATCTATCCAAGACTAGCAATGCCATGTTTAAGGCATCACACAAGAATATTTCAATTTACCATTGGTATAATTGGAAATAGTAAAGAAAATAAGAGAATTCTAGATTTTGGGAGGAAACAGACATATCATGGGATAATGGTAATATTTTGAGTAATGGTTAAAAGAAGCAAGTTTTGTGTGGAAAGAATATTCCACTAAATCCCAATTAATATGACTTGGGAAAGATATTGATAAGTTGCCATGAAATAAGGATAATAGGTTTATAGGATATACCAAGGAGAGATATAAAAGAATAATCTAGAATGCATAAGCCAATTATCCAATAAAGAATCATGTATTTATATGTATTTCCTTAATGGCTTTTAGTTGCCAAATCAAAGTCTTGATAAAAATGGAGTGTTATTTTTGTGGCTTATGGTTTGTAAGATAAAACTAAGAGTTTATATATAATGGAAAGGGAGGTATTTAATTACTACCTAAATGGGATTCTTTTCCAACTGTGTACAATCAATCCATTGTTCCGCATTAGTAGCTCTTGACTCATGTTGGCTCTCACCTGTGAATATACTAGGAAGGAAACTTGGACTTCCTTTCTAGGATGAAGGGTCTCTCTCCCTCCCTTTATCTCTTTGTGGAAGTCAATAGGGTTTCCTAAGATCTATATATATAGTAGGTCGAGTAGGAAACTCGAGCCAATAAGAGAAAGTGACCCTAGTCAGGATAGCCATGGAGAATCCCAGCAAAGAAACCCCCCAGAACTTTCAGTCACCTTGACGGAACCACTTCTGAAGGCTATTTTGCTCCCCCTCCCTTTACTCTCATAGGCCCTTCGATAAACTGTTGAAACACTTGTACCTACTGCCCTGGACAGAAATGACAGGAGACATGACCACAATGAAGGTCTAGGTATCATGGCCAACTAGGTCAAGAGGTAGGAGAAGGACGTAGTTTGAGGATCCTGAGGTGGCATTGACATCTACAGATGACAGAGGCAAGGGAAGGCATGGTCAAGGAATGAGGGGATGAGTTCCCTCCATCGAAGACAGAAGCGTATAATGGACACCCTCTGGTCAGCAACAACAGGTGAAGCCTACATCATGGATTGACGTGCAGAAAAAAGAGAAGAAAGGCAGGATGACAATGCGTGGAGGTGGCAAGAAGAGTTGGGAGAGCTAAGTTGGTGGAGATGCTAGGAAGAAGGGTGGTTGCAACATTGGTTCTAGCTAAACAACCACGATATACGCAATAGAAGCACAAGGGCATGAGGAGGAAGAAGGATTAAAGCCAAATGGCCAAAAAATCCCTGATCACCTACTTAAAGCATGAGGGCAATGTGATGATTCCCCATCTAAATCCCAGCCGCCTTCCAAAGCGAATAAACATGGGTAAGTTGTTGCGTGTCAGCTGGTGATTGGTCAATAGATAATTATTTAACAAAAATCATAATTAATTGTAGGTAACTAAAATTGAGACAAGTCTTATATGCACATTGATCAGCAAAGCAAGAGGAACCTAAAGAAAATATTTTTGAGACCTAATTATGACCTCAATTCTAAAAGTAGTGCTAAAATGTGTTAAAGTGGTGATTAAAGTACATAAAACCTAGATTTGTATATTAATCATGATAAATGTATTTCCTTAAAAATGTAAACTGATATTGTGTAATATAATGATGATTTAACATGTTTATGGTCATAATGGTGTAGAATTAGAGATCCTAATGTGAATAGCCATGCATATGAGGAATAACAGTTTTGAAGTTTAAATGATAACTTTATGAACTTGGACTAATCCAAGTGATCATAATGAAAGGATTTGTTGGAGATAGTAAGTAGGGTTTCACTTAATGCTTAACATGCAATGGAAATAGGGTTAGTACCCTTATTCCTTGTCTAAACCCAAAACACTAGAATAAGACAGAATAGTGTTTAATGTAATTCATGTGATGGTGATGTTTTAGGATTTACTTACATGCAGATTAAATTTGATTCCTTGAATGTCTTGATTGATTGGATTATATGTTTGAAGTATATATTTTACATGATAATTTGCATGGATCACCATGAGGTATGTGGTTACACCTATGAGGCTACGACTGCCCGCAGTAGTTTGTCGATGTTTTCTTAGTGTTTATTGAGGATTGAACAACTAAATTGTTGGATGTTTATTTAGTCATGTTCAATTATAATGTCACTAGGAGTATCACATAAAGATGAGATTTCATAAACAAAATGCTAGTTCTTATTTGCAAGTATTTAATGGAATATATGTCATTAGTTTACTTGCACACTTTTGCATGCACCTCACGTACACAGTATAACTTGTTATACTGATCCATGCTTTTGTTTCATGGCATTTTAAGTACATGCTAAATAGAATGAACTCGAGATATAATGGATACGATAATTGGCTAAATTTACTTGAAGACATTAAAATTAACTTTTAAAGAGGATTAGATAGATACTTCTTCTCATATAGTTTCTCATGTGTGCAATTATAATAAAAGAAAATTATGTATGTTCTATAGGAACATGTGGGAAACAATATATTTGTGTTAATGAAGTCATTTTCTATTTATTATTATTTATTTAAAATATGTATCTTTGGGAAAAATTTAGGTAATGCCTCTCTTATTTTTGTCCTTCCATAATTATGGGTTGATGAAAAGTGACGTTGTACTTTTGGTATCAGAGCTCAAATTTTTAAAATAATATTTAGTAGTATATAATTTCACATAATCTATAGAAATGTGAGGGAAATATTTGGGCATTTTCTAAAGATGATGGTCTATAGAAGGAACCACGACCCAGGGGTTGGAAAAAGTTTTCTCCCCAATGCTAGTCGGATCATGAGGACTCCCGGACCTGTGCATCCTTCCTGGCCAAAGTTGGATGATTTTTTTCCTAAAGTAAAATACATTTAGGTTGTCTTCTCATATTGATTCATCCACTTCTCATCCTATTAATTAATAAAACTTGAAAAGAACTTCCCTCCACATCTAAAGTTAGGATTTTTTAGAAGAAGTAGGATTAAGGCATCCTATGCTAATTAATGCACATGTAATGTGGAAATAATAATGTATAAGAAATGTGGAAATAATAGTAATGTACATATAAGTGTGGAAATAATAATGTACATGTAATGTGGAAATAATAGTGTACATGTAATAGGGAAATAATGATTAAGAAAAGAAAATTGGTTTTATGAATTAGAAGGGTAAAGTCTAGATGGAGCTAGGGTTGGTTAGGAAACCGTAGTGCATCAAGGGGCATAGAAATCATAAGATGTATGGTGTAGATTATGTAGTCCCCAACCCTAAACCCTAGTCTTGGGAATTAGGAGTGTGGGTGTTAGAGTAACCCTACCCATATGAACTCAAATTAGGGTAAGAGTAAAGAGAAATAAGAAAAATATAAATGAGTTTATGTGACCCAACCTCCCATGCATGAATATGGAGAAATTCATAAATGATGCATCTGAAAGAATTTGAATATACATGAGAAACATATATAACCAAGTGTTATACATGAATATAACTTGACCATTGCCCTAGGATATGTCTAGAGGAATGAATGGATAAAAAATACCCCCATTGAGTGGGTATGCTTCCCCCAGTGAGTGAGTATGCAATTGGAACTACCCCCAATGAGTGGGCATGTTATTGAGATTATCTCCAGCGAATGGGTATGCTACCCCGAGTGTGTGGGTATGCCATTGAAATACTCCTAGGAAGTGAGTATGATATTATGGACACCCCCAGTGAGTGGGTATGAATGGAAATCACCCTCAGAGAGTCGATAGATCATTGAGAATACTTCCAATGAGTGAGTATGAATACCTCCAGTGTGCGGGTGTACCACAGAGATTGGTAAAATAAGGATTGAGAAGTTATAATATAACATGTAAGTAAATGAGTTAGGTGACTTAGTATCCCATGCATATGTGCATGCGGAATAAGGTGTTAATGATAAAAGTTTTAAGAAACATAAGCAACCTATGAATAAAACAATTAGAGATGTAAACTGCTCAAACCCTATATTGATGTCTAGTGAGCTAAAGAGAATGGGGTGAATAAAGTCATCACATGGGGGTCACTAGTTATCGGCCTTACCAAGGAAAGCCTATGTATTAATGTCCATTTTAGGGACCAAACCTTAGAGAGAGTTCCCCATAAAGAGGATCCTCTAAAGAGAGGGTACACCATTGAGAAAAGAAGATAAGGGTGGTGAGGTTGAAACAAGAAATGCTTACTGAGTTGCATAAAAAGATGATAATATGAAACTATTACTTCAATTTTTAGGGTAGGGAAAAAGGACCTCTAGGGGAGGCAAAAGGTTAGACCTTGGGGTCAGGTTGTAGCTAGAGAGCCTAGCTTCCTATTATAAGCCAAGAGGGTACCCTAGGTTAGTACCCTCCTTAGAAAGGTAAGTTTACTAAATTGATTTAAAGATTGAGGTAACCTTAACTATCACCTAATGTGTAAAGAATTGAACGCACATATATTGAGTATGATTCTTTGAACCCAAGTATGCCATCTTTGATTAACATGAGGAAAATTCACTATGAAAGTGGTTGAAAGTACAACACCAAGCTCGGATGAGAAATCTGACATGAGTCCAATGAGGGGATAAAACATGAATAATGAACATCACGAGAGATGGAGGAAATAGTTTAAAGAATTATGTAATTGAAAATGGTTAAAGTTGTAACATCTCAAAGAAACCCTAGGGAAGGGTAGAGCCCTAAGTCAATCCTAAGGTCAAGTAGGAGTATTAAGTGTACATGGGACGTATAGGATTAGGAGTTGATTGTTCCTAAATGCATAAGACCATTGGGTCACGAGGTAATAGTTAGGTTTGCCCGAGGCCCGCGTATCATGAGTGGCTATCTTCATGAGTTCATATGGCCTAATGGGTGAATGTGAGAGGCACTCCCTAGATGCATAAGGATGAGATCACTCCAAAAAGTACATGTATCCCTAGAGACCTCAAGCAAGTGGCTAAGACTCATAATACCTGAGGTGTAAATATAAAAGATACAAGACGTCATGTAATAACAAAAGGAGTTGTGTACAAACTCAAGAGTGAAAAAGGAATTTGACTTCATGAAAAATAAGAAAGTTATGGAATTAAAAGTAGGTACAGTTTAGATTCATGTTGAGAACCAATATATTAAGTTCAACTTAATGACGTGATCTAGGGTTTGAGATGTCACTTCACCCTTATGTGGAAATAAATGAACAATTGGTTTGAAACCTAGGTGAAAAGGTGATGTCACCAAGTGAAATGAAAATCACAAATGGAAATGTAATCACCAAAGGATGGTGTCATGTCATGTGGTTATACCTTGAATTGAATTCATGTACCAATCTTAATAATAAGGTATGGAATTTTCATATCAATAAAATATATAATGGGTATCTAAGTAGGGTTGCTAAGCCTAAGGTTTGAAATTAAGATGAGTTATCATGCACTTAGACCTTAGTAGGTGTGAATTTTGGGGACAAAATTCATTTTAAGGAGGGGTGAATATAATATCCTCAATTTTGAGGAATTTTAATTTATTAAATATAAATCATGAATTGATTTGTGAATTCCCCAATGGTATTATTGGTGGAATAATAATGTTAATCACTTTTGTGGCATGGGTTCTTATGGGAAAGATAAATAAATAGAAGGGATTCATAGATGAATAGATAATAATGGTTTTTCGATATGATAAATGAAAAAATAAGCAAGTACCAAAAGAAAATAAGAAACATGGTGGTTTAGATAATTAAAAGGATAATTATCTTACCAAGATTGGAAGCACCCTTCCTACTTCTACTCTGATTCTTTAGCGGCCTACAAATTTCTTTAGCGGGCCGACTCATGCTAATCAAGTCAGTCATTCAGAGTATGGTGCAGTTCTGGTGCGATCTGTGCACCCTTCCTACTCTGACATTGTTGAACATTAGACACCTGACGTCTTCTTTCTTATGGGGTGGCAAGGGTCATGGTGTTGCATGGGATACCATTTCCAAACCACTCTAGCTCAGAGGTCTAGGGATACAAGACATGGGTGAGACAGTCTAATCTCAAAAGGGTTGATCGGTTCCTTAGGCAGCCACTGGGTATTTGGGCTTCCTGGATGAGAGAGAGATGCAATGGGACTCTCTGGCGGTCCAATGCCACCACTTTGTATGATTCTCGCGTGTGGAAACTTATGAACATGGGGTGGGACGAGGTTAGACTTTTGTACAATTGTGATAGTGATGGGATCTAGAACCTTGTGGATCCCCATTTGCACTGTTGGAAGATGAGGGTAGGCAACCTTGTCCCTTGGCATTTGCTTCTTTGGGGTAGGTGCTTCACTCCCAAGTGGAGTACCCTAACCTACAGAGCGATGTTGGGGGAAATACCTACAAGAGACATAATGGCTCGTTGGTGGATGGATATGGAGGCCTTGTGCCGGCTTTGCAGAGAGGATGAGGAGTCCCATGCCCCCCTCTTCTTTGAGTGTAAAGTTTCCCACTACATGTGGGAACGGTTATGCCTCAAGAATGGTTGGGGCCACTCCCCGCCTATCCATCTTCAGGAGGCAGTGACTTGGACCATGGTGAAGACGGCTTCCCTGTTTGGTGGTATTTTCCTGACGGGGCTTTGCCACAAGGTTTGGCAGGAGAGGAACAACATAATTCATGGGGAACCTGCCATGGATTACTTACACCTTTTTTATAGTTTATAGAAGGAGATTGCTAGGCTTGTTACAGCCTAACCTTCTCTACATGCTAACCTAACCCCACAGATTAGGATTTACTGGGATTTTGTAGTGTAACCCTTGTGTACAGTGTTGGGTTATGCTTGTAGCTCCTTTCTATTGGAGCTCACACTTTTCCTTTTCTTGTTTGGAGTAATATATTACCGACTTCCAAAAAAAAGATTGGAAGCTCCAGGTTTAAGGCATCATACAAGAATATTTCAATTTACCTTTTTGTATACATGGAAATAATAAAGAAAAGAAGAGAATTTTGGATTTTGGGAGGAAAAGGACATATCATAGGATAATGGTTTGTTTTGAATAAAGGTTAAAAGAAGCAAGTTTTATGAGGGAAGAATATCCCACTAAATCCCAATTTATGACTTGTGAAAAGTATTGATGAGTTGCCATGGAATAAGGATGTTTGGTTTAAAGATTTTACCAAGGAGAAATATAAAAGAATAATCTAAAATGCCTAAGCCAATTATCCCATAAAGCACCATGTATATATATTCTTTTCCTTAATAGATTTTAGTTGCCAAATATGACTTGATAAGAAAGAGGAGGATTCTTTTTGTGGATTATGGTTTATAAGATAAAACTAAAAGTTTTATATATAATGAAAATGGAGGTATTTAATTACTACGTAAAGGGTATTCTTTGTCAACTTTTTACAACCAATCCACCGTTCTATATTGGTAGATCTTGACTCATGTTGTCTCTCAATTGTGAATATACATGGAAGGAAACTTGCACTTCCTTTCTAGGCTGAAGGGTCTCTCCCCTCTCTTTCTCTCTTTGTGGAAGCCGGTAGGGTTTCCCTAAGATCTATATATATATAGCAGGTTGAGTAGGGAGCCAGTGCCAATAAGAGAAAGTGACCCTAGTTAGGATAGCCATGGAGAATCCTGGTAGAGAACCCCACTCTACATTCTAGTCTCCTCGATGGAACTACCATTGAAGGCTACTTTTTTCCCCCCGACCTTCACTCTAACAGGCCTTCTGGTAGGTGGAGAAACTATAGCAACACTTGTGCCCACCGCCCTAGGAGGCAGTGACAAGAAACATGACCACAACAAAGGTCAAGGTCACATGGCCAACCAGGTCCAAAAATAGGAGGAGGAAGCAGTTCAAGGATCTTGAGGTGGCATAGATAGACACAAACGACAGTGGCAAGGGAAGGCATGGTCAAGGAGCGAGGGGATGGGTGCCCTCCATCATGGTTAGGGGTGTGCAACAGACATCCTCCAGTCAGCAACAGTAGATGGAGCCTGCATCACAGTCTATGATGCAAAGAGAAGAGGAGGAAGGGAGGATGGCACATGAGGAGGTGGTGGGAAGAGTTGGGAGAGTCGAGGTTGTTGAGACGCTTAAGCGAAAGGCAGGTTGCAACATCAGTTCTGGCTCAACAACTGCGACATACAGAATAGAAGCACAAGGGCATGGGGAGCAAGAACGATTAAAGCCAAATGACCAAAACGTCCTTGATCGCCTACTTAAAGCATGAGGGAAATGTGGAGATTCCCCATATAAATCCTATACGCCTGCCAAAGTGAATAAAAATGGATAAGTTGCTGACGTGTCAGATGGTGCTTAGTCAGTAGATAATTATTGTGAAAAAATCATAATTAATTATAGGTAAATTGGATTGAGACAAGTCTTATACAAAAATTGATGAACAAGACAAGATGAACCCAAAGAAAATATTTTAGAGACCTAATTCTAATCCCAATTATAAAAGTAGTGCTAAATGTGTTAAAGTGGTGATTAAAGCACATGACCCCTAGATTTATATATTAATCGTGTTAAATATGTTTCCTTGAAATGTAAACTGGTATTGTGAATATAATGATGATTTAACATGTTCATGGTCATAATGATGTAGAATTATAGTTATTAATGTGAATAGCCATGCATATGAGGAATTAAGGTTTTGAAGTTAAAGATGATAACTTTAAAGTACTCAGACTAATCCAAGTGATCATAATGAAAGCATGTGTTGGATATAGTAATTAGGTTTCACTAAATGGTTAACATGTGATAGAAATAGGGTTAATGCCCTTATTCCTTGCCTTAACCCTAAACCCTATAATAGGACGGAGTAGGTTTTAATGTAATTAATGTGATGGTGACACTTTAGGATTTACTTACATGTAGATTAAAGTTGATTGCTTGAATTGATTGCTTGATTGGATGATATGTTTGAATATTTTGTATGATAATTGGCATGGCTCACCATTTAGGTACATAGTTACACCTACGACTACCCACATTAGTTTTCCGGTATTTTTCAAGTGTTTCTTGAGGATTCAACAACTAAACTGTTGGATGTTTATTTAGCATGTTCAATTATAATTCCACTATCAGTATCACATAAAGATGATACTAAGTGAACAAAATGCTAGTTCTTGTTTGCAAGTATTTGATGTAATATGTGTTGTTTGTTTACTTTCACACTTTTGAATACATCACACGTACACAATATAACTTGTTATACCGATTCATGCTTTTGTTTCACGACATTTTAGGTGCATGCGAGATAGGATGATCTCAAGATATGATGGACATGATAATCAGCTGAATTTACTTGAAGACATTAGAGTTAACTTGTAAGGAGGATTAAATAGATACTTCTTCTCATATAGCTCTCACGTATACAATTCTAATAAAAGAAAGCTATCTGAGTTCTAGAGGAACATTTGGTAACTAATATATTTGAGTTAATGAAATAATTTGTTATTGATTATTATTTGTTTCAAATCTAGATCCTTGGAAAAATTTTAGGTAATGGCTATCTTATTTTAGGCCTTCCTTAATTGGGGTTTTCTAAAAAGTGAGGCTTTTATAGAGCCCTTTTGGTAGGGAAGGGGGGAGCCATCATGGCACATCATCCCTGGAAGCTGAAATCATAGCCATCATTCAGGGTGCTACTTTAGTCTTTGACAAAAGTTAGAGTAATGTCCTCATAGCTCCATACTCTTCTTCTTTAGTGAAAATGCTTCACTCTAATTACCCTCTCCCACCATGCTTCGCCACCCTTAAGAGGCATTAGGAAGTCTTCTCTTGCAGAAACCCCTCAATACCCTTAGTGAGCATACCCTGGGAGCACAACGCCTATGGATTCTATAGCAAAACATTTAGTTCGAACTAATATTAGTTTTTCTTTCAACTCTATAGGCCCTCTATGGATTTTATACTACATCCAACTCGATATAAACTCTATTTTTCCTGTAGTGAAGAGCAGTATTAAAACTAGTTAGTCTCTATAGTTGTTTCAATAAACACACAACATATTACAAATTCAGTTCGAAGACTATTTATCAAATAAAACTCACACCAGGAATCCCTAGAGGGTCCATATGATTACTCCCAACCATCTCTATCTGAGGTGGGTCTACCTTGTAAGAAGAGAAATTTGGATGAGGTATTGTGTGAGCATGGTGAGATTGAGAAGCTTGTAGTTATCTCATTTATTCTTTTGTTCTCCTTTTAATCATGTCCTCTAACTCATCTTGTGACGATCCACCTTTCTTGATAGATATGTGCTTTTTCTCTGAAGTGTCAGAATAGGATCTTATCCCAACACCATCTCTGATAGCCTAACACAGACAGCTGGATGCTCATTAGTGCCCAAAACATCTATCCATTCATCCATTTGTCCCTCAATGATGAACTTGCCTTATTTTCTTTGCTCATAGAGCTTCCTCTAATCATCATCAATAGTAATGATTGGTAAAACGTAACAATCAAGGTCAAAAATGAACATGCACTCTGAGAGTTGAATTTTGCCATTTTTGCAGCTCCCTCAATGGTTGTAGTGTTGAGTATTTCCCCAAAGTGTCTTGTCCTCACACCTATCCACTTCTCATGGTGAGGTAGAGGTGTAAGAGCAGTAGAAGACTCAATAGACATAGAAGTAAGTTGTTTAGAAGAAGATGACTGTTCTCTCTATTGGTTACTCCCAATGTAACTACCAGAACCCAACATGTGGTCATGCACATTCTTTGCACACCTTTCATTTTAAGAATCGTGTACATCATGGTTAATCCAAAACATGTATTAATTATGTAATAAATTAAATTCATATAATTAATCATATGAATGTATTATAAAGGAAGCTTAATGCATTGATTTCATTGGTTTTCCTTAAAGAAAAAAATGTGTCACATGCACTCTCATAAAGATAGGTGCATTTCTCAGTGAAGAGATTCTTCCTCTTGTTTCTCAACATGTAATCCCTTGTCAAATTTTTCCTAAAATTCCTCAATATCCTCCCATGGCCTTGCAGTATATTTTTATGATGCAATTCTTCATCAAGGTCAAATATGCTCTACACAAGTTTATATACTTAATGGCCGGATCTTTAAAAATGGAATTGTGAATTTCTTTAGAACCATGATTTTTCTTGTATTTGAAAATATAATATCTTATAGCTACATCCTTTCATATGAGGTCTTCAATGTAAGGATCAAATTGATGCCAAGATTCTACTATTATTGACACTTTGTTACAAATAGTAACCCCTAATAGGATTTCCCAATAGGATTTCTTATTGCATCAAAGTCAATGGCCAGCTTCTCGACCTTTGCCTCTTTATGTTGATAATTATTTCATCAAAGTGATGCCTCTTTTACATGCACGATCATGTTTCTCCTTAGCAGGCCCAACAAGACCCTTAGGGTGCTCATTAGCAAGGTTCGCATCCCAAAATAGTGAAGAAACATATATAAGTGATAAAGAATGGAGTGCACATCTTGCATATAAACATATATAACTGTAATAGAGAATGTAAATTGAACATCTATTAAATAAAATTATATATAATTTACATCAGACTATCCTCACAGTGCACATCCTCATGGTACTCATTCCCACAATGCAAATCCTCATGGTTCTCATCCTCACGGTCAAATCACATCTAAAAAATGTCAAATTAAAAATAGTTAAGAAGCACACATAAATATTAAAAAATGCAAAATGCACATCTAGCATATCAAAAATATATAACTATAATAGAGAATGTAAAATCACATTCAACATATAAAACAAGTATTGTGGGGATTCAGACGCGTGTCGTTGGATCCCATCACTATTTTTCTTTATCTCTACATGCCTAGATTTTGTGAATTTATGGTATTGGTAAATAAGTGTTGAAATTGTGGTATATTAGGTAGATAGCACATCATCTTGGTAAGAGGGCCAGTTTTGGCCTTTCATGAAATCAACATATTGTACCTTTACACCCCATGGACAATCTTTCAAATTAATATAGTCCTTTTAAAATAACACATAGTCATTCGATCATGCACTTATCTTATTACTCTCCATTCCCATTGGGCACAACATTTTCTTTGTTCCATATGTTGAAACTTGAAGCTTGTTGCCTTCATGAATAATTTGTTTCAATAAAGACAATAGAGATGTGAAGTTTTTTACTCTCCACCTATTTTTAGCTTTTAGAGTATAAATCTCAACATAATAGTCAGTTTCATAAACTTAGTATAAACTAAGTATAACGGTATGCCAACATCATGAACTATGTTTCTAAATAAGGAAGATAGATTAGTAAGATTTACTTCAAACTATCTATCATGGCATCAACCATGTCTATCATAGTTTATTCGATCACATTACCATTTTTGACAGTTTCTTTCTCAACACAAGTACCACTATCAACATCTACTGATCTCATAGTAGGAATCTCTCCTTGCCAATACCATTTTGAATAGCCATGTACAATCTCATTGCACATGACATGACTTTTGATTTTGTCAGCAGTGTCGACTTTCAAGTTGTTACTGTAATTTCTACATGGATAATAGAACCTATTTCTAGGTCCTTTCCTATGTTCATTTGGTGATCTTATGAACTGATAAAGCCACTAAAAAACTCTGGAGTATAGAGATTTAGAATGGACATCCATGATCAATCCATTCTATGATGACATGGAAAATGAGTATTGAATCTGGTGTTAGCTTTGTCAAATTTAATAAAAATTGTGTTTGAATTCAATTTGGTTTAGCATTTACAATTTACATTTTAAGGGTAAGGGTTTAGAGATCAGGATTTAGGATTTAGGGTTTGCATTTAGGTTTTAGGGTTTATTAATGCATGTTTACCACTTATCCCATTCTGAACACCTAATCTCACTAGTAATTGTATAATGTGTATTCGGTTTTTAAGAATATTTTAGCATCTTTCTAGTAGTTATCCATGTACAATTATGTCATTGAGAAAATACCCACCTACATATGCACTTAGAGAACAATCAGGGAAGTCTTGGTGGAACTTCTTGAAAAACAAATACGCATTATGCACTTACATCCTAAGTAAGGTTAATTGTTCAATAACAATCCCAAACCAAGGAATATCCAAGATTTACTCTTGTTGAGTAAATCTTGGATGGGTTTCTAGGCCAACAAGACATATATCTAAATTAGGATTTAGAATTTATAATTTAGAATTTAGGTAACTATACTAGTCTCAGTCTAAATCAAGCTAAGCTAGGTAATTTGTAAAATTCAGTCTAGTTAATTATTGGGTGTGATTATGTATCCATACAGCACTCTAGTTGAACAAATTCACCTTTTATACAAGAAGTTATAGATGAATTTCAATTATACAAGTAATTATACAAGTATGGTTTCTCCAATTTCCATATGAAAACCATAGTTAGATTTCACCATTCATTTCAAGTATAAATCAACTTATTTTAGGTAAAATCATATTAATTTTAGTGTAACAATGGATGTCATTCATATTGATTTAGGTATTTCAATATTAATTTAGGTAAATTCATATCAATGTGTAACTCATATTAAGTTAATGAAACAATTATACAAAAATGCATTTAACAAACACACCCAACAAATAATTATAATTAGATGGACAGGGGATATATTGATCAAATTCAACAAACTAGCATTTGGTGACATGGAGGTATACAAAGGGAAGAAAGATAAGAATGACCTTCCATGGTAGCATAATAGAGTGCATTTGTAGAAGAGAATAGGGAAAGCAAGGGGTCGTTGCAAGCAAGAAGTAGGGGCAATATGGCTGAGGAACAAGCAACAACTGCAATAGGGAACAACAGTAGTAGTAGGATAGTGGCATCCAACACTAGGGCACAACAACAACAACACGGTGGAGCAAGGAGCAATAGTAGAAGGAGCAACACCATAGACCTAATAGAGCGATGTAGTGGCTGGTGACTGAATAATAGAAAATGTCGGCAAGGGTGGAGAGAGGAAGTCAAAGAAGTGGTTACATCAACAATGACTATAGTGTGATCACCAGATCTAGCTTAGGTATCAGATGATGATACAGAGAATAAGGAAAAGAAAGTTTTGTGGGTACTATTGAGTAGAAATTAGTCATCAGTTGATCTAAAGAATCTGACACTAATATCTATGTCATAATCTTTTCAACCAAACCAACACCACAGGTTCAATTATGTCATTAGTTTGTCATTGAGAAACTAACAAGATATGTCCTTACCACAATTAAAAATGACAGTCTCACTAAGACTGATAGTGTAGGTTTCAAGATGAAAATCGACGTCATAACCCAATTTGGGGGAAAACAATTTTCTGCGGGCATGTGGTGGGAACCTAGTATCATCAGTTCCCACAGGAGGAATTGACACCATCATATTTTTTGAGGAAAATTTGTTTGCAAGGCATATGCCTATGGCATTGGTTTTGTTAGACAATAACTGATGACATAGTCTTTTTTGAGGTAAAATTTATTTCGTGAGAAGGGTTGTGTGGTAGGTTCCTTGCCAACCCATGAGACATGCTTTACTATTTTTTTAAGAAATTGAATCTTGCATGTTGTCTGTGACGTGGGTTCTTCCCTGGTAAACCGACTACAAAGTGAACGAGGTGTCTGTATTTTTTCCTAAATGCCGAGAGTTGACCAATTGTGACATTTATTTTTTGTTAACTGACTTCATTGGTATTTAGCGCTGGTTTTTCTTGGAAACCAACATTAATAAAAGTGACATCAGAGGTCAAAAATGCAGAAGTGCAAGATACCAAGACCTAGAATCTTACCCTATTACATGTTTAGGAGGATACTCTACTTGGTTCCTTAGATTTAACCAAACAAGGATAAACGTATTACCTTAGTGTATATTGTTAATGCATATAACATGAATAACTCAATTAGGCTTGAAGAAAAATATAACATATTGAGTGGTACAAGGTTTTATAATGAACATCACATATTTACAAAATTAATCAACATATGTGCTAACATATAAGTAAGTACATGTCATATATGATTCCATTGTTAACTAATATTCACACAATGTCAAAGATATGTTTTATACGAGGAACAATGTGCTTAACACACATATAGGAATAACAAGGTGAATTTTCATGTCCAAGAATATGGATGGCATACCATTTTCTAGATAAATATTGAATTAATGGACTTAATAATATAAATAAGTAAAATATAGAAATTCATGCATAATATATAATGGAACTCCTTTTGTAACAATTTTAGGATAATAAGACTCAATATAATAAATTTCTATGATAATGACGATATATTATTCATGCTATAACTCAAATAGACTTGAAAATAGATAAAATCAAGACACATAAGGTTCTATATTTAACATTTCACATTAACATAATGATCAATATATGTGTTAACATGTAAGTGAGTACATAAATATGTCACATGTGATTCCTTTGCTAACTAATATCCACATGATGATAATGATATATTTAATAAGAGGCACAATGTGCTCATTTGATGAATAGGGATAACAATGTGAATTTTCATGTCCAAGAACATGGATAATATTGAATTAGTGAACATAATATGATAAAAAAGTAAAATATGGAAATCTGTGCATAATAATATAAGAGAACTCTTTTGGTAACAATTTGATGATAATAAGACTCAATATAATAAATTTTTAAGTTAATAATGAGATATTATAATAAATATATGGTGTTGAGCCTAAAACAAAATTATCTTAGAAGTCACAAAAGGGAAATTCAAAACTAAAATTTAATGTTGAAATCATGTTCTGTGGGTCTCCATTAGCTTGGGAGCCAAGTTTGAGATTAAAAGAATAATCATAGATGCCTTAATCTCTTTTAGGAAAGTAAACATAAAAAAGGATCTAAAAATGATAAATATTGGATGACTTGAAAAGTAGAAATTGATGGAAAAATTGGAATTTGCATGTCTTAGTTGGTCTGGATATGGATTCGCAAATTTTTTGTTAATTATCCCAATTTGTCTAGAAAAGGAAGCTATTAAAGAAAACATCCTTAATGGGTTGGAATGAAATTTGATCCATTTAATCACGCTTTATAAGATTGGATCATCACACATCTTTCCTTAGATATTAGGATCTCAAACACTTTTGCACCTGTTAGACTTTTAATCGCATAAACAAATATCTTTATTCTTCCTATGAATTGTTTCCCATTTTTCACGCACCTAAAGGAGCATTTGGTGTATTTCTAGTTAGTAGATCCTCTTAGCATGATTCTCTCTTTATTTTAAATCCCTTTCCATGATTTCATTGCCCCAGCCTTACCCTAGCAGTTCTACATCATATGACCCTTTAAATTTGTGGGTTTTGGAGCATTACTACTTTGTCCAAATCTCGCCTCCATTTTCCCCTATTTAGCACTTGTTCATTTCCCTTCTCATGCCTCCTTGCAACCCCAGGACTTCGAACCCCTAGTAAACCCTTCCTTCATGATTAGTTTGGCATCTCCCATCCATGCCAGTATGGTTGTGATAGTCCTAGCTTTATAGAGAGTTACTCATCTTAGCGGCAAGGTGATGGATTCGAGACAACTCTAGGACATGTGTCTAGTTTCATATGGTCCCAGTGAAGCTCCCTTCTCCACCAATTGGATTTGGGAAGGTAGACTTTTGTTTCCCCAATTTTTCACCTTCTTCTTTAGTGTTTCAATAGTTTGGTTCATCTTTGCAATTTGGGTGCTCTTCAAACTAGATTCTTCGTCACTGTCTTTGGTCGAACTTTGTGAACACCATGAAATGTTCTAGTTCTTCTTCTTTGCAATGTTTAAGTGTTTTGGTGTTGCTTGCTCCAAAACAGAATTGGCGGTGGTGCATTATAGGTTTAAGGTCCATGTGACACCTTTGTCTGGGAGTGCTATGTCTGCCTCATCATGAGGAACTTCTTGCTAATCACCATTGGTACTCAAGTTTGACAAACATGTGATTTTTTTATTCTCTACATCAATGCATGGCATTGTGGTCCAGTTTTTGCTTCATGCCTTGTAGGAGATGAGTGATGATGATTTCTCCATTTTACCGCTCTCCTTTTGTTTATTTCTGTGTTATTTTTCTAGGGATATTTTTAAGTTTTGATCAAATATAACTTATTTGATCATGTTCTTTTTATTTTGGGAGGAAATAGGCCACATGGGTAGAATCTATAGGGCCAACTCAGTTGGTCCCACTTCTATAAAAGGATATATACATGTGGATTTACTAATATTTATGATTCGCCAAGTTCTGTGGAATTCATAGTAAATCAACTCTACATCAGAAAATGAAATAGAATATAATTTAGAATTGTGAGAATTTTCTCCTTCCATTGGTACCAGTTTTATTGCATAATTGCAATTTAATAAATATATACTTTGCATGGGATTTTCTAATTGATAAAAATTTATAGAATCCATATCTAATAACTTATTAACCAAATAGATAGAATAAAATATGAAATAAACTTCAAAACAATATTATATAAGATCTCATGGTTTTAATAACCTGATTCATTAATAATAAAAAGTTGACTTTTTAAGTTTTGAATAATTAATGTGAACCTAACCTAGATTATATATACACACACATATATATATAATAAATGCTTTAAAGTGCTAAGCTTGTACCTAGGATTGATTTAGGCATGTCGAGATTTGATATAAGGTATATTGCATCTCATCAATCATATTGAGAAATTGACCTACTTCTCTCTCTCTTAATATATGTTGCATTCTACTATCCATATTGATCAATTAATCCTATTTATCTCTCTCTTGAGCCTCTTTGAGGTATTTGTTAATGAATTATCTCTTTTTTAACTTGATGACTTATCTTGGTCTAATCTTAAGGAATTTGAGTCCATGTTGTTCTTAAACCATCTATATTCCATGTTGGACTATAAAATTGTATTAACCATCTAGATGAAACCCTAGTTTTAGAATTGAACCAAGTTGTTGCTTTTTTATGAGATGGAACCCTAACATGTCCACTTTTATGGTGGATGTTTCATGTTGTACATTTATGACAACCTTATTAATTCTACTTATGTGACTAAACTTTCACTTGCCTCTGCATTCATACATGTTATGTGATTTAGTATCCCTACTTGAATATAATGTATTGGTTTTTGGGTTTTATTCCCCTGGGGATTTATTCCCTTTGTGATATTTTTAGGCATTGAAATTTTAGTCCTCTTGTCATGCACTAAGGTTTTAGTTCTCCTATAGTTATATAGTTTGGGATGGAGGATTGTATGCCCCATACCCCAGCCTGTATGCCAAGGAAGTTTGGTTATGTACCATTCTCTATCAGATTTTGGGTAGTGCATCGTAACCATCACTAACTTTATATTTTATATAGTGTTATGTGTATCTCAATTGCATGAATGTTGATGAATATTTTTATGGTTTACATTCCCTAGTTATTTATGTGTGCTTTTGTGGAACCTCTTATTTTTAACTAATGTCAAGTATAACTATTGATTATCATCTCATTGCAATTATATTCTCTTGATATCTATTTGGATAGTACTTTTCCTTTTAGATGGGAAGCCTTGTTATGTTTGATATTCTTTTTACTAGTGTTGTTGAAAACTCTATGAACATGCTCATAGCGGCTTTTATTTTGATAATTTCACCTTTGTCTTCTCTTAGGGGGTATGCTTTCAACCCCTTAGGAAGAGAGAAAGGAGGAACAAACCAAGGTCGACCAGGACAACTCTAGGTGTAGTTGTTTCCTTCTTGAGAGATAGATTCAAGGTGGTTAGATAACCCTCTCTTGATCCAGTGTTGAAGTTTAGTTTCCTTTTGAATCACCCTGTGTGGTGAAGGATGATATATAAACCAACATTATAATAGTTACGTCATTTTTATTCCGCTTCTACATTTGGAGTCTTGAAACACATTTTTGAAGAAATTTTATTATCATCCCTTTCTAGTCACTCTCTTTCTAAAGTAATAAATTAAGAGTATCCAAAATTACATATAATCTCATAAGGTGCTTAAAACTTTCAGAGACAATTTTACAAAGAAGAGAATCACCGTATCTGATATTGATAACATTGTACTTTACGTACTTTCTATATATATTTTACACCACTTTTAGTATAACTTTAGTTAACTTTTCACATAATTTGTCTATCTTTATTACTAAAGCTTTGTTTAAATGATTTCTAGAATCAACACAACTTAGGACGTGATTTTTGGGAACCATGACCACGATTCCAAAGCACCAGCAATCTTGAAGCCTCAGACAATAAGTGGAGACCGCGATCGCGGTTATCCAGAAACTGTGACCGCGGTTATTCAAAGAACGCGACCGCGGCTATGACAAGAACCGTGACCGTGGTTATAGAAGGACCGTGACCAAGCTGGACTATGACCAGAGAGGAATAAGGTAGAGACCGCATCGTGGTCTTGCCCTCACTTAACAGAAAAAAAAACCACGACCACGGTTATCAAAGGATTGCGACCGCAGTTATTGCCAAGACCACGACCGCAGTCTCTTCCCCACTTATCACAAACCACGACCGCGATTCTAAGTTGGTGGATTGTGCTTATAAATAGTGCACCCATCTGTCTTGTCAAGGGGGAGAGGAGAGATCAGATCTCGAGGCCACGAAGTGCTACTGCATTCCAGACTCATCCCTAACCATCCATACATCAGTCTTGGATCTCCAGGGGCAGAAACCAAGGAGAGAGAAGATGGACACTCACCCCTTCTTTGATAGGAGGAGGCCATCCATGCGGTAGATCCAGTTCTGAAGAAGTAGTGTGTAGTATCATGTTTCTTCTCTTTCAGATCTATCATTTCATCATGTTGTACTCCCTTTCCCCTTCTGGTGTCTCATGATCTGTCTTCTTGTAATGTCATCATGTTTTCCGCAAACATGAGTGGCTAAACACCTTAACTTGGGTTGGGAGTAGCCACTAAGGTTCTCCCAACATGTATATTGTCACTTTCTTTTGAATATACATATTCTTATCAAGATTATCTCCATGCACCTATTTTAATGTTTCACTTGTATGCTTAGCTACCATTTTGTGATGTTTGATTGTTGATATCTTGAGAGAGTAATATCACATTTATCTTGTGTCATGGAGTGGTATGAATGCACGAGAGTGTTGGAATTCTAAGGCTTTAAAACCATATGTTATGTTGCAAAGTTTGTGTGTGGTCTTCTCGAGAGAGAGGCTACCCTTAGACTAAGATCTTTCCTCGTCTCGAGAGAGAGCAGAATGAACATTTTTTATGGTTGCTTGTAATATTGGTAAGAGTATGCAAGGGAGAGAGATGATTTTGCATGTTGGTGAGATGCTTTAGTAGGTGAACCCCAACCTGGGTTTCCTCCCATATTCTTGTTTCCTCTCATTTCTTTTGTTTCCTTTGTTCTGGTAGTTCTTGTTTCTTTTAAACTACTTTAGCTTGCGTGCTACCGTTCCTTAGGGAACACCTTTTATATACCCTCTTCGGCTGGAGTATACGAGTGCTAGATTTTGCGTGCTTAGTACTGCCAACCTTGTCCCAGTGTTTGACCTCGATTTCTACATCAGACCCCGTTTATCATTGTGGGGGCCTGAGAGTCAAGTTATCTCTTTAAAAGTCTGACTACTCTGAATCCACTCCTTTTGGACGTGCGATTTAGTCCTGTCAACTTTTTGGCGTTGTTGCTGGGGACAAGGCAAAACAGCACTGTTAAGAACCCGAGTTCGCTTACTATACTCCCGTGCCTCAAGCTTAGCAATAAGTTTAACAACAGAATTACTTTAAGTTTGCTAACCTGGGATTGTGCAGAGTTGTTCGTTTGGATGAGTTCGGTTTTCTAACTTAACTATACGATCTATTCAAGTACCCAAGAAGAAGCAACTTGTTTGAATTTACTCCTTTTCGCTATGCCGCCTCATGTGGACATTACCCTTTCAGGCAACGAGTGGAATGTGAGGAATGAACAACGCCACCTCCATTAGCAACAGATGAAGATAGAGGTGGTTGTTACAATGACGACCATCGGTATCAAGAGCAAGAAGCACAGAATGAAGATGACGATCATCCCTATGAGGAGTATCACCATCGTCGTAGGCATAGAAGAAACCATAAAAATCACAAGTCCAATCGCAGGAACAACGATAGAGAAGATGATGAGGAGGAGGAAAAGACTCTTTGGGAATTGGATGTAACAAAAGCCAGCAACTCAAGATGTCCTGTGATCATCCCAAGGTTTGATGCAGTGAACTTCGAACTGAAGCCAGTTGTAATCTCTATGATCCAGAACAAAAGCTTTTGAGGGAGTTCAAAGAACGATAACCCTTATCATCACCTCGATGCTTTTAAGACTATCTGCGACACCATCAAGATGCAGGGAGTTTTGTAAGAAGTCATTTATTGCAAGGGTTTTATTTTCTCCTTAGAGGACAAGGCACTATCATGGTACCTTGGATTACCACATCAATCTTTGAATGGATGGAATGCATTGGCTGACACTTTTGTGAAAAAGTTCTACCCAAGAGAAGATTGTTTGTAACAGGCAGAAGATCATGTCTTTCACATAGAAACCAGGTGAGAATCTGCATGAAGCCTGGGAAAGGTACCAGGAGTATCAGAGAGATTGCCCTCACCATAATTATAAGAAGGGTTTCCTAATAATTACATTCTATAATGGTTTAACACCAGACAAGAGAATCTCACTAAATGCGGCAGTAGGAAGCAACTTCCTTGGTAACAAGCCCAGTAGATCCAAAAAAATCATTGAAAACATGGTTGAGTTACAATTTGGGACTGATTATGACAGGACTGAAACAGGGTGTGCCAAAAAGGCCACCAACGAAGGGTCGTCACTTGAATCAATGGCTCTTGAAGAAATCAATTAGATACAAAAGATAGCCATTGATGTTTGATAGCTGAAGGAATCAAGAGGAAAAGAGAAGAAGAATGTTGAAAAAGTGATGAAATGTGTCACTTGTGGCGAAGGTGGGCACGGAATAGATAACTGCATATACACCCGACCCGAAGAATCAAGTGAAAGCGAGTCTGAGGAGGAGGAAGCTAAAAATGTCTCTTATGCTAACTTTAAGAGACTGGATCACCCAGGTTTCAGTTATGGCAATAAAGACACTGTAGAGAATTCGCATCAATTGAATAATCCACCCAAGCAACCACCAGGTTTTGAGAAGAAAGGCAGACAAGGTCAGTACACCAAAACAAGTACTTTCCAGACAAACAAAACCAACTATCAAGGTCAAGGGAAGTATCAAAACTGCCAAGTTGCAAGAACAAGCCAAGGACAAGAACAAGCTCAAGGACAGAGTCAGGCAAGAAACAATAGTCAACTTGACTTAGTGGGCCAACTACTCAATTTTGTCAAGAGACAGGACGCGATAAACAATCAACTAGCACAAAGTGCACTATCCAACTCTGATGTCCTGAATACTATGCAGGTCCAAATGGCAGATATGCAAACACATCAATGCCAGATAGACCAACATCTTGCTCAGTTGGCTGAGCTGGTGAAGAACCCTTCAGGGAAGATACCATCTAGCACTGAGTCTGCCAAGATGGCGGTCCTTAGATTGGGAAGGATGGTAGAGTGACCTGATGTGACAAGACTTGAAGAATCGGAGCCAGAAATTATTATGGAGAAATCAGCCGACGAAGAAAACCAACAAAATTAAGTTAGAGAACCAGAACCTCTGGAGGACATATTAGCCAAAAGGAGTCAATACTCCCCGAGATTGTCATTTCCGTACAGACTCATAAAGGCACATCTCAAAAAGAGGTATGAAAAGTTTATGGAGTCAGTGAAAAATCTCCACCTCGATGTGCCATTTCTAGATGCTTTAGAAGAAATGCCAACATATGCCAAGTTTTTCAAGGACCTAATCACAAAGAAAAGAAGAGGAGGAAGGATTAAAATAATGCACCTTGCTAGTATGTCAACTACTTTCGTAAAGGTGGAATTACCTACCAAGAAGAAGGACCTTGGAGCCTTTACTATACCTTTTGTTGTAGGGGATAACATCGAAAGGAAAGGTCTCACTGACTTGGGGGCCATCATCAGTATTATGCCTTTAAGCCTTGCACAATGATTGGGACTGACTGATATGGTCAGGACCAATATGAGAGTCAAGTTGGCAGACCATACCTTCAAAAGACCCATGGGAGTAGCTGAAGATGTTCTGATTCGTGTGGGAAGATTCTTCATCCCATGTGATATTGTTGTCATTGACACTATTGAAGACACTAATGCCCTATCATCTTCGGACGTCCTTTCTTGGTGACCAGGAGGGCACTGATTGATGTCGTTGAAGGCATCATTACTCTGAGGGTCAGAAATGAACTCATTGATTTCAAGGTAAAAGACGCCATGAAGGGACCATCCTTGCTCGAATCTGCTTACTTCATGAATAGCTACAACCAATATTATGAAGATGTAGAAGAAGATACAGCAGTAGTAGACCCTCTTATGAGGGCGTTAAACAATCATGATTTGGAAATCAAAGACCCCGAGGTTGTTGAGATCCTCGACTACCTAAATCAAGATGAAGAAGATCTGAGTGAGGATTAGGAAGTTATCGAGATAGTCAAGTATGCTTCTCTAGAACTGACACCGGAGGAAGAGAAGGCACCTAAACCCAAACCAAAACTGAAACAGTTGTCGGAAGGGTTGAAGTACGAATTTCCTGATCACGAGGAGAGAAACCATGTCATAGTTAATGCTAATCTAACTGAAGATCAATTAGAAAGACTTCTTAGGGAGTTAAAGTTGCATAGGTAAGCTATTGGCTATTCCGTGGATGATATCAAGGGACTTAATCCTGCCCTATGCATGCACCACATAAATTTGGAAGAATCGGCAAGACCGCTGGTTCAAACCCAGAGGAAGCTAAATCAAATGTTAAAAGAGGTTGTGAAGAAGGAAATCATTAAGCTAAGAGACGCAGTTATTATTTACCCAATTAGGGACAGCAATTGAGTAAGCCCTATTCATGTTGTGCCAAAGAAAGGGGGAATGATTGTTATGAAGGGAGATAAAGGAGATGAAGTAGCCACCTAGACTATCACTGGGAGGAGAATGTGCATAGACTACTGAAACCTAAACCAGGCGACGAAGAAAGATCACTACCCGCTACCCTTTATCGATCAAGTTATAGAAAGACTAGGGCATAATAAATATTTTTGCTTTTTAGATGGATATTCCGGGTTTTACCAAGTTCCGATCTTACCCGATGACCTGGAGAAAACTACCTTCACTTTTCTATATGGCACCTATGCTTTCTGAAGAATGTCATTTGGACTATTCAATGCTTCTGTAACATTCCAGCGTTGCATGATTTCAACATTCTCATATTTTCTGGAAGATATTGTGGAGGTTTTTATGGATGATTTTTCTATCTACAGAAAAGATTTTGATTGTTGTCTAAAGAACCTATCGTTGGTCTTGCAGCGCTATAAAGAGAAGGACTTAGTTCTCAATCGGGAGAAATGCCATTTCATGGTACAAGAAGGCATAGTCCTAGGCCACAAGGTATCAAAAAGAGGAATTACAGTAGATGTCAGCAAGGTCGAAGCTATCGCTAGACTACCTCCACCTAAGTCTGTGACTAGAGTGCAAAATTTCCTTGGACATGTTGGATATTATCGAAGATTTATAATGGATTTTTCTAAGATTTCAAAGCCCTTGTCAAATTTGCTGATTAAGGATGCCGATTTTGATTTTACAAATGATTTTTTGAAGGCTTTCTAGACAATGAAGGAAGCACTTGTAACCCCACCTATTCTTCAAGCTCCATATTGGGAGCTACCCTTTGAACTGATGTGTGATGCTAGTGAATACATCGTAGGAGCAGTCTTGGGACAGAAGAAAGACAAGAAACACCATGTCATCTGCTATGCTAGCTGCACTCTTGACGAAGCATAGATAAATTACACAACCATAGAGAAAGAGATGCTCGCCATCATCTTCGCCTTCGATAAGTTCATGTCTTATCTAATTGGGGCAAAAGTAAAGGTTTACACCGACCACAGAGCAATAAGATATCTAATGCAGAAAAAGGACACTAAGCTTGGGTTGCTAAGGTGGGATTTATTACTCCAGGAGTTTGATCATGAGATCATTGATAAGAAAGGGGTGGAAAATGTAGTTGTCGACCACTTGTCAAGGATTGTCGTCGAAGATAAGAATGAGCCACCCATCAATGATAACTATGCATATGAGGCTCTGCTCATGATAGAAGTCAAAGAACAAAAATTTTTGTGGTTCGCGGATATTTGCAATTATCTTTCTTGTAGGGAGTTACCCCTGGAGATGACTTACCATCAGAAAAAGAAACCCTTTTCAGATATAAAGAATTACTATTGGGATGATTCTATGCTCTTTAAGAGATGCTCAGATAATTTTTACAGAAGATGTATTCCTGAGGAAGAGGTGTCTAACATTATGAGGGAATGCCATTCCTCACCCTATGGAGGACATATGGGAAGTGAAAAGACCGCCGCTAAAATCCTACAATCAGGCTTCTACTGGCCTTCACGGTTCAAAGATGTTGTTGCTTATGTCAAATCTTGTAAGGAATGTCAGATGACAGGGAATATTGGGAAGAGAAATGAAATGCCTATGGCGGAATGGGTTGAAGTAGAAGTTTTTCGCATATGGGGAATCGACTACATGGGCCCATTCCTGCCATCCCAGGGGTATAAATACATCCTTGTCATTGTTGACTTTGTTTCAAAATGGGTTGAGGTCGTGGCTACCCAAACATGTGACTCCATGGTTGTTATAAAGATTTTTGAGAAAACAATTTTCTCAAGATTTGGTGTACCACAAACTATCATCAGTGATGGAGGTTACCACTTTGGAGAAAAGCAGTTTAAAAAGTTGTTGAAAAAGTACAGAGTCAGATACAAAGTTGCTACACCCTACCACCCGCAGACTTCAGGGTAGGTGGAAGTGTCAAACAGACAACTAAAGCAAATTCTTGAAATGATTTTTAGCAGAACAAGAAAGGATTGGGCGATGAAGCTGGATGATTCCCTTTGAGCATATGAAACTTCCTACAAGACCCCTATTCGAACTACACCCTCTCCACTCTTATATGGGAAATCCTGCCATCTACCTTTAGAACTCGACCACAAAGCCCTATGGGCGATTAAGTTTCTGAACATGGACATGGAAAAGGCTGGCCAAGGGTGTTATCTGCAACTGCAAGAATTAGAAGAATTGAGATTACACGCCTATGAAAATGCAAGAATATACAAATAGAGGACCAAGGTGTGGCACGACACCCACCTAAAAAACAAGGATATCCATGAAGGAGACAAGGTACTTATTTTTGACTCAAGCATTCATCCTTTCCCTGGAAAGCTAAGAACCAGGTGGTCAGGTCCATTCACTATGATAAAAATCTACCCATCCAGAGTAATGGAGATCTAGGGAGAGAAAACTAGAATCTTCAAGGTTAATGGACATAGGGTAAAAAGGTTTTATGAAGATCAGGCCTTTATGAGAAGATCTGAGATTGATTTGGAGGAACCAAGCCAGCCAGAGGGGAGAAGCAATGAAGAGTTGTCACACCCTTCTATGGTGCCCAAGGAATGACGTTTTATAAAGTCTAGCTAAGAGACTTTAAAGCAAATACCTCTTGGGAGGAAACCCAAGTTTTCACTTCTTTCTTTCTTCTCTTAATCTTTGTTTTCTCTTGCTTTCTCTTCTTATTTTAAGTTTTCTTCATTTTAATGAACATATTCATTTTCATTTTGAACCTTATTAGTTTAAGTTTAATCTTTTTATCTTCATCGACTCTTGTTTGATCTGGTCGCAGTTATAATCGTGACCGTAGTCTTCTGTGTCAATCTGAAGAATCACGATGGTGATAAAAAATCGTGACCACGATCACAATCAAAACCATGACCGTGATCATAATCGCGATCGCGGTCTTTTCCCTCAGTTAGTTTGGTCGCGGTCTTGATGCCAATAAATACATTTAAAACTCAAATGTTTGATTCTTTACGCTCTCGTCGCTATCATCTTAAACCCTAGACCTGACCTCCGCGCTGAACCCAGACCCGCAACATGCCACTATGAGTCTTCCGTCTGCCGCTCGCGATCATTTTCGCCGTTGCAACCGCACCTATTGATAAGGTAAGTCCTCATTTTCTTTGTGCTTCTCGTCACCGAACTATCTTTTATCTCAAATACCCTAGTTTATCGTCGCCTAGTTTATGATCATGTCGATGACCGACGACCTGCTCTTACAGAGTAGTCGGTGATCACCTTATTGTTGCTCCGTTTCTGCCATCCCAGCCGCAATCACATCATCGAGGTAAACTTTATCTTTCTCTTAGAAAGCCTCTCCACCATGATTCTCGACGGCTGATGATCATAGAATGTTGTTCCTGCTTTTCCGACCACACGGCTTTTTGCCCATAAAGTGAAAAACCCCTAAAACACTAAAAGAGGAATAAAAGATGTTGGTATGAACGAAGAACGAATGTTCGGTCTGAGAAGCCGAAGGGTCAAAGGAAGATGAACCACGATCGCGGTCATCCTAACTATGACCAGTGGATGTTAAACCCCTCAAAACTGCGACCGCGGTATTCACCCAAAACCCAAAAAGATGGCAAGTTAGCCTTGCCTGAAGAAAAATTGTGCCTGTGATTATAATCGCAGTCGCGATAATAATTGCGACCACAATCTTTCTTTAGGAAACCACGACCATGGTAACGTAAGATTCACCAAAGAATCACGACCACGGTTCTTCTACACCAAGATAACCGCAACCTCGATTCTCCCTTATGACCCGCGACCGCGATCTCTTTAAAAATTGTGACCGTGGTAATACTCTGAAGTAACAATAACCACAACCGTGATTAAAACCGCGATCGTGGTTCCTATTGTCTACTTTATAAAAATTGAACCCTAACTATACTTTTAATGAAGATAACCTATCACTTGATGATATTTTTGCCCAGAACAATGATGATAATCTTCAATATACCTTATCAGGACCTAATTTCCTTTAATGTTTTTAATTTGTAGAATGTCTTCTCCTACCACAAGCGACCCGCTATACCAGAAAGCCACCTCCTTGAAGGAAGTGTAGAAGATCAACAAGAGCTTGTTAGAAGCTCTGAAAAGGGACACCACTCTGCCAATGCTGAAAAGAGTGGAGATGCAGCTAAGTCTAGAGCAGTATCGAAGGATACTGGGAGAGCTTCCGCAAGAAGAGTCCCCAAAAAAAATAGAACAAATGGAGGAGATAGAGACCTCTGAATACCGACCAGAAGAGTCGGGGAGCCTGGTGAATGGGAAGAAGTGAAAGGATGCAGTGAAGGAACCCAAGCCAAACAAGAAACCAAGGGCAGAAAAGGCAATGGGAGAAACCTCTGCGCAGAAAGGGGAGCCACCATTCGTGCCCCGAGACCCAATACCCCAGTATGCCTATGACTAGCTATCCCTAAACAAAGAATGCAGCCCAGCACGTTACTTCAACGTGGAGGACTTCAAGAAGATGGGGATCTACGACATGATGGTGAAGTTCCTGGAGGGTGCAAATCTTCACACTATCTACACGCCCGAAGAAAAATCTTACAGGTGGCTGACTCTAGAATTCTTATCTTCACTAACGAAGGTTGGCTCTAGTAGCAAGACACGAGTAGTAGGAGGTGGCGACTACATGCTCCAAGTATGGCTAGGGGGCAAAACCACATGGTGACGGAGGAAGACCTGAATAGGATATTCACAACAATAGAAGAAGAAGCCAAAGCCTATTCAGCAGCACCGGGGGAAAGAGAAGTTTCTGCATATGACATCAACACCATGTGGAACGAGTTGACTGTAGAGGAGAAGCACAACCCTAAGAACTCCAAGGCCTCCTACATCACCTCTAGCTTCATCAGGATAATGCAGAAGATCACCACATTTACCATAGATCCCAGATCGGAGACCGGGACAGTCAGCAAGGGGAATCTTCTCCTCATATGGTCCATGATCAACAAATGACCAGTGAATATCAGTAGAATTCTGATCAAAAGACTTTCGGTGACAGTAGGCGGTGACATGAAAAGAAATTCTACTTTTTGTACGGGTGGTCATATTATAGTGATCGCAGATTACCTGTTGGAAGAGGAGAAATTCAAAAATATGAAGAAATGAAGGGACAACAAAGCATCGACATCAAGTCCCTCCCAGCATGGGAATCCTAGATCTGAAGGAGGAGAAGGCATATTTCAAGCACATAGGATCAAAGAAACCACTCCCCCTCCCTGAGATAGCGTTCTACGACGTCCATAAGCTGCGGCCAACTCTCGACGATATTGAGAAGATGAGATCCAAGGCACTACATGCTAGCACGTCAACAGATCCAGCACCTACAAAAGGGGAGAACAGTGCCCCAGCCCTAAAAACAAAGAAGAAGAACCAGGAGCTGAGAAAGAAATTGGTGGTGGAGAAAAAGAAGACTAAAGCCACCATCAAGCCAGCTGAATAATAGATGGCCGCAGAACAGCCTCTAGGTGAAAAGGCTGTAGACCCCGCCTCTCCCAAGCCACAAGAGGAAACTACAGCTGTGGAGGAAGTGGCGGGGAAGGGAAAATCTATAGAAGAAGCCCCACAACCCACCAACATGCTGGAGGCAGAGCCAGAAAAACAAGGCTCTCAGGTTGTACCAGAGGCAGTCACATAGAAGGGTCAATCTAGAGAGATGCCCCCACCATCGCCACCTAAGAAACCATCCGTGTCGAGCTCGTCGATAACATGAACGGAGTAGCAGTTGCACCAGAAGCAATGATAAGCACCCTCTTTCGGGGGTGCCCTGGGTACATGGTTTGATGCAATGTGGGGAAAAATGCATCAAACCAATACTATAAATGAAAAAGATTCTACATCTTTGTCATCCCTAACAACGTAGGTACAAGCATTGGATGACATGATGGTAGCATTCCCATACTTCATCCTTGATGTTTTAAGCAATCAGTGGATGATGATGGGGATGCTGAAAAAGATGCAGGAGGAGATGACAATCCTACGGAAGGAGAGGCAGGCCATCTGCACTGACAACGAAGAAATGCACTGGGATTACAAAGAGGTGATGGCTACCCTCAAAGAAGAGCACTAGGGCATACAAGAAGACCGTCAACCGTCAGAAGCTTGACCAGGAGCACAAAGAACTCGAAGCCCTGCGGGAGAAAAAGAGAATGAAGCGCCCATCCAGCCCGGCATGCTCTTTAGCCAACCCCTCCAGCCACGACGACAACGTGGGGGGGGGGCGCGGGAGCCGGCACAAAAAAGGTCGGGAGCACAAGCAGGAAGTCATCTCCCATTGCTGATCCAAAAGGGACCCAGCCAATGGAAAGGTCAAGCCCCCAGAATAACAAGCATGCAGCACAATCAAGGGGGTTTGACCTCAACTGTGACCCAGAGGAAGTAATGGATGAAGCCACCAACAAAGAGAAGCATCAGGCAGAACATCACCTCTCCCCTCCAGGACACTCTCCAACTCTAAGAGAGTTGATTTTAGCTGCTCATACGGAGGAGGTGGTTGCAGATCTCAGCTTAGCCCAAGTAGAAGAGTTGGATAGAATGATTACTGAGTTGGGGATTGGGTTCGAAGAAAGTAATGATTTCCTCCTCTTCCAACCTCTTGAAAAGCACCACAACTACATCTATGATGGGAAGATGGAGGCTACTCTAAAAATGATTGCAAAAGCCAAGTTGGGATAGGCCTCTAAGGAGAGTCACATCAAGGACAACGCCACTACTGAAGCCTCCTGAGAGGAAGTTGGACCAACAGCCATAGTACCACCTACGAATAAGGTTGTTGAACAAGTGGCAAAGGCTATGCCAACGATACAAGAAGCCTCGACACCTATGGCACCAGAGGAAACATCCGAGGATGAGGATGGCAGGCTAGCATCCTTCTTCACAAATAAGCCCACCAGGGAGAGACAAGCTGAAGCAAGGATAGAGTTACCTGCAGTAGCTCCCCCTCTGCTCTGCAAGATGAAGGACATGGACATGACGGCTGTGTCGCGCATCTCCTACAGAGATGTCCATGTTTTGGAAGATGTCCTCAATGACGATCTACCTGGGTCGGACATTATGTACAACAACAAGGGTAGACATCTATCTAGAGATGACTTCTGGAGGGTTTTTCTAAAGAAGGCTCAAGTACACAAAAGAATGTTCAAGGTACTTTGTGCCACCCTCCTGGAAGAGTTCTTGCACCCGGACCAGCCGCAACCGGTCTTCAACGAGACCACGCGTCTGGCCAGCCTGCTATATAAAGAAGAATACATGGCGGAAGAAGTGTTGGAGATAAAAGTGACGGTCTGGAGAAAAGATACCAGAACTGTTGTGCTACCCATCAGGAATGCAAAGCATTGGGTACTAATTGTCATTGACTTACATGAACGTAAGACGACGGTGCTCAACTACTGCATAGCTGAGATGGATAGAACTTTGTTCATTTATAAAAGGAAGGATGTCAGGTATTCCTTGAAGATTTCAATACACCTACAAAGAGCTATCAAAGAGGCGGGCACAAAATTTCAAGGGTCCCGGAAGTTGTTCTCCATCAACAAAAAGGTTCCCCAGGAAGAAGTCGGTTTGGGGGATTGCGCCTTCATTATTCAGCGCATGATGGAAGCCATCTACAAGGGAATCCCCCTAGAAGATCTGAATGCAGAAGAAATGCATGGACTACGGGGTGTGTACGTCATGGAAGTCATCTATGATTGTCGGTTCTTCAATGATCTGACGATGCCCGCAAATGCCATACCCCATAGGCTTCACATGGACATTCCTCTTCCCGAGAAGGTATCTTGTAGGGAACAGCTCAAAACCATGTGGGTCGATCCGTCTAAACCAACCAGAGCTACAACTTGGAAGGCGGTCTGGAGTGTAGAGGCTGAAGAAGCTATGAAGCAAATTGTCGAAGAACAAAAGAAGTTTTCAGTGGAAGCAACTCCTGAAATTCAACCTGCAGAAGAGCAACCCGCAGAAGCAGAAGCTAAAGAGGAAGAGCTGGGGAACGATGGACCAGATGGGCCGGTAGGAGAAATCACACCTTCTTTTGAGAACTTTGACAGATGGAGCTGCTTCAGCCTGTCAATGGAAGAATTAACGATAATTATGAGTTCTCTGAAAGAAGACGACTCGTCGGGAGATGTCATCTTTCAACGAGATGACATCTACGTATTAAAAGATGACCACCGTGAAACATTGAAAATTGGAGGGTATCTTTCTATAAACACGATGTCAGTCTAGTAGGTGTTATTAGGGGACTCAATGCCAAACTCACACATGGCATACTTCCTACTAGTAGATGACATCCTAAAAGATAAGAAGACAGGAGAAATGGAATGGTTGCAACGACAACTTGAGGCGGCCATGCCAGAGCACATCTTCTTGCAAATTCTTCATGACAACCACTAGAATTTGATGTATGTCATCCTTCTGAAAAGGACAGTAGTTCTGTATAATGGCTCTGACGCAGTCTTTACACTCAATAAAAAGACCAACATGACAACAAAAAAGTCCCCTACAGAAGAAAAGGAAAATACCTACGTTGAAGCAATCGTCGAGATGATAAGGCAGCACTGCAAAGGGTATGATACGACAAAAGGCAAGGACTTCAAGAAAACTCAATACTACCACAGAAGCCCTCAGTAAGTACCCCTATCCAATGACTGTGGGTTCTTCTGCCTGTTGTGGATGGTAGCCATTGCCACTATCGGCTTCAAGGTGGAGAACATGCAGTACGAGCAATATCATGCACTAAGGGGTATCTACACAAGCATTCTCCTCGAGTCTAAGTGGGCATTCCCCAACAAATAAGCAAATAAAGAAGGCCCGTTTATACATCTTACTCAAATTTTGACACCCTGAGACGGGGTGCATGATAAGTTTGGGGTAGGAGTCATAAAGGGGCCATAGAGGTACTTGAACCTTCCTTTCTCATTTACTTCCTTTTTCATTCACTATCCCTTTTACTCCTTTTACACCATCATTTGTCAAAATTTTTGAAATTTTGTTACAATTAACCTTTTAGAAGCTCTCTTTCTCTCACTAAATTTTCTAAATGTAGTGTTCCAGTCCTCTAAGAGAGAAGAATATGAGCAACATACACAAGAATGCATGAGTAAAACAACAGTCATAGCAATACTGCTATATCTCATCCTTGCAATAAGATATTGTAAATGTAAAAACCTTAACTCATCAAACCCTCGGAGATCAGAGAACTTCACCTAGTCATACTCCTGACCAACCACCCTCACCTAACGCTTTTGATCAGAAAATCATTATCTCTATAGAAAGGGAAAAAGCTACCCTCTTCAAAGATTATCTAAAAGAGGCTAGGCTGCCCAGAAGACCAAGTAAAATTCCCCAAACCCAAGCCTGACGAACCTACACTTAGCCTAAGGACATGCTTGATTCTAAGTTTGGGGGAGTTAATAATACTGTACTTTACGTACTTTCTATATATCTTTTACACCACTTTTAGTATAACTTTAGTTAACTTTTCACATAATTTCTCTATCTTTTTTACTACAGCCTTGTTTAAATGATTTCAGGAATCAACACAACTTAGGTAGCGATTTTTGGGAACCCCAACCGCGATTCCAAAGAACCAGCCATCTCGAAGCCTTAGACAATAAGTGGAGACTGTGACCACAGTTATCCAGAGACCGCGGTCGTAGTAATTCAAAGACCGCAACCGTGGCTATGACAAGAACCGCGACTGCGGTTATAGGAGGACCGCAACCAAGCTGGACTGTGACCAAAGAGGAATACGGTAGAGACCATGATCGCGGTCTTGCCCTCACTTAACAGAAAAAACTATGACTGCGATTATCGAAGGATCGCGACTACGGTTATTACCAAGACCACGACTGTGGTCTCTTCCCCACTTATCACAAACCGCGACCGCGGTTCTAAGTTGGTGGAGTGTGCCTATAAATAGCGCACCCATCTGTCTTGTCAAGGGGGAGAGGAGAGATCAGATCTTGAGACCACGAAGTGCTGCTGCGTTCTGGACTCATCCCCGACCATCAATACATCAGTCTTGGATCTCCAGGGGCAGAAGTTGAGGAGAGAGAAGACAAACGCTTGCCCCTTCTTCAAGAGGAGGAGACCATCCATGCGGTAGATCCAGATCTAAAGAAGTAGTGTGTAGTATCACGTTTCTTCTCTTTCATATCTATCATTTCATCTTACTGTACTTCCTTCCCCCTTCGTGGTATCTCATGGATTTGTCTTCTTGCAATACTGTCATGTTGTCCGCAAACATGAGCGGCTAAACACCTTAACTTGGGTTGGGAGTAGCCACTAAGGCTCTCCCAACATGTATATTGTCTCTTTCTTTTGAATATACATATTCTTATCAAGATTATCTCCATGCACCTATTTTAATGTTTCACTTGTATGCTTAGATACCATCTTGTGATGTTTGATTGTTTATATCTTGAGAGAGTAATATCACTTTTATCTCGTGTCATGGAGTGGTATGAATGCACGAGAGTGTTGGAATGATAAGTCATTAAAACTATATGTTATGTTGTGAATTTTACATGTGGTCTTCTCGAGAGAGAGGCTACCCTTAGACAAAGATCTTTCCTCATCTCGAGAGAGAGCAGAATGGTCACTTTTGATGGTTGCTTTGTAATATTGGTAAGAGTATGCGAGGGAGAGATACGATGTTGCACATTGGTGAGATGCTTTAGTAGGTGAACCCCCGACCCGGGTTTCCTCCCATATTCTTGTTTCCTCTCATTTCTTTTGTTTCCTTTGTTCTGGTAGTTCTTGTTTCTTTTGAAGTACTTTAGCCTACGTTCTACCATTCCTTAGGTAACACCATTTATATACCCTCTTCGACTGGAGTATATGAGTGCTAGATTCCTTATGATTAGCACTACCAACCTTGTCCCTGTGTTTGACCCCGATCGCTACATCGGACCCCATTTATCATTGTGGGGGCCTGAGAATCGGGTTATCTCTTTAAAAGTTTGACTACTCTGAATCCACTCCTTTTGGACTTGCAATTTAGGCCGGTCAGATATTTACTCTATTGCAATGTGTCCCAAAGTACACATGAAATAATTATTGAAATAGTCACATTATTTCTTTATAGAATTATGTTTTAATAATCCTTTTCAATTACAACTTATACAAAAGTAAATAGGAAATAATTTCTAAGTCCTAACACTCATCTAATGTGTACACCACGTCATGATCCCAAAAAGTAGGCAAATACTGTAAAATGATTTCTTCTATCAGTCATCTTTCCCTTGTCAATGATATTCAAAGCAAAATTGTTCTCAAACACCATATGTCGATAAGTAAAGTCTCACTTAATGGTCAACTCATTAGAGTCAGCAATCTGTAATCCACCTAGTAGTCAGCATCTAAATCGTCAAATATATTAAAATGTTCCACATAAGCATCACATGAACTACAGTCAACTCCAATGAGTTCCTTTTCATCTTTAACTAATAAATGTAATCTCTCACCATCTTATACCATCACTTGCGGTTTCTCAACAATAGGACTGGATTTAAAGCCTCTGTTTTCAACCTCTTACAGGTCCCTCAGATACTAAACTATGAATCAAAATCTACATGCTCCCTCACTCCTCCAAACTAATGTCTAAGCAATAGATCCTAAGTGTGGGGTTATGGAGAGATGAATCTCATGTGGTTGTTGAGGATCCAAATTGAGTCCTTGACGCTCAATAATCCAATTAGAAATAGTTTTTAGTGTCCTTGGCTTGATACCGACATACCCAACACTAGAATAGTCATAAGCATTGATCCTCAAGAAAGGCTCAATCTCATGCATACAAGGTGTAGGAATCGGATTGGACAAATTGAGAAAACATGGCGATTATGAAACTACATGGTGACATGCCTTTTGCTACTCTCTTATCGTAAGAGAGTGTCAAAGTAAGAAAACATGGGTATTATGAAAATACAAAGGTGTATACAATATGAACAAATACCTCAAGTACATGGTGTCTACTGATATAGTAGTGAGTAGGTTTGAACCACAAAATGGGCTAAACTTAAAAGAAAACTTGAGTAGTGTGTGTTTTCTAATGAATAACTTAACATTATTTATTGTCCTATTATAATCTAGTGTATTTAGGTGGAGTTTAAAATTTTGTTTTAGTGATTAACAATGAAAGGAAGTAAATAAATAAAGAATTAAACCTGATTAATGATGATAACGGATTTCTCAAGCACTAATTGCAAAGAAAACTCAAGTTAAACAAGTTACAAAGGACTTACAATACCTCATAGTTTTCACCTTGACATATCCATAAGGTACACAAACAAAAGGCAAGGGGAACAAGATCATCCTACAGGTTATGGTAATGTTTCCTAGTCAATTAACAACATATATGAAACATAAGTTGTGGCACATCTAATAAATAGAGCACTAACTATCACAAGTGAAAACTAATTAAAATGTGATTAGATGTCAAACAACATATCAAGAACTCACAATAAAATTCAACCAAACTTATTCAAAAATTTATGCATAACTACAAGTTCTAACATGGAAATAGATAGAAAAAACTACAGCCAAGTCCATTTGAGAAATTAATGTAAGTGAGTACAAATCATGGCATTATGTAAAAAAGGTTGAGACTTACATGAGAGAGAAATTAGTTCCCTAGGTAATTCAATACTCTTGTTAATCAAACAAGTCACAAAAGAGCATACAAATAAAGTAAGAAACATGGGAAGATTAAAAAGATGAAACAAAGTGATGATAGTAGTGAGAAGTCCTCCTTCCTAGCTCACTCTTTCCTTGAACATCCACTTTGACTTCTTGCCTCTCCATGGGGTCCGATCTTATCTGAGGGTGATAATGGAAATGTATGGAACTGAGGAGGGATGTATGTAATGGGTAAAAGCAGGATTGGTCAAACATTCCAGCAAGTTGCACTAACTGCAAATAAGAATATCTTCTCCCAAGGTGGATTTAGGGGGTTTTTATGGTCGGAAACGATCTAGGATGGTTTTTAAAGGAAATGGAAGAATAATGTGGTGGTGTAAAATAGGTGATGATGTGTGAACTAGTGGTGGAAAATAGATGATGATGGTGAAGTGGTGGTAAATACCTTGCAATGATCTATGAACAGACCTCTTCGAGCATAACTAAATCTCCCATGCAAAAACATGATATCTCTCTCTACACGTAATTAAATGACGTGAAAGAAAGTGAAATTGGTGTGTAATGAAGTTGAGAATTGACCTGTAAAATCTTGGTATGAAGTTATGTAAATAAAATGTTGGTCATGGGAGAGGAAGGTGGTCCTTGTTTCTCATCTTCTCTCATTGAAAGTCATAGGGCTTGGAGAAGGAAGTCGGGATAGGTTAATTGATCTTGCGGATGATCGAGATTGGTGTAAACCCTAGAGTAGGGCTTTAGAAGCATACAAATGCTTATAGGTTTCCATTTAATGAAGAGGGGAATTGGGGGACTCAAAGTGGCAAAGGCCTTCAAGTGAACTTCTCATAATTTCTTATAGACCCCTCTCAGTTAGAGATTAGGGTTTTGGAGTATTCTGGTCAATATGGTGGAGTTTTAGGGCTTCAAAACTATTCTAGGTTCATGTATAGGGGGCTTTGAGTAATATATCAAAAATTGACCCAAATGATACAACCCCTATTGATGTGCCCTTTTTCATTGCCATATCTTGGGATGTGGGTTTCTCGATATAAAGGATTGGTTGGTCTAAGGTTGTTGAGAAGAAATAAACTACAAAATCTCTTTCTAAAGATGGATATGATGTCTAATTGGTGAGTTGTAAAAGCCAATGGTCTACAAAATTGATCATGGACATGATTGAGTTCTCTGTGTACCTACAAGTAACACAAAAATTGAAATAAGTAGCAATCAAGATAATTAAACACAAACTAAGATAAAAGAACTATATGAACAAGCTAGACAATGTAAGAAAGTGTAAATGGACCATAACAAATGCCACCAAGGATCAAAAATTAGTTCCTCAGCAATGACAACATCACGTCAATGATATTTAACATGGTTGTGGGATTTTTCTAGCTGCACTCTCTTGGTCTACTAGTTTCAAGGATGACAAGTACCCCATACTTGGGTCTTGGTGAGTTTTTTCTAAAGATGTTGGCACCCCAAGTTTAGAGACCCTTTCTCAATTCTGTCTGAAACTTCCCACAGAATCGGGAGATAGCCTAAATTTTGAGTAGTCATTTGTATTTTTTGTCTAGGCCCAACTATCTTGACGCCCACTTACTAGTTATATCTTTGTTCCACTATGCATATTGGTGAAGAGGTGATCCAAAAGAAGTCACACATCTACAGTAAGCTACTATTGAAACGAACACATCCCCCATTAGAAAAACAGAGAACTCAGGATTTTTAAAAATGTTTTTTAAACTAGGTTAATGACATGGCCATCTATATTTACCATATAAAGTGTGGAGCGAAAACTTAATTTTGTTTCCTTTGGATAGTAACTATCAGCAGTTGTTATTAGGACATCACTCAAAAAGGAGCTTCTATATACAAGACATGCCAACAATGTGTCAGCTATTAGATTCTCATCCAATGCCCCCAAGAAACTACAAAGAAGTAATCATAAATAATACTTATAATAGAATTGACAATTGGCAATATTACCATAACTCAAATCTCCCACATGCAATATCCAAAAGCCAAGAAAAATCAACGTTGACATTATCACTATGAAATCTACATCCAAGATGAGTTTGGGCCCAAAACTTATTTTTTTTACCACAAAACAAATTTCTCAACTAGGCACGTTCTAAGAGTGTATAAGACAAGCCTAATTACCTAAATACCTTTTGATATACTCCAAAAATAGATGAAACTAAAAAAACTATATATTAACTCTAAAGTAAATGTTGTGACATAACTACTACCAAAGACAATTGGTTACTTAACTATATAGACATGGGCATTTGATCATGTACCATCCTGAACATAATATGATTATATGAAATTCCAAAACATTTGAGTAGGCTTTATACACTCATTGAACCCCTATTTTTCATGTTTTTAGTTCATTTTGATCTATCAATACTACTAATTGGATCATTGATTAAGTTCAAGAATGATTAAACTAAATTGTACACTAAATCAACTCATAAAGAACGTAAATTTAAATTTTGGTGGGACAATTATGTGCCAATAAATCTATTTGATTTCTCAACTACTTTCCATGAATAGTATAAGGCTAAAATCCATGAACATCAAAATATTATCATTTGAAACCTAGTTGCTTCCATTACATGTCACAATTCAAATCTCATTCTTGAAATATGATCCTATATCACCCTTAAGGGTTCCTTACAAGGCCACTTCACCTTCACATACAATCTTATGACATGAAATTACCTTTGACTAAGCTTCAACTAGAGTTAGGAATACCCTAATCTAAATTGATCCATCTGGGAACACTTGGTTTAAATACCATAAACATTAGGATGTTTACAATAACCACAAATGGGGTTTTCATCCTCAGTATTTGAATAATTGAAATAATCAAGAAGGTGTCCATCTTAGGATCGTGCTTATTTTTATGATGCATGCTACTCTTTTTAACCATTATCACATTACTTAATTTTTTGTTGTAAGATAAACAAAAGTTTATGGTTCTGTATTACATATTCAAAAGGCTCAAATGTGATGATCAACTAAATAAAAAAGACCACCCAATCATTTATCTAAACTTTCTCTTAATAAGTACAGGCTTACTCATTATGGGCATACTAAGATTTTAGCTTGCCTTGGTTTAATGGTGAATGTCATTAGAATGTCTAATTTATCATGTCACCGTGATCTTCAAGTCACTAGTACGAAGTTTTATGGTCATGTGCAACAACTACCCCCCACTCTTGCTACTAATATCAAGCATCATAATTTTTTCTTACTTTATCATACTACTTGCAATAAACATCCTTTAGATCTATCATACTTCAAATATCAGGCCCATCTGGGTAGAAGTTAAGTTAGGCCCATGGATACAAAGTTGTATTCGTACTTGTTTGATTAATTTTTTTGTCAAATTAACTTAACCATATGAATAATTGTAAAAATTAAGAGCTAGTTATTTGCTAGAAGTTACTGACACATTCTTGAGAGGATAATTGATAAATTTTGGATTAATTAAAAATTATACTAAAACTATAACTAAATGTAAGCTATGGTTTTCTTTTGAAGTGTATATCATGTTATTATAAGAACTATGTACATAAATACAACCAACTTGATCTAGCGAAAGAAAAGAAGTAACATAACATCAAGTTGATTGAAGCCAACAATGACCAAAACCAAACAGAGAACATAAAAGCATCCAAGATGAAATGACTTGGCCCAATACTGGTAATGTAATTGTCCTTACCTAAATATGGATGGAAACCCAACCTACTAGATAACATATCCGTAAATGACCCTCACTAAGACTAAATGAATACCAACCCAATGAGACACAAATACAAAATGATGACATTAGCACACTTTGAACCAGTCAGTACCTAGAAGAAGAAACGATCATGATTCAAAAATGACAAACTTGTCCTAGTCTCACCCACTCAATTGCCTTTAAATGGAACTAAAAGAAATAATCATCTTGGTGTCTTGATGGAAAACTGGGCATTTTTTGGACACACCAAATCCCCCAAAGACAACAATTCATTTGACGGTTCCTTCTCAAACTCGATTCTATTGATAAATAGGTTTTGTAGATACTATTAGGATAAACATTCAAGTAAAATTCATCAAATTATGTTTTCTCTTATCTATTGTGTACCATGTGCTTAAAAACATACTTGATGCACTACTTTCACCTATGGTATTTGAAGTTTAGTTTTGGCCTTGCCATGACCAAATTATGTAATTTTTCTCACTATCTCTAAATGATGGTACATCAGATGCCATTTTCACCTGCAGAATGCTAATGAACAGTATCTCTATTAATTGTGTCGTCACTCCTCCACATATATTGATATCAAGGAGTTTAAGCTGGCGTGTGTGCATGAATTCAATTTCTTTGTGTGGTCTTTAAACGTAAGTCAAACACCATCTTCAACTGGAAAATGCAAATAAAAGGTAGCTCTATCTAATTCGTCACACCTTCTCCTCAAATATATGCGTATAGCTTTGTTCATATCAATCTATATTAAGGGGTTTAAACCGTATGTGTGCATAAGTTCCTTCTCGTTTTTGTGGCTTTTATACATGTATGAGAACTAATGTAGAGATATGTGTTTACTTATCAACCGTTGATTTGGATAATTTGGTCGAGAAAAAAATGAAGGCACTCTTTACCTGTATATAAAGTGGATCGAAACATGCACTTGCTTTGGACATCTCGACGCTTGCACCGGCTAATTCGCCCATTAGAGTCGATGGCGGTTGCGCTCAACAGCGCAAGTGCATGTTTCGATCACTTTATATAGGAAAATGTTTGGTAGCGCCCGACCTACACCCCCGGTTAAAACCGGGAACAACGCCCAACCTGCACCCCACTTCTCCAACTAACGGGAAGTGTTCGGCGTACCATCCTTTCCTTAACGGTATTGGCGCAATGGCCATGGCTGCCTTCTCGGCCGTGTCGAAGGTACCCAAGATAACCACCGTCCACCCGTACACCGTCCTCGAGACCTCCATCTACCGCGCCATGGCGGCAGCCTTCGCTCGCGAGTCGGGCCTCGCCAGAGTCCGCGTCCCCAGGATGCCCGCCGCGCCTTTCAGGCACTACTTCTTCAGCCACTCCGGGGCAAAAGTGCCGCTTGTCGATTTAGTGCTTCAGAGCGAGAGGGTCGCCTGGAGGATCTCCGCCGACAAGTCCGTGGTCGAGGTCCGCCTTGGCTTGCTATGCCCCGCGTTCCTGGACGGCGGGTGGTACAGCACCGCGTTGGTGGTCCTGGGTGGGTACCAGCTTTTGTATATCTTCTTGCAGTTCGACCTCGCGGCTTCCCGGCTAGGGTTCAGCTCGTCTGTCCGGGCCTGTCAAACCGGCTGCCACGGCTTCAAGTCCACGCGGAGACCTGAAAACGCGGTGTTGGACGTACCCAATCCTGTATCGTTTTTCCACAAAAGGGGCCGATATTTGGGGAAAGTGCCTCGAAACTCAAATATCCGAAATCAATTTTCCACATCGGTGGAGACAGTAAACCCCAAAAGTAGCCTAGACGGATGTGGATTTGTTTTCTTCGAGTGTAAGAGTGGCAATTGTAACTTCTAAATTTTGAGCAACGAGTTGTTCTTTAATTGTTATCAAAATACTATTATACAATTTTTACGGTTTTGGAACAATTTGTTATGGTTTGTTGGAAGACTCTTTTTTTTTCTCTCTTCTTTCCCGTCTTCTTCCTTTAGATCTCCGTCATCCAGCCAGCCAGCCCGCCCTCCCAGTTTACATGGAATTCAGGATTTACTTCGACAGAAAAAAGAAAAAGATGCCTTGGCTTTTGCCGTTTCATCGTTTCTGAACTACAAAATATAAGAATGTACATACTGTCTTACAAGATTGTATAACAATGTATATATGGTCATACAACACTCTACACATGTGTACAAACTGTACACATTGTCCTACAAGACAGTTCACATGGTCCTATAAAATTGAACAAGTGTATACAAGACTATACACATAGTCTTACAAGATTGTTCACATGGTCCTACAAGACTGTACACATATGTACATGAATACAAGACTATACACATGATCCTACAAGATTGTACACATGGTCCTACAACACTGTACGCATGTGTACAAGAATCTACACATGGTCCTACAAGACTGTACACATGTGTACAAGATTGTACATATGTGTACAAGAATCTACACATGGTCCTACAAAACTGTACACATGTATACAAGACTGTACACATAATCCTACAAGACTATACACATGGTCCTACAAGACTGTACACATGTCTACAAGACTACACACATGCGTACAAGACTGTATACATAATCCAACAAGACTTTACACATGGTCCTACAAGGCTGTACACATGGTCCTACAAGACGGTACAAATGGTCCTACAAGACGGTACCCCAGTTTCCAGTGGGTGCGTCTGGAAAGTGAATGAATATCGATGGTTTTCAACTATGCACCACCTCCGCACCAAAGGGAGTCGTCCACTATCACTAGGGTTTGTTCTTGATTCTTAATGACTCCCTTCTGGACTGGGGTGTCCTCAAGCATTGGTCTATCTCTAGACGCAAAAGGTTGGAACTACAAGACTATACACATCTGTACAAGATTGTACACATGATCCTACAAGACTCTACACATTATCTTACAAGACTGTACACATGGTCTTACAAGACTATACACATGTGTACAAGATTGTACACACATGTACAAGACTTTACACACGTGTATAAGAATGTATACATGGTTCTACCAGACTATACACATGTGTACAAGATTGTACACATGTGTACAAGATTGTACACATGGTCCTACAAAACTGTACACATGGTCCTACAAAACTGTACACATGGTCCAACAAGATTGTACACATGTGTACAAGACCATAGATATGTATATAAGGATGTACACATGGTCCTATAAGATTGTATACATGTGTATAAGACTTTACATATGGTCCTACAAGACTGTACACATGGTCCTACAAGATTGTACACATGTGTCACTACAAGAAACTGGTGTATTAATGTTAAAATTTACGACAGCTAAAATATCTTGCCGTGATTGCTATACTAACAGCGACAAGATTTCTTTTGGCCATTATCGATATAGTTATTAACGACAAGATAATATTTCTTCCGTGAAAGACACTAATTTTCCGTCGTTAAAGCTCATCTCTCTTTGTATAATTGCTTCCAAAGTCGATATGAGACTGGTTAAATAATTTAATTAAAGAGCCAATATGTTCTGTCAACATTGTATCCCAAACTGGACCTAATTTAGTAGATTACCCCATTATACAGCCGATAAATTTTAATAAAAGAGCATGACCACTAACTAAAAGAAAAAATATAAACCCCCGCTTCCCTGTACTCCCGACTCTGAATACCCCACAAACCCTGATACCCCCAATTGCTTTCCCGACCTAGCCACTCCAGCGCAGCAGGCGGTGCTCAACTCTCAATGCTCCAGCAGCATCCGCAAGGCAACGAGGAGGGGCTGCTCTTCCGTGCGGCTACCAAGGAAAGAGGTCTGGCAAACAAACTCATATTTCTATTCTGCCTTCTCAGATGGCCGACCGGAACACTCCACGGAAGAAGATCCATAGGCAAGGGGCGTCTCCTACTCCAGGTCAGGGCAATGACTAGCAGACAGGGAGTGGAGGTGATACCACTCAGCGAGCAGTCGGACGGGTGTGAGGCGGGGCGGCGCCGGCGACTCATTGGGGGAGGGTTCTCCCGACTGAACTGGGTCTCGCACACGGCAAGGAAGGAGATAACAACAATAGGAAAAAGCTAAGTGATTTCATTCATTGCATATCAGGTCCTATTTAAACACAGTTTCCCGTAAACGGGTGACATGAACTCACGCACAGATCGTGCTTACAGGCCTACAGCCATTACAATTCCAGTACTACCCGTACTGACAGATTCCCCTTTTGCTGCCCCATTGTCCTGCTCCCGGCGGCTAAGGCACTGCACTTGATGGTGGAGGCGCAGTGTTGGTCCCCCCTGCATAGAGGACCCAACGTGTATCAGGAGGAGGACCTTGTTCCGCAAATATCTGATTGATCGACATGTATTCCTATTTTTCTGATCGCCTTCATCAGTCCATCAGTCCAACGATAGTTTCCAGTTCAAAATCTGTCCATGAACTCAAGTGAAGGATCATATTTTATGATTCATCTTTGAATCTGCAAACGATAAGTATCTCAAAATTTTCTAAATTTACTCTAGTTTCAGACTTCCGTTAGAATTAAAAAGGGGAAAATTGAATTCTCAATTCTTGAGACGGCGTACTAGACATTCTCTGTCTCTGTTTGAGAAGAGTATATGTTGTCATATTCGTAGTTTGCACTGCATGATTCTAGGTCATTATGGGTCATCTTTCTTCGTTGACCATTATACATGAAATTGAAATACTTTAATCATCATTCTAATCTAACGGCAAAATTGTAATTATTTATACTTCTTTCACATTACAAAGCATGTTATGTATGAAATCCCATGTATTCTTTTTTCATGTTATGTAAGAAATCCCATGTATTCTTTTTTCTCTTGACTATTGTACACACACTTAGATTTATTTCATACATGATGTTTTGACAAACTTACAGATACACACTTTGCGTCTAATCTAGATGCATATCAATTATTATGTCTTTGTACTAATGTAATAAAAAAATCAGACTTTTTGACCATTTATCATCTAATCATGTATTTAATCAACGCATCATATTTTTTATTGAGCAATCTCAATAGAATTGAATGTGTAATTTACATTCAAAAATGCATTGCTTTCTTGTTAAAACTAACCGGTGTGGTATTCTATATTGCTTACTAAAATGTACATGCTTAGAATAATTTCCTTACACTTACTTTAGTTGTACTATTTTTTAAATGTAGATGGTCAATATGATGTTGGTTTGGTTTTAAAAAAAAATCATGCATTACAATTTGCTTATAATATTTTACCTTGTGGTTGACTGGTGACAAATTAAAGATATCTTTTGAAACACATTACGTACACCTCACTTCAAAAAATTGAAATTTATTTTGGCTAAGTATTTATGTTGATTCTCAATATAATTGGGAATGTGACTTATTTATTTATGCGTAAAGTTGAGAAGTTACACATTTATGCACAAAAACTAGTTGCATATTGTTGGCTTTTAGGCTAACGAGTTTCAATCAAATTAATGATCTTTTACCCGATTAAACCAACTCCGCAAGTATACGGAGGTGATGTAGTCGGGATCGAACTCAAGGAGCTTAAGCAAATTAATTGAACGCAACAGTCCTAGCTTTCATCAATCTAGATCGGTTTTTAAAAGAGTTGACTGTTTAATGTCTAAAATAGGAAAAGTTAAGAATAAACTTTACACAAGTTTAGGCGGATTAACAAGGTTTTAGTCAAATGCTAAAGGATCCTGGACATTAAGGGATTCATTCACATACCATAACAATTAGGTAAACTTGGCAATCTAAACATATCTAAGCTCTTATCTCAAAAGGTCGATGTGTTGCATTTTTATCTCCCGAAGCAAATGCAACGATCGCAACATCAAACAACATTCTCATGTTAATTTTCGTTTTTTATCACAAACAACCTTTCAACTATTTCTAGCTACTCTCATAGACTAGAAAGAGTTGTTATAAAAGATACCATCCATACATTTATGTTTATCTTCTCAAATCAAACATAAATGCAGAAAACATGCACAAAACATGGCCAATATCATATGCAAGAAGAGAAGAACCGGTATTTTTATAAAGAGAGACAAGAAACATAGACATTTAGTACGAGATTACGTAGTTTTACACATGCTATGGCATGGGAGTTACTCTCCCATGCCCAAGAAAAAGGATCTACTCGTCCATAACTATGTACAGCAGAATTTCTACAGAATTCTCAATGCTAGACATGGTTTTGGGAAGAAAAGACAAGAAGAACCAAAGATGTAACCACAAGGAGTAAGAAATCCGGCTTTATGACGAGATTCCCTTCCTTTAGCTGCTCTAAAACATACTGACTCCTCTCCCGAGAAGCTGCACGGAGTTGGGGAAGCTTGGCTGCACTTTGGGGAAGACAATGGAGAAGTGGAGAAGAAGAAATGGCTTCTTTTCTCAAGAAACCACCTTAGTTCCTCCCAATTCGCCCTCCTCTGCTCTCCTCTTCCTTTGGGACGAGAGAAAACTTCCAAATGGTCGAACGTAACTGTCCCATTCCTTCCCTCTTTCTTTTAAAATCGTATTCTGCATTTTCGAAATTCTGAAACTGCCAGGTGCACGCCGTGCACTTTGGGGTGCACGCCGTGCACCTGCAGTGCAGTTGTAAACAGAGCTGTAGTTGATATCGAACTGGTACGTGCACGGCGTGCACTTTTGAGATTGCACGCCGTGCGTCTCTTCAGAGCCTCTTTCAACAATTCACGTTCCAGGTGCACGCCGTGTCTTCTGGATGTGCACGCCGTGCATATTCGTGGTTAAGCAGAACGGAATTCCCCTGTGATGTTGCACGTCGTGCACTTTGAAAGTGCACGCCGTGCATTTTACTGTTTCGGAAAATAAATCTTCTCTGGAATGGTGCACGCCGTGCATCTGAGTTTGCACGCCGTGCACTTTACTGTTTCTATAGAAAAACATTTGAAATTAGTCATTTTTGTGAAAAACTTGCAATACAAGTTATTGGACACGTAGAACAACTAAAAGATGGCAAAACTACTATGAAAGAGACTGAATTACACTAGAAAGAACCAAATTTGTGTGTGATAACATGTGAAAAGATGATATACAAATCACACAACAAATCCCCCTAAGCTTAAACCATTGCTTGTCCTCAAGCAAAAAGAGCATGGAAATATAATTGAAGAATTGTGAAGAACATGAATAAATCAAATGAAATGAAAGATGTGTATAAAACCAAACCAACCATGCTCAACATGTTTATGCTCATAGCCATCAATTCAACTAAAACACCCGAGAAAAAGATTTTAGTTCAGCAGGGGTGGCATCAATTTCAATGAAACAATCAATTAAACAACACTAGGTAGAATTTGGATGACCAAGCCAAACAATCAGTAGATGTACAACTCCAACTCTCAATTATTAAGGATAACAAAAGATGAAATCTTAGTTAAAAATTTGACAATTTTTGTTGAACTCTCTTTTTCCCAGAAAAGATATAACAAAATATTAGGGCTCCGACACTCGGATGCAAATGTAGGCTTATGCACACGAGGAGTGTCGGTTGCGGTATTTTACCCTCTTTTAAGGCATACCACCTAACCATCATAGCCAGATCGGACTTACACTAGGCTAGCATGATATGTGGGCAGATTAGCCATCTTTAATGGGGTATAGAGTTATTTAAAAATTTCCAAAACTTTGGAGAGTCAACTGAAATGCAACATTAACTAGATTTCTTCATCTGTTTTGAAAAATTTTCATTGAAAGAAAGTTTGCATATGTACTAGGAGCTTGGAAAAGTCATCCCGTATTCTAAATGATGTTGTACAGTTGATTTATTCACAAAAATTGAAACCATTACATGTTTTTAAACAATCAGGGATGTGAAAGATGAAATTTTCAGGCTAGGAGCATAAACTTGAGTTAAACACATGTTTGTGGTTCAAAAGTTTCATTTAATTTACACATGATTTTACAATTTCTTCAATTGAAATTTCTCATAAAAGGAGGACGAACAGTTAAGCATATAGGGGTGAGTCTCATATCATATTAGATTTGCCATCAGAAAAAGAAGAACTAAAACAACAACTAAAAGAGAGAACAAAACAAAAGTACAAAAGCAAATGACATGAAGCAAATAACATGGAAAATAAAAGCTAAAAATACTAGGATACCAAATACCATCCGGTTGCTCCCCCCTAAGCTTAAAATCAGCAGTGTCCTCACTGCTTCATTCAAACTTTTGGAGTTTACAGCCGGATACCTACCATGAACAATATCAGAAGAAAGATCCTCCGCCTCCCTGATCTGGGAAGAATTGACTGACGATGTCGGGGATATCCATCGGTGTTGCGGCTGATGAACCTGGCTGCTGCTGGGCTTCTGGAAACTCGTGCTGCGGAGCGTCTGGAGCTGTGGTCTGCTGGCGAGATGGAGACTGGAAGGACTGTGGTGCTGGGTAGTGGCCTTGCGAGATGTGCCACGCATCCATCCTGTTTGCCATGCCGTACACAGTTGAGTATTGTGCACTCAATTGGTCAAACCTGGAGTCACGATGCGCGCCCATCTGATCAAGGCGGGTCTCCAAATGATCAAAACGCCGCTCCATGTAGGTATAGAGATGCTGAAAATCTGGCGTTGACCAGCTGTACTCGGTCTGAGTACTCGTGGATGGTGGCAGAGGGGTGGCTGCTCCTGGGGTAGGTCCTGGTGTAGAGCTGCTGGCACCCCTGGCGGGTGTTCCGTCATCATTCTCTAGCTGAAGCTCTACTTTCCAGGTTGCCTTGTCCTTGATATTATTACGGCTCACATCAGGGATTGTGATGAATTGTGTCTTTGTGATATAAACTTTGAACTTTGACTCGTTGTTGCCATGTTTTGAGATTAGACCGCAGGAGATAAGATAGCTTATATCCACTAGATTTTTCCCTGGTGCAGGTTCTAAGCTACCTACATCCAACCCCAATTGCATAGCCAGGATGCTAATTACTCCGCCACACATGATGTCGCCAGCTTCCCTTTTCTTTTGTTTCTTTGTTTCAAGCAGCTTGTGCATAATGTAATAACTTGAACTGATGCGCTCATTTTGTACCACACACCACAAAAAGAAAAGATCAATCTTCCCTACAACACCCTACGTTTCATTCTTTGCAAATGGTCCCGTGCTAAGAAGGCGATAAAGGATTCGGAAAACAGGGTTATGGATGCTAGAAGCATGTGCATTCCGTTCCTTATGCACTGTATCAGAAGTGATTTCAGACCAAAACAGGTTGCTGTTGAAAGCTGGAGGGTAATCAGTATAACCGCCGAAATTGCATTTGAGTAAAGTGCTAAACCGCTTGAGATTCATGCAAAACGGTTTATCCAAGAGATGGAAACTGATTTTCTGAAAAGGGATTTGAAAACGATCACCATCGGCCTTAAAGGTAGTAAGAAACTCGTATACCAGACGGGGGTAGGTTTTAGCAACCCGAGTGCAGAGAAAGTGTAGCCCCAAGAAGTTTAAGTGGTTTACTACCTCATCCTTGAAGCCTAGTTTGGCTACTGCTTTTTCACACATGTATCTTGAAGGGAGAACACGCCTTGTAATGAGAAATTGATAATCGGCGTCTTCTTCAGGTTTGACCATGAACTGTGTGGAAGGTATAAAGGACTGTGGTTGAGGTGCGGAGGAGGAACCTGCTTCAGGTGTAACTCGATAGCCTGGACGGCTGCTGGCTTTCCTCTTGATTGGCGCCATCAGATGAATGCACGAATGGACCGGAATCTGTCTCAGGCAGATAATTGCACGGCGTGCGATCTGTAGTACACGGCGTGCACCTGTGGATTCTGGGAGAAACTGTGCAGCGGCGTGGACGGCTCTGCTTTGCGGAAACTTTGCGGTGATGGGACGGAGTGATGGCAGCTGCTGCTGCTAGGACGGGCTGTAGATGGCGTCGGCGGCGCTTGGCGGTGCTGCTGTGCTGCTGCAGTTGCGGAGAAGAAAGGAAGACGATGGCGTCTTGGAAAGGCAACTGGAACTGCTAGAGTCGCGGAGAAGATGCACGGCTATTGCTTCGTGCACGGCTACTACAGATCGGGTGTGCTCGGCGGAGATCGGAGCAACAGCGGTGCGAGGTGCTGCTGTGCACGGCTGCTAGATCTGGAGCTGCTAGGCGCGGCGGCGTGGAATGGAGCCGGAGGTGCTAGGAGGTGCTGTTGTGCACGGCTGGAGAAGAACGGCGCACGACTGTTGACGGCGGAGCTGTGCACGGCGGCTGCTAATCTTTGGGGTCGGGGTGCACGGTTTAGGGTTAGAGTGTTAGGTCGTGCACTCCGGCCCTTTTGTTCACATTTCACTTAAAAGTGCACGGCGTGCATTTTTGGGGTGCACGGTGTGCACCTTTCCAGGTCTTTTGTAGATCTTTAAACGCCCAGTTGCACGGCGTGCGTGTCTGAGGTGCACGCCGTGCGTGTTTCCAGATGCTTAATATCAAACTCGAACATCGGGTGCACGCCGTGCGTTTGTGAAATGCACGCCGTGCATGTTTCCTGTAAGCTTTCGGGTCACCAATTCTCCAGCTGCACGGCGTGCATTTTTGAGGTGCACGGCGTGCATGATTCCAGAACATTCTTTACTACATTTCGTAATGAAGTGCACGCTGTGCATTTTGTGATTTCTACAGAAAATTGCATTTTGTTAGCAGAAAATTATGACGGATCGAATAGAGATCAAGTCTAAATTATTACATTCATCCATGACAGGCTTATTAATAAAATTAAAGAGTGTTTTGATTTGAAAAAACTTAAAAAAATATATCCTAATGTGGGGTCAACTCCCACGAGTTCCTCCATTTAGAGTCCGGAGTAAGACTCTTCAATCATTCACGCGTCATGGAGGGAGCAAGAGGCTCCCTTGTCTAGAGTCTCAGAAGATGAATACAGCTTGCATCTTTGTCCATTCACTTTGAAACTCCCATCTTTTCCTTGTAATTCCACAGCTCCATATGGAAAGATCTTCAATACAAGAAAGGGGCCGAACCACTTTGACTTTAGCTTTCCCGGAAATAACTTCAGCCTTGAATTGAACAATAAAACTTGGTCTCCTTCTTGAATATCTTTCCTGCGGATTCTTTTGTCATGCCATGCCTTTGTTCTTTCCTTGTACAACTTTGCATTTTCATAGGCATCGAGGTGCAGCTCTTCAAGTTCTTGCAATTGAAGAAGGCGTTTCTCTCCAGCATTCTTCATATCAAAATTTAAGAATTTGATAGCCCACAATGCACGGTGCTCAAGTTCAAGTGGAAGATGACAAGACTTCCCATAGATAAGCTTGAAAGGAGTGGTTCCTATGATGGTCTTGTAGGCTGTGCGGTATGCCCAAAGTGCATCATCAATCTTCAAAGCCCAGTCTTTTCTTGAACTAGAGACGGTCTTCTCAAGAATATTTTTCAGCTGCCTATTAGAAACCTCCACTTGCCCGGATGTTTGAGGATGATAAGGCATAGAGATCTTGTGAGTGACACCATACTTGGAAAGAAGGTTGTTGAATTGTTTTTCAGCAAAGTGTGTCCCTCCATCAGAAATGATAGCACGTGGAACACCAAACCTAGGAAAAATGATCTTCTGAAATAGCTTGATTACTAATTTGGCATCGGGTGATTGGGTTGGAATGGCCTCAACCCATTTAGACATGTAATCAACAGCAACAAGAATGAACTGATACCCGCATGATGATGGGAATGGTCCCATGTAGTCAACACCCCATACGTCAAACACCTCAACCTCTAGGATAGAGTTGAGTGGCATGTCATCACGGCGGGATATACCTCCAGTTCTTTGGCATTTGTCACAGGATTTAACAAAAAGATTTACATCCTTGAAGAGCGTAGGCCAATAGAAACCCGCTTGGAGTATCTTTGCAGCAGTCTTTTCTCCTCCAAAATGGCCTCCATAAGAAGAAGCATGGCATTCAGCAATGATGGCGGGAATTTCTTCTTCAATCACACAGCGGCGTATTAACCCATCACTCCCATGTTTGAATAGGAAGGGATCATCCCAATAATAGAACTTTACGTCATGAAAGAAATTCTTCTTTTGTTGATATGTCAAGCTGGGTGGAAGCTGCCCTGTAGCAAGAAAATTTGCAATATCGACAAACCATGGTGCTTGAACGGATGATAGAGCATAGAGTCTTTCAATGGGAAGATGATCTTCAATAGGTAATGAGTCTCCCGCTGTAGTGGATAATCTAGAAAGATGGTCAGCAACGCTGTTTTCAGTTCCTTTCTTGTCCCGAATCTCTAGATCATACTCTTGTAGAAGCAACACCCAACGAATAAGGCGTGGCTTTGCATCCTTTTTGCTCAAAAGATATTTGATTGCAGTGTGATCAGTATAGACTATCACTTTGGAACCCACAAGATATTGTCGGAATTTCTCAAAGGCATACACAATAGCAAGCATCTCCTTCTTTGTAGTTGTATAGTTGATTTGCGCATCATTGAGGGTCTTGCTTGCATAATGAATGGCATGGAGTTTCTTGTCTTTCCGCTGTCCTAGAACAGCTCCTACCGCAAAATCACTTGCATCGCACATTAACTCAAAGGGGGCATCCCAATCCGGAGGTTGAATGATGGGGGCTGAAATGAGAGCTTCCTTGAGTGTAGTAAAGGCTTTATAGCATTCTTCATCAAAGACAAAATCTGCATCTTTAGCAAGGACAGAACACAATGGTTTTGCAATCTTTGAACAATCTTTTATGAATCTTCTATAGAACCCTGCATGTCCTAAGAAGCTTCTTATGTCCTTGACTGAAGATGGGGTGGACATTTTCTCAATAGCTTCCACCTTTGCCCTGTCAACTTCAATGCCCTTGTTAGAAATCACATGTCCTAGTACTACACCAGATTGTACCATAAAATGGCACTTCTCCCAGTTTAGCACTAGGTTAACCTCTTTACATCTGGCTAAGACTAAGGACAAATTAGACAAGCATTGATCAAATGAATCGCCGTAAACACTAAAATCATCCATGAAAACTTCCATAATATTTTCAATGAAATCTGAGAAAATGGCCATCATGCACCGCTGAAAAGTGGCGGGTGCATTACAAAGACCAAAGGGCATGCGGCGATAAGCATAAGTGCCATATGTGCAAGTGAACGTGGTTTTTTATTGATCGGGCGGGTAGATAGGAATCTGGTAAAACCCTGAATATCCATCCAAATAACAAAAATAAGAGTGTTTAGCAAGGCGTTCCAACATTAAATCAATGAAGGGTAAAGGGAAATGGTCCTTGCGAGTTGCTTTGTTTAGACGCCGATAGTCAATACACATATGCCAGCCTGTGACCATGCGTGTCTATATCAACTCATCATTGTCTCCCTTTATGACAGTTGCACCCCCCTTCTTAGGTACTACATGAATAGCACTAACCCAGGGGCTGTCACTAATGGGATAAATAATTCCGGCATCCATTAGTTTTAAAATCTCTTTCTTTACCACGTCAAGCATGTTTTGATTTAAACGTCTTGGTGGTTCAACGGTTGGTTTTGCATCATCCTCCATGTTTATTCTATGCATACAGATTTTAGGATGAATGCCTTTCAAGTCATCAATGGAATAACCAATCACATCTTTATACAAGCGCAATTCAGCAAGTAATTTATTTTCTTATCCCTTGGTTAATTCATCATTTATTATAACAGGAGATGAAGAATTTGGGTCTAGAAACGCATACCTCAGCCCCGGTGGAAGGGCTTTAAGTTATACCTTTTTCTTTGAAGCTTCTTCATCAACCTTTTCTTCATCACGTGGAGCTTCTTCTTGATTTGCTTGAGCTTTATAAATAGGAATAGCTCCAGAATATTCAGACTTGTCATTTTCAGCAATGACGTCATCACAATAGTTTATCATGAAATCTATCATATCATCAACATAATCATCCATTGGATCAGCAGTATCAAATAAACAAATCTCCTTTACTTGTGTGGGTGCTTTCATGGCATCGGAAATAGAGAATTCAATTTCTTCTTCTCCCACACGTAGGGTCAACTTTCCTTCCCGAACGTCAATTAGACAACCAACAGTCCTCAAGAAAGGTCTCCCAAAAAGAACTGGATTGCGAGGGGTCTCTACCATGTCAAGCACTACAAAATCACATGGTATATAGAATTTGCCAATTTGTACAAGCACATCTTCTAATACACCTTTAGGGTGTTTAAGAAAATGATCAGCTAGTTCAATAACCATCTTTGTTGGCTTTAGATCCCCAAGGTCTAGCTCTTGCCATAGAGTGGTTGGAATGAGGCTAATGCTAGCCCCCAAATCCACTAAGCCTTTTTCAAAAGTGACATTATTGATCTTGCACAGCAATGTGAAAGGTCCCATATCATCCAACTTTTCCGGAATAGAAGGAATGCGGTTTTGAATAATGGAGCTTACATATTCAGAAAGTTTGACTGTTTCTACTTGATCCACTCTTCTCCTTTTAGATAAGATGTCTTTTAAGAACTTGGCATAAGAAGGCATCTCAGCAATAACATCGGTAAAAGGAAGATTAACTTGCAACTTGCTAAGAATGTCCATAAATTTCTTGAACTTGACATCATCTTTATTGTTGACAAGCCTATGAGGGAAAGGTGCGGTAGCTTTGAAAGAAGGCGGATTTTCAGATTTACCTTGCTCTTTGTTGCAATTAGGAATGTGAGATTCTTCCTCATTAAGTACCTCCATGTCCTTCTCCTTAGGTGGAGAAGGTCTTTCAATTTCAGCTCCACTCCTTAGAATAATGGCATTGGCTTGCTGTCTTGGATTCACTTCCGGCACACTAGGAAGAGAACCATATTGTTGTCCTTGTTGAGAAAGAGCTTGTTGAGCTATTTGATTCTCCAACATCTTTGTATGGGTGGATATGTTGTCTACCTTAGCTGAAAGTTGAAGAATAGCATCCTTAAGTAGCTTATCATTCCCCCTAAGCTCTTCATTTTGCTGCGTTTGTGTGTTAATAAATTTCTCCATCATAGCCTCAAGAGAAGATTTTTGGGGCTGTTGTTGCTGTCCTTGATAGCCCCTGTTGTTGTAACCTTGCAGATTACCTTGTCGGTTGAATTGTGATTGTTGCGGCGGTTGTTGTTGTCCCTGCTGAAAATTGCGAGCATTGCTAGTATTCTTGTAAGAAAAGTTGGGATGATCCCTCCATCCTGGATTGTATTGATTAGAATAAGGGTTATATTGCTGGTTCCTCTGCATCTCAATAGCATTAACCTGTTCAAGATCTCCCTCCATAGTGTTGGGAGCAAAACATTGAGAAGAAGTATGCCCCGGATTTCCACAAGCTTCACATGTGGCTTCTGCTGATTTAACCGGCAATGCAGTCAACTTCTCAAATTTTTGAGTGAGAACATCAAGCTTTGCAGCAATAAGGTCAACGGCATCAACGGTGTATTTTCCTCTCGGCTTCACACTAGAAGAACTTGCATTTGATGATGAATTGGCTCTTCTATCACCTCCCCATTGGCAATGGTTGAGTGATATATCTTCAATGATGTCATAGGCTTCTCTATAAGATTTGGTCATAAGAGCACCACCGGCTGCCGCATCAAGCGTCATCCGGGTGTTATAGAATAGCCCATTGTAGAAAGTCTGAAGAAGTAGCCAATTAGTAAGACTGTGATGAGGGCAAAGACGTTGAAGGTCTTTGAACCTTTCCCAAGTATCATAAAGAGTTTCACCATCATTTTGAGAAAAGTTAGTGAGCTGATTTCTCAAATGAGCAGTCTTGCTTGGAGGAAAATATTTGGCAAGAAAAACATTAAGTAGCTGGTCCCAAGTTTTTATAGACTTTTTCGGAAGAGACAAAAGCCAAGTTTTGGCCTTATCCCTTAGAGTGAAAGGGAAAAGCATCAGCCGTACTCCATCTACAGTTACGCCATTAATTTTGAAAGTGTTTAAGTATTCCAGAAATTCTACAATGTGAAGACTTGGGTCTTCATTAGCGGTACCCCCAAAGCGGTATTGTTGGATCATCTGCATCATAGAAGGAGCAATGGAGAAATTGTTCGCTTCTATGGTTGGTAGGTTGATGGCTCCACATATGTTTGTGGCCACCGGCATAGCAAAGTCCTTGAGCGGGCGGTCATCTTCCATGATTGGAAGGCTTGGTGAAGTTTCCTCAACAGATGAAAAAGACGGCGTGGATGATGATGGAGATGGTGATGGTGGCAGAGTAGTATCCTCTAGCGGTGATTGTTCTTTCCTCCTTGATCTTCTCAAGCTTGAGAGGCTTCACTCTATCTCAAGGTCTAATAACGGGGTTGTTTGAAGACCTCGTTGCGAGCGACGCATGCAACCTGAAATTAACAAGAAAAATATAAGAACACAACTAGAAGATATATGAAAATTTCAAAAATGAGGATTATGATCTAGTCTCAAATACTTGTTAGTTCTTATTACTCCAATTAATTTACCGTAGCTCCCCGGCAACGGCGCCAAAAACTTGTTGGCTTTTAGGCTAACGAGTTTCAATCAAATTAATGATCTTTTACCCGGTTAAACCAACTCCGCAAGTATACGGAGGTGATGTAGTCGTGATCGAACTCAAGGAGCTTAAGCAAATTAATTGAACGCAACAGTCCTAGCTTTCATCAATCTAGATCAGTTTTTAAAAGAGTTGACTGTTTAGTGTCTAAAACAGGAAAAGTTAAGAATAAACTTTACACAAGTTTAGGCAGATTAACAAGGTTTTAGTCAAATGCTAAAGGATCCTGGACATTAGGGGATTCATTCACATACCATAGCAATTAGGTAAACTTGGCAATCTAAACATATCTAAGCTCTTATCTCAAAAGGTCGATGTGTTGCATTTTTATCTCCTGAAGCAAATGCAACGATCGCAACATCAAACAACATTCTCATGTTAATTTTTGTTTTTGATCACAAACAACCTTTCAACTATTTCTAGCTACTCTCATAGACTAGAAAGAGTTGTTATAAAAGATACCATCCATACATTCATGTTTATCTTCTCAAATCAAACATAAATGCAGAAAACATGCACAAAACATGGCCAATATCATATGCAAGAAGAGAAGAACCGGTATTTTTATAAAGAGAGACAAGAAACATAGACATTTAGTACGATATTACGTAGTTTTACACATGCTATGGCATGGGAGTTACTCTCCCATGCCCAAGAAAAAGGATCTACTCGTCCATAACTATGTACAGCAGAATTTCTACAGAATTCTCAATGCTAGACATGGTTTTGGGAAGAAAAGACAAGAAGAACCAAAGATGTAACCACAAGGAGTAAGAAATCCGGCTTTATGACGAGATTCCCTTCCTTTAGCTGCTCTAAAATGTACAGACTCCTCTCCCGAGAAGCTGCACGGAGTTGGGGAAGCTTGGCTGCACTTTGGGGAAGACAATGGAGAAGTGGAGAAGAAGAAATGGCTTCTTTTCTCAAGAAACCACCTTAGTTCCTCCCAATTCGCCCTCCTCTGCTCTCCTCTGCCTTTGGGACGAGAGAAAACTTCCAAATGGTCGAACGTCACTGTCCCATTCCTTCCCTCTTTCTTTTAAAATCGTATTCTGCATTTTCAAAATTCTGAAACTGCCAGGTGCACGCCGTGCACTTTGGGGTGCACGCCGTGCACCTGCAGTGCAGTTGTAAACAGAGCTGCAGTTGACATCGAACTGGTACGTGCACGGCGTGCACTTTTGAGATTGCACGATGTGCGTCTCTTCAGAGCCTCTTTCAACAATTCACGTTCCAGGTGCACGCCGTGTCTTCTGGATGTGCACGCCGTGCATATTCATGGTTGAGCAGAACGGAATTCCCCTGTGATGTTGCATGTCGTGCACTTTGAAAGTGCACGTCGTGCATTTTACTGTTTCGGCAAATGAATCTTCTTTGGAATGGTGCACGTCGTGCATCTGAGTTTGCACGCCGTGCACTTTACTGTTTCTGTAGAAAAACGTTTGAAATTAGTCATTTTTGTGAAAAACTTGCAATACAAGTTATTGGACACATAGAACAACTAAAAGATGGCAAAACTACTATGAAAGAGACTGAATTACACTAGAAAGAACCAAATTTGTGTGTGATAACATGTGAAAATATGATATACAAATTACACAACACATATCTTATCCATACTGAGGTAGTGGTAACAGAGTCCAACCTTTTTTCATTATTATGTGTTTCAATCTAACATGTATCCTGCTTTGAAAATATCCTTGTGCATGTGGAAAATGTGTTTGTTGCACATACATAGATATGTGTCTATTGTGCATTCGGCTTTATGTATCCATACACATCCGAAGATAAGTGCATTTCATGAACAATGTTTCTAACACATCTAAATTTTTATTATAGGTTTTTATTTATCATAAGTAACGATGAATAATATGTTGCATACTTGATTATGGCACCAAGATATACATGATTTTCTTGGTAAACATCTACTACCCTATCTAGCACTACCCTTCTTATCCAGTACTACATGGAAAACCCTCTCTATCCAGCGCTACCCTTGCTAATGCCTTGGTAAGCGTCTACTACCCTACACATTATATGCTTAAATTATCATGTCATCTAGTTTCATGTTCCTTGATTTTTTTTTGTTGATTTGTAATACTACATTGAGCTGCATCAAAGTCGATAGTTGATTGGTCGTGACCTAGGAAGCACAAACACTTCCCAGAGGCTGCCATGTCTGTGTCCAACGCGTGTCCAACATGGACACACCTTAAACACACCTGGGCACGTGGCAGACACGCCTCTGATGTGTCCACTTTAATTTTTTTTATTGAAGTGGTAGACATGGCTTGGATACTCCATGGTTACATACAAGACACACCATCCCTACCCAATTAAGCCTAAGGCCACATTTGGTATGAGGGATTCTGGGCAGGATAAGACTCATAATCCTATAAAAATATATATCCCATGTTTGTTTGGGTAATATCCATAACAGGATTTTAGTCCTTTAGTTCATAAGTACCAACTGAGGGGGACAAAGCTATAACACACTCCCCCTTAGTACTAGCATCAGATACGTATGACCCAACGCCCGACACTCGTGATTTGCAAATCATCTTTATGCGCTCGACCCTGCGGGCTGTGGCAATCGCCATCACTCTTGACTGCCGACTACAATCTACTGCCATCTACAAGCTTCACTTTTATAACTGTTGGTATGTGAACCCCCACCCACTTATGGTCCTTCTCACACACCTCCAATCCATATCGCTCCCAGCAATACACAATAACTCTGGCTAGACCTATTAACTTAGCAATGACCATCTACAAAGGCAACCTCTATCTCTGTAGACAACGAACTGACATCCCCGAGCAGGAGCTTCTCAAAGAACTGATCACCTTTCAGTATTCACATTTCATCTGTGGTCACACCCAAAGTTACGTGTAGCATTGTTAGACTTTGGCATAAAAAATATTGATAGAAAAATAGAAACAATGATGTGCATTTTGATTTATATATAAAGAAGATAACACCCTCCCCCAATATGTTACACACCCATTCAAGTTAATCTATTGTAGATAAAGAAAAAGTTGAATTGTATATATGGCTGAATCGAAGGAGGTTGAACATCTCCTATATAATATTCTTTCTTCTTATTTGCACAAAGTAGATACCGTTTTGATTAGATAATGAAGATGAATAATCATATTTTTTGTGTTCCTTTTTATTTGCACGTGTAGTCTACTTAAGTTGCTTCTTGAAGTTTGTTTGTATTGTTAGTATTCATAACATATAAAATTTTCCAGTGCTCATCAAAATGTGATACATGAAAATATTATCTTTAGAAACGACTAAAATTTTATTGCATCTAATGCTATCCTATGTAGCACCCAAACATAGGATGGGAATACCAACATCCCCTCCCTTTTATATCCCATTCTATATTGTCCTTTAGTGAAATCTATTCTAATCCTTGCCAGTGAACCAAACATGGCCTAAGCATATGTAAAAAATCCAAGCCTTGTCCAAGTCCCTGCTTCAAGTCCTCCACTACTCCTTGCCGTACATAGAAAAGCAGTCGGATTCACTACCTTATCTTCTAGTTCCATTTAACTCTTCCTCTTCTTCTTCTTCTTCTTGTCCCCTTCTTCTTTTTCCCACTTTAAAGATATAGTAGCTGCCAAATTCTTCCCTCACCTCCTCTTTTTCCTTCTCTATGTCTACTTCTCATTCCCCGTCTCTTATTTCATCTTGGTCCTTCACGTCTCCTACTCATATTACCACCCCTCCCTTTACTCTTCTTTTTGCTCCTCAAGGTGAAGGTTGAAGAGTATTTCCCTCCCTACTTCTACTTATTTTCTTGCTTCTCTACATCTACATATCTCCTCCACTTCTCTTACCCATCCATCTTAAGTAGATATCCAACGTATTCTAATACATTGAAATTTCTCCTTGTTTGTGCTTAATATGTATGACAAGGTATTACCCTAAAGGAATAGTGATATGTTACTTCAATAGTTTCCTAGGCGAATGGTCATATGTTACCCCTCTTTCTATGTACAATCTATTTGTAGATGAAATGTATCTCTAAGTTTGAAATCTCTTCCATGCAAAATTTAAATAAATTTTCTGAATATGAGGATGTTTAGATGAAATTTACAATCACTATTGGAACACTTCATGAGGTTCATTCTTTCAGTTGAGCTTGAATCCAATGTTGTTCTATATACATTTGTCTTCTGGTATCATCCTCATCTTTATATGTTTTGTTCTAATTTCAAGTTATTCAACTTGATGAATTTGACTTACATCATATTGAAAATTTGGGAATCTATATTGTATTATTCACTTGAAATACTTCCTTAACCATAGCTAACATCACATTAAAGGAGTGATCATTTGTGAAAGAAATTCTTCCTTATGCAAAATATGAACTGGAGAGAAATTTATATATGAATATACCACACATACTTGATTGGATTTGGTCTTCTATTTCAAATAAGTTTTCAATCATGATCTAATTTATTTATTTATTTGATATATATAGATTCATAGTTATTTCACTGTATTTTCATATGTTTCTTTGCATTTTTAGGTTTTTGCTGATTTTCCTGGGAAAGATTATGTGAAGTCTTGTAGTGAAACACTTTTTGGAAAACCCCTTCTATCCCCTAAACTTATAAATGCATGATTTTTGTTTTTCAACACACAATGTATATGTTGTTTTGGTTTTCGAGTGAGCATATGGAAAATATGCCCCACAACACATGCAGAAAATGTGTCCATTGCACATGTGAAAATATGTTTCTATTGAACATTCAGCTTTATGTGTCTGACGCACATCTGGAGATATGTGCATTTCATGCATTGTGTTTCTAATACATTGAAATTTCTTTTGTAGGTTCTCATTTATCATTAATTGATGACAATTGATATTCACCTGATATGTTGCACGTAGTTGTGGGACTGGACTATATATGGTTTTCTTCTTCTATATGTTCTTCACTTCTATGAGCCCCTCATTTCCTTGGTGCAAGAAAAATCAAACATGGGCATTGAAAAAGTAAGTACTCTCACTTCTATACGTTCTTCACTTGTGAACAAAGCTCATTAAATTAGAAAATGTCCGACCTTATCATTTTATGAATATGTGCATTGAACTAGATTTTGAAACATAAATTTATTTTGGTCTTTATCAATCATGCATGTAATATACATTCATAGATTAAGTCTTAGTATAAGTGATCACACAATAGAATTTTAAAGTTGTATTATCTAGTAAGTACATACACTACCTGGAGGTTGTTGTGTCTGTTTCTGATACGTTTCTGACATGGATATGCTTGGACACATGAAGAACATGCCTATGACATGTCCACTTAATAGAAAAGTGTTGTCATCCTTATTTTCTTATCTCTACAAAAGTAGTAAAAATTTCATCCTTATGCCTCCTCTTTTCTTTCTTCTCTACATCTCCATCTCCCCTACTCTTCTCTTGTCCGTGCATCTTAAGTAACACTTGAATGTATTCTTCTTCTCTTTCTTCCTTCTCAACCTCCAAGACACCTTATTCTTCATCTTCTCCATCACCACCAACATATATATTTCTTTACCCCCTCTCATTCTTCCTCCAAATAGTACATGTTCACCATTACCTACATAAACAAAGAAAACTATTGTCTCCAAAATTTTGCTTGCCTTGATTTTACCATTCCATATATTCTTACTGCAACAATTTTATAATTAAGGATCTTAATATATTTGTTGAGTTAATTTGTATTCTGACATGTGGATATATTGTATATGTTGATTGTTGGTTGGATTCCATGGAGATTGCTTTCATGGATGATTTATGTAGGTATTTTTTGTTTATGTCATAGTTGTCAATTCAACCTCAAATACAACAAAAATTCTCCTTTTTCATTATTTTCTTCATTCAAAGCAATGTATTACTCCTTATTTGTGCTTAAGATGTATGACAAGGTATTACCCTAAAGGAATGGTGATATGTTACTTTAATAATTTCCTAGGTGAATGGTCATATGTTACCCCTCTTTCTATGTACAATCTATTTGTAGATGAAATGTATCTCTAAGTTTGAAATCTCTTCCATGCAAAATTTAAATAAATTTTCTGAATATGAGGATGCTTAGATGAAATTCACAATCACTATCGGAACACTTCATGAGGTTCATTCTTTTAGTTGAGCTTGAATCAAATGTTGTTCTATATACATTTGTCTTCAGGTATCATCCTCATCTTTATATGTTTTGTTCTAATTTCAGGTTATTCAACTTGATGAATTTGACTTACATCATATTGAAAATTTGGGAATCTATATTGTATTATTCACTTGAAAGATTTAATTAGCCATAGCTAACATCACATTAAAGGAGTGATCATTTATGAAAGAAATTCTTCCTTATGCAAAATATGAACTGGAGAGCAATTTATATATGAATATACTGCACATACTTGATTGGATTTGGTCTTCTATTTCAAGTAAGTTTTCAATCATGATCTAATTAATTTATTTCTTTGATATATATAGATTCATAGTTATTTCACTATATTTTCATATGTTTATTTGCATTTTCAGGTTTTTGCTGATTTTACCTGGGAAAGATTATGTGAAGTCTTGTAGTGAAACACTTTTTGGAAAACCCCTTCTATCCCCTAAACTTCTAAATGCATGATGTTTTGTTTTTCAACGCACAATGTATATGTTGTTTTGGTTTTCGAGTGAGCATATAAAAATATGCCATGTAGCACATGTGGAAAATGTATCCATTGCACATGCGGAAATATGTGTTTGTTGAACATTCAACTTTATGTGTCCGACGCACATCTGGAGATATGTGCATTTCATGCATTGTGTTTCTAATACATTGAAATTTCTTTTGTAGGTTCTCATTTATCATTAATTGATGACAATTGATATTCACCTGATATGTTACACGTAGTTGTGGGACTGGACTATATATGGTTTTCTTCTTCTATATGTTCTTCACTTCTATGAGCCCCTCATTTCCTTAGTGCAAGGAAAATCAAACATGGGCATTGAAAAAGTAAGTACTCTCACTTCTATACATTCTTCACTTGTGAACAAATCTCATTAAATTAGAAAATGTCTGACCTTATCATTTTATAAATATGTGCATTGAACTAGATTTTGAAATATAAATTTATTTCGGTCTTTATCAATCATACATGTAATATACATTCATAGATTAAGTCTTATGATAAGTAATCACACAATAGAATTTTAAAGTTGTACTATTTAGGAAGTACAGACACTACCTGGAAGTTGTTGTGTCTGTTTCTGACACGTTTCTGACGTGGATATGCTTGGACACACGAAGAACATGCCTCTGACATGTCCACTTAATAGAAAAGTGTTGTCATCCTTATTTGCTTATATCATCAAAAGTAGTAAAAAGTTCTTCCTTATGCCTCCTCTTTTCTTTCTTCTCTACATCTCCATCTCCCCTACTCTTCTCTTGTCCGTGCATCTTAAGTAACACTTGAATGTATTCCTCTTCTCTTTCTTCCCTCTCAACCTCCAAGACACCTTATTCTTCATCGTCTCCATCACCACCAAAATATATATTTCTTTACCCCCTCTCATTCTTCCTCCAAATAGTACATGTTCACCATTAATTACATAAAAAAAGAAAACTATTGTCTCCAAAATTTTTCTTCCCTTGATTTTACCATTCCATATTTTCTTACTGCAACAATTTTATAATTAAGGATCTTAATTGTACTCTGACTTGTGGATATATTGTATATGTTGATTGTTGATTGGATTCCATGGAGATTTCCTTCATGGATGATTTATTTATTTCAATTTGTGTTTTTATACATAAAGTTTAATATATGTCAAAATATTTATATATAAATCAACATATTTGTATACTTATACATTAGTCGTTCCTAGTGTCGCGTCCTGCATTGTTGGAAATTGTGGTCCCTCTTGTCTATCGAGAAATCCATGCACGTATACATGTTCATGTTTCTTAGGTGAGGATCCAAGTGTGTTGCAAATGTGATGGACAAATTTAGGAATTTAGTATTTTTTTGTCATTATAGCTATTTACGACGGAAAAAAGATGTCGTTGTTGACCTTTGTGATCAAGCCTGTTAGTCGTCATTACTAGTATCAACAACAAGTTTGTGTGGTCACAAATAGTATCAACGTCAGACATTTAATTTCATCGTTAAAAATAATAACGACAAACTATATAAGTCATCGTGATTTGTATTACTGAGGAACTGAAATTTTTCACCATTATTTTTATTAACGACAAGACCCGACAAGACGCGATGACTTTTTTCCTCATCGCTAAGAGTTTTAACGACAAACTTATTCACATTCACGACCAACTTTTTCTGCCGTTATTGCTAAGTTTTCCTGTAGTGAATATAACACAGTACATATGGTCCTACAAGACTGTACACATGTGTACAAGACTGTACATATGGTCGACAAGACTGTACACATGGTTCTACAAGACTGTACACATGGTCTTATAAGAATGTACACACGGTCCTACAAGATTGTACACATGTGTACAAGACTGTACATATGTGTACAAGATTGTACACATGGTCCTACAATACTGTACATATGTGTACAAGATTGTACACATGGTCCTATAAGACTAAACACATGGTCTTACAAAATAGTACACATGCGTACAACACTGTACATATGTGTACAAAATTGTACACATGTGTACAAGACTGTACACATGGTCCTACAAGACTTTACTCATGTGTAAGACTGTACACATGGTTCTACAAGATTGTACACATGTTTACAAGACTGTACACATGGTCTTATAAGAATGTACACACGGTCCTACAAGACTATGCACATGTGTACAAGACTGTACATATGTGTACAAGATTGTACACATGGTCCTACAATATTGTACACATGTGTACAAAATTTAACACATGATCCTATAAGACTGTACACATGGTCCTACACGACTGTACACCTATGTACAAGACTGTACACATGGTCCTACAAGACTGTACACAAGTGTACAAGATAGTACATATGTGTACAAGAATGTAAACATGTTCCTACAAGACTGTACACATGTGTACAAGACTATACACATGTGTACAAGACTGTACATATGTGTACAAAACTGCACACATGGTCCTACGACATTGTACACATGTGTACAAGACTATACAAATTGTCCTACGAGACTGTACACTTGGTCCTACAAGACTGTACAAATGTATACAAGTGTGCACATGGTCCTACAAGATTGTACACATGTGTACAAGACTATACAAGTGTACACATGTGTACAAGACAGTACGAGTGTGCCCATGGTCCTACAAGATTGTACACATGCGTTTAAGACTGTACATATGGTCCTACAAGATTGTACACATGATCCTACAAGACTATACATATGGACCTACAAAACTGTACACATGTGTACAAGACTGTACACATTGTCCTACAAGACTATACACATGGTCCAACAAGAGAGTACACATATGTACAGTCTTGTACACTTGTGTATAAGACTATACATATGGTCCTACAACACTATACACATGATCCTATACGAGGGTACACATGGTCCTATAAGATTGTACATATGTGTATAAGATTGTACATATGGTCCTACAGGACTATACACATGAGTATAAGACTGTACACATGGTCTACAAGACTATACACATGGTTCTAAAAGACTATACACATGTATACAAGACTATACACATAGTCTTCTAAGAATGTACACACGGTCCTACAAGACTGTACACATGGTCCTACGATACTGTACACATGTGTACAAGATTGTACACATGGTTCTATAAGACTATACACATGGTCTTACAAGACTGTACATATGTGTACAAAACTATACACAAGTGTACAAGACTGTACACATGTGTTCAAAACTGTACACATGTGTACGAGACTGTACACATGTGTACAAGACTATACATATGTGTAAAAGACTGTACACATGGTCGTACAAGACTATACGCATGTGTACAAGACTGTACACAGGGTCCTACGAGATTGTACACTTAGTCCTACAAGACTGTACAAGTGTGTACATGACTGTACACATGGCCCTACAAGACTGTACACATGGTCCTACAAGACTATACACATGTGTACAAGACTGTGCACATGGTCCTACAAGACTGTACACAAGGTCCTACAAGATTGTACACATGTGTACAAAACTGTACATATAGTCCGACAAGACTATACACATTATCCTACAAGACTGTATAAATGTGTACACGATTGTACATATGGTCCTACAAAACTATACACTTGGTCCTACAAGACTGTATACATGGTCCTACAAGACTGTTCACATGGTCCTACAAGATTGTAAACATGTGTACAAGACTGTACACATAGTCCTACAAGACTGTTCACATTGTCCTACAAGACTATACAATGGTCCTACAACACTGTACAGATGTGTACACGACTGTACACATGGTCCTACAAGATTGTACACATGTGTACAAGACTATACTAATGGTCCTACAAGATTGTATACATGTATACAAGACTGTACACATGGTCCTAAAAAACTGTACACATGGTCCTACAAGACTGTACACATGATCCAACAAGACTGTACACATGTGTACAAGGTCGTAAATATGTGTACAAGAATGTACAAATGGTCCTATAAGACAGTGTACATGTGTACAAGATTGTACACATGGTCCTACAAGACTGTACATGTGAAACTACAAGATTGTACACATGTGTACAAGACTGTACATATGGTCCTACAAGACAGTACACATGCGTACAAGACTGTACACATGGTTCTACATGACTATACACATGGTCTTACAAGACTGTACACACAGTCCTACAAGACTGTACACATGGTTCTACAAGACTATACAAATGGTCCTACAAGACTGTACACATGTGTACAAGATTTTACACATGGTCCTACAAGACTATACACATGGTCTTATAAGACTGTACACAAGTGTTCAAGACTGTACACATGGTCCTACAAGACTGTACATAGGTGTCCTACAAGACTGTACACATGGTCCTATAAGAATGTATACATGGTCCTCCAAGACTATACACATGGTCCGACAAGATGGTACACATGGTCCTACAAGACTATACCCCAGTTTCCAGTGGGTGCGTCTGACAAGTGAATGAATATTGATGGTTTTCAACTACACACCACCTCCGCACCAAAGGGAGTCGTCCATTATGACTAGGCTCTATTCTTGATTGTTATTGACTCAGACAGGGGTTTCCTCAAGCATTAGTCTATCTCTGGAGGCAAAAGGTTGGAGCTACAAGACTGTATACATGTGTACAAGACTGTACACATGATCCGACAAGATTGTACACTTAGTCTTACAAGACTGTACACATGTGTACAAGACTATACACATGGTCCTATAAGACTGTACATATAGTCCTACCAGACTATACACATGTGTACAAGACTGTACATATGTGTACTAGAATGTACACATGGTTCTACAAGACTATACACATGTATACAAGATTGTACACATGGTCCTACAAGATTGTACACATGGTCCAACAAGATTGTACACATGTGTACAAGACTGTAAATATGTGTACAAGAATGTACACATGGTTCTACAAGTCTGTATACATGTGTACAAGACTGTAAACATGGTCCTACAAGACTGTACACATGGTCCTATAAGATTGTATACATGTGTACAAGACTGTACTTATGGTCCTACAAGACTATACACATGATCCTACAAGACTGTACATATGTGTACATGACTGTACATATGATCCCACAAGACTGTACACATGGTCCTACAAGACTGTACACGTGTACAAAACTGTACACATGGTCCTACTAGACTGTACACATGTACAATGGTGCTACAAGATTGTTCACATGGTCCTACAAGACTGTACACATAGTCCTGCAAAACTATACACATGGTCCTACAAGACTATACACATATATACAAGACTATACACAAGTGTACAAGACTGTACACATGATCCTACAAGACTGTACATATGTGTACAAGACGGTACACATGTGTACAAGACTGTACACATGGTCCTACAAGACTGTAAACATGTATACAAGACTGTACACATGGTCCTATAAGACTATACGCATAGTCCAACAAGACTGCACACATGTGTACAACCGTAAATATGTGTACAAGAATGTATAAATGGTCCTACAAGACAGTATACATGTGTACAAGACTGAACACATGGTCCTACAAGACTATACACATGGTCCTACAAGATTGCACACATATGTACAAGACTGTACATATGGTCCTACAAGACTGTACACATCTGTACAAGACTATACACTACGTCGACAAGACTGTACACATGGTTCTACAATATTGTACACATGTGTACAAGGCTATACACAATGTCTTACAAGATTGTACACATGGCCCTACAAGACTGTACACATCTGTACAAGACTGTGCATATGTCTACCAGACTATACACATGGTCCTACAATATTGTACACATGAACCTAAAAGACTGCACACATGTCTACAACACTGTATACATGTGTACAAGATTGTACAGATGGTCCTACAAGACTATACACATGGTCTTACAAGACTGTACACAAGTGTACAAGACTGTACATATTTGTACAAGATTGTACACATGTTCCTACAAGACTACACATATGTGTACAAGACTGTACACATGGTCCTACAAGACTGTACACATGTGTACAAGATTGTACACATGGTCCTACAAGACTGTACAATAGTCCGACAAGACTGTACACATGTGTAGAACGACGTAAATATGTGTGCAACAATGTAGAAATCGTCCTGCAAGATAGTATACATGTGTACAAGATAGTACACATGGTCCTACATGACTGTATACATGATCCTATAATATTGTACATATGTGTACAAGATAGTACATATGGTCCTACAAGACTTTACACATGGTTCTAAAAGACTATACACATGTGTACAAGACTGTACACATGGTCTTACAAGACTATACACACAGTCCTACAAGACTGTACACATGTGTACAAGATGGTAAATATGTGTACAAGACTATACACATGGTCCTACAAGACTGTACACATGGTCCTACAAGACTGTACACGTGTGTACAAGATTGTACACATGGTCCTACAAGACTGTACACATGGTCTTACAAGACTATACACATATGTACCAGATTGTGCACATGGTCCTACAATACTGTACACATGTGTTCAAGACTATACACATGGTCCTACAAGACTATACACATGTGTACAAGACTGTACATAAGTGTACAAGACTACACACATGGTCCTACAAGAATGTAAACATGGGTACAAGACTGTACACATCGTCCTATGAGGCTATACATTTGGTCCTGCAATACGGTACAAATGTATACAAGGTATTACAAAATTGTACAGATCGTCCTACAAGATTGTATAGATGGTCCTACAACACTTTACACATGTGTACAAGACAGTACACATGGTCCTACAAGACTGTATACATGTGTACAAGACTGTACATATGTGTACATGACTGTACACATGGTCCTACAATACTGTACACATGTGTACAAGATTGTACACATGGTCCTATAAGACTGTACACATGGTTTTAAAAAATTGGACACATGCGTACAAGACTGTAAATATGTGTACAAAACTATACACTTATGTACAAGACTGTACACATGGTCCTACAAGACTTTACACATGTGTAAGGCTGTACACACGGTTCTACAAGATTGTACACATGTGTACAAGATTGTACACATCGTTTTATAAGAATGTACATGGTCTTACAAGACTATACACATGTGTACAAGACTATACATATGTGTACAAGATTGTACACATGGTCCTACAATATTGTACACATGTATACAAGACTGTACACATGTGTACAAAATTGTACACATGGTCCTATAAGATTTTACACATGGTCTTACAAAATTGTACACATGTGTAAAAGGATGTACACATGTGTACACGTTTGTACAAATGTGTACAAGACTGTAAACATGGTCCTACAAGACAGTACACAAGTTTACAAGATAGTACATATGTGTACAAGAAAGTACACATGTTCCTACAAGACTGTATACATGTGTACAAGACTGTACACGTGTGTACAAGACTGTACATATGTGTACAAGACTGCACACATGGTCCTACAAGACTGTACATGTCTGAACAAGACTATACAAATGGTCTTATGAGACTGTACACTTGGTCCTACAAGAGTGTACAAGTATATACAAGTGTGCACATGGTCCTACAAGATTGTATACATGTGTACAAGACTATACAAGTGTACACATGGTCCTACAAGTGTACACATATGTACAAGACTATGCAAGTGTGCACATGGTCCTACAAGATTGTACACATGTACGTATAAGATTGTACATATGGTCCTACAAGACTGTACTTGTAACGACCCCGCCTCTCGCTAACCCCCAATTAAGGGAGACCAAGAGGTCAGAGCCATTATCCCAATTAACAGGATCAAAGGTTCGACAAATAATCAATGATAATTATGAAATTTTACTATCTAAACTCAAATCTGGTATAAAATAAAACCTTGCATACCTTTTTAAAACTTTGATAAGCTACTCTATCCACAGCTAGGATTCATTCTATCAAATCCTCCTTGTACTTTATTTCTTATTTCCATAATGTGTCACTTTACTGTTTGTTCTTTCCATTGTTGTACCTAAAACGCCGACAAACAAAATGTCGATCAGCATATTGGAATATGCTGGTATGTGGGAACAACCAAAATTTCACAAATATGGCTAACAATTTAATTATCAGAATCAGGGTAATTCGCAAACCAATTTACATTTTCAATGTGTCATTCTACACCACTTTTGCCATAACCCTGGAATACCCCTCTAGGGTTTCTCTTTTGTCAATGACTTAAGGCCACCTTCTCAATCCTGAGCTTGGTGCCTGGGGGTCACCTCTAATGGTACCCCATAGTCATGCAACATAGACCACCTTCTCATTCCCGAGCTTGGTGTCTGGGGTCACCTCTTATGGTGCCCATTGGTCTACCCTCTTGGGCCTGACCTTTATGGCATCTTCCACTAGGGTGGCATGTAGGTGCGAGTATACACATGTATTTATAATTGTGATAACCATAGTGACTTTATAATTGCAGTATGAACATCCAAACCATTTAGTTTCAATCAATGTGATTAACCATCCAGGAAACCTTCGAGAAAACTAATGTGATTACTCGTAATTAACCACATACATGTAAGGCTGAATTGAGATAGAATAGTCCAATCAATCAAGACATCCAAACAAGCAAGTACAAGAATCCGGAAATTACATTCAATTTGTTTTTATCAAAATCTATTCAAACCATCTTGCTACTTAAGGTTTCTATTCCTTTTTAGGATTTCTACCTCTTTTAGGGTTTACTTTGCAGTTAGGAATTTACTTCATCTTACTCTTTTAAACCCTAATTTTCTCATCTATCCTTCATGAAAGTTATTATGGTTACCTTTTGACAACACATAACATTAATTTCAGATTAAATCACAATTAATCATCAATTAAGTCCATTAAGTCTATTAGGCCCCTTTTCAGTAAAACTACCATTTTTATCTTTTTAGTTCATGACAAGATCATTAAACCCAAACATCATCTTTGGTTCCTTTCAAATTAACAACTTATCTTTCATTATGATCTTATTCATATACAAACTCTATTTATCATTAATTCCACCTTTATCCATTAGAAAACCCTATTTCTATGTTAAGGGTATTTATCCACAATTACGAACCTTTATACTCAAAATAACTTAGAAGCAACATATTTTTACAATTTTCAAATTAAATATGATCTTATCCTCTTTTACCCTAAATTAGGGTTTCTAAATGCTTAATCATTCTCATATGAGGTAAAAACCCTAAATCATGCAAGGAACATCTAGATCCAATTCAAGTTCATCATTAACTATTCAACAGGTTGAAATTACTCAATTTCATCAACTAAGCGACATGAACTTAACCAATATGCTCAATTAGGGTTTCTTAATCTAATACATAAGAACTTTTCATTAGATTAACACAATTATGCAAATATGAATAGATTCAGGTTCTCAAACCAATTTTATTGTGTTCCTCATATTTTTCTAATAAATTTTCATGTATAAACTTTCCTCATCTGAGTTTTCTAGCAAGATATACGATTTAAGCAAGGTTATTTACCTTTGGGCCAATCTGTGGCCTCCACGTTAGCCAAACGAAGCCTTTTTTATTTTCACACGGGTTGGGCTCAAAACAAGTCGAAAAGGCATCCTCGCCCTCTAGTTCCTTCATGATAGTTGGGGGCAGAGAGATCTTTCCCCCCCTCTTCTTCTACCTCGCGCAGGCTCACCTCCTGCGAGCAGTACCTCGCCCAGTCAACCAAGTCGTTGACTCTAGGCTCTAGGGCATCGGAGACCGAGAGAAGTCATCCGTAGCTCCACTGGGCCAAGCCGAAGTCCATGGAACTCCTAGATTCATCGATGGAGTACCAGATCGTTGGGTCGAAGGTGCTTTCCTCCCGTAGGGTGCGTGGCCTGGTCAAGCTTCCTGGCGGAGGTTTTCCTTGCAATTGCCTGCACAGAACCGGACGATCCCTCATTGCAAACTCATTGGTGCCTCCAGGGTTGGTGCACACGGCTTGTTCCTCCCCCTATTATATAGGGGTTTTCCCCCTGTTCTTTCCCACAAATTAGGGAAAATCTGCACAGATCAGGAAAGGTCTGCAACCTTAGGTTGGTTTCATGCGGAAAGCGCTCCCAAATCAATTGGAATAGTTTCCTCTATTGCACATTGCCTGTACTTCGAGCAAATCCAAAAGGAAAGTCACTCTTCTAGGTCATCTCTTTGCCAAAGTTATCGTAGAATTGGGATTGGGTCTGGTCCGTTGGATCTCATATCAATGATCCTCGTTTAAGCCGAATATCCATATATCATTGTGACATTTAATACGATTCAATGATTATCCATTCACCTTAGGAATCTTCAAAAAATCATAACTCATTATTCCTCTATCCTTTTTCCACCAAATTTTAGAGGAAGCTTTGGATCCACATCATCTACCGGTGTACCAAATTGGAGACCCAAATTCCAAAGGAAAAGGGTGTTTTCTTCATAAGAAAGCTATCTTTAAATTAAGCCAATTTAATTTGGTATTTCCTCTTTCTTTTCCATGAAATTATTATTTTGAATTCCTTGAACCTCAAGGAACCTTAATGGCTCAGAATCCCATTGTGGGAATATTCCTTAGCCTTTTACTTATCTTTTATCTATTTTCTCTTTCTTCTTATTTATTTCTTTAGTAAAATATCTCTTTTTGAGGATTTCTCTTTCTCTCTCTTTTTATTTTCCTCATTAGAATTCCTTTTAACATTAGAAACCTCATGGATACGAAAATCCACCAAAGATAACTCAATGTGCCTCTTTCCACTTATTTCCCATATTTTATCAATGTTTTCAATTTCTTTCTTAATAAAGAAATATTTAATTGATCTTTTCCCTCTCTTGTTACATTATCTTTGCAACTGGGACTCCTTGGAACCCAAGGAATACAAAAGGCACAAAATCCACCTTTGGATAATATTATCTTGCCTTCTAGAGGTTTCTACATTTTCCTTTCCTCCAAATCTCAATTATTCATTTACTAATTCAATTTCCTTGTTATTGGGCCCAATATCCAATCAAGCCCACAAAACAACCAACAAGGCTATTGTAAACGAAATCTTTTTATTCAAAACAAATTATATCATCATTAGTTCGAATATCTTTAATAGGAGAAATTACATTTCTCACCCAAAGAATCCAAAATATGGGGTTGTAACATCCTTCCCCTCTTATAAGAATTTTTCCCTCAAAATTCCACCAAGCACACAAACAACAGGATAAGCTTTCCTTATGTCCATCACAGATCCCATGTGGCCTCACCCTTTCCATGGTGCTTCCCAAGAACCTTCATCATCTCATATTCTTCCGTCTGAGTTATTTCTTACCTCGGTATATTGTACCCTCATAGGTGACTCAGGACATTTCATCCTCTCACAAAGCTGAATAGGTTCATGGCTCAGCACATGGCTTGGGTACCTCACATAGTACTCTAGATCGGACACATTATACATCATGTTATCCTAAGGGGCAAGGATAAACACAACCAATTCCACCAATCCATCTCAAATGGACCCATATATCGGGGACTCAGCTTTCTCAGTTGTAGCTTAGAGGGGTCAGATTTTCACATCACATACTCTCCCACAGTGAACTGCATGTCAGTTTGCTTTGCATCAGCTCACGACTCATGTCACTTCTAGCTCCCTCTCAGCCATTGCACGATCAAAGCGACTTTATCTGCACACACTGTGGTTCTTTTCTGACCTTCGCGAGGCCTCCTTCACCAACATCATCTTAATGAAGTGGTGACCGACACAACCTCCTTATAGAACTTCTTGCATCCGGATAAAGGCTATGGTGGTTAACATTGCATCTAAAGAACTGTCTCTATGTATCACCCTGAATGAGCACACATGCTCTCATCAGACCCTCTAGTCTGGATCATATTTTCCATTAGTATGGGGTGATAAACTGTACTAAAGTCAAGTTCTTCATGTATCTACTTCCACCTAATGGAAGTGAACCTTTAGGTCCTAATCAAGAAATTTTGAACTCACATCATGGTGTAGTTGAACCATATCTCTCTCTCTTATAAGTAGTTCAACCCGATCTATCCCTTGACAGTACTCTTTCTTTCTCTTGTCATCTAGGTAAGGCAATCAACCATAACCCACATTGTATCTTGACCTTCTTTGGTCAAGGGGAGACTTACCACAACATCCATAGTGGTGAACTCCCATTCCCTCTCGGGGACTCTTTATCCTCTATGCCAAAGCACTAGGTTACTGATGTTCGTCCTTCACCCTCAGCTTGCATGGCCACATGCCACATGCAAATTCATATCAAGCATCCAAAGTGCTACTATCACTTACTATATTTGCAGTATCATTGTGTATGGTGATCTTAAAACCATGATCTCATGTATGTCATGATTCCTCAAGATCAATTCCTCAGAATCCCTAAACCACCCTCATCAGGTTTTTTTTTTACCTTCCTATCCAAAGAAGTGTATCTGAGGTTCTACCTCCATCCTTTCATTGCATCAAACACTAGGCTGGCTAACCAAACAATCATTAACTTGATCAATCGGTATCATTGCATCTGAGGGTTAGCCTAACAACCTCTTCTAGTCTCTAGCCAAACTAGGTAGTTATATCTCAACTAGTGCATCCATTACCACTTCACATCCTTAGGTATTAGGTAGTGTTGAAGACATACACTTTCATGTATTCCACTTATCATCTCGTCTCAAACTCTGAGTCTATCTTCATCAGAACACTCTGAGCTCATCCTCTTGGTTATCAAATTCAACTTTGTATCACTTGCAAATTCCACATAGCTGACGATAAACATTCGCACAAGATAATTACCTTAATACTCTTATCATTTGTACCTAACGTTCACTTCACCAAGGTATGTTATCGTCTCTCTCCTCATACCTCATAGCAACATTCCAACTCATGTCATCTTTATCCTTGGTGTAAGGCATGCATATTGTCCTATCTCTCACTCCCATAACAAGAAGAAATAAGCATTTGGTGGTCGTCCAAATACAGAGTTCTTCATGTTCCAAGAGTAGAGATGGTACATCCCACCTTTCCAGTACACCTTCAAATCTAAGTTGAAACTCACAACTTATGTCTCTACAAACTTCATGATATCAAAAATTAATTCCATGGAAGACTGGCCTCGAACCTACTGGGATTTACACACAATCCTTGGTCATCTCCTCTGGATCTATAGGGTGCCAGCACTTTTGGGGTCATCCCTCTTCACTCATGCATCCAGAGAGTGCCCTACTCATCTTCCCTTTGAGTCCCATGAGTTCATGAAGGTTGTCAATCTCCTAACCCATGGCCCTCATACAATGATAGTTGTTACCTCCCGACCCTATGGTCATGTGCAAATAGGGAATTAGGGAACTCCTACTTCCATCGGTCTTATCCCTTCCTGACCCTATGATAGACTTAGGATTCTAGCATAGTACATGTTCAACTCATAACCTTACCCAAGCCTTCATCATCTCTCTCTCTGCATTCATGGCTGACCCACATCCTTTCATAGGGTCATGGCAACCTGCCTACCTTGGTCAGGCCCCATACCAGTTACTTCCATTGTAACACATCCACATGCACTAAGAGATGATTATCTATGGATCTATAGGTTGATTCTCATACCATGTAATTTTCACTTAGCTTCTCACAATCCTATGAGACCTTTTTAGGTTTCCACAAAACCCACAAACTAGTACACACCCTACCAAAGGGTTCCTCTCCCAGGATGGGAGGAAACTACAACTCTTGACAACAAGGTCACGAACATCCCTAGGGTTTATATTCACATGAGCATGCTTAACCTAGAAGCCACTAAGGCACAAGAAGACCACCTACTAAACCATGCTAGGTCATACTTGTTCTCATCCTCAACATTGGATCAAGAGCATACCTTCCCATGTCATCAACATAGCTGTAGGGGATTCATCAAACCTTCCTTAAACTTAAGGAGCTTCTCTTTCCTTTAAACATGAGAAGTACCATGCTCGAATCTATTGAAACTAAAACCTCATCATGATCATCAGGTACATCACTTCCCCTCTTAGGCCTAGGAACCCTCAGTTCACTTCTCTGATGTCCCATGTCTGCTCGACCTCTTAACTACGATCCAAACATGTACAAGGCATGACATGCACTTCCTGTCATCCTTCTGCTCGAGCAATACTTCAGAGTGGAGTTCTCCTCAAGGACAACCAACAAGGTACAAGGCCTCACAACTTGCTACTAAACTTCTAAGGAACTCTTTCTCTCATCTTTACCAAAGGTACAGAGGTACCAACAGACTCATACTCTCTCTAGGGTTTGGTACCTCTCATGGCAACCAAGACATCATCAACCTCCATGGATCAAGCATGAGGCAACCACAAACATTCACTTAGGTCGCATCATCCTCAACTCCCCATTGTTCCTCATGTCTCAGAATCTAAACATCCATCCTCCTTGCTTGGGTCCTGCTTTCTCTCTCTAGAGCTAACCCTACAACCATCCTCACTATTAGAGGTCCTCTCTCCATGAAGGATCAAGCTCGCAAGCACACCTCTACGTGGGTGAAGCCTAGGTTCAAACTTATGTTTGCTCAAGGTTATCCCTAGCCTTTTATGCTTATCTCACCAACTTTCCAACATACTCCCCTAGCCAGGGTTTTAGCACAACTAATGTACTATGGGTGCCTACAATGCTATGCTCATATAAGCCCTTGGGGTTTCCAGAGGTTCTTCACTAACCTCATCAATGAAGGAACTGCCCTTCACTCCAACATGCACGACCCTTTCCAGGCTTGGGTCGCCAAAGGTACTCGGTCATCCCACTTCTCATGGCTCATATGGCATCCAAGGCATGTCCATCCAAACACCTGGTCTACCATGACATCTAACTCATCATGGCATCTCTCTCTAACCTTCACTTAGGGTTAGGGTTAACATCATCCTCATAGGATGTGTCAGGTCTCTACTTTTAATGGAGATCTCTACCTCCAAGACTAACTCTCTCTACTCATCCTCCTGACAAGAAGGTCTAATCTCAGTTCTCTCCTGAGGGCATGACAACTTATGTCATACGACCTAAGCATGTATCTATTCCTTAGTTTGCGCTTAATCTATTAAGATTATGTCCATGACATCTTATTTACATGCTTTTCATTAATTTGGTGGAGGATTCCTTAAACCTTATCAACCTTACCCATACCTCAAGACGGTGAGGAAAAGAGAGAAAACCCTAATCCTTATAATCCTTAACAACATTTGAGGTGAGAAGGGATGAACAAGATGAGAGAGTCCTAAAGGTATCTTATTTTGAGTCAAATCCTGAGACATTGGCTAGGCAGTCACACTAATCCGAGAGTCCTTGTATTCCGACTAGCGGTGTGGAGGAAAATCTTGCCAGCCCCCAGACGTGATCCTTTTCTAGACACCTCTGTCTTTCGGAAAATCCTCTAATAACTCCCTTGGGTTCTATAGAGTTTGTAAAATTTAATAATTATTACAGACTAAATGAGGAACCTATGCTCTGATACCAATTGTAATGACCCTGCCTCCTGATAACCCCCAATTAAGGGAGACCAAGAGGTCAGAGCCATTATCCCAATTAACATGATCAAAGGTTCGACAAATAATCAATGATAATTATGAAATTCTACTATCTAAACTAAAATCTGGTATAAAATAAAACATTGCATACCTTTTTAAAACTTTGGTAAATACTCTATCCACAGCCTGGATTTATTCTATCTAATCCACCTTGTACTTTATTTCTTCTTTCCACAATGTGTCACTTTATTGTTTGTTCTTTCCATTGTTGTACCTAAAACGCCGACAAACAAAATGTCAGTCAGCATATAGGAATATGCCGGTATGTGGGAACAACTAAAATTTCACAAATATGGCTAACAATTTAATTATCACAATCAAGGTAATTAGCAAACCAATTTACATTTTCAATGTGTCATTCTCCACCGCTTTTTCCCTAACCCTGGAATACCCCTCTAGGGTTTCTCTTTTGCCATTGACTTAAGGCCACCTTCTCAATCCCGAGCTTGGTGCCTGGGGGTCACCTCTCATGATGCCCCATAGTCATGAAACATAGACCACCTTCTCATTCTCAAGCTTGGTGTCTGGGGTCACCTCTCATGGTGCCCATTGATCTACCCTCTTAGGCCTGACCTTTATGGCATCTTCCATTAGCGTGGCATGTAGGTGCGGGAATACACATGTATTTATAATTGTGATAACCATAGTGACTTTATAATTGCAGTATGAACATCCAAACCATTTAGTTTCAATCAATGCAATTAACCATCCAGGAAACCTTCAAGAAAACTAATGCGATTACTCATAATTAACCACATACCTGTTAGGCTGAATTGAGATAGAATAGTCCAATCAATTGAGACATCCAAAAAAGAAGTACAAGAATCTTGAAATTACATTCAATTCCTTTTTATCAAAATCTATTCAAACCATCTTTCTACTTAAGGTTTCTATTCCTTTTTAGGATTTCTACCTCTTTTAGGGTTTACTTTGCAGTTAGGAATTTACTTTATCTTACTCTTTTAAACCCTAATTTTCTAATCTATCCTTCATCAAAGTTATTATGGTTCCCTTTTCACAACACATAACCTTAATTTCAGATTAAAGCACAATTAATCATCAATTAATTCCATTAAGTCTATTAGGCCCCTTTTTCAGTAAAACTACCATTTTTATCGTTTTAATTCATGACAAGATCATTAAACCCGAACATCATCTTTGGTTCCTTTCAAATTAACAACTTATCTTTCATTATGATCTTTCATATACGAACTCTATTTATCATTAATTCCACATTTATCCATTAGAAAACCCTAATTTCCATGTTAAGGGCATTTATCCACAATTAGGAACCTTTATACTCAAAATAACTTAGAAACAACATATTTTTACATTTTTCAAATTAAATATGATCTTATCCTCTTTTACCCTAAATTAGGGTTTCTAAATTCTTAATCATTCTCATATGAGGTAAAAACCCTAAATCATGCAAGGAACATCTAGATCTGGTTCAAGTTCATCATCAACTATTCAATAGGTTGAAATTACTCAATTTCATCAACTAAGCAACATGAACTTAACCAATATGCTCAATTAGGGTTTCTTAATCTAATACATAAGCACTTTTCATTAGATTAATTCACTTTTGCAAATATGAACAGATTCAGGTTCTCAAATAATTTTATTGTGTTCCTCATATTTTTCTAATAAATTTTCATATATAAACTTTCCTCATCTGAGTTTTCTAGCAAGATATACGATTTTAGCAAGGTTATTTACCTTTGGGCCAATATGTGGCCACCACGTCAGCCAAACGAAGCCTTTTTTATTTTCACGCAGGTTGGGATCAAAACATGTCGAAAAGGCATCCTCGCCCTCTAGTTCCTTCATGATAGTCAGGGGCAGAGGGGTCTTTTCCCCCCTTCTTCTTCTACCTCGTGCAGGCTCGCCTCCTGCGAGCAGTACCCCGCCCAGTCAACCAAGTTGTCGACTCTGGGCTCTAGGGCATCGGAGACCGAGAGAAGTTGGTCGTAGCTTCACTAGACCAAGCTAGAGTCAATGGAACTCCTTGATTCATCTATGGAGTACCATATAATTGGGTCGAAGAGCTTTCCTCCTATAGGGTGCGTGGCCTGGTCAAGCTTCCTGGCAGAGGTTTTCCTTGCAATTTCCTGCATAGAACCGGACGATCCCTCGTTGCAAACTCATTGGTGCCGCCAGGGTTGGCGCACATGGCTTGTGCCTCCCCCTCTTATATAGGGGTTAGCCCCGTGTGCTTTCCCACAAACTAGGGAAAATCTGCACAGATCAGGAAAGGTCTGCAACCTTAGGTTGGTTTGATGCGGAAAACGCTCCCAAATCCAATGGAATAGTTTCCTCTGTTGCACATTGCTTGTACTTCGAGCAAATCCAAAAGGAACGTCACGCTTCCAGGTCATCTGTTTGCCAAAGTTATCATAGAACTGGGATTGGGTCTGGTTCGTTGGATCTCATATCAACGATCCTCGTTTAAGCTGAATATCCAGATATCATTGTGACATTTAATACGATTCAATGATTATCCATTCACCTTAGGAATCTTCAAAAAAACATAACTCATTATTCATCTATCCTTTTTCCACCAAATTTTATAGGAAGCTTTGGATCGACATCATCTACCTTTGTACCAAATTGGAGACCCAAATTCCAAAGGAAAAGGGTGTTTTCTTCATAAGCAAGCTATCTTTTAAATTAAGCCAATTTAATTTGGTATTTCCTCTTTCTTTGCCATTAAATTATTATTTTGAATTCCTTGAACCTCAAGGAACCTTAATGGCTCAGAATCCCATCTTGGGAATATTCCTTAGCCTTTAACTTATTTTTTATCTATTTTCTCTTTCTTCTTATTTATTTCTTTAGTAAAATATCTCTTTTCAAGGATTTCTCCTTCTCTCTCTTTTTATTTTCCTCATCAGAATTCCTTTTAACATTAGAAACCTCATGGATACGAAAATCCACCAAAGATAACTCAATGTACCTCTTTCCACTTATTTCCCATATTTTATCAATGTTTTCAATTTCTTTCTTAATAAAGAAATATTTAATTGATCTTTTCCCTCTCTGGTTGCATTATCTTTGCAACTGGAACTCCTTGGAATCCAAAGAATCCAAAAGGCACGAAATCCACCTTTGGATAATATTCTCTTGCCTTCTAGAGGTTTCTACATTTTCCTTTCCTCCAAATCTCAATTATTCATTTACTAATTGAATTTCCTTGTTATTGGGCCCAATAGCCAATCAAGCCCACAAAACAACAAAAAAGGCTATTGTAAACGAAATCCTATTATTCAAAACAAATTATATCATCATTTGTTCGAATATCATTAATAGGAGAAATTACATTTCTCACCTAAAGAATCCAAATTTTGGGATTGTAACAGTACTCATGATCCTACAAGATTGTACAAATGTCAACAAGACTGTACATATGGTCCTACAAAACTATACACATGTGTACAAGACTGTACACATTGTCCTACAAGACTATACACATGGTCCTACAAGAGAGTACACATATGCACATTCTTGTACACTTGTGTATAAGAATGTACATATGGTCCTACAAAACTATACACATGCTCCTACAAGAGAGTACACATGTGTATAAGTCTGTACATATGGTCCTACAGGACTATACGCATGTGTACAAGATTTTACACGTGGTCTACAAGACTACACACATGGTTCTAAAAGACTGTACACATGTATACAAGACTGTACACATGGTCTTATAAGAATGCACACACGGTCCTACAAGACTGTACACATGGTCCTACAAGACTGTACAAATGTGTACAAGATTGTACACATGGTCCTATAAGACTATACACATGGTCTTACAAGACTGTACACATGTACAAGACTGTACATATGTGTACAAAACTGTATACAAGTGTACAAGATTGTACATATGTATAGAAGACTATACACATGTGTTCAAAACTTTACACATGTGTACAAGACTGTACACATGGTCCTCCAAGACTGTACACATGTGTACAAGACTATACTATTGGTACTACAATATTGTATACATGTGTATAAGATTGTACACATGGTCCTACAAGACTATACACATGGTCCTACAAGACTGTACACATGGTCCTACAAGACTATACACATGATCCAACAAGAATGTACACATGTGTACAAGGCCATACATATGTGTACAAAACTGTATACAAGTGTACAAGACTATACACATGGTCCTACAAGACTGTACACATGTGTACAAGACTGTACACATGTGTTCAAAACTGTACACATGTGTACAAGACTATACACATGGTCCTATAAGACTGTACACATGTGTACAAGACTATACATATGTGTACAAGATTGTACACATGGTCGTACAAGACTGTACACATGTGTACAAGACTGTACGCATGGTCCTATGAGACTGTACACTTGGTCCTTCAAGACTGTACAAGTGTGTACACGACTATACACATGGCCCTATAAGACTATACACATGGTCCTACAAGACTGTACACATGTGTACAAGACTGTGCACATGGTCATACAAGACTGTAAACATGGTCCTACAAGATTGTACATAGGTATACAAAACTGTACATATAGTCCTACAAGATTGTACACATGATCCTACAATACTATATAAATGTGTACAAGACTGTACGTATGGTCCTACAAAACTATACACCTAGTCCTACATTACTATACACTTGTGTACAAGACTGTATACGTGGTCCTACAAGACTATTCACATGGTCCTACAAGATTGTAAACATGTGTACAAGACTTTACACATAGTCCTACAATATTGTTCACATTGTCCTACAAGACTGTACACATATGTACAAGGCTGTACACATGGTCCTACAAGACTGTACACATGTGTACGCAACTGTATAAATGGTCCTACAAGACTGTACACATGTGTACAAGACTATACTAATGGTCCTACAAGATTGTATACATGTGTACAAGATTGTACAATGGTCCTACAAGACTGTACCCATGGTCCTACAAGACTATACACATGATCCAACAAGACTGTACACATGTGTACAAGGCCGTAAATATGTGTACAAGAATGTACAAATGGTCCTACAACATAGTATACATGTGTAAAAGATTGTACACATGGTCCTACAAGACTGTACACATGATCCTACAAGATTGTACACATGTATATAAGACTGAACATATGGTCCTACAAGACTATACACATGCGTACAAGATTGTACACATGGTCTACAAGATTGTACACATGGTTTTGCATGACTACACACATGGTCTTACAAGACTATATAGACGGTCCTACAAGACTGTACATATGTGTACAAGACTGTACACATGGTCCTACAAGACTGTACACATGTGTACAAGACTATACACATGGTCCTACAAGATTGTACATGTGGTCTTACAAGACTGTACACAAGTGTACAAGACTATACATGTGGTCCTTCAAGACCGTGCATAGGTGTCCTACAAGACTGTACACATGGTCCTACAAGAATGTACGCATGGTCCTTTAAGAGTGTACACATGGTCTGACAAGATGGTACACATGGTCCTACAAGGCTAAACACCAGTTTCCAGTAGGTGCATCTAGCAAGTGAATGAATATCGATGGTTTTCAACTACGCACCACCTCCTCACCAAAGGGGGTCGTCCACTATGACTAGGTTCTGTTCTTGATTGTTATTGACTCGGACTAGGTTGTCCTCAAGCATTAGTCTATCTCTGGAGGCAAAAGGTCGGAGCTACAAGACTGTACACATGTGTTGTACACATGGTCCTACAAGATTGTACACATGATCCTACAAGACTGTACGCATGGTCTTACAAGACTATACACATGTGTACAAGATTGTACACATGGTCCTACAAGACAGTACATGTAAGGCCCCTAAACTTGCTTAATGAGTTGAACAAGCTTAATTATCATAATTTAATGCTTAGTGCATCATTAAGTTGATTAAGTTGAATTAAGTACTCACTGATGCAATTAGTGTTTTGATTGAGAGTTATAGTCTAATTAGCATGTTTTCAAGCCGTGGGATTTTAGTGGATCTCGCATTTCAAATGTTGCAAAATATATTAGTTAATTTGGACCTACGAGACTAAGGTTTTTACTTTTTCAATTTCCAAGGTCGAATTTGCAAATTTCCCAATTTCCCAAAATGAGCGACGCCCAGAACCGATAGAGAGATGCCCGATAGACCAGAAACAAAGGGGGGCAACACACAGGCAATTTATGGCTTAGTAGCTTCGATCCGTAGGCGCCCTCTCTTGCCTTCTTCCTCTTGCTCACCCTAGCGGCGGCCAGCAGTAGCCTGACCTGTTGCAGGAGTAGCGCCCAACAGCACTGCGTCGACCAAGCAGCAACGGTGACGGCTGACTAGGGCCTTGGGAGGGTCATTTCGGTGGCGCCCAGCTGTGCATCTCCTTCATCTACCTTCCCTTCACCTTCACCAGCCCAAACGTGCCCTAGGGGCGGCGCCCAAGTAAGCAGCAACAGTTGTTGCAAGAAGTAGCGGTCAGGGGCCTACTGGGTGTGAGTAGCAGCACCAAGCATCATCCTTGAGTTCAGCCTTGGTGCCTAAGCATGATTTTGCAACCCCAACAATGATCGACACCCAGCCAAGTAGTCTGTTTCTAAACTGTGCGTGTGTTAGCAGTAACCTGTTGCAACTGGTTTGTTAATAGAGTAAATCTAGAGGTTGAAGACAACCCAGTGACGCCCGGAAACAGACGTCTGGATGTGTTCCCAGTCGAATTCAGACATCCCGAACTGCTGTGAGAAAAATTTCACTCACCTAGCATGATTTAACTCTGATATTAGGAAATTTTTGGTTAAATGTGTGTTTTCCACATATAACAACAGTTATCAGGCATCGTTGCCCGACTTTTTATTTCACAAATCGCTTCTTTACACTTTTAAATGATTTAGTTTATCATCTGATCATTGTGGTTTGGACCAGTGGAATTGTATGGTTAATCAAAACCTAAATTGCTCATGTTGAATGTTGAAATTAGTAGCACATGACCAATAATGGGATGGTTTGGGTGTAAACCCAGGAAGTACAACTTTTAGAAATTTATTAGATGTATGATTTCAAGGAAATGATGAAGAAAGGTGCTAGATGGATGAATTCATATCTTATTCTTGGATTTTCCACCCTACCTACTCGATATTTCTTCTGTGTGGGGTTTCATCTTCTTATTAGAGGCAAGTTTTATAACTTGCTCCATGTTTATTGCTTACCATAAGCTTTCTAGATCATGTTCTTGCTTGAAAATTATGATCCATGCACTAAAAAGCTATGCTTAACTTGGATTTCGATTTTTATAATGTTCCCTATTCAGATTTTAGTTATATATGAACCTGTGATCATGTGTACATTATTCCTAAGGTAAAATATGACTTGGATCAGGTTGGTTTGACAACCTATGATGCTAAGCACCTATCAAACAATGGTAAATTTTAGGGTTTAAAACTAATTTCTTCTATAAACCATTACTTGACGATGGTAACATTGTAACAATTCTATGGTGTTGTCTTCATAACAACTCATGGTCGTGATCACAGGTTTCAGATGATGGTGACAACCTATGGTCACCCCTTAGGTTAGGTTTTGGATCAATTAAAAGTATAATGATCAATCATTAAGTACACTACTGATGATATCAATCAATGATGACATCAACTTAATATTTGATGCTGATTAATGAATATATTGTCGATCTAACAGCCTATAGTGATTTAATTATCACTAATGATGGTGGATCAGGTCTCTACAATCTATAATGAGTTAATCATATATTTTTAGCATCAATTAAGCCTTAGACCAATGATTTCTTGGGTCACTTGATGCAATGGTCAGACCTATATTGTAATTGATGGTTTTAACATGTGAACTTGACCCAATGGTCGAGATCTACTATTTATTCCTCAATTAAGGTGGAATGATGGATAATGTAATATGTTGGTCTTAATAATGTGATTTAGATGGTTTCCTTTATATGATCAACTTAAGGAGCTTAATTGTTGACAATGGATGGCTTGTTTTAACTAAATAGTCAATTGTGGGTTTTACCCTACTCTCAATGGAACTTTTTATGTTGTTAATCAAGGGATGTCTAGGGTTATATGGTGACACTTTCTAGAGCACAAATTAAGGACTTCATAGGTGGTTTATCCAAGGTGTTCACTTATGTAAACAACCAATAGTCTTACCTTTTAAGCATCCAATGGTTCTGGGTGACATTGTGGTATGGCGATATGGGTTGAATGATGATGGATCAAATGGAGGGTTACCCTTAATAAGTTAGTCTTACCTATTCACTCAGATGAATAGAAGGGATGATAACCATATTGTGTTGATATGTAACCCTAATTAGGTATAGCTTGTTATACCTAGCTTTAATATAACTAAATGATGGTAATTGGGTATGAATAGTCCTTGAATGACTAATACAATCATGGAGTACTCTATTATTGTTGAAATCCTAGTATGCTATAACCTGATGGTTACACCTTTATTTATGTATGGGTTCATACTTGAGAATAGTATGGAATGTGATGGTGATGCTTCACCTTATGCATCCATGATCCAATGGGGATGTCGTGAGTTAGGGTTTGTATATGAGTGCTGATTAGTAACATTGATATAATTTACTGTGTTGAACCTAACTCTAATGCAAATAGATAAAGATGAGTATTCATGTTTAGCATTCCTATATGATGGAATGATGGTGGAATAACCTCCTTAACATGATCATTACTTTAATTTGTTAATTGGTGATTATCATAGCCACATGGTTGATACTTTCTTATGCTAAGTATGTGCATTAGGAATATGATGAGTGTTAATCATATCTAGATTCCTTGCATGTTGATGTAATAAAAGAATGATCTTAATGTTAATATAACCCTGCTATGATAGATTATGAATACCACCTAGCTCATAAATGCAATATTATGCTTATCTTGTGTATTATATATAATTGATGTTGTTGAGCCTTGTTATAAGGCATGCAAAGATAATGATGATCTTGCAGGGAATAATATGATGGTCTTAATGACCTTTGGGCATTGTTGACCCTGAATGAGGTGTAATCCTCTTATGTTGATAAGGGTTGATACCCTGTGATATTGTGAAAAGGATTTTATATCCTATGATAGTATGATGGTCTTAATGACCTTTGGGCATGGTTGAGCCCTGAATGAGGTGTAATCCTCTTATATTGATAAGGGTTGATACCCTGTGATATTGTGAAAAGGATTTATATCTTGTGATAGTATGATGACTAGTGTGGTCTCATGAATGGAAAGTGAATAGTACCATGTGATGATGAGATGAGAAATTATGTTTCACTCATTTTATATCTTTTCATAGTTTTGATATTTATATGCTTGCAAGAAGTGAATTAGGGTTTGTATGTCCACTTTTTTGATGCAGCCTTAATTCACCCAATTGGCATAACTAATCAAGTAAAACTCTAATCATGTAGTGCCCTGTGCCGTAGAGCCATCTTCAGTGTCAAAACTTACTGGATGGTGAAACGAGTATTCCTAAGGGAAACTCAGAGTGCATATTGTTGAGTATGTGGGGGTGGAAGGTTGAGGATATATCCATGTCATCCATAATGCAGATTGTGGAGGTTATCTATGGTCATTCCTCATACATCTAATGTGATTGAGAATGGCTACGGTCGTGTATCGGTGATTATAACATGATGTGATTAGAGGATAACTGCGGTTGTACCTCAGTGATAGGGTTTGAATACCCTGGTTTCTAGTGTTGTGACCTGTACTTAGGTCGGACTAGTGGTTTTCAGCTTGACTATATGTCACTGTGGTGGCAGCTTTGACTGATATGTCACTACCTTTTTAATCGTACTGACTGAGGGGAAGAGATCATAGGATACCGGCACTCCTAGATCTTGTACAGAACCGAATAGCCCTTCGCAGGGGTCGGTTGGACTTTGAATGGTACGATTCAAATTCCCCAGTGCATAATAAAAGATGTAATATAGTCGTATAGCATATATGTTTAGGGTTATACATGACACTTCACATTGGATGATAACCCTTGTTTGTTATCTTTAGATAAAGATGATACTTAGTGACACTAAGAGATAGTAAATACACTTATGTTGTAGATATGCTTAAGATTGTAGATGCATACATACGGTAGCCATGCTTATGTTGATAACTATACTGCTACTGCTGATTATAATCATGATGTTAGATATCTCATGTTGTTAGTTATGTTTAGCATGCTAGCCATGCCTTTATAACTAGAGATGCATATACTACTAATCATGCTTATCTAGGTAGTTGTGCTTATGTTGTTAGCTCTTCTTATGATGTTGATATATTCAACCAATTAGACATGCTCATGTTGTTAGCTATGCTATGTTACTAGACTTGCTCATGATGCTAGAACTGCATATGCTACTGAATTGCTTATATTGTCAAGAAGATAAAGGATGATAGTCTGGCTAATGATGATAGTTATTATCTGCCCCTTTATGTATTTTTTTCATCATCAATACTGTTGATCTTATTTGTTATATCTGATTAAACTGCTTAACTATTTAATTATTTAAAAATGTTGTAATCAATAAACGTTGTTGGAGGTTATATTTGTTCCTGGGACATGGGTCTCACCCTTGTGGTTCGCCACATTGTTTTAGGTAATCAGAAGTGAAGAAAACAAACATGTGGCAGCAAAGAGGAGCTATAGTTATGAATCTTTGATAAAGTTGATTATATGTCTAGTGTGTCCTAGAGTCATCCCTGTACTGTCGAGTTCGGGCAGGAAAAGTTTGTATATGGCGTTTCAAACAAATAGAACTTTTGCTAGCATGTTAATACTTGTTTGTGTGTCATATATGAATGTTGTTCTCCTGTGTATATATGTTGTGTTTAAGGAGATAGATCAATTTGTATCAAGTTCTTGGCATAGTATGGATACAAGAAAGATGTTGGTCTCTCATGGAAATGTTTTTGAGTGAGTGTTGACGTTGAAATCGGTTTTAATTTACCCATATTTTTGGGTATGTGATTAATTAGTGATTGCTTGTGTTTTATGTTTTGAATAATCTCGTTTAGCATGATGAGGTGTCACAGATTGGTATCAGAGATTTGGGTTCACTGAGTCTAAAGGGAAATTAGGACTCAAGACTAGGATGATGTCTAAGTTAGGAATGTGACAGAAAAACATGGTGCATACTGCCTAATCTCAGTGCTTGGATGCCCTAGCTAGGTATTCAATTATTGAAGAAAAGGTAAGTATGGAACTCTTAGATTGTTATGTTTCCGATTACTCTGATCAAGTAGTCAGTTTGAGACAATCTAAAGAGCATAACGAATTAGAAATCATGGTGTGAATATCTCAATCCTACCTTAAGGAAGGTGAGAATTGCATCATAATCTATCAAAACTTGAATGTTTGGTAAATATAAGAGAAAGATACAACACCATGAAATCTAAATCTGAATACAAATAAGGAAAAGAGGGATTCTTGAAGATTTGATTCAAGAATATAATAAAATAAAAGATAGATAAGTCTATGCTTATAAAGTGAATCAAGGTATGAAATCCACATAAGATGGAAAGAACTCTTATAACAAGTAAAAAATGAGAAGATGAATGGGAATAATGCCAAAGATATAAGGTGGAACCTGAGTTAATCTCAGACTAACCTAAGTGTTTAAGAAAGTGTTAATGAAAACTCAGCATGGCATGTGAAAGAAATTAAGAGATGATCCATGTTTAATGAAGAAAAAGTGGAATATGATGATTTACCTATTGATAAGTGGTTGAAAAACATAATAAAATAAGAAAACATACCCAACTGGGATAAATTGTCATCAAGGAAGGGTAATGAAATATGTTAATCGTGATAATTCCTATGCTAATGGCAAGGAACCTAAAATGAAAAAGGTAAAATGATACAGAAGAAGTTGTAACTTGAATAATGAAAATAGAATGGGTTACCTTTTTTCTAGTGACCTTGAACAATGTTGCTATGATGTGGGAAGTATGTTTCCCTTTGTGTCTTTTCTTTACAGGGCACAACTTTCAAGTGGATCATTGCCACTTGGTATGTGTGGATTCATGGTAAACATGAGGGTGGATAGCTTATTATAGCATAAGGTTGTTTGGACCATGGTTCCAAGTTCATAAAGTTTGTGAAGACTTTTCTTTTGAGCCTTATAATAATTAGGAAGACTTCTCTTATATCTTTTGAAATTTATTACGTTGGTAAAAGTAGATGAGATAAGGATGTGAGTTCCTTATAGCGCATGACGTGGATACCAAGGTAATGAATCCTAGTATCCAAGATGTATCAATAATATGAGAAATATGTGAAGGTTGGAGATGTTTATTAAATGAACATTCCAAGTATTCCTCTCCTATAGAGAGAGAGAGTTGATAATGATCCTATAAATGTTGTTTGGAAAGAAAAACAAAAGTGATTCTATAATGTTGTGTATGGTTCAATGATAGTTGGGCAAGACCACTATCAAGGATAGATGGTTTGTTGGTTAATAAATATGTGATACCATGTTCCTTTAAGATAAACCTATGATAAAATATCAATGCATAAGAGTTAGATTGGATGACATAATCCACATGACCATGATGAGTTTAGAGTTATGTCCTTTAGACTAACCAATGTACCAATAGAATTTATGAATAGGAGGAAGAGAGTGTTCAAGTAATGTCTTACAAGTTGTAGCAATCATTGAATGATGACATGTCAAAGTATTTCAAATATGGTAAAAAATATGATCAATATTTATTCGAAAACCTTAGGGGTTTTCGAAGCAGTAACTGCTATGAGAACAAGTTGAATAAGAGTGAGATGAGGTTGATTAAATTTCTTAATGTGATCATGATATGTCTTCTTATGTGGGCATTTTTGTGCTGACCCAAGATGAGATATGTATGAATGATGTGACATTACCATGATATGAAAGTAAGAATGTGAAGGTAATAGGATGAGGTGCAAAGGAAGTACCCATCTTTGTTTACCTTGGATTTCGAGGGTGAAATCCCTGTTAGGGGTTTATAGTTGTAAGGGCCCTAAACTTGCTTAATGAGTTGAACAAGCTTAATTACCATAATTTAATGCTTACTGCATCATTAAGTTGATTAAGTTGAATTAAGTACTCACTGATGCAATTAGTGATTTGATCGAGAGTTATAGTCTAATTATCATGCTTTCATGCCTTGGTATTTTATTGGATCTCGCAATTGAAATGTTGCAAAAGAAATCAATTGATTTGGACCTACGAGGGGAAAGTTATGACTTTTTCAATTTCCAGGGTTAAATTTTCAAATTTCCTAATTTTTGGCATTATAATTATTTTCTTTTTCCTTTCTTCCTTATCTCCTTTCTTCCCCAAAATGAGCGACGCCCAGAACCGACAAAGCGACACCCGATAGACCAACAATAGAGGGGGCAACGCACAGGAAATTTAGGGCTTAGTAGCTTCACTCTGCAGGCGCCCTCTCTTTCATCTTCCTCTAGCTCGCCCTAGCGGTGCCCAACAGTAGCCTGACCTGCTAAGGTGGCCGACCTATTGTAGGTGTGGCACCCAGCAGTGCTGTGTTGACTAAGAAGCAACGGCGACGAGTGACTAGGACCTTGGGAGGGCCGTTTCGGTGGTGCCCAGCTGCGCATCTCCTTCCTCTACCTTCCCTTCACCTTCACCAGCCCAAACATGCCCTAGGGGCGGTGCCCCAACAAGCAGCAGTAGATACTGCAAGAAGTAGTGGTCAGGGGCCGATTCGGTGTGAGTAGCAACACCAAGCGTCGTCCTTGAGTTCAGCCTTGGTTCCTAAGCATGATTTTACAGCCCCAACAACGATCGACACCCAACCAAGTAGTCTGTTTCCAACCTATGCATGTGTTAGCAGTAACCTGTTGCAACTGGTTTGTTAACAGAGTAAATCCAGAGGTTGAAGACGACCCAGTGACGTCCGGAAACAGACGTATATGGATGTGTTCCCAGTCGAATTCGGACATCCCGAACCACTGTGAGTATAATTTCACTCACCTAGCATGATTTAACTCCGATATTAGGAAATTTTTGGTTAAATGTGTGTTTTCTACAGATAACAGCAGTTATCAGGTGCCATGTAGTATTTGCGTCGCCCGACTTTTTATTTCACAAATTTCTTCTTTACACTTTTATATGATTTATTTTATCATCTAATCAGTGTGGTTTGGACCAGTGGAATTGTATGGTTAATCAAAACCTAAATTACTCAGGTTGAATGTTGAAATCAGTAGCACACAACCAATGATGGGATGGTTTGGGTGTTAACCCAGGCAATACAACTTTTAGAAATTTATCAGATGCACGATTTCAAGGAAATGATGAAGAAAGGTGCTACATGGACGAATTCATAACTTATTCTTGGATTTTCCACCCTCCCTGCTTGAGCTTTCTTCTGTGTGGGGATTCATCTTCTTATTAGAGGCAAGTTTTATGACTTGCTCTACGTTTATTGCTTACCATAAGTTTCTAGATCATGATCTTGCTTGAAAATGATGATCCATGCACTAAAAAGCTATGCTTGACTAGGATTTCGATTTTTATAATGTTCCCTATTCTGATTTCAGTTATATATGAACTTGTGATCATGTGTACATTATTCCTAAGGTACAATATTACTTGGATCGGGTTGGTTTGACAACCTACGGTGCTAAGCACCTATCAAACAATGGTCAATTTTAGGGTTTAAAGTTGATTTCTTTTATAAACCATGACCCGACGATGGTACCATTGCAACAACCCTACGGTGTTGTCTTCATAAAAACTCATCATCGTGATCAAAGGTTTCAGATGATGGTGACAACCTATGGTGACCCTTAGGTCAGGTTTTGGATCAATTAAAAGTATAATGATCAATCATTAAGTACACTACTGATGATATCAATCAATGATGACATCAACTTAATATTTGATGTTGATTAATGAATATATTGTTGATCTAACAACCTATAGTGATTTAATGATCACTAATGATGGTGGATCAGGTGTCTACAATCTATGGTGAGTTAATCATATAGTTTTAGCATCAATTAAGCCTTAGACCAATGGTTTCTTGGGTCACTTGATGCAATGGTCAGACCTATACTGTAATTGATGGTTTTAACATGTGAATTTGACCCAATGGTCGAGATCTACTATTTATTTCTCCATTAAGGTGGAATGATGGCTAAAGTAATATGTTGGTCCTAATAATGTGATTTAGATGTTTTCCTTTATATGATCAACTTAAGGAGCTTAATTGTTGACAATGGATGGCTTGTTTTAACTGAATAGTCGATTGTGGGTTTTACCCTACTCTCAATGGAACTTTTTATGTTGTTAATCAAGGGATGTCTAGGGTAAGATGGTGACTCTTTCTAGAGAAAAAATCAAGGACTTCATAGGTGGTTTATCCAAGGTGTTTACTTATGTAATATAGCTGTGTAGCATATCCATTTTGAGCTATACACGACGCTTCACATTAGATGATAACCCTTGTTTGTTATCTTTAGATAAAGATGATGCTCAGTGCAACTAAGAGATAGTAAATACACTTATGTTGTGGATATGCTTAAGATTGTAGATGCATACAAATGGTAGCCATGCTTATATTGATAACTATATTGCTATTATTGATTATAATCATGATGCTAGATATCTCATGTTGTTAGTTATGTTTAGCATGCTAGACATGCCTTTCTAACTAGAGATGCATATACTTCTAATCATGCTTATCTAGGTAGTTGTGCTTATGTTGTTAGCTCTTCTTATGATGTTGATATGTTCAACCAATTAGACATGCTCATGTTGTTATCTATGCTATGTTACTAGACTTGCTCATGATTCTAGAACTGCATATGCTAATGAATTACTTATATTGTCAACAAGATAAAGGATGATAGTCTGGCTAATGATGATAGTTATTATCTACCCCTTTATGTATTTTGTTAATCATCAATGTTGGTGATCTTATTTGTTATATCTGATTAAACTACTTAACTATTTAATTACTTAAAAATTTTGTAATCAATAAATGTTGTTGGAGGATATATCTCTTGCTGGGACATGGGTCTCACCCTTGTGGTTCGCCACATTTTTTTAGGTAATCTGAAGTGACGAAAACAAACATGTGGAATCAAAGAGGAGCTATAATAATGAATCTTTGATAAAGTTGATTATATGTCTAGTGTGTCCTAGAGTTATCCCTGTACTCTCAGGTTCAGACAGGAATAGTTTGTATATGGTGTTTCAAACAAATAGAACTTTTGTTAGCATGTTAATGCTTGTCTGTGTGTCATATGTGAATATTATTCTCCTGTGTATATATATTGTGGCTAAGGAGATATACCAATTTGTATCAAGTTTTTCGCATAGTATGGATACAAGAAAGATGTTGGTCTCTCATGCAAATGTTTTTGAGTGAGTGTTGACGTTGAAATCGGTTTTAATTTACCCATATTTTTGGGTATGTGATTAATTAGTGATTGATTGTATTTTATGTTTTGAGTAATCTCATTTAGCGTGACGAGGTGTCACTGTACATATGGTCCTACCAGGCTGTACACATGTGTACAAGACTGTACATATGTGTACTAGAATGTACACATGGTTCTACAAGACTATACACATGTGTACAAGATTGTACACATGGTCCTACAAGACTGAACACATGGTCCAACAAGATTGTACACATGTGTACAAGACTGTAAATATGTGTACAAGAATGTACACATGGTCCTACAAGTCTGTATACATGTGTACAAGATTGTACACATGGTCCTATAAGACTGTACACATGGTCCTATAAGATTGTACACATGTGTACAAGACTATACATATGGTCCTACAAGACTACACACATGATCCTACAAGACTGTACAAATGTGTACAAGACTGTACATATAATCCTACAAGAATGTACACATGGTCCTACAAGACTGTACACATGTGTACAAATCTGTACACATGGTCCAACAAGACTGTACACATGTGTACAATGGTCCTACAAGACTGTTCACATGGTCCTACAAGATTGTACACATAGTCCTTCAAGACTGTACACATGGTCCTACAAGACTGTACACATGGTCCTACAAGACTGTACACATGGTCCTACAAGACTGTACACATAAGTACAAGACTATACATGTAACATACTCGATTCCAGACACATAGGCTAATCCTCCGTTCTTCTAGGCCCCTACTCGATTATATTGTTATCCAATATCCCTCTTTCCTTCATCTTGATTTTCTTTCAAATAGGTACCTTTTAGTGTGCATAATTCCCTAAATTTATGATAGATTATACAGTGTTGAGAACTAATTGCCTAATTGACTCAATTGTATCCCATGGACATAAATCTTTGGATGTTATAACCTTAATAAATAATTATAGGTAAGTGGTGAATAGTGATACCACACTCTTGTCCTAATATTAATTTAATACCTAGTATGGCCCTAGGACCTTAGAGGGAGATATTTGTAGGTAAATAAAGAGCATTTACCCTATTTGATCATTAGGATGAACTTAAAAACCTTAATACAATGTTTAAGTGATTTATGGGGAAAATTCAGAGCTATTAATCTCAAAAGGCAAAAATAAGTCCAAATTCGTGTGCCCCATATCCTAATTAGGAGACCTACCTATTTTGGGCTTAATCTGATGTCAAATACATCATACATAGGGGCTTAGTAGGTAGATTATAAGATAGATGGTTGAATTAAATTAAATTTGTGACACATATTAATTATCATTTTTCTAATCTAATGCATCTGTCATGCGAATGACCTGCATAACTCAGTCTTTTCCGCTCGCTTCCTTCCCACATCTATCTCGCGATCCAGGAGTGAGTCTTCCACATCCCTCCTTTTGCTCTGGCGGCTCCTCCCTTTCCCTCTTACTCTTACACCTCCTCATCCATCCTCACTTCTTCTCCTCCCTCCCTCCTTGCTCCTCCTCTCTCTTCTGCTTCCTAACACCAGTAGCCTCTACAGGTCTCAGATCTCCTGCTTTTAGGTGCAAGGGCTAGCAGAAGCATGGGTGACGACCAGAACTGCCAGCCAACCCCATCATCAGGGCATCACGGAATACGACCCTCTACACCTCTCTCCTTGTCTACAAGAAATGATGGCATCTCATACCTGATCCCTTGTTGTGACCTCCTTTGACATCTTCTCCATAGTGACTTGGTCAGGCAGAGAGGCTACCACACCCCCAGGGTTTACGACGGATGACATGGCCAGACACCAATGGAGCAATTGCGCCACCAAGTATCATAGTCATTGGCATCACCAACTTGAAACTGATGTGTGAGGGTGACAAAGAGTTTCTTCTCCCTTGTGTCCCCACCCATTGATTCATCTTCGTCCCCTTCATCTTCCTTGGTGCTGCAAAATTGTAGCGGCCCTACTCCTCCGCAACCTCACCTCCCAGCCACTACTGCATTACAATCGCCACCACCCGCCCCAACTCTAACCAAGCCATTATAGATCTATGCCAATTGTGCCTCTGCAAGTACCATGCCTGCACCTATGACCCAACATCTATGTCATCTATAGTGGTCCACTGTGAACTAAATTCTATCTACACAGATCACACTGCTACCACCTTGTCCTTCTTTCTCCTTGTCAGTGGTGTACATACTTTGGTCGTGGTTCTGTGTCCAACGACCATCCCATGTCTCCACACCATGTTGTTAACACCCCCTTTCCATCTACAATTACATATGCAACCCACTACATCAACCACATGTGCAATGCATTCATGTGTGTCATAGTATTCCCTAATCTCTGTACCAGAGGAGAGGATTTAGTCTATCCATTGTGATGACCTGAAGATTGATTCATCTGAACAGACATCCATTGACTTTCGGTAAGCATCTTCTTTAGTTTTAATATGATTATCACCATAGAAAGTCAACTAAGGATACTAATCCAGATAGCAATTGTTGCATCATTGAATAACAACGATAGTAATCTTCACATCTCAGTTACATAGTACATATATGGAACTATACCTATAACAAATGTTAGGAAATTTATAAACCAATTGCACCATATCTTACTAATTGAATCCATATAAATATATGTAATAGGGTATTCACACTACTATAAAACAAGCTAGCAATCCTATCAGTTTTCCCTATAAACCTAACATACATGTTTAGCCATTAATGGGATATGTAGTGTTAAGTAATATGATAATACTTTGATTCTTACCATAGTTATGCAATATATATGTGGCTAAGTGGTTCATATTTTACACCCTATATTATGTGTACCATTAACTATAGCTACCAAATATGTTAGGGCCTCAAAATCCTAGATATAGATACTAAGTAAATTTTGGACAACTTTATGACAATTAATGAGTCAAATAGATCCATATATTCACAAGTTTATTTGAATGAATTTATAAAGGGAGACTCTACTTAAAGGATAATAATGTGGTGTATGATGTGCACCTATTTCACAACAAACTATATGCTTTATAGAGAGAGGATACCAGTACAAGATTTAAAGGAGGAATTCAAACTATTACCCACACATATGTGTATACTAGACATACTTATATTTGTGACTTAAGATAGATCTTAGCACTATGATATATATATATATATATATATATATATATATATAATAGATCACATGTCCACTTTAAGATCAAAATCCCTAATTTATCTTTAGGTGACCAGAATCAGGGTAAGAACAATATGTATAGCTATACTAGGAATCTATACACAAGTTTGCTTTGGTTTGACTAATATACCAAATATGTTCCTAGGTTGGAAACTCGACCTCATGGACCAAGTATATAGATTGAGTTAAGTCTTAGCCGTGAAGATCATGTATGTCCATCCTCTATTTTATTTTGGGCATTATTTGACTGCGCCTGCATTTCTTTAATGAGGCATCTCTTGAACTATCAATTTTATTTAAAATCCAATTGTTGGACATTCATACTTTCTGCTTTTGATTCATATAAATTCATGTGATTGCTAGAATATTCATTTATAATGGGTCTTTGTACCCCTCCTTCTATGATTTCCATTTTATGTGAAATTGACTAAACTATTAGTCTTGCCACTCTATTTATGCATTCTACATGTTTGACTAGAATATCTAGAATAGTGGTACTTATGTACAACCATACTTATATAGGGTGTGCGTGCATTTCCACCCTTATTTCTTTTAGGCCATGATCCTATGGTGTTATGGCCCTATGTTAGGTATATTTAGTCTACATTGTTATGCATGCAAATATTTGTTGTTTTAAAATGAATCTGTGGATGATTGTTATGGCAAGACACTATATATTATTATGCTTGTAGTCTGAAACTTAATATGCCTCATTTCTTTTGTTATATTCCTTTTGAACTTACCTAATTGCTAATAGCCCCCTTCTTGTGGGAACATCTCTTTTTGCACTCATAACCCTAAATAATGCCCAAACTGTTTAATATATGTATATACTCAGCACTTTGCTGACCTCTATGTTGTTTCCTATGTTCTGGGTGATGTTCCCTTCCACCCAGGTTTAGGTGCATTAAAATATCAAGGTTGCTCAGAGATCATATAAAGGAAATTGTACCTAAGGATAGCTTGGAATGGCTAGGTTACTCTCTGCTACTGGCCTTAAGTGTAGTTAGTTCAAGATTTTGTAATATCACCTTTTATGGTAGTGAGCAATTGTATTATGATACAAATTGTAACTTTGTAATGGTTTTGTTTTCCCTAATTTATTATAACATGGCTCTTGTATTATATCATTTTGAGTGGATCCCCAATTCGGGTCTCACTCTTTACAATACACATGTGTACAAGACTGTACACATGGTCCTACAAGACTGTACACATGGTCCTACAAGAGTGTACACATGTGTAAAAGACTATACACATGGTACTACAAGACTGCATGCATGGTCCAACAAGACTATACACATGTGTACAAGGCCATAAATATTTGTACAAGAATGTACAAATGGTCCTACAAGACAGTAGACTTGTGTACAAGACTATACATGTAACATCCCTGACCTGGGTTATGTACTAACCCGAGGTGTTTTGCCTAATTAAGTTGATTATATGCTTGTTCTTATACTTTGAAAAGTAATTAAGGCTTTTGAGGAACTTATATTTCAATTTCATTCCTTTTTGAATAATGTTGAAACATTGTTTTATTACTTTTGGACTAAAGTGCAAATTACCCAAGTAGAGGGGTTAACTTGCAAATTGCACATGTTAATATGTTCTTCTGATGTTGAGACATCATAAGAATGTATATGATGTGGTGGTATGGATTCCACAAGCTTGGACATCAAGATATAGCTTGTAGAGCAATCCTTGTGCATTTAAACCTAGTTTTGGTGTAATGCACAATTTACCCAAAACCTAGGGTTCAACATGAAAAATATCACCTATTGAGGGTCTCTCATGTTTCTTGGCGTCAATTGGAGCAAAGAAAATGATAGGGGCTCCTCATTTGAATTATCATAGAAGAGAGAGAATCTTGATATTGAGATAATCAAGATGTAAGCACAAATGGCTCTTTAATATAACTTAATGCAAAAAGGGAAATATATTAATTAAGGAGCCCTTCAAACCAAAAGTTGGAGGATGTGTTTGCAATAGTTTGGAAAAGCTTGTGCCATGCTTGGGCACCAAAAAGGATCTTGGTTGAGTGGAAACTACTCACACTAATAATATATATAAAGCAATATCCACTAAAAGGATGGATATTAATATACAACTTTTTAAAGTGTTTAGTTCCTTTCCCATTAATCTTTGGATAATGGAGAGTTTTTCAAGGAAAATAGAAGGTGGATACGTGTCCAAGGAATGTAGGAAGTTTTGGAGGAAATTAGTTGGAATTAAAGAAGATAACTCTCTTTTTCTATTTTCCTTGAAATCCATAAATATATATAAGTATCCTTTTTCCAAAACCAAAAAGGACCGTTTCCTTAGTTCTTTTCCTTATCACCTTGCTTTTACCGACCAAGGGAGAGCTCTAGACCAGAGGAAGGATGACCAAACTAGCTTGGTAACTTTTGATCATCATCTACCTCAAATTCATGGTGGAAACCATAAAACAAGGTTAGATTCATGGTTTTCTTCACTTGGTTTCCTTTTCTAGCCATCTTGTTCATCCAAAGATTGAAGAACAAACCTTGTACAACTGCTGGAGCTCAATCCACCATTAAAGTCGTGGATCTTGGAGCTCTGGATCAGTTCTAGAGACGGGTTTTATAACTCTAAAACTTAAGTATTAGTATTGCACTCATTCTATAAGAATCATTGGTTACTTTTCTTCCTTTGATACTCTTGTGAGTTCTTGCTCTAATTTTGCATAAAGAACAGAACCTGTTCTTGGTTGAACAGGGGTAGATTAAGATGACATCATCCTAGACAAATATCTAAAAAGTTACCTTAGCAAATGGTTTTCCTTTGTGCTCAAATGGTTTCCCAAACCGTTTGGGAGCAAACGGTTTCACCTAAACCTCATAGAAGCAAACGGTCTGAGACCGTTTGGTGGCGTTGACCAAACGATGACCGTTTAGAGGACTGTTGAGAATAATTTTGATTAATAACCTATCAATAATTGTTGATTAATTCCAATTGGTTCACCAATTGAAGGTCTAAAAATCATCTAAACCCTAATCGGGTTAGTTACTGATTTGATAAGTGAATAAGGTTGAAACTTGGGTTGGGTGACCCAAATGGTTTCAAAACCATTTGGGGATCACCAAAATGGTCTCAAGACCGTTTGGTGATCACCCAAGAATGATTGAAGATCTAAGGTTAAGTATGGTTGACCAATTGAAGATCCAAAGGTGCTAAGTTGAAGTACAATCAATTGTTGATTTTGTGATCAATCCAATGGACCAAACCCTAATTGGTTGACTTGGTTTTAGATGTTGACTTGGGAAAACAGTCTCAAGACCGTTTGGAGGTCATCCAAATGATCCCAAGACCATTTGGGGTCAGGTCATGTCCAAATTGGATGATGGTTCGATGATTTCAAATCAATTAGACTCACATTGATTAATGTTAAGGGTTCAATGTTCCCAAACCCTAATCCAATTGATTCAATCCCTAATTGATGATCAATTGCGGGTCAATTGAGTGACAAATCAGTTGATTGATGACCTAATTAATTTAATTGAAGTATGATGATAAATCCAATTGATGAGTAGTTCCATAGATTCAATGGTTGAAGGAACCAACATTAGAAACCCTAATTCAATTGAAGCGGTTGAGACCCTTTTTGGTCCTTGCGGTTTTGAGGGGGTTTGGACCAAATGGTCTCAAGACCATTTGAGTCCAAATGGTCTCAAGACCGTTTGGGACTAAATGGTCTTAATACCATTTGGGACCAAACGATCCCAAACCGTTTAGGTTCATGCGGTTTCAAAACCGGTTGAGTTCATGCAATTTCCGAACCGGTTGAGTTCATGCGGTTTCAAAAGTCAACTATGGGTAAACATTCTTCACCACCTACTTTACCAAATGGTTTCAAAGATGGTCCAAGACCGCATGGAGATCCAAACGGTCTTATATCGTTTGTAGGTTTAGTTTGCAAGATCGTTTGAGGTCTGAGTTGGTCAAGATCGTTTGGGGTCTTAGTGGCCAAGATCGTTTGGTGATGATTAACTAAAACCGCATGGGTACTAAAACTGGTTAAAGGACAAAGTGATTAGTTAATTGATACATGATGTAATCAAATGTGATCATGGTTCTTGTATCTTATAGGGATAGTGTGATTTAAACCCATGAAGTAATTAAGCCTTAATGATTACAATGTTAATGAATTAACTCATGTGTCAATTCTCTTTCATGTTGAGTTGACTTAGCCTAATCAAGGCTGAAGTAACCATCATCCTATAAAGGATGAGAGAGAAAGGATTACCTACATAAATGTTAGTTATGTTAATGGACTCTTATTATGAATAGATGTCTAATTAGGGTATGATCCATGATGGTGAGATCATGAAACCCTAATTATGAAGGTTAATGAATCATAACCCTAACCTAGGGTGATGGGATGTGAATAGTAAATCCTAACCTAGGGTGATGTGATGTAAATAGTAAACCCTAACCTAGGGTGATGGGATGTGAATAGTAAACCCTAACCTAGGGTGATGTGATGTAAATAGTAAACCCTAACCTAGGGTCATGGGATGTGAATAGTAAACCCTAACCTAGGGTGATGTGATGTGAATAGTAAACCCTAACCGAGGGTGATGTGACGTGAATAGTAAACCCTAATTCAGGGTATGTTGAACATGAACCATAATCAAGGGTGATGTGATGTGAATCGTAAACCCTAATTCCAAATAAGTATATGAAAGTGTGAAACCCTAATTCTGGGTTATGCTATATAGCATGAAGCCCTATGATTGGATAATGAAATGATAAGACATTAATCCTAATTGAGTTTAGGGGATGATTAACCCTAATTGAAATGAAAAGGGGAATCCTAACCCTAATAAGGGCATAGTGGTGCAACCCTTGAATAGTGATGCTATCATTATTTTGCATTGTGCTGATATGAAATAAATGTATATGTTATCATTTGTACTAATCATGCAGGTTTTATGAGATATTGAACATAGCCAGGTGAGAGCTATGATGCTTGTTTAATGAAAGTACTTTATAAGCTTTGTAAGCAATGATATGTTATGTTTCCTAGCAAAAAGGTAACAAAAGAGGCTGACAGGTTGTATGAGCCAAATGAAATACCTGTATTTCTACTATTATGTTTACACTGTCAAATAACCTGATGGCATTATGTTACCTGTTAAGTTGGTAACAAGTGATTTGATGATCTAAGGGTTTGTATACCCATATTCTTGAATCATGATGAAGAATTAATAAGGGATTGAGATTCTAATGTTAATAAAGCTATGACATGAACCTAATAAAATAGTACTCTTCCTTTATAACATATGTTATAATGGTTTATGCCTGAAAACATGTCTGATGCTAAAAGAATGTTGTAATGTACTTAAATAATCAAGTGAAATGATATCATGTAGAGCCCTGACCATAGATCCATCATCGTTGAAAGTTGGATGATGGTGAAACAGGTTTTCCTAAGGGAACTCCTGGAGAGCATACTTTTGAGTATGTGGGGGTTATGAACGTGAATATCCTTACATCCTAATGGAGGAATTGATGTGAGATAAACATTAAACCCTCAATCCTTCATTATATGTATATGTCGGGATGATGTATCACTAATCTCCCGATGATGATGTTAATGCCGCATCGATGTGAGATAAATAAGAAATCCCTCGATGGCGAAGAGAGTACAACATGCCACTATAACTCTTATAGAGAAGTTTCCAGAATACCCTAGAAAGCTATTTTAGCAGAGACACAAGATGTCCTGCATATTGTTCCTCACACTGATTGAGGATGATGAGGTCATAGAAATATGGCTCTTCTGATGACCTATGTATGGTACCGATTTCGATTTCGCAATGGTCGGCTGGAGTATGAGCGGTATACCTCATCTCCTCAAGGCATAAGTATGTTTGTAAAATGTAATCAGCCGTGTAGCATTTTGCTTAGGGTTGAACTACGAGAATCAATGTTTGATGATACATTGTTTAATATGTCCTAGTTGGATAATTAGTATACATGTTCTTCATTTTCCTTATTAAATGAATGACTTTCTTCTTAATCAAGTTATATTTGAAATAATTGCATAGAGAATACTGCTCTGCATATCTTATTCAATGAATTATCTGCTGTTGAATATTTACAATTTTACTGCTCAGTGCTATTTTATTATCAGCAATAACGATGCTTCTGGCGGAGAGTTATATCTCTCGCTGGGACAATTTTCAATTGTCTCACCCCCATGGGATTCAAATTTTTAGGTAGACACCGAGGAAGAAGAAACCCTTCAGTGGGTGAGCAGCAACATCAACAGTCACAACATCAGCAGCAACAACAAGGACAACACTGATCTTCAGGTGAAGACACTGTCTGTCAAGTCTTGGTTATAGAGAGTCCTATGTGTCGTCTTTGTACTCTCAGGTCCTAGGAGTCAGTAGATGGTTTGATGTAGATATGAGATTTTGGCTTAATGCCTCGAGATTTTTATACTTCTCATGTATAGTTTAACATGGCAGTCAATGTTTATGACTCTCGAGATGGATGATACAGAGATGAACTGATGTATCAGAATGTAAATAACTTACTTTGCTTCTTTATGAAAGAGTTCTACAGTTTGTGGACCTCATTGTAAAAAGTTTTAAATTTTCAGTAATTTCGCTACTAATTAATCGCTTCCGTATGAATTAGTTTAGTTAATCTTGTTTTCGTGAGACGGTGTATCACAAATTAAGTGGTATCAGAGCTCTAGGTTCACTGAGTCTACAGAGACATAGGACTAGGGTTGTTGAGTCTGTTCTAGTGTCTTCCATTATATTTGATAGTGTCTTCTGCTCATATAGGAGGAGAAGAGAAAACTAAAGATGTCTGGATCACATGAGGAACATGTTACAGAGACTAGTGTCGCTGCACCCGGAGGACGTGCAAGAGACCAAAGAAGGGAGGAACAACTTGTACCTGAACCACCCCAGTTCAATCCAGCTGACATGGGGAACTCAGCCTTCTAAGCCATGTTTGGATAGTTCATGACTGCCATGACACACATGACTGATAGGATGCCTATACCTACACCTAGGGCACCCACCCATCAAGAAGGACAAGGAGTCGGCAAGACGTTTGAACGACTATGTCGTGTTGGAGCCACGAAATATGCTGGGACAGCTGACCCAGCATATGCTGACTTGTGGCTAACTAAATTAGAGAAGGCCTTTAGAATCCTAAACATCCCAGATGTTGAGAAGGTTAGACATGCTGTGTACCTTCTTAAGGAGAGTGTTGGTCACTGTTGGACCATAGAGGAAGGGAAAAGGCCAGGTGTGGAGATCGAATGGGAAGTATTTCGATGAGAATTTGTCAACATATACTTTCCTAAGACGTTCTTGGATGAGAAAATCTCTCAGTTTGAGAGATTAAGATAAGGACTAATGAACATTAGCAAGTATGAGGCTAAGTTCATGGAGCTTTTGTAGTTCTATCCGCATATGGCAACCATAGATGAAGAGAGAATTCGACATTTTGAGAAGGGGTTAAACACGGAGTTGACCACCCATGTGTCTTCTCTGGAGAACAGGGAAAGATTTTCTACTTTTGTGGAGTCTGTCAGAAGGATAGAGAGATCTGTGATGGAGAAGCAACAAACCAAAAACAAGAAGATGTATCCCCAGTTCCAAGGATCCTCATCTAAAGGTTTCAAAAAACTAAGATTTTCCGTGCCTACACCACCACCTAGATTCAGTACCCAGACACAGTGGACGTCAAATAAGGATAGAGGACGAAGTTTACCACTAGAAGGAGCTCACAGTTCAACATATGTGTCGGTTATAGGACCATCCAGACCACAACAAGGGATCAGAAGTTGTTACATATGTGGAAAAGTGGGGCATCTGATGAAGGATTGTAGAGCCAGAGAGGCGAGTGTGACTCAACCTCAAAGGCAGAGTCAGCAAGGTTCCCAAAGGAGACAGTTTCTAGGTGGAGCTAGAGGACGTGGACAAGCGTCCCAAGCTGGATCATCAACACCCAATCATCGAGCACCGAATCAACCACAAGCGACGATGAGATTCTATGCGATGAATCCACCTGATGCAGTGATCAACCCTCGGGTTGTGACAGGTCAGATGAAGTTTTTTTATTCTAATATGTCTGCATACTGTGTCGTATCTGTTTTAATGGATCTGGGTGCTACGCACTCCTTTATCACTCGAAGAGTGATTCTTGATTGCAATATGACTATAAGTCATAGGGCAGAGAGTTTGAAGTTAGAAACTCCTTTGATGGGATCTGCTATGTTGCGGGAGGTGTGTTCTCCCTGCATTCTTTTTTTTTCTGAACATTGCATTCAAGTGGATCTTATACCACTTGAGATGCACGGATTTGATGTAATCCTGGGGATGGGTACCTTAGAAAGGTATAAGGCTGTCTTGGATTGTGAGTCCAAGCAAGATGTGTTCACTGATGATAGTGACACATGGATCTTTCAGGGAGATAGAAAGATTCTTCCAACCTGTCTTGTGTCATCTATGGTTGCAGAGAAGTTGATGAGGCAAGGATGTTATGCATTCTTGTCCTATGTGGTAGATACCACTATGAAGAGTCCTAATCCTACTGAAGTTCATGTAGTCAGGGAATTTGAAGATGTATTTCCTGAAGAACTTCCAGGTGTACCTCTGCCCCAAGAGATTGATTTTAAAATTAATCTAACCCCAAGCAAGCAACCAATGGCACAAACACCGTATAGGATGGTGCCTACTAAGATGGTAGAACTCAAGAAACAATTGCAAGAGTTGCTTGAGAAAGGTTTCTTCTGATCGAGTACTTCACCTTGGGGTGCTCCGGTCCTCTTTGTTAAAAAGAAGGATGGGTCAATGTGGTTGTGCATTGATTACATAATTAAATAAAGTAACAATTAAGAATAAGTATCCTTTGCCGAGGATTGATGATCTCTTTGACCAGTTGCATGGTGCAACAGTCTTTTCAAAGATAGATTTGAGGTCGGGATATCATCAGCTGCGTATTAAGGAGGGTGACATACCTAAGTCTGCCTTTAGGACAAGGTATGGTCACTACGAGTTCACAGTTATGTCGTTTGGACTAACTAACGCACCAGTTGCATTTATGGAACTCATGAATAGAATCTTTCGACCTTTCCTTGATCAGTGTGTTGTTGTCTTCATAGATGACATCCTGATCTACAGTAGAGATGCTCAGCAGCATGAGCAACATCTTCGTCAGGCTCTAACTTTGCTAAGAAAGTATAAGTTATATGCTAAATTTAGCAAGTGTGAGTTTTGGTTACCTGAAGTTTCTTTTCTTGGACACATAATATCTACTTCAGGTATACGTGTTGACCCTAAAAAGGTAGAATTTGTCCTGCAATGGGAGCAGCCAAAAACGCCGACGGAGATCCGCAGTTTTCTAGGGTTGGCAGGATATTACCGGAGGTTCATTAAGAACTTCAGTTCCATAGCTTTACCCTTGACTAAGTTGACCAGGAAGGATGTTCATTTTACCTGGAGTGACAAGTGTCAGCAATCATTTTAGTTGTTGAAGGAAAGGTTGACAAGTTCACCTGTGCTTGTGTTACCTGAGTAAGGGAAAGATATATAGTTTTTGTGATGCCTCTAAGAATGGACTAGGATGTGTGTTGATGTAGGATAAATAAGTGATTTCTTTTGCTTCTCGACAGCTTAAGAAACACGAGGAGAATTATCCGACACACGATCTGGAGCTAGTTGTTGTAGTTCATGCCTTGAAGATCTAGAGACATTATCTTTATGGAGAGACATTCCAGATTTTCACAGACCATAAAAACCTTCAGTACATCTTCTCTCAGCATGAGCTTAATATGAGCCAACGCTGCTGGATTGAATTAATCAAGGACTACAATTGTACAATTGATTACCATCCAGGGAAAGCCAATGTAGTTGTTGATGCTTTGAGTAGGAAATAAACAACACTAGCCTCAGACAGAGCACAGTTGAATTCTTTAGTGTGATCTAGGAGGGATATGTTTATCTCTTTAAGGCAAGACAATGTACAGTTAAAAGTATCATTGTTATCTAGGTTGTTAGCTGAGATGCACATAAAACCTACTCTGAGACAACAGATTAAGGAGGCACAGCAAGCTGATGTTGTAGTTCAGCAGATTAGATCAGAGTATAGTAGTGAAAAACAAGATGATTTCCATGATTCGGATGATCAAGTAGCCTGTTATCATGGTAGGATGATAGTACTAGATGTTGATAATTTGAGGAAGTTAGTCCTGGAAGAAGCTCATTCTTCAATGTATGTTATGCATCCAGGAAGCACCAAGATGTATCATAACTTGAAAAATATGTATTGGTGGCCTAGTTTGAAGAAGGACATTGTTGAGTTCGTTATGCGGTGTCCTGTGTGTCAGCAAGTTAAAGATGAACACCAGAAGCCTGCAGGAACACTACAGCCTTTACCCATACCACAGTGGAAGTGGGATCATGTAACCATGGATTTTGTGGTTGGTTTACCCAGAACAGCCAAAGGTCATGATTCCATTTGGGTAATAGTTGATAGGTTGACAAAGAAAACACATTTCTTACCTGTCAAAACAACCTATTCTGCCGAAAAGTTGGCGCAGTTATATGTAGATGAGATAGTGCAGCTACATGGGGTCCTAGTTACCATTGTTTCTGATAGAGGTCCCCAGTTTACGAGTCATTTTTGGGAGTGAATTCATAAAGCCTTAGGCACATAGTTAAGGTTTAGTACATCCTTTCATCCTCAGACTGATGGACAGTCAGAAAGGACTATACAAACCTTAGAGGACTTGCTTAGGGCATGTGTCCTTCAATTTACAGGAAGTTGGGATCTTCACCTAAGTTTGATAGAGATTTCCTACAACAATAGCTATCAGCATAGCATTAACATGGCACCTTATGAAGCTTTGTATGGTAGATGTTGTAGATCTCCTCTATGTTGGTATGAAATTGGTGAATGTCAACTTTTAGGTCCTGAACTTGTGCAGCAGACCACCGAGAAGATTAAAATAAGACAACAATAGTTGAAGACTGCACAAGATAGGCATAAATCTTACACTGATAAGCATCGTAGACCTTTATAATTCCAAGTTGGAGACAGAGTGTACCTCAAGGTCTCACCCTGGAAAGGAGTTCTTAGATTTGGAAGGAAAGGAAAGTTAGCTCCTAGATTTATGGGGCCTTATCCAATCATTGAATGGATTGGAAAGGTAGCTTATAAGCTAGATTTACCACCTGATCTGCAAAAGTTACACCCAGTGTTTCACATTTCCATGCTAAGGAAATGTCATCCTAACACAAAGATAGTTCTGCAGCCTATGGAAGTAGAATTGAATGATGATATAACTTATATTGAAGGACCTGTGTTGATTCTTGATAAAAGAATCAAGAAGCTAAAGAAGAAAGACATTAGTCTTGTGAAAGTCCTCTGGAATCACCATGGAGTTGAAGAAGCTACATGGGAACTAGAGGAAGAGATGAGAAGGAAATACCCTACTCTTTTCTCTTAAAATGTTTTGTTGATGATTTCGGGGACGAAATCCTTGTAAGGGGTGGATAATTTGTAACATCCCTGACCTGGGTTATGTACTAACCCTAGGTGTTTTGCCTAATTAAGTTGATTAGATGCTTGTTCTTATACTTTGAAAAGTAATCAAGGCTTTGGAGGAACTTATATTTCAATTTTAGTCCTTTTTGAATAATGTTGAAACATTGTTTTGTTACTTTTGGACTAAAGTGCAAATTACCTAAGTAGAGGGGTTAACTTGCAAATTGCACATGTTAAGATGTTCCTATGATGTTTAGACATCATAATAATGTATATGATGTGGTGGTATGGATTCCACAAGCTTGGACATCAAGATATAGCTTGTAGAGCAATCCTTGTGCATTTAAACCTAGTTTTGGTGTAATGTGCAATTTACCCAAAACCTAGGGTTCAACATGCAAAATATCACCTCTTGAGGGTCTCTCATGTTTCTTGGTGTCAATTGGAGTAAATAAAATTAGAGGGGAGCCACATTTGAATTATCATAGAAGAGAGAGAATCTTGATATTGAAATAATCAAGATTTAAGCACAAATGGCTCTTTAATATAACTTAATGCAAAAAGGGAAATATATTAATTAAGGAGCCCTTCAAACCAAAAGTTGGAGGATGTGTTTGCAATAGTTTGTACAAGCTTGTGCCATGATTGGGCACCAAAAAGGATCTTGGTTGAGTGGAAACTACTCACACTAATAATATATATAAAGCAATATCCGCTAAAAGGATGGATATTAATATACAACTTTTTAAGGTGTTTAGTTCCTTTCCCATTAATCTTTGGATAATGGAGAGTTTTGCAAGGAAAATAGAAGGTGGCTACGTGTCCAAGGAATGGAGGAAGCTTTGGAGGAAATTAGTTGGAATTAAAGAAGATAACTCTCTTTTTCTATTTTCCTTGAAATCCATAAATATATATAAGTATCCTTTTTCCAAAACACCAAAAAGGACCATTTCCTTAGTTCTTTTCCTTATCACCTTGCCTTGACCGACCAAAGGAGAGCTCTGGACCAGAGGAAGGATGACCAAACTAGATTAGTAAGTTTTGATCATCATCTACCTCGAATTCATGGTGGAAACCATAAAACAAGGTTAGATTCATGGTTTTCTTCACTTGGTTTCCTTTTCTAGCCATCTTGTTCATCCAAAGATTGAAGAACGAACCTTGGAGAACTGCTCGAGCTCAATCAACCATTAAAGTTGTGGAGCTTGGAGCTCTGGATTAGATCTAGAGGTAGGTTTTATAACTCTAAACCTTAAGTGTTAGTATTGCACTCATTTCTATAAGAATCATTGGTTACTTTTCTTCCTTTGATACTCTTGTGAGTTCTTGCTCTAATTTCCGTAAAGAACAACACCTATTATTGGTTGAATAGAGGTAGACGAAGGTGACATCATCCTAGACAAATATCTAAAAAGTCACTTTAGCAAACGGTTTGCCTTTGTGCTCAAACGGTTTCCCAAACCGTTTGGGAGAAAATGGTTTCAAACCGTTTGAATGCAAACAGTTTCACCTAAACCGCAAAGAAGCAAATGGTCTAAGACCGTTTGGTGGTGTTGACCAAGTGATGATCATTTGGAGGACTTTTGATAATAATTTAGATTAATAACCTATCAATAATTGTTGATTAATTCCAATTGGTTCACCAATTGAAGGTCCAACAATCATCTAAACCCTAATCGGGTTAGTTGTTGATTTGATAAGTGAATAAGGTTGAAACCTGGGTTGGGTGACCCAAACGGTCTCAAGACCATTTGGTGATCACCAAAGACCATTTTAAGATCTAGGGTTAAGTATGGTTGACCAATTGAAGATCCAAAGGTGCTAAGCTGAAGTACAATCAATTACTGATTTTGTGATAAATCCAATGGACCAAACCCTAATTGGTTGACTTGGTTTTTGATGTTGACTTGGGAAAACAGTCTCAATACAATTTTTAGGTCATCCAAACAATCCCAAGACCATTTGGGGTCAGGTCATGTCCAAATTGGATGATGGTTCGATGATTTCAAATCAATTAGACTCACATTGATTAATGTTGAGGGTTCAATGTTCCCAAACCCTAATCCAATTGATTCAATCCCTAATTGATGATCAATTGAGGGTCAATTGAGTGACAAATCAGTTGATTGATGACCTAATTAATTTAATTGAAGTATGATGATAAGTCCAATTGATGAGTAGTTCCATAGATTCAATGATTGAAGGAACCAACATTGGAAACCCTAATTCAATTAAAGCGGTTGAGACCCTTTTTGGTCCTTGCGGTTTTGAGGGGGTTTGGACCAAATGGTCTCAAGATTGTTTGGGACCAAACGGTCTCAAGACCATTTGGGACCAAACGATCCCAAACCGTTTAGGTTGATGGAGTTTCAAAACTGGTTGAGTTCATGCGGTTTCCAAACCGGTTGAGTTCATGCGGTTTCAAAAGTCAACTATGGGAAAACGGTCTTCACCACCTACTTTACAAATGGTTTCAAAGATGGTCCAAGACCGCATGGAGGTCCAAACGGTCTTAGATCGTTTGGAGGTTTAGTTTGCAAGACCATTTGAGGTCTGAGTTGGTCAAGATCGTTTGGGGTCTTAGTGGCCAAGATCATTTGGTGATGATTAACTAAAACCGCATGGGTACTAAAAGTGGTTAAAGGACAAAGTGATTAGTTAATTAATACATGATGTAATCAAAGGTGATCATGGTACTTGTATCTTATAGGAATAGTGTGATTTAAACCCATGAAGTAATTAAGCCTTAATGATTACAATGTTAATGACTTAACTCATGTGTCAATTCTCTTTCATGTTGAGTTGACTTAGCCTAATCAAGGCTGAAGTAAACATCATCCTATAAAGGATGAGAGAGAAAGGATTACCTACATAAATGTTAGTTATGTTAATGGACTCTTATTATGAATAGATGTCTAATTAGGGTATGATCCATGATGGTGAGATCATGAAACCCTAATTATGAAGGTTAATGAATCATAACCCTAACCTAGGGTGATGGGATGTGAATAGTAAATCCTAACCTAGGGTGATGTGATGTAAATAGTAAACCCTAACCTAGGGTGATGGGATGTGAATAGTAAACCCTAACCTAGGGTGATGTGATGTAAATAGTAAACCCTAACCTAGGGTCATGGGATGTGAATAGTAAACCCTAACCTAGGGTGATGTGATGTGAATAGTAAACCCTAACCTAGGGTGATGTGACGTGAATAGTAAACCCTAATTCAGGGTATGTTGAACATGAACCATAATCAAGGGTGATGTGATGTGAATCGTAAACCCTAATTCCAAATAAGTATATGAAAGTGTGAAACCCTAATTCTGGGTTATGCTATATAGCATGAAGCCCTATGATTGGATAATGAAATGATAAGACATTAATCCTAATTGAGTTTAGGGGATGATTAACCCTAATTGAAATGAAAAGGGGAATCCTAACCCTAATAAGGGCATAGTGGTGCAACCCTTGAATAGTGATGCTATCATTATTTTGCATTGTGCTGATATGAAATAAATGTATATGTTATCATTTGTACTAATCATGCAGGTTTTATGAGATATTGAACATAGCCAGGTGAGAGCTATGATGCTTGTTTAATGAAAGTACTTTATAAGCTTTGTAAGCAATGATATGTTATGTTTCCTAGCAAAAAGGTAACAAAAGAGGCTGACAGGTTGTATGAGCCAAATGAAATACCTGTATTTCTACTATTATGTTTACACTGTCAAATAACCTGATGGCATTATGTTACCTGTTAAGGTGGTAACAAGTGATTTGATGATCTAAGGGTTTGTATACCCATATTCTTGAATCATGATGAAGAATTAATAAGGGATTGAGATTCCAATGTTAATAAAGTTGTGACATGAACCTAATAAAATAGTACTCTTCCTTTATAGCATCTGTTATAATGGTTTATGCTTGAAAACATGCCTGATGCTAAAAGAATGTTGTAATGTACTTAAATAATCAAGTGAAATGATATCATGTAGATCCCTGACCATAGACCCATCATCGTCAGAAGTTGGATGATGGTGAAACAGGTTTTCCTAAGGGAACTCCTAGAGAGCATACTTTTGAGTATGTGGGGGTTATGGATACGAATATCCTTACGTCCTAATGGAGGAATTGATGTGAGATAAACATTAAATCCCTCAATCCTTCATTATATGTCTATGCCAGGATGATGTATCACTAATCTCCCGATTATGATGTTAATGCCAAATCGATGTGAGATAAACAAGAAATCCCTCGATGGTGAAGAGAGTACAGCATGCCACTATAACTCTAATAACGAAGTTTCCAGAAAACCCTGGAAAGCTATTTTAGCAGAGATACAAGATATCATGCATATTGTTCCTCACACTGACTGAGGATGATGAGGTCATAGAAATCCGACTCTTCTGATGACCTATGTATGGTACCGATTTCAATTTCGCAATGGTCGGTTGGAGTATGAGCGGTATACCTCATCTCCTCACGGCATAAGTATGTTTGTAAAATGTAATCAGTCATGTAGTGTATTTGCTTTGGATTGAACTACGAGAATCAATGTTTGATGATACATTGTTTAATATGTCCTAGTTGGATAATTAATATACATGTTCTTCACATTCCTTATTAAATGAATGACTTGCTGCTTAATCAAGTTATATTTGAAATAATTGCATTGAGAATATTGCTCTGCATATCTTATTCAATGAATTATCTGTTGTTGAATATTTACAATTTTACTGCTCAGTGCTATTCTATTATCAGCAATAACGATGCTTCTGGCAGAGAGTTATATCTCTTGCTGGGACAATTTTCAATTGCCTCAACCCCGTGGGATTCAACTTTTTAGGTAGATGTTGAGGAAGAAGAAACCCTTTAGTGGGTGAGCAGCAACTTTAGCAATCACAATAGCAGCAGCAACAACAAGGACAACAGTGATCTTCAGGTGGAGACACTGTCTGTCAAGTCTTGGTTATAGAGAGTCCTATGTGTCGTCTCTGTACTCTCAGGTCCTAGGAGTCAGTAGATGGTTTAATGTAGATTTGAGATTTTTGGCATAATGCCTCGAGATTTTTGTATACTGCTCATGTACAGTTTAATAGGGCAGTCAATGTTTATGACTCTCGAGATGGATGATACAGAGATGAACTGATGTATCAGAATGTAAATAACTTACTTTTCTTCTTTATGGAAGAGTTCTACAGTTTGTGGACCTCATTGTAAAAAGTTTTAAATTTTCAGTAATTCCGCTGCTAATTAATCACTTCCGCATGAATTAGTTTAGTTAATCTTTTTTTTCGTGAGACGGTGTATCACAGTACCCATGGTCCAACAAGACTGTACATATGGTCCTACAAGACTGTACACATGTGTACAAGACTGTATACATGGTCTACAAGACTGTACACATGGTTCTATAATATTGTACACATGTGTACAAGACTGTGCACATGGTCTTCCAAGATTGTACACATGGTCCTACAAGGCTGTACACATGTGTACAAGACTATAGATATGTCTACCAGACTGTACATATGGTCCTACAAGATTGTACACATGGTCCTAAAAGACTGTACACATGTCTACAAGACTGTATACATGTGTACAAGATTGTACACATGGTCCTACAATATTGTACACATGGTCTTACAAGACTGTACATAAGTGTACAAGAATGTACATATGTGTAAAAGATTGTACACATGTTCCTACAAGACTGTACATATGTGTACAAGACTGTACACATGGTCCTACAAGACTGTACACATGTGTACAAGATTGTACACATGGTCCTACAAGACTGTACACATAGTCCATCAAGACTGTACACATGTGTACATCGCCATTAATATGTGTGCAAGAATGTAAAATTGGTCCTACAAGACAGTATATAGGTGTACAAGATAGTACACATGGTCCTACAAGACTGTACACATGATCCTACAAGATTGTACACATGTGTACAAGACTGTACATATGGTCCTATAAGACTGTACACATGGTTCTAAAAGACTGTACAAATGTGTACAAGACTATACACATGGTCTTACAAGACTATACACACGGTCCTACAAGACTGTACACATGTGTACAAGACTATAAGTATGTGTACAAGACTATACACATAGTCCTACAAGACTGTACACATGGTCCTACAAGACTGTACACGTGTGTACAAGATTGTACACATGGTCCTATATGATTGTACACATGGTCTTACAAGACTATACACATATGTACAAGACTGTACACGTGGTCCTACAAGATTGTACACATGTGTATAAGACTATACACATAGTCCTACAAGACTATACACATGTGTACAAGACTGTACATAAGTGTACAAGACTGCACACATGGTCCTACAAGAATGTACACATGTGTACAAGACAGCACACATGGTCCTATGAGGCTGTACATTTGGTCCTAAAAGACTGTACAAATGTGTACAAGATTGTACGCGTGGTCTTACGATACTGTACAGATGGTCCTATAAGACTGTACAGATGGTCCTCCAAGACTTTACACATGTATACAACATTGTACACATGGTTCTATAAGACTGTACACATGTGTACAAGACTGTACACATGATCCTACAAGACTATACACATGGGTACATGATTGTACATATGTGTACAAGAATGTACACATGGTCCTACAAAACTTTACACATGCATACAAGACTGTACACATGTGTACAAGACTGTACACATAATCCTACAAGACCTTACACATGGTCCTACAAGACTGTACACATAGTCTTACAAGACGGTACAGATGGTCCTACAAGACTATACCTCAGTTTCCAGCGGGTGCGTCCTGCAAGTGAATGAATATCGATGGTTTTCAATTACGCACCACCTCCGCACCAAAAGGAGTCGTCTACTATCACTAGAGTCTGTTCTTGATTATTATTGACTCCCTTCTGGACTGGGGCGTCCTCAAGCATTAGTCTATCTCTTAACACAAAAGGTTGGAGCTACAAGACTGTATGCATGTGTACAAGACTGGGCCCATGGTTCTACAAGACTGTACACATGATCCTACAAGACTGTACACATGGTCTTACAAGACTGTACACATGGTCCTACAAGACTGTACATATGGTCCTACCAGACTGTACACATGTGTACAAGACTGTACATATGTGTACAAGAATGTACACATGGTTCTACAAGACTATACACATGTGTACAAGATTGTACACATGGTCCTACAAGACTGTACACATGATTCAACAAGATTGTACACATGTGTACAAGACCATAAATATGTGTATGAGAATGTACACATGGTCCTACAAGATTGTACACATATTTACAAGATTGTACACATGGTCCTACAAGACTGTACAATGGTCTTACAAGATTGTATACATGTGTACAAGACTGTAGATATGGTCCTACAAGACTGTACACATGGCCCTACAAGACTGTTCACATGGTCCTACACGACTGTACACATGTGTATAAAACTATACACATAGTCCTACAAGACTGTTCACATGGTGTTGCAAGTAGACTATACACATGTGTACAAGACTGTACACATGTGTACCAGATTGTACACATAGTTCTACAAGACTGTACACATGGTCCTACAAGACTATACACGTGTACAAGACAGTAAATATGTGTACAAGACTGTACACATGGTCCTACAAGACTGTACACATGTGTACAAGACTGTACATATGTGTACAAGAATGTACACATGGTCCTACAAGACTGTACACATAGTCCTACAAAACTGCACACATGTATATAAGACTATACACATGTGTACAAGACTGTACACATAATCCTACAAGACTAAACACATGGTCCTACAAGACGTTACACATTGTCCTACAAGACTGTACACATGTGTACAATACTATACATATGTGTACAAGATTGTACACATGGTCCTACAAGACTATACACATGTGTACATGAATGTACACACGGTCCTACAAGACTGTACACATGGTCTTACAAGACTGTATACTTGTGTATAAAACTGTACACATGTGTACAAGACTGTGCACATGGTCCTACAAGATTGTACATATGTGTACAAGAATGTACACATGGTCCTACATGACTGTACATGTGTACAAGACTGTACATATGTGTACAAGACTATACACACGGTCCTTCAAGACTGTACACATGTGGACGAGACTGTACACATGGTCCTACGAGATTGTACACTTAGTCCTACAAGACTGTACAAATGTGTACAAGACTGTACACATGGTCCTACAAGGATGTACACATGGTCCGTACAGATGGTCCTACAAGACTGTACACATGTGTACAAGACTGCACACATGGATCTACAAGACTGTTCACATGGTCCTACAAGACTGTACACATGGTCCTACAAGACTTCTCATGGTCCTACACGACTGTACACATTTGTATCAAGCTGTACACATAGTCCTACAAGACTGTTCACATGGTCCTACAAGAAGACTATACACATGTGTACAAGATTGTACCCATGGTCCTACAAGACTATAGACATGGTCCTACAAGACTGTACACATGGTCCTACAAGACTGTACACATGGTCCTACAAGACTGTACACATGTATACAAGACTATATATATGTGTACAAGACTGTATACATGGTCCTACAAGACTGTACATATGTGTACAAGAATGTACACATGGTCCTACAAGACTATACACATGGTCCTACAAAACTGTACATATGTATACAAGACTGTACACATGTGTACAAGACTGTACACATAATCCTACAAGACTAAACAAATGGTCCTACAAGACGGTACACATTGTCCTACAAGATACATTGTACACATTGTTCTACAAGACTGTACACATGTGTACAAGACTATACATATGTATACAGGATTGTACACATGGTCCTACAAGACTGTACTCATGTGTACAAGAATGTACACATGTGTACATGAATGTACACATGGTCCTACAAGACTGCACACATGATCTTACAAGACTATATACATGTGTACAAGACTATGCACATGGTCCTACAAGAATGTACACATGTGTACAAGACTGTACACGTGTACAAGGTTGTACGCACATGTACAAGGTTGTACACACCTGTACAAGTCTGTACACATGGTCCTACAAGACTGTACATATGTGTACAAAACTGTACATATGTTGTAAAAGATTATACACAACATTAGTAGGAATGTGTACACATGGCAATATACATGCGTAGTAGTTGAATGTAAAGTAGTTGGGCATTTTTTCTTGAATTCAGAATAGTCGGCCAATGTAGATTTCTCCTGTGCTTAAACACTACACATCATAAAAGGTATTCTTTTGTTGCGTGTACATTCATAACCTATTTTGATGTAGATATGGCATTATTTTATCTCAAACTACATTTGCCATTCGCCAACTAACCGCTCAGCAACAATCACGTTCTTTCTTCCGGTCTCAGCTAGCCAGCTTACTCGGTCACCTAGTAGCTCGTTTGCCAAATAAATGAGGACGTACGTTCCCTCATTCCCTCTCCTCCTCTACGCCACGAGTTAAGTTGGCCTCTTCTTCTCGCCCGCAATTTGTTTAGATGGATACCAAGGCCGTCTCAAAAGACGTCGCCCCATCCAGTTTCCTGTTCACAGCGGAGGACGCCGCCCTCTTGACTGTGAAGTACGCAGTATCCCTCCTGGACCTCCTACCCCTCCTGGTCCCGCTAGCTACACCACGCTCCCGCTCACCCATCTCCAAGTTCCCTGTGGCTGCCGTTGGTCTCGGTGCCAGCGGCCGCATCTTCGTTGGCGTGAACCTGGAGTTTCCCGCCGTGCCGCTCCAGCACTCCGTCCATGCGGAGCAGTTCCTCTTCTCAAGCACAGCGTCACACGCCGAGCCCCAGATCTCGCATGTCGCCGTGTTGCACGTTCCCTGCGGGGCAGTTCCTAGCATACGAGGCACTGAAATGGATTTTACGAGCGCTGATCGTCACAGAAGCAGGAGGTGGGGCCGGTGAAGGCCAGTAACCACTAACCAGGACATGAAACGCATACAATTGCTCTTTCGGAAGGCAAAAATGCAACTACGGGACGTTTGTTTGGACCTGTTTGGACCGTTGGTCGGGCCGTTGGTCTAGCCGTTGTGGGGTGTGGTTCGGGGTCTACAGCCGGTTACGTGTATCACTGCCCCTTTATATATAGGTGCAGAGTGCCTTCATTTTTTTCTCGACCAAATTATGCAAATCAACGGTTGATAAGTAAACACATATCTCCACATTAGTTCTCATATCAGTTCAACCTATACGGGCGGCACACTCTCGGGCGGAACATGCCCGTTCTGTTGTTGTTGTCTTCCTCCTTGGATATTAGGTCGAGTCCCGTCCACTTCCGGGCCTTCCGGCTCAGGATTGACCACTGCATCTGCAGCACCAACCGCCGCCGCAGGAGCGGGCACCTGGTTCTTAGGCGCCCCCATCTTGATTCCCCAGAGGAATGCATAGATGCCACTGGCGATGAAGATCATCCCAAGCAAGCTACATGTGCAAGAGCACAAAGTTTTATATGATGGTTTGGTTTACTGATAAAAATTGTTGCAGCAGCTCTAGTGCGTAACTGCGTGTATATTTACATGGGTTCTTCTGTACCTGCCGACGGTGAGGTCCTGTCTCATGAAGAGAGACTCGATAATGGTGATGAAGACTAGGGAGAGGGCGTTGAACATGGGCGGGTACGTCGGTCCACGCTGGGAGATCGCCCACGCGATTAGCACAAAGGTGACGGCAGTATTAAGAACGCCCTGTAATCATACATCATAAAAGGCTGTATCATGCTGGTGCCGTCACATGACGTGTAAAATCAACCATCATTCAGGTAGAAAACTTCTCTTCCTTACGGAGTAAACGATAGTGACGAGCTCCAGGTTCCAACCCAGCCTCCACACGGACCATCTTCTGTCAATCACCAACCCCAGAACCGCCGACTGCGCGCAAGCAGCGATGCAGGTCAGCGCCGTCACCATGTACATGGCAGGGTACTTCCTTAACAGCTTCGACTGAATGACGAACCATACGGCGTAGCTGGCAACACAGCCTACCATCAGCGCCGTCCCGCGGCCCCAGTGAGTGGCCCTAGCGCCCGTCACCATCTGCGAGTTCGGCTTCACGACGGACGGCCATAGGTGGATTCGATGCCCTCTGTAGAGGCTAATGATCATTGCCCCGGCTACGCAACACAATGCCCCGAAAACCTTGGCCTTGCCGCCCCAAGTCCCCCATCGCAGCGGCTCCTCCCTCAACAGGACGGAGAGGATGAATGTCGCAATTGGGATGGTGTTGAGGAAGTCCGTTGAGTATGCCGGCGTCGTGTCACGCAAACCGTAGTAGTATAGTCCCATCGCCATGATTAGCCTAAAGAGAACAAACCAAAGAACATTAAGGTTGTCTTTGGTATACAGTTCTGATGAGTTTAGTTGCCATGGATAATAAAAAATTAACGGTTTAGTGTACAACAGCAAAATAAGCTTTCTTTATTTGGCAACGTCTATTATATCCTATCTGTTTATTTGGCAAAGTCTATTATGTCCTATCGTTAGATTTATTCAAAAATATGGTAAAGGGGCTCCGTAGGATTTTTGTTATCCATTGTGAATAACCTCTCTGTTGTGAGGATTTCAAACGACATGTTATGTGAAGATTATCGATTAACAAAACCTTATGGCCACTTACTTTATGTAGCATTTCGTTCAAAAAGAAAGTAAAACTTTATGTACAATTACAATCAAATAGAAGAAAAGTGGGCTACACATTCCTAAGACTATCACATTCAAATTTGAATATATCTTTATGGAATTTTGATTTTCTAATTTGTGTTAGATCGATACCACATCGTAGTTTTTGATTAAAAAATAAAATAAATAATCAAAACTCCTCAATGTGTTTATAAAAAAATTCATGTCAATTACAATGTTTAATTTATTTCTAGTGAGACATGTCAAGTAATCTAGAATTTTTGGTTTGGTAATGGTGGCTTTAACTGAAATGTGCTAAGCACTATGTTGAACAACTTGTGCATTTTATCTTTTTCCCCATGTGGTATACTGCATAACTATTCTACATTAGGGAATGTTAAGTAGGGAGAAACTATACATGAGGGGATGTTATGAAGGAAAAAGAAACAATACATATAATCCTCAATGTCCTAGAAGAAAAGGAAAATAATGGAGTAAAAGGAAGAAAGAGCAATTAGTTATCACTTGTATGTTTTTTTAGGGGAGTTTGGGGATTGTTGGGATATGTTAAAGGGGAAAATGTCAATATGGCGCACTTTAGTCACAATAATTAGCTTCATAGAACTCTTCCAAAAGTATTGTTAAAACTTGCATGTTTTGTTTGGTATCCACTCTTCTTTGCAGTTTTATTAAAAACAATTAAATGGCCACATATGGCAGTTTTAATAAAAATATTTTTATACAAAGATTCTAAAGTGGTGCTTTCTGAACGGGTTTTGGTGAATAAAACCTAGGCGAGGGTTTTGAAACCTAGAAATGTTTCTAGGTCGCTACTTGGTAAGAGGCGAGTTGGGGGAATAAAAATGGCAAAAGGCCTTCGCAGGACATCTCATAAGACAATTATGATAGGAAAAAAAATCATGTTAGCACACTTTGTTGAAAATAATTCTAAATATAACTCACTTTGCAATGAAACCATCATTTTATTTTGTGTTTTTCTTACCCAAGTTTAGAAGGCACTGGTCTATTCGGCATCTTAATAAAAAGTTTTAAAAAAAGAAAAAAGTGAGAAAACATCAACCAGTTTGGCGTTTTCACTTTGAACCCAAAGAATGAAAACAACAAATTGGTTGGTGTTTTCTCAATTTTTTCTTTTCTTTTACTGAAATACCCGCACTTTTTGAACTTGGACTACAGAAACGCTAAAACTTTTTTAATGGAAAGTGAACTTATGTCTGGAATTATTTTCATTGAGGTGCTATAGTGGGTATTATTTTCAACAAAGTGTGCTATTTTGATTTTTTTTCCCATTATGATAATTGGGAGATGTGGACATATACCACACAAACTGCCGAGAAGTACTGAGGCAACGCTGGTGGATAAATGCTACCAAAACGATAATAACAAACATAACACGAAAATAGAAGTATGAAAAACGAACAGAAAAAAAGGACAAGTGATGTTTTCTAAGCTGCAACACTCTTGGATCCAATGTGAGCCGTGATATGGCAGTTAATACCCTAGGGGTTGGCATTGTGATTTCTTTCTCATTTTGTTAAAGTTGTTTGTTAGCCTATTTCTTTCTTGGATCGCAATACATTTAAAAGCGGATGGTCAGTAACCAGAGTAATTTCATCAACATTGTATAGAGGAGTTTGTAGTTGTTTGCTTACCCGGACAAGGCGTTCAAGAAGATCCACAACGCCAACTTCTTTGTCAGCTTCTTCCACATGGATCTGAAACAAGAAAAAGAAATAAACCAATCAAGAAATCTGACTATACAATAAGGTATTCTTACTGATTTCATGTTGAGTTTATTTTCTATGACACGCAGAAGAAGGGTATTGCTGATACGGAAGATCTACTACTAAGATCTCCATTAAGGTTTGAGTGGGTCGCAAACAAGTGTACATAGAAATGCGAGGAAAAAACCCATCAGTCATGCCTAAAGTACATCGATGGAATTTTTATGATCCACAATAAAACTGGATGAATTCTCCCAGTGTTGTGGGTCGTGGCACTTGCATTTTGACAGAATCCTAATAATTGGAACTTGTTAGCGAACCATTCGGCCCCGGTATTGTTGTCTGACAAAGCAGTATAAGACCAAAAGAACGTATAGGATTCCTTGGAAATAGCAAAACTAGAAGCCCACTCAAGATATTATACAAATCAAACGGAGTTACATCGCAAACACCTTAACTTATAGGGTGTAATTTGATGAAACTTTATAAAGTCTTTTCTTTTTTGGTGGTGGTGGTGGGGGTGTAGGGAGGGGGTAAGTCTATTGTGATATGATCATCTGCCTGTAGGGTTGATTGGAGCTTTTGAACATTATATAGGAATAAGAAATGGTTTTGAGGTACTGGAATAATTTGACCTCCCCGTTTTTGGTATATGTGTACCGAATTGTGAGGCGAGAGATAGCTCAACTAGAAAGGTACAATTATGGCCGACTAAAAGGGGCCATCATGGATATTGAATCCAACAAGGTATCCAAGGAAACCCACTAGCGTACCAGTAACACTCACGCTAGATGTGCTTGTGTGCTGCTATCAGAATTTTGATACTAATTCACTGTTCGACCCCGCTCACAATGAGATCGCAGGAAGAACAAGTTAGTTGCTTAATTATACGGTACTAGAAGAGGAGGCATTGATGATGCTGCAATGGCGCGTAATCGAAAACAGAATGCGACGAGTAAACCGGATAATTACGATCTAAATCTAATAACAACTAGCGAAGCACACGCCGACCTCTCTTTGTAATACGCGAGCGGCGCTACGGTAGCTGCCCCAATGGCGTTGCGGTAGAAGAGGAGCGCGAAGATGAACATTCCCCGGCTGAGCACCAGCTTGGAGAGCACCATCATGCCGGTGGCGAACGACTGGACCAGCATCATGCTCAGCGGGGCGCGCGCTCTAGACAGGCAAGACTCCTCCATGGCTGCGCGCAGCGGCTTGCGGCGGAGACGACGACGTAGGAGTGGGTTTTTTCAAGTACCACGATGTGCGCGATCAGACTAGGAGCGCTAACAGCAAACCCGGCCGACCGGCCGGCAGGCGAGCCAGATTTGGCTGTTCAGCAAGGGCGAGTTGTTGGAGCAAGTGGAAGAAGGGAAAGAGAGGAGGGGAAGGGCAGGCTGTGTTTGTAATGACTTATTAGCCAAGTGAATGGATCAACATCAAATCCTCATGTTGCGGACGAAGTGGGAGGCGGAGGAGGTGGAGGTACGATCTGCGTGACGCAGCGGAGAGGGAGACCCGCGGAGTACTGATGACTGATGAGTGCAGTACTACTGATGAGTGATGACTGAACACAATTAAATATTGCCTTGTGCGGGAGTATTATCCGTTTGGGACTCTATTAGAGCGGGCACATCGGGATTGGACCGATTGGTTAGTTATAAGGTTGCGGCTGGCTTCTTCATGGGTGCGTGCGCGCCAGATACATGTAGGGAAGAGAGAGAGAGAGAACGTTGGGAATATTAACTCACGTGGCGAATAACCCCACCCGTAACTTTGCGGAGGAAATTGGAAGGAGTGGGAGCGCGTGGCAACAACCAATCGGCCGCGCTTGTTCGTCCGTGTCCATGAGTTTGCTGTAGGATTACACCACTAATAAAAATTCTTGGTTGGGAACTTAATTGTGTCAATATGTAGTACATCCTCATGTTACAAGTGGGAGGTGGAGGAAGTGGGAGACCCATGGAGTAAGCCAACAGTGAGGCTTGAAAACCTAATTAGACTTTTTCGCTATTTTTATAACTAAGATAGGCTGATTCGAATTTTAATTTTCAAAATTTCATGTTTGTGAGACAATACATTCACAAAGAGCAAGATGTATTGCTAATTTAAAAGTAAAATAATACGTCCCAAACCGCGACACATTTTCCACTAGTTATATTTTTTGTTTCATATTTTTTAATTATGATACCGCCGTTATTTATTTATATATATTAGATTACCTAATAACCATAATATACACCAACTTATATATTTAATTACATATTTAATTTTAACATGATGTCAATAAAATAATAAAATAATTAAATCATATTGTAAATATTTATAAATATAAATAATAGTATTCAAAATTTATGTACACAATGCCTAAAATCACATAATCAAATATAAATAAAAATACATAGAAAATATATGTATAATATGTATACATATATAAACTTTGATATAAATAAAGAAATTAATATAATAAAATATAATACATGTTGTATGTATGTATGTATGTATGTATGTATGTATGTGTGTGTAAGTGTGTGTGTGTGTGTGTGTGTGTATATATATATATATATATATATATATATATATATATATATATATATATATATATGGGTGTTTATTTATTACCCGCGCGGGTACTGTAGATATGCTACTCGTCTCTTTGACGCGGTGTCATTTTTTTGTAAATAGTTCCCGGAGGCCGCTCTGCTACTTGTGAGAAGGGTGCCACAAGCAGAAAGAAACGCTGGCCCTGAACCTCCCGGACAAAGAAACCCCCCTCATCATAGTTCATTGTGAAAATCACCGGCGCTAGCAGCAGAGAAGTCGACGCCAGGGAAGAGGGCATTCTCGTCGCCTGGTGCGAGCAGTTAGCGGCCAACAAAGGAGGAGTTGGCGGCGGTAACATCTTCGCCACGGTCGTAGCGGCACACGCCATGGGATTCAGGCTCAGGAGGTTTGGCGCAGCCGCCCCACCCAGGATTTGTACGGCCATAGCTGTCTGGTTCGCCTTCAAGCTCTCCTTCCGCCAGGGAGGAGGACGGAACCAACAAACCACCGGCCACTCTGGGGTCTCAGCCAGGATCATCACCGTCGCCGAGTCTAGGTTGTCCCGCCTCGTCCGGAGTAGGCAGCATGACACTGAGGGATGTGCGGAGTGCGCTGGATCTTGAATTGATGTACGTACAACATGCAGGCATGTGGGTACAACAGTACATGATGGCTGACGAAGACAGGCACCTACCGCTCCATATATGCACAAAGGGCACTGTTGTGTCTAACTTTGTATGTTAGAAATGGAAGAGGGAACATGTTGAGCGGCTAATATTGGTATCCACTTTATTAAAAGCTTTGAAGAAGGAAGAGCACATAACTCTTCTTTGTCCTTGGCTGCGATGCTGGATTTTAACCACTAGGAGTCCAAGTTTGTTGTCTTGATGTTGTCAGTTTAATTAGAGTTGCACACCGGTGTGGATGACAAGACCAAAG